>OZ010582.1:59615486-59732986 GCA_963932145.1 Acanthosepion lycidas | reverse complement strand
AGCAGAGTAGTAAGAAACAAGAAAATTTCATTGGAAACAAAGAAAAGAGTACTGGACTATTACGTGATATCTGCCCTCCTGTATGGCAACGAATACTGGACATTCTAAAATATGCAGAAGAGACTTGAAGTAATAGATACGTAGTTCTATAAAAGGGCGCTGTGGGTACCACGGACCGAAAATGTGAGGAACGGCAAGGTTTTGGAAAGAATGGAAACAAAAATGAAACTTATAGTTACATCTAGAAGAGGCAGCTGAAATTTCTAGGACATGTAATGAGAAAGGATGGCTTCGAAAATCTGATACACACAGGGCAGATTGAAAGCAAGAGGGACAGAAGGGAAGAACGCAAAAGATACTTAGTGAACTTGGGTAAAAGGATGGTTGAACAAGATATAGGAGAAATAAAAAAAGTCAAAATTTATTAAGAGCTACGAAGGATAGGAAATTGTGGAGAGCCGTGATTGCCTACGTCGTGAAGGGGAAAAAATGGTTAAGCTTGAGTAAATGGATGGCGAAACAAGGTTTAGGAGAAATAACAAAATGGCAAAAATTTTTAAGAGCTATAAGGTAAAGGGGGATGTGGAGGGCCATAATCTACTACGTCATGCAAAGACATGCCAGATAAAAGAAATAAGAAATTATGATCACGAGGAAGATTCGCATCGATGTGGAAACATTTGTCTTTTTCCCCCCAACAACGGTGATATCTAGTGGCCTCAAGTATAGTGATTTTCTAAGCCCGGCTTAGATGTGGCACAAGGCCGAAAGTATGAGGCACCCAGGGAGGATCGAACTCACTACTCAGTCGTAATTGACCTAGCATGACAAGCTTTCTAACCATTACACCACGTCGAGGTGCCCGTGTTGCCGCAAGTATAAGGTCTGTTTGGATGTTTAAATCTGATAAGATCATGATTTGGTCGTTTTTAATTACTTTCTCTGGCTTGACAAGAAAACAAGAAATCAAAAAATAAAGAGTTTAAAAATGGAAACTGATTTTCTTGTTTTTTTTTTACGGCTTACCAAGACGTGTATGTTCTATATGTAGAAATCTTTGATAAAACCTAAAGAATCTGCAATGTTTTCGGTCCTGACCTGGTGCCAATGCACGTCATTTCCCAATGCAGTAACATAGCTTCCCCGTCTTTATTCTATAAATACTTTCGTGGTAACTGTCCTGCCGAGATCTGCTATGTACCTCGATTTTACGAATTTATGCAAAATACTAGGTATACACTCAAGTCATATCATTTTTATATTGAAATTACTTGATGTAACCGCAAGTTCTATGCTAACAGTGTCTTCACTCGCACTTCATGCCAATGGAACACTCATTCAACTTCTTGCTTTCCAATCAACATAGATCTTCAAAAATTTGAATGCCATATCAATCGTTATCTCCTGTTTTCTTAATTCCTGTCCTTTTAAAATTCCTGCTTCTTAGTAATGTTTTGTTTTTCTCATATTCTTTCACACTCACTAACCCCGTGCGTCTTAGATGCTTTATTTCCTTACTTGGGGTGAAATGCTTAAAAAAATAAGTAGTAATTTAGTGATAACTAAAACGCAGCGTAGCGATCGAAGGGGATTCAAATTAGGTTATAGGCGGACCCAACTCTGCAGAATAGATGTATGTCTAGTTTGGGCTTTATTTTATGAAATTATCTTATATTCTGATAGGTAGAATATTCATTTTTCTTATTGTATCTCTTTTTTTAAAAAATCAAAAATTATTTAGCAAAGATACATTTCTGCAGGAATCCTCATGACCTGTGATAAATAGATTACAGTCAGCAAAAAAGGTATTTCAGCGTATAAGACTCATATTTTTATGACTAGTCAATTTTGAATAATTTTACCCCAAGCATTGTGATATAGCCACTATGGCGTCATTGATTATTGAGAATAAAATAAAACTGAGGAAATATTATTAAGAGCAGTACTAGATTAACAGTTACGTCTCATCATTTTTAAATTGGAATTCCTAGATGTAAGCGTACGTTCTAAGATAACAGTTTCTTTCTCTCAACAATGGTCTATATGTTTGAGACCATAAACAAAACTGTATTTCGAACGCAGTGACATATATTCCCTGTCTTTATTCTATGACTACTTTTATGGTAACGGTCCTGTCTAGATCTGCTATGTACCTCGACTTTACAAATTTATGCTCCATGTATTTGAGACCGCCAAAGTGGTCTCAAGTATATGGTCGGCTTAGATGTTGAAATCTGATAAGATCATGACTTGGTCATTTTCGATTACTTTCTCTGGCTTGTGGCGGTATTGTTTCTGCTCGAACTTAATGGTCATATTACTTACATAGGCACAAATGCAGATGGGACGCAACTTGACCAGGCTGGCACGTGTATTCTTTTTGTTTCTTCCGCTATGGTTAACATTTTCTAACAACGTGAGTGATATTTTCCATCCACTTTTTTGACACAAACAGCACCTGTCCGAATCCACTTGTTAAAGATTTTTCCAGACAAAATTAGTATTCGAGAGTTGGTGTTAGGTGGATACCAGTAGGTTTTCAGTCTCACTTAATTGCTATTATTATTGATTTCTGTTGTATACAGATTTTCTTTCGGGTCCCAACCAGAGACCTAAGGTCAGAAATGGCTTCGGGACATTTCCAACTGATCATTTTACATAGATAAAGCTCTTCTTAATATGTAAACTGTACTTGTGTGCACCTGTTTTCAATTTCTTTAAGGGATAGGCTACCAGGAATCCCTTCAATGGGTATATCGGAATATATTATTATTATTATTACGTTGGTATAGTACATTCTATTCTTGTGGCATGGTGTCAACAGAAATCCTCACAACTCATGAACTTTTGGGAGAAATCTCGCAAAGTAAATATTGGTAGTTTTCTAATGGCTTATAATCTTGGTCTCATTTTACATTCATGTAAAATAGCTTATTCGGCTCTCGAGCGAGATCCTGCTATTTGTCTATCTCTTCTTCCTCTTCTTCTTCGTCTTCTCCTCTTTACTCCTTTCTTCTCTTCCGCCTCTATTTCATCATCTTGTTTTTTTTTTATTCTTCTGTTCCTCATTTCTTTCTTTCTTCTCTGCCTTCTCCTTTTTACTTCTTTCTCTTTCTCCGCCTCTCTTTTTCTGTTTTGTTTCTTCTGCTTCTAGTTCTTGTTCTTTCTCCACCACTTACTCCTTTTTTTTTTCTTTTTTCTCCTTCTCCGCCTCTATTTCTTCTTCTTCTTGTCCTTTTTTTTATTCTTCTATGCCTCATTTCGTTTCTTCTCCTCCGCCTTCTCCTCTTTTCATCTTTCTCCTCCTCCACCTCTATTCCTTCATCTCCTTCTTTTTATTCTATTCCTCTTTATTTCTTTCTCCTCGGCCTCCTCCTCTTTTCTTCTTTCTCCTCCTTCGCATCCTCTTTTATCTGCTTCGCCTCTTTTTCTTCTTCTTTTGCTACTTCTTCTATTTCTTGTTGTTGTTGTTGTTCTTCTTCTTCTTCTTCTTCTTCTCCTCTAAAAAACCTCCATAAAAACGTAAATGCAAAATGTGACACTTACAGTCAAATATTTGACTTGGTAAATACATTTTTCGCCTCGAAAAAAAAAAAAAAAAATGAATAAATAAATAAATGTCCGGTTTTGTGAAAAGTAATGGGAGAAACATATTGAACGACGTGATACGAGTTTGAAACCATTCTGAAAGTAGTCTATATCAATTACTCGTCAATGCGCTCCAAGAAAAATGCTTATGTCATGCGGCTTCAGAGGAAAATTCAACATGTCAAGCGACCAGACGATGAGTAGCTCACGATATTTAAAGATATCGCAGCTGTTGTCAGCACCGTATTCTTATGCAAATCCTCGATAGAAGAAAGTAAAGGAAAAAGTGCATTGATCTGTCATCGATGTGACGTATGCCTCCATTCATTCACTGTCTTGCAATCCGACCCACGTGTTTGTTCTCTACCTGATTTTGTTCAGGTCCAACTGAATGTTAATCATATGGAGATTTTTTTTTTTTCATATCAATGATCATCATTTCCTCATATCGATCTATTACAGGATATTTCTCTCGGTGTCAAACGTTCTCCTCTCAATTCATGTATTCATTTTACTCTGTTCAAATTTTTCTATCTTGCGGCAGTATCTTTATCTCTCACTCCCTCTCTAACTCTCTTTTATCCATCTTTTTAGTCTATTTCTGTCTGTCTATCTATCAGTTTGACGTTACTAATCTATTAGGGTGTTGCAAAAGTATTGACGTAATAATGTCGTTTTTTGACGTTAAAAATACGTCAAAAAACGACATTATAACGACATTATTTTTGCACCAACCTAATAGTACAGTTCTGTATATGTGTCTATTTACGGTTGACTGTATATGTTTACAATTTACAAGTGCCGATGTATGTGTATTGATGTTATATGGACAGAATTATAGGTAAGAATGATTAAGGCAATCCATAGAGAGAAAACTATATACACGCAATAGAAACATATATATATATATGTGTGTGTGTGTGTGTCTTTCATTGAAAACAGCCGACAAGGGAGATTTAATTAATCTTTCATTGAGTTTTTCCAGGATTATAACAATTTTTCCTTTTTTCAGGTGTTGAAGAATATAAAAACGGTCCATAGCTATTATCATTTCGAGCGCTTTCGACTAGTTATATGATTTTTAAGGCCCGCTTAAATGTGGCACAAGGCCGAAAGTAAGGGGTACCCTGCGAGGATCGAACTCACTACTCGGTCGTAATTGACCTCACAAGACAAGCTTTCTAACCAATACACCACGTCGAGGTGCCCTCTTTCGCCTAGTTATATAAACCATTATCATGGGAGCAAAACAGCGTTCTTGATAATGCCTATAGAACTAGCCGAAAGATCTCGGAATATTAACAACAATGGACAATTTTTATAATTTTAATCCCTGAAAAACGAAAATAAATATTAGAATGCTGAAAAAACTCAAGATTAATTAAATCTTCTTTGTCGGTCGTTTTTAATGATACATATATATATATATATATATATATATATATATATATATATATATATATATATATATATATATAGAGAGAGAGAGAGAGAGAGAGAGAGAGAGATAGATAGATAGATAGATAGATAGATAAAATCACTTAAATCATTTCAATTAACGATGCTTGAAAATTGTTGCTATCAAAATATACATTAATATATATGTGTGTATGTATGTGCATATGGATGTATATATTAATGTATATTTGGGCAGAAACCTTTTGTCATGCATCATTCATTGAAATGATTGAAGTGATGCTATCTCTCGGTCTATCAATCGATATAACTACTGCGTCTTATATGCACGTGTTTATCGTTGCTTAGAAATCTTCTATGTAAACAATGACAGACTATCATCACTGTCGTGTCCGTATATTGCTTAATATGTTGTAACTGACATCTTTGATAATGGCTTATGTAAGCCGAAAGCTTAGATTGTATTAAAAAAAATATGGATCACTATTGTGAATTTCTTTCTTCGTTCAACGATAATGTTATTAAACTTATCAGATGTTACGAAAAAAATTTACATAAAATAAATAGACAACACTTGTCTATATTATTTAATGAAACATGCATGAATATATATATATATATATATATATATATATATATTGTTGTGGTAGGATCCACCTAATTTGCATAGTGGAGTACCGACCATATAAATATGGTTGGTACCGGGAAGGAATGTAGAGATTTAACCAAGAGACTCTGCCGACTGCAACTCAGTCAACACATTCTCCAGGAACGGTCTTCCCGGGAATATATAAAAGACTATATGTAAATATTGTGTACACTTTCTTGTTTCAATACATTTTATTCTAAGTACATTTTGTGTTGCATTATTATTCCATGCATTAGTCAAGTTTCAACATATATATATATATATATATATATATATATATATATATATATATATATATATATATATATATATATATATATATATATATATGTGTATGTATGTATGTATATGCGTGTGTGTGTGACCAAAAAGAGTCAATTAAAAGACCACAGTGAGGAAAGAAGGCTTGGAGAATTCGACACTCATAGGACATATGAAAGGCATTAGAGACAAATGAAATCAGTGAATGATCTTATTTTAACCTCATGTATAATTGGTTGGCAGAACAAAAATTAGCAATAATAGCCAAAAAATAAAACAGAGAAAGAAGAGAAAGTTGTGGATAGTCAAGATCGCCCAGATCCTGAAACGACATGTCACGTAGAAGAACAGGCTTACTCAGTGTTCAATATATGTTCATATACAGCCTCGAATTTCAATCATTTTATTAATTTCTTAACGTTCGATATTGTTGTTTTCTACGATTTGTAGAATCAGATGTGATTCTCTTCGTGTCTCATCTGATTTATTAGCATATTCAGCAAATATTATCATCTTTAATATAATATCGAAATCCCAAATTCTAATAATTCGATTACACTTTATTTTCTCCGACTACTCTGTGCATTGTTTAATCATATGATTGATCGTTAATTAAAATTGTCCCGGACGTGTCGCCGCTAATGTTCGTGACAGAAACACATGCGTTCACACGTGATTGCTGTAGCCTTTCTCTACACGTGCATGCTGTATCTTCTCTCTACATGTGCTTGTTGCAGGTTTTCTCTACACGTGCTTGCTGTAGCTTTTTCTTCCACTGAAAAATGTTGAGTCATCTCATTGCTGAAAGTAGTAATGGAGGTTAATAATAACACATCATGTTAAACAATTAATGGGTGATAATAATATGATAATAATAATAATATCACATGGTTAAATAATATTCTTTCGTATCCAACAATATAACGCGAGAAAGGTTTATTCTGCGATTTGAATTTCCTCCATTATGGGAATTATTCTATCCATGATATAAGAACACCGTAATTCACGGATGGAACGGACTCGCTGACAGTAAAAATCAATGACAAACATGCTTTTTTATCAGAGTGACTTTTATACCACTAAGATAATACACAAAATTACATATAAATAGGTAGGCAGCGCAGATAATAATATATCATATTTACACTGCAAGCAGAGTGTAAGGAGAAACAAAATGTAAGGTCATACAGATAAAATGGAGATTCTTCTGTGTTTCTGGATAAACCATGTTTAGGACTCCGATTCAAACGGACCGGATTCGGCTAAGTCCCAGGCGTGGATATATCCAGCGAACTGGAAACGGAAATATGTATTCGACATTGATGACTGCTAGCCAATGCTTTTTATTTCTGGGGAAGATATATTCCCCCAAAGAAACAGTACCATAAGTTTGTAACACGTAACATTTAACGAATACATTGAGTCAATAGCTTCGTCCGCCGCTAGGAAAGTCGGTTCCCTGTGCCGCGCCAGGATTTTTTTCTCGCCGGAGAGAATCCTTCAAATCTACAGATCAACCATTCGCCCTTGCATGTGGTATTGCTGCCATATATGGTCTGGAACGTATTCTATTTGTCTCAAGGTTCTTGATAAAGGTCCAAAGACGGCACTGATCTGGCATCTCGTCTGCAGCTGGTCACTCACAGACGTGCCGTTGCCTCCCTCTGTCTTTTTTTTACAAATACTTTCGCCGTAACTGCTCCGATGAGCTGCATTCGCTGGCTCCCAAATGTCATAAATTTAAGAATTCAACTAAGCTGGCATCTCGCTCTCACCCTTTTGCTGTCGAAACTGTTAAATGTATCCGTCTCTTCTACTCCAAAAGCTTCATATCTCGTACTTCTCGCCTATGGAACTCCATCCCCAGTTCATATTTTCCTGATAGCTATAATCTCCAACTATTCAAATTTAACGTCAATCGACATCTCCAGATGCCCTGATATATCCGCTAAACTTCTATTCATCCTTTCCTCTATACACACCTCTTTGCTTTCGCTCCAACTCTCTGTAACCCCTTGCGTGCTAGTGGCCCCTGCCTTGCTTGGAGGTGAATGCTTAAAAAAAAAATTGCTTGTAGAATCAATTTAGCCTCAGCAACCGCTCGGTTTGCCTGTTGTATTCAAAACTGAAATTGAATTACGTTTTCGTATGGAGTGATGTCACTAAGCGGTGGTTAAGTGACCCATGTGACCTGTCTCCATTAAAGGAGATAATCGCCTTCTGCATCCCTAAAGTAGCTATGGAATTCCTGGGAGAGTCTTCTCAAATTATCAAGACCTTACTAACGAGTAGGTCTTTGAAGGTAGCTGTTGAAGACAAGGACTTCTGCAACCAAGCGATCAACGCAGGAGTCCTCAAAGGCTCGCTTTTCGATCAAATTAAGTTTAAGGAAAAGTATTTGAAAACTTAAGTTTTCCAATTTTTTGTCTACTATTTCACTTTTAATTCTAACTTATTCCAAAAAGTGATTAATTACTGAATGCCCTTAAAAGAAGACAAAATAAAACAAGATATCTTTCAGCGATAATGCCAGTCAAGCAATCGATGCGGGTTTAAAGCACTTTACGATTATTAACGGCTTTAGACAATGCCTAAAAGTGATTAAATAGCACTCAGTGATGCATTAGCGTCACTGTCCAAAACGTACCTATTCAGGGAAATAAATCTTTGCTGTTACAAGTGAGAGACCATCTTCGATAGCTATATAATCAATCAAAAAATATTTTAAGAAAGTTTCAGGAAAGTCTGCATGTAACTCCAAGTTCTTGTGCGACAATTATATATGGAATATTATTGATTTTTATTGCTGATTACTGTATTTTAGTACCTGGCCTCTCCTGCTATGCTCGACTTTTTTAAGAGCCAGCTCCGGACCCAAATGGAGTACCTCTGATATATCTGGGGTGTAATTGCCTGGTCTTCACTTTCGAGTCTCGAGAGAGTCCAAAAGGGTCTATGAAGTTTTATTAATTTCATCCCTACAACATTTTCTTACAGACGAAACGGTAAAAAACTGTTGCAAGTTCTACAAATTCTAAACCTCACAGCTAACACCCGCCACGCCGAGGAAAGTAAAACTTTCTTCCCTAAGTCTTCCATGTGCAAGAAGTTCCACTCGAAAATTCTCTTGCCACCAAAATCTACCCTGTGGAAATGACTCGTAAAACCCTTTGCAAGGGATTTCGATGAAGTATATGTTCGTGGCCTTTTCGACTACAACATATCGATTCAAATCTAGGGTTAACCGTCATCGCTTCGATATTTTTGTAGCATACCTACGGACGATAATGGGTATGTCCCCATTCACTTAAATACAGTAGTAAATAATCTATGTTGGCCTGCTGTTGGAGATTCGTCTGCAGCTGTGCTGGTCAAACTCTCTGCCTCCGAGGAGAGAGGATCCCCAAACGAGGCTATGTCAATGGGCAGAGCCTCGTCTCTGGGAAACAGTTATGCGACCCCGTGTTATACAGAGTCTACGGGGAATTTTTATCCGAGACTACGGGCTCGGATACCCCACATTAGATTCGGTCTTGTGCCACATCTGACCGCGTGGGGTGGTTGGTAGATATCCTGCAGTTGGAGATTCGTCTCCAACTGTGCTGGTCATACTGTTTGCCTCCGAGCAGAGAGGATTCCCAGACGAAGCGTTGTCGAAGGGCAGAGTCTTGTTTCGGGAAACAGCTACCCGACCCCGTGTTATACAGAGTCTACGGAGAATTTTTGGCCTAGCCCACGAGCTCGGATACCGCACATTAATTTCCCCGTGGTGCCACATGTGATCGCGTGGGATGGTTGGTAGATACCCTGCAGTTATAGATTCATTTTGGAATTCTCTTGTCTCACTTCTAACTGTTGACTACCTCTTCAACACGCTGCTGGCTTATTTTATATGTGTTGTTCTTGTCCTAAGTGTTATCGTTTATTACCAACCTTCGTTTGATTATTCTATTCAGTAACCTTAGGTTACAACAGGTCTATATTGCGTGTCTTACCAACTTTTAATATTACCGATCACATAATACTCCTTCAGCAACTCTGTTGCTCGAGTGGTTCTTGAGACTTATCTGATGATCATTTGTAAAAAAAATATCCTAATGAGAACTTGGGAGTTTGATTATATGAGCCGATTTTCAATGAGGTAACATTTGAAAATATCGAACTAGGGTGACGATTACGGACCACACTGAACTTCGAGCTCGAGTGATTCTTGAGACCAGTTACGTTTTCTGTTTCTCTAATTGTATAGAATCTCATCTGTTTGAAAATCCTCATGCAATCCCCCTAAAAAAAAAACAAAAAAAAAAAACATAAAAACAAAAAACATATCCTTGAAGTCACTGGTTGAGACTTGGGAGCAACTTGTATTCCGCAGATTGATGGCAAAGCAGAACAACACCAACCATATTACTATTACTCGTTCAAAAATATGAGGTCAAAGTGTGTCTGCCTACTTATGCAGAGTAAGGTTTCCTCCTTTGACTAGTACATAAGTCATCATCAGAATGTTGAGCCTATTCTCAAAATAGATGGATACTTTCCGGACACTATATCGACAAAAGGCAACACTACTACTACTACTACTACTACTACTACTACTACTACTTTCTTTTTATATTCCATGTCCTTTCAGGACGTTAACAATCATGGCTCTCCACCTCCTTCTATCCCTTGCAGCTCTCAACAAGTTCCTTCCCACTGCTACCGCCCCCAGACCATATTTGGTCGTCTAGTCCCTTAAGGCCGCTAGGTATGTCACGCACTCTTTCCCTCTATTCAACCCGTGAGTATCAGATTCTCCAGGTCGTCCTTCCTCATTATGCGTCCCAGAAACTTCAACTGCCTCTTCCTGATGTTAAGTATAAGCCTCCTCCTTGTTTGCATCCTCTCTAAGACTAATAATAATAATTCGTGGAATATATTAATTCACGGTGGAGTCGAATTCCCTGAAAAACCCTTCATACACTGTACTTGATTTTAACTTGAACAAAAGTGTTCAAAAATGCCTGGATGTTGCCAGCAGATTGTATTCTAGCAAGCTGAGAACATTCAAATCTTTATGCTGACTGATAGTTAAAAGTCTTACCAAATCTTGTTGCATAACTGCAAATATTTCGCGGAACTATTACTATTTATAATGACATTTGACGGCTATTACGGCCAAATACATTTTGGCTTTCTGCACATTTAATCAAGAACCGTTGATTTAACCAATGCAAATGAATAACTGGACAAATTTTGCAACATTTTATTGGAAATTCACATTAGGATTTTAATGAAGTTCTAATTTAATGAGCAGAAATTTTGTACGATTTAATAGTCTTTTATTTCCGTGATATAAAAGATTTTGGGTGAGACCTCATATATACATATACATACATACATACATACATACATATATATATATATATATATATATATATATATATATATATATATATATATATATATTCATACATGTTTCATTAAATAATATAAACAAGTGTTGTCTATTTATTTTATGTAAATTCTTTTCATAACGTCTGATAAGCTTAATAACATTATCATTAAACGAAGAAAGAAAATCACAATATTGATCCATAATTTTAATCCAATCTAAGCTTTCCGCTTACATAAGCCATTATCAAAAATGACAATTACTGTACAGCATATTAAGCAATATACGGACAAAACAGTGATGATAGCCTGTTATTATTTACATGGATGATTTCCAAGCAACGATAAACATGAGCATATAAGACGCTAGAAGCGAAAATCGCACTGCAGCTCATGACGTCACACATGATCACGCGAGAGCGAATTCGAGAAGTATTAAGTAAGGGAAGCCGTTGGTATAAACCAATGGCTTCTGTTACCAACTATAGACATTTAAGGATATTTGTAGAGATTCCATAGTTAATTATGTTTAGTTTACGTTTCAACTGTTTGATGTATATTGCTTCAAGGATTTTTAGTCTTTGTCTATTGTTTTCATATTTAAGTATAATTGTGTTTTCGACAAGGATTTTACGGAATTGTGTGTGCGTCCAGGAATGCTGTTTTAAATGCCTAAAAATGTTAGAGCCTTCACTCTTCTGTCGACGTATGAGGGTCAAGCAGCTCAGTTCCTAGGAACTGACAGCCAGACACCCGTACATATGATTTGATTATAGTGGTGAAGGCTTTGTGCCGAACTATCCACACTTTTTGGAGGACCAAACACAGAGACCTGGTACACTACGTGCCACAGGGTCTCCAAACGACCTTCTGCAGGTTTTGATTTCAGAGTTGTCCTTCTCCTAGACCAGTTTCCATCCAAGGCTGTAGAAACCAGTCTATCCTGCTATTTACCCATAGCTGGAGGGAGAAGAAGAGGATTAATACCTTTCTCAAGGGTATTAGCACGTAAGTGAATATAATGGATTCGACTAGAATTCGAACTCGGCTCTCCTATAATAAAATCTTATGTCTGGCTGTCGGTTCTTAGGAACTGAGTTGCTTGACACTCATACGTCGAAAACGACGGGAGAGTCCAGGATTATTAAGCATCACTTCGTATGTATTGAGTTCTCCGAGCCGATAGTGTATTTTGTATAGAGAAAAATGCTAAAATTTCCTTCTTTTCGGCCATCCGACAATGGCCTCGGGGTAAGATATAAACGGATGTCAAATCAGTCGGGTTTCTAACTCGGCTTGAAGCCATCGGACATCTAGCCACACTGAAGATTTGTGATACAGCAAAACAATATATATATATATATATATATATATATATATTGAATTTAGGTAGCAGTTCTTCATTTGCACATGTTTCATTAAAGACCACAAATAAGGTACTACGATTAAGCTATTTATTTAATTTTTCTTGTGCTTAATTTTCGGGATATAGTGTGTAGAAACTGTACAAATATTCTGTAATTCCGAGCGCTTTCGGCTATACTGTTAGCCATTATAAAGGATGCTTTTATTTTTGTTTTTAACTGGATGTATGGATTGTGTGTTTTTTCCTAGAGTTATAGGGATGTTTTATTTTCTAAACACATCACCTTGTGGTCGTGTTCGTAGTTAATATTAGTGAGAGCTGGCTTTTTCCTTTTTATAATATATATATATATATATATATATATATATATATATATATATATGCAGGGTGCGATGGATAAATTGTTGTCTACTTAACGTAAAAATGAAAATAACACTGACATCTCAATTTAACAGATATATTTTCCAGAATTACACAAAAATATTTTCAGTAAATTTATTCAATTAAGTCGCCATTGGGTTCAACCACGGCCTCTAGATAACTTCGGAATCTCTAGCAACTGTTCTGGGTGGTCTCCTTGTTTAAACTGGGGTCATAATTCTTACCTTCAATTCATCGCTGGTGTTACAAGGAGTTTTGTTGGTCTTTCGCTCAACTACGCCCCACACTTAAGGTAGTGCAGTTTGTGGAGTAAGGTGGACAGATATAAGGGATGATGTGGAGAAATTGTCTGACAGCCATGATTGGGTTCTCCTGCGTATGTGGCATGGGGAAGAATCCTGTTGTCAGACATAGGGTCTTCTAGCAGCCACTTGAACCAGGATACCACTACCTTCTCAAGAAAATTGATGTAGACATCCGGCTTTAATCTGAGGCACCGTGGGAAGATGTATGGCGGTATAAACACGCTGTCCATAGTAATAACTACAAATGCCCTCGTAATAACCATTAGACTGACCCAACTCTCTCCGAATTTTCTGCACTGTCCTGAGATTGACACCCAAGAACTCTGAAATATTCGTATTGGACTTTTCAGTATGAGTTTTCCAAATGTGAATTGCGTTATAGTATTCTTTTTCGCACAGATGGTGCTCAACTGACACTACTATACTGTGCCGTCGATAAATTTAAAAATATACAAAGCGCATGCGCGAAATTAAAAAAAAATGGCGACAATTTTCTGGACGCATCCTGTATATATTAGAATGAGTTTATCAATCAGACAGATTTTTATTACTTAAAACTTATTTTAACGAATACCCGTATTTGAGCAGGCGCTGCTTTTATATATAAAACAGTATATCTATCCATATTGACCTAACGGTCTGAAATTGCGAGACATCATATTAAAGGAAAAATTGCTCCCTTCGTCTTCTCTTTTTGGTTAAAACAGGTTCTGTTTAGTTGTATTTTTTGGTTCACCATTTTATGGTATGTAGTATATTTTATTGTTGGCGTCCTCCTTTTCATTTTATATATTTCTATGGATTAAATAATTATATATAGCTTTAGTTTTTTTTAACCCTCATTGGTTATATATATATATATAAATATATATATATATATATATATATATATATATATTAAATAAAAACAGACCACTTTAAGGTTCCATGTAATAAATTATTTCACCACAGCACTTTTAAATAACTGCGAATCATCAGACTTTACTTCCAAACAGAAAATGAAAAGAAAATTTACACATTTTTGACGGGCCGTATTAAAGATATGTAAATTAACGAAGTGAAGAAGTGTGGTGGGAGAGAGAAGACATGAGTGAGTTAGCAGACATTGATACATTTAAATGGTTAACTTAACGGAAGTTATATATTGATATCGAAGGGGTAGAGGAGAAAAAAACCATAGAGAGAAAATAGTGAAGGAAGTCATGAGAGAAGGTGTCACTCAATTTTTTTCATTTTTTGTTTGGAAGTAAAGTCTGATGATCCTCAGTGCTTTTCAATCTGGTTGTCTGAATCATCTTCAAGAAGCGAGAGCAAGATCTAAAAGGTCATCCAATTTAACAGTGATCTCATCTCACAATTCTCACACTTGCTCCATATGTGGCCTCCTTTGTAAATCACTGGCGGGTCTTAAATGCCACATAAACTTTCATAGCTGAATCAGTAAGCTGGCAGATCCTCATTCGTCGTAACCTACGGGAGAGTTCATTATATATATATATATATATATATATATATATATATATATATATATATATATAACGAGTGTGCAGCCCCCCTACAACAAATACTCAGAGGAATAAACTGTAAACAGTCAATAATATTAAACATATATTTATTTTATTGGCACTTCAACAAAACTGCTGTTAAAATATTAAAATCCTGCTGTACAATAGCAACTAATCAATATAATTTGAAAAATACACAAGGCTTGAAAAACAATAATATTCAGTAAGCCACAGAGATTACATGACACTGTATAAAATTATTACCAAATTCTTATTATACCATATATTTACCGTGTTTCTTTTCAGAAAGTTGCTTTATTATTGCCTTGAAGTCAATGGTCTTGAGGAATACGCTATCCTTTTCTATGCACATGAATGAAAGCCAGTTCAAAAGCTGCTGTCCCATTGTGATACAAAGCAGATTTTCTATAATTTTCAGTGTTGAAAAAACTTTTTCCTGTATAGTCGGACACTATTATACACATGGACACTCTGAGCGCAATTTTAGCATTCTGGAATAATGATTTCAAATTGTCCAAAATTATTTTTCTGTACAGTGCAGGGAGAGTCTAACAATTTTCATTGAGAGCTTTCGTGGTTGAGGTGCTTATATCCATTTGCAAAAGTCATCATATTACAGATCTTTGGGATACATATTAGCAACTTGTTCACTCTTTGTCTTTTGTTCATCAGAAGTAATGGTCTTTAATTCACTGAAGAAAGAAAACAGATTTCCAATCTGTGAATAAACCTCTGCACGTTTTGTCAATTCAAAGATTAGAGTGTCCAGAATAGGGAGGAAAGTAGAACTTACCCGTTTTACTGAGAAATACCTTTTCTGCTGATCTATCATATCTATTAAGACACACACTTCCTTTTCGTTCCCGTTTTTTCCCATCACTGTAATCTGTATCTGGACACATACACCTGGCTTTGATTTCATATTCACTAAATTTGTCTCTAGTTTCCTGAAAATAGATTTTCATAAACTCAAGAAGATTCATGCCACCAAGGATGTTCACATTTGGTTACAGGACTTTACTTGTTTTGTTCATTCTTTCTAGCATGCCATTTCAAAGAATTGTGAGAAAGATCTTGGATTGCAAACGTCTTGACTGTTACAGATTTGGGCATTTCCTTTCGTAAAATGTCACCAGCAGCAACAGCAACAGGTAATGATTGTATGTCTGCTTGGTAACAGGAATGGATGTTTGGTAACAGGAATGGATGTAGATGTGAATGCTATATCTGAAGAAACACTAAATAGTTGCTGACATTGCAGGAATGGATGCTGATGAGGATGCTATATCTGAAGGAATGTCAATGTTCATTTTGGAAGTTTTCCTATTTTCTTCTCCTCTACAGCGCTCTTCTTCTGTGCTCCACTCAAAACATTACGTTTCATTTCTGCTGAAAGGATAATTCACCTGGAAATATATATCTTAAATATTTAGTATTTAGTCCCAGGCCACGATGTAGGGTTGTATTATATAAGTGTGCTTTCAACAAGACGTAATTATTTAAACTGTTTTCATAAGGAAATGTTCTTTCTTTAATTTTATGAACAGTATTTATTCGTAAGTCAAACTCTCTTCTGTGTGCTGATTCACAAAACTCCCGGACAAGACCTAGTTCTAGCTTAGTGACATAGCTTGGATGTCTGGCACTGATCTACCCTCGTCGATGTGTAGATCAACAAGACTACATTCAATGCTTTTCTCAACTTGCACAATTTAAAAGCTTTCCCATTCATATATTCACAAACTATCAATATCTGGTAATGAGTACTACATCAGAATTTTAGAGAACAACTACATTCTTACCGTACAAGTTTTCGATGATATGATTGGCTCTCTGATTCAACTATTAATAATCTATGCATAGCCCTATACCTGGTTTCATATATAATGAATAAATATATCCAATAATCATGTCATTCCTTTTAATAGTACTACAGTAGGTCTAATGTTACCTTTGCTTTTTTATGTTTGTATTAATGTTTATATCAAAATATGTAGCTAGTTGTAATAACTCTGATTTTTTCAAAAGTGCAATTCTTCATCCAAATTGAATGAAGAAAGAAATTCTTCAACAGAAAACAACATTTTTAAATAAACACAAAATACAAAGTCATTTTTATCAAAACAAATATCTGGAGAGAAATATGAATTACTTTCTTTGTGGTTGCTTTCAAATGAACATCGAATGAGAAAATAATTTGTTTTCAATAAGATAGCTGAATTTCTGATTTTGTTTTGAAAACGTTGCGCCAAAAAGAAAAAGATAAAAGAAAAAAAAAGGTGAAAGAAAATGAGAATTATGAAATAATGTCAACGCTAGATTTTTATAACAATAAAAATAATTTGTTTACAAAAGTAAATGTTGTTTATTTATTCTTTTTTACAAAAACGTTCAGTGGAAGATGTCAAGAGGCCATTGCTGACGTTAGATCACTGGTAGGGACACGGAAAGAAATATGTATATAACAGAATTCGAAGTAATAATAATATTCGTAATGAAACGGACCAAAATTATTATCATTAGGGATGAGAACAGATAAAACTTTTATTCAAGTGTGACGGCGACTTAGGGAAGGAAAGCTTTATAACTTTCCTTAGAGATATTATAATTTGTGCACCTCAGTAGTTCCTTGTAGTTTAATAAGCTAAATTCTATATCGAGGCAGGCCATCTTTCTGAAGAGAATCATGTTCGAGTTCCGCAAACGCTTATTCTTAAACTGTTTTAGTTGCGGAGCCAACAGACTATTTTCTCGAATACTTTGCAAACGCCGCCAAAACCGCCTTCTGCATTCGTTGTCACTGATTAGCTATTATCGGTTGTTGTCTTACTCCCTCGAGGAATGCAGGTTTGAGGTAGAGGATTGATTCGTTAGCTTTGTTCATCATTGATTAAGCACCTTAAGCAAATCTGCTCACGTTTCGGTTACTTCTTCCCAAAGAAAGCGTCGAGGAATTACCGAATTCTATCAGACTATTGATTGTACGATGCCGAGTTATCGAAACGGTTTCTTTTGCTAGGAGACATGACAAATCGTTTTACATCCTCTCACCAAGATGTCTCCATCTGTTCTGATTGTAAAGAGATTAGATTTATGCTTCATGCAATCTGGAATTCCTAATCCGTAGATTATGAAAATGAGTCGAAAAGCGTTAATAGCATTCTTATAAACTAAGCCTGGACTAATTCCGTCAGAAACTACAACAGTGCGGCACCCAGAAAAAAAAAAATGAGTGGGTGGCGAATTGTTCCGTTTATTAAGAAATACAAGAAACCTAATTCATTTGTGAAACATTGTCTATTATAGATATTAAATTTAGCATAATAAGGCGCATTAAACAGGAACTGACATACATTCAAAACAATATTATCAATTTTTTTTTTAAGCGTATATTCATATTTACTGGATAAACATTGTCAGCCATTATTATTAATTTTAAATAGGTACCTCCACTTTTTCGGCATAAATTATCGATACCTAAGTTTAAAATGCATTTTTTAAAATGAAAAAATATGCTTGAATATTTCATTTTAGTTTTACTTGAAAGTTGAATCATTAAATTTATTATTTCCATTAAGTAAACAATTCTGGTATATTTCAGATAGAAACTATATACATTGGAATGTCAAATTTAATTTTAAATTTTTAAATTTTCAAAAAACCCGCCATTTTCTTAATTTTAAGAAATTTGTAAACAAACACAAATTTATCGATTTTAAAAATATTTAAAAAAATTTCTGACACGTCATTTTAGTAAAATTAGAAAATTTAATGTTAAATTAATCTGATTTAAAAAAAATATTACTTAATTATAGCATAAAAAAGAAATATACAACGAATTATTAACGATTGGTACCGTAATTTTGATCCGATACTTGATCCACGTGTTGATTGACAAGTGATGACAGCTTACGACGGATGACCATAAATGAAAATTACTAGAAATCTGAGTGAACCCTTTTATTTTTAGTTTTACTGTTATGTCTATTTATTAGAATAAAGGGACAAAACTCTTTTTATAATAATGGCAATTTCAGTGTACCGTACATGGAAATAAGGAATGTATTAAGTAGAAAAATACAACATAAAAAATTATTTGAAAAAAAAGTGGAATCACTAAATTTATTAAACTTGGCAATTTTGAACTCGTAAATTTTGTTTCTACTTAATTACTAATTATCAAAAGGAAATAAGCTAATACAGAGTTTTGCACGATTTTTAAACTATTATAAATTATTATAATCAAAATGTAAAACAAATAAAAAATTCTTGTAAAATTTAATTATTCATCAGAAAAAATTTATTTCTTCAGGCAATAATGACCTTAATATTACTTATTTACAAAAGCAATTAAAAGCTTTTCTAATTAAGTAATATCATAGTTTTATTGGATTCATTATTTTTCTATTCAAAGCTCATTTTACAAAAGTTGGAACAAATTAGAAAAAAAAAAGTAGGTGATTTACCATCTCCAATGACTCTTACTTTAAACAAAAAAAAATTGTAAGGAAATAAAAAGAATTGAAAAAAATTTCGGGAAAATAAGTAAGTGGGGTGTAACATATTAAAAAAAAAAATATTTTTTACTAAAATTTACTAAAAAGAAATATTTCAAAAATAATTTCATTCATTGGTGAAATAAGTCCTGAAAATTTCATTAAAATCGGACAATTACTTTAATTTTACAAGAATTTCCAAATCAATGGGTTTTCAACGGGAAAAAAGCGCAAAAAAAAACAATGTTATTTTTACAGCACCGCGATGACGTAAAAAAAAGAAAAATTTAACCAAAATTTCGAACGTGTTAAAAAATATTAAAAAATATCAAAAAATAATTAAAATACACTTTGGTCTTTCATCTTAATAATAACATAAGCGTTTTGACGATAAAAATTTATTTTCGGTAAGTTTGTGGCATTTGTTTATTACGCTATGCTGTTTTCCCGCGAAAAAGTGGAGGTACCTAATTTTAAATAATGTTTACCTTTTACGTGGTCTTTATTTATGAAAAGTTTTAATTAATTTCTTTAGTTTTTTTACTTTCAGATAGTAATATTAGCTGTTTCCTTACATGGAAACATTCGGTCGTACGGTAAGAAAAAGGTTTTAGTTTGTTTTGATTTACGGCTTATCGACATCATTGGGTTATTTAATGCCGAGAATTATTTTTCCTGGTAATATTTTGTTTTGTCAAAAATCTATTTCTGGTAATATTTTTTCCTTCAAAAATGTATTGCTGGTAATAATTTTTTTTTTTTTTTTAAATATTGCTGGTAATATTTCTTCCTTAAAAAATTTATAGGTGGTAAAAATCTATTTCCGGTAATATTTTTTTTCAAAAATGTATTGCTGGTAATATTTTTTTTCTTCAAAAATTTATTGCCGGTAATAATTTTTTACAAAGTATTTCTGGTATGAAAACCTATAGGTGGTAAAAATCTCTGGTAATATTTTTTTTCAAAAATGTATTGCCGGTAATATTTTTTTTCAAAAATGTATTGCTGGTAATATTTTTTTTCTTCAAAAATTTATTGCCGGTAATAATTTTTTACAAAGTATTTCTGGTATGAAAACCTATTTTTATACTTTCATAGTGTTTTTGCCCCAGTTTTGGGGTTAACTATTTGCCCATAGCAGGGACCCTAACTGGTACTACAAATCCGGGTCAGAGCAGACCTGGGAACTACAGCAAGTAAAAGGTGGTTCTACACTCCTCAAAACCTCTTAATCAGAGGCCTTGCTGTTGGACGCAGTTCATCGACATAACCAGGACGTGAATGTAGTTTAACGTCATACACAGGACGGGGTGAGAAGGGGGACAAGACTGATGAAGAATGAGCAATAATGAAAGAAAGAGAGAGAGGGAAATAAAGAGAATGAAGAGGACGCTGAGAAAGATGACTAGACATACAAAGTATAACGAATCATGGTGCAACGAGAACCGGAAATATAGAAAATAAAGAGGGCAGTGAAAAAAAGGGCTAGTCTTATAAAGTATAAAGAATAAGGGAGAAAAAATGAGACGGATATATACACAATACACTAGACGGTGAGGAAGAGAGCTATACTGTTATAACGAATAATGGAGGAAAAGGAGAGTAATATATATATATATATATATATATATATATATATATATATAAAGAAAAAAGGTCTGATGAGCCAGTGGAAAATCTCCCTGGGGAAATAAATTATAACCATGAATCCTTAAAATTGTCTGTTTTCTTTAAATTAAATTAATCGCTCTGATTAAAAACATTGAGCTCGCCGGATTTCATCCTCCTTGGGTTTATCGATACGCAATACCAAGATGTTCATTATTAATATATATATATATATATATATATATATATATATATATATGAAAAATGAAGGAATGAGAGAGGGGGAATACAGAGAATAAACAGGGCTCTGAGAAAGCGGACTAGACTAATAACGAATAAGTAATAAAGAAGGAAAGAGAGAGAAGGAAATATAGAGGATGAAGAGGATGCTGAGAAAGAGCTCTAGACTCATAAAGTATAACAGATAATGGTAGGACGAGAGGCGGAAATTTAAAGAATAAACAGGACAGTGAAAAAGAAGCGTTATTCTTATAAAGTATAACTAATAAAGGAGGAAGATGAGACGCATATATATATATATATATATATAGAATAAACATAATGGTGATGAAGAGAGCTAAACTGATAAAGTATAACTAATAATGGAGGAAAAAGACATACGTAGAGAATAATCAATGCTTTTCCACTTTTCTTTAAATACTTGGTCTTCTGTTTGGGATGAAAGGGTATTTCTGTTCACCTCATTTATCATGGAAATGGTAATATTAGACGCTGCTCGAGTTATGCTTTTCTCCACTAACTGGCCTTCGGAATGGGATCAATACATAGTATCTGATGGCGTGCGAATGAACTACATTTTACTTCTCAATTATGTCTCTGTTTTCGAAGGCATCTCAGTTTTGTTTGTCTGCAAACAAAGCCCAAATGAAAATATTATTAAAAAGTGTTCGGCTTCAAGGAAGAGCTGCACGCTGCAGTACCTCCCTCATTGAACAAAAGAGTTGAGATCAGTAGTAATACTGATGCCAGCTCAAACGACGTTTGCGGGCGCATGGACTATTTATTTGGGTTTTAGGTGTGGTCAACCTGTATTATCAATCTTTAACCAGTACCTATCCGCAAGCCACCAATCTGCCACTGTGTGACATGCCACTAGGCTTTTGCGGCTGGTGACCCTCTGTCGGGATGCCGGCGTGTTTGTCTCGGCAATGTTACCACTAGAACCCCACCGGTGGCGCTCCAGTGTCTACCACCAGAAGGGTGTTGGCTTTGCCATTGGCGGTCCGCCATCGGCCACTAGTGGCTTGAGTGTAGTTTAATTTCAATATGCTTTTTTTTATTTGGTGAAACATGGTCAATTAGTATTGTTAATTTTAATTTCGACTTCCTATTTTATTTGAAGAAAACGCTGACAACTATTTTTTTAAAACTTTCAGTAGCATTTACCATCATCTTCCTTTTTAAAAGATAAAACATTGTCAGCCATTATTATTAATTTTTGTGTCGTACTTATTTCATTTTAAATTACATGACACATTATTAACCCTTATTATTCATATTTTACCAGTATTTGCATTAATTTTCATCTTTCTAAGAGGCAGCATTATCAATCAATATTTTGACTAGTTCTTTATATTTATTTGACAAAGCGTTGTGAACAATTATTATTAATTATTATTAATTATTAATTATTATTAATTTAGGATGTAAATTTGTTTATGTAAAATAACCACAACGACAATCACTAAGTTATGTGTCAGGCGATCATGTATCTTTCGATACATGACTGATGAGGGGTTACCTTTTCTTTCTTTGGTAGACCAGTTGCCATCCAAGGCTAAAGAGCCCGGTCTGTCCTGCTATTTATCCATAGCTGGATAGAGAAGAAGAGGATTAATACCTTATGCCAAGAGTATTAGAACGTAAGTGAATGTAATGAATTCGACTGGAATTCGAACTCGGCTCTCCTCAACCCGAGCCACTATCCCTTACTCCACCGTGCCTCCCAACCACAAGCCTAGCAGTAATTTTCAATTACTTTATTCTCGTACCAACATGATACACATGTAATCGTACAACACCCTCCTCGGTCGTCCAAGACTTCTAACACAGCGGCTGATCGATGAAGATCGCTTCGATCTCAGACCTGCACTATCCCACGTTGTCTTTTAAGTTTGATCATAAGGCACCTAAGATCGAATCGTTGCAGGTATCTTCGTGTCGGGCTGGTCTAAGCAGGGTGAAGACATAAAGAGAAAAAAATAACACTTGAATAAGTTAAACAAAAAGTAAATACTGCTTTTATATCAGTCATGCGTACAATAATTAGTTCATATCAGAGTTCGCATGCAATTAATTATCAGGCCAACCTGCGTCTAAATCAGAAGTGATATTCTTGTTGACTTGCTATAGTTTGGGTTGCTGCTCTGGCAAAGTTTGGCACAAGGCTGAAGTATAGGGGTGTCACTTCGGCAGGCAATCACGTAGAGTGTATCACGACCGGTGGATGGGACGAACTCTCTGCCGTCTCTCTCCTGTCTCCTTCTGACGAATTCACTTCGCGCATTCCTATTAACAGACATTAGCTCAAACTGACGCGAGGCATGGCGCATAGGGTAACTTCGGTGTCCCCTTTGTTGCCAGCTTACTTCATAATTCTGGGGAATTCCCTTCTTATACTCTCTCATATTAATACTTCTCACTATACCTGCTCAGTGAGCGTGGGTGGCTCATCCAACCCCTCCTGGTATTAAACTCAACTCAATTCCAAATTTGTTGTTTACGAAAATGAAGTTTCTGCTTTACAGCTTGCGTTTTCAGCTGCGTGGAACACATGTCAATCATCATTGTCTTCTAAATTTGGATCATTTTCCATTGTTCAAAGCGTCTGAACACCAATCCCAGTTGTCGTCTATAGGTGAATTAAATCGGCAATATTTTCCCACGGATTTTAGGTATTAATCCTTCTTGTTTCATAGTCTATGACTCCTTCTAACCATAAGGATATTTTCCTATATTTTACCGTGGTAATAACAAAGACTATCACTCACATACAAAAAATATATATCTAGTCCCCGTCTACTCATCTGTTTATGTAATGAGGCAACTTATGTCTGCCTGAGGAAGTCCGCCATTATCTAATGATACATTCAGCTTGTACTCTACACCTTTTATTGGGTGAAGCATTATTAGCAATGCTAAGTTTTTTATTAGTTGTACTTTAATGTCCATTTTCCTGTTTCACTAAGCGTTGTCCGAGATTTACCTTGACCCCGCACTGAGCTACGTTGTGGCACAAGGTCGGTTTTTAACGTTGGGACCCGAGTTGAAACACTCGGGCTGCTGGTCTAAGCTGGTCATACAACCGCTACGTAACAGATGCTACGCAACAGTTTGGTGGTGGGGGGGGAACGCAAGGGAGGAGAGAAAGAAAGGCACGGAAGGTATACTACAACCACAGCATCTACTAGAGAGTTCCACGGGCAAGAAGTTCAAGTGATGAAAGCCCTACAATAAAACATCTGGTTATATCTAGGTATCTCAACTGTAAAATGAAGGCATATAGCTGCCAAATTAACACTACTCTTAAATGCCTTTTGTCAAGATATCAAAAGTGAAACCTTATCAGAAAAAAAAAGTAAATAAAAAAAAAAAAAAAAAAAACCGTGAAAATATTTATAGAAAAGGTATATATAAGGTTGGTGCAAAAATAATGACGTAATAATGTCGTTTTTTGACGTATTTTTAACGTCAAAAAACGACATTATTACGTCATTATTTTTGCACCAACCTAATAGAATCTATTCCGGCGGGAGGAAGAAAACTTCTCCTCTACCAATCCTCACTAAGGAATTCCCTTGTTTAGCTCCATGTTGGCACAAGCACGGAAGTGTGGTTTCACCCAGTGAGGATCGAACCCACTACTAAGTCGTAATTGATCAAGCGTGACAACTCTCACGACGCGTTGTCCATTACTTATTAACAACTAAATTTACGTTTATTTAAGCGTAACATGAGTTTGAATCTTCCTTAAAATCAATTCTTTATATCGCATCACGTATTTTAGTAAATTCTGTCGATTAATTCCGCCGGTGTACTTTTTTTTTCATAAAATGTCTTTCGATTATTAATGTGGTACTAAGTAAAAGCGAATAATTGATACAAATATTTCAAGTAATTTTTGGCGGTAAAATGCCATAAATTAAATTCATTGTCTTTTATAATATAGACTCCGAAATTCATTTTGAAATTATATATTGATTCAAAATCTTACGTAACATTTTGACAAAATCTTCTTTTTATATATACAGTCATTTACATTGCGCTTTCTCCAAATTAAATGACAGTATAAAAAATTCCAATTGCTTGAAATGGAAGGGTTATTTTTTTTAGCATACAATTGATTAGTTTCTAGGTCTTTTGCTCAGATAGTTAAGCCTGTTGTTTGGATAGTCAGTTCTCATTGGTATAATAAAAAAAAAAAATTCTCACCGAAATCCATCTTGTACCTTTATAAGTCTTCAATTCGTCAAGCATTGGATATTTTTACCGCACCTGCCCGGGGATTCTGATATATATTTAGAGGTTCTACATAAATGCAAAAAAATAATCAACATTGTTATCGACTCTCATCTTGTATCTCGGTTACAATCACCGCAATGTAGCTTCTATGTACCTTTTCTATAAATATTTTCACGGTTGTTCTTTTTTCTGAAAGTTTCCTTTTTGATATCTTGAAGCAAGGCATTTAAGATTAGTGTTAGTTTGGCAGGTATATGTCTTCAATTTATAGTTGAGATGCCGAGATACAACCATATATTTTATTCTAGGGGTTTTATCACTTGTACTTCTTGCCTGTGGAACTCTCTTTCGGATTCTTTTGGGACTGTCAACTATGATCGTCATTTTATATCTACTTGAATCCTATTCACTTCTCAAAAAGGTTTTCTCATTTTCCTTCATTTTCAGTAACTATTGGCGTCTTAGAACATTTGTTCCCTCTTGGTTGGAATGAAATGATTTAAAAAACGATGTTATCGACATATTTCAGCTAATTTTTTTTTTATTAATTTAAGAAATATTTATCCAAAACTAGTTGCGTTCATGTATCATGAATTTTCGATCTGACTGGTCATTTTTTTGGCGTCGGACGAATTTGTAAAAGAGAGGAAGTGGAGGGAAGAGAGAATGAAAAACATGCCTCGAAGCGGGCTGTAGATAATAGTTGAAAAGAATATAGTTCTATATCTGATTGGTCTTTATTTCTTTGGCGGGAATAAAGAAGTCTATGCTAACCATAAAAATCTAAGAGAATACCCTAGCGGTACCTGTTTAGGTGATTCGAAGTTCATCAAAAACATTGAAGTTTTGACCCAAGCAGGCTGCTCTGAAAGCATCGTCATATGTAAATGGCGTACTTTTTACGGGTTCTAGATGTGATTATTTTGCATATTTTCCGTATTCCCCTCTGCCGAGCAGTTATTATTATTATTATTATTATTATTATTATTATTATTATTCCTTTTATTTCTGGTGGATACCCATTTCTTTCCATGTTCCAACAAGGAGAAATGCCATTTGAAACTGAGCAGTTTTTGAAAAACATAAAAAAAACAACTAAGACCGCACATATTTTACATAGATAAAGCTCTTCGTAATGTGTCAGCTATACTTCTATTTCCTTAAAGCTTGGGCTACCAGAGATAACTTCACTTAATCTGTCGGAACCTTTCCAATCAAATCTAAGGCTCCAACTACAAGTGGAATTGTTTTTATCCTCACGTACCCCATTTTTGAGATTTCCACTTCAAGGTCCTTGTACTTTGATAGGTTTTTGAAGATCTTTAAAGATACATTACAGTCTGCATTGACTGCCAAGTCAATAGGAAGGCATATTCGGTTATGTGTCTCTGATCACGATATTTGGGCGATTAGTATTGTTTTCTATTGATGTCTGTGTGCATTGTAAAGTCCCATAAAATTGTTACAGGTCCTATCTCCGTAACCGGGTCTGAGTGGTGTTCATATCAATTTCTTGCAGATGTCTTTCCGTAAATGTTGCACATTTTGCAATGCAGATATTGGCCCACTCTGGCATGCCGGGTTTTATATTCAATGGATGTCAATACCGTACCACCCGATACTATTAATATTGTTGTTGTTGTTAAGGCACATGTTGCAATTGTAATTAAGTAGTACGGTTTAATTTTCGATTAATGTAAGAAATATTTGTCTACTGTTAGCCGGGTTCATGTATCTTAATTGTAATCTGATGGTCATTTCGTGAGGGTCAGTTCTCTTTGGACTACAGACTTGTATTTGTAATCCTCTACCTAGAGTGTTTCCGACCTTCTACGGAGTGAACATCACTGTATGAAAAAAAAGGTGGTGTCAGCTGTCGAATTTTATAAGGAAATGGTTCGACAATTTTAATTTGTTGAAAATACTGACCAGAAGCGATTAATTGCATTGAGCAGGACAAATGTTAACCTGAACTGGCCAAAGTTTCTTGAAAATACATGTTAAGAATAATAATTCCATCCATCGGGTTTATCGTAACAGCTTAAGCTGTTTTTGCGATCTTCAAACAGGTTTTTCAGGCGGCAAAACAGCCAATCAGTTTCATTGGCATGAAAATGTCCGTTCTCTTCCGATAAATTTAAGAGGATTAATTTGATTTAGCTTTGGTGTCGATTAAAGTTCACGTCTTGTTGGTGCTGTAACTTCCTTAAAATATTTTTCCAGATGCTTTTTTCAATTCTGAGTTCCTCTAAGATATGGGAACCATTCCACAATCCATACTGGTGAGAACCATAGCCTCAATATTAGATTATAATTAATACAAAAGCAATATAATATAAAATTCTCTTGCAGAATATATATATATATATATATATATATATATATAGGGTGATTGAAATGTAACTTCCTATTTTATGTATGAGTGGCTATCCATGAGCCCGGAATTAATACCGTGTGACTTTTATATGGGATTATTTAAAGGAGCAAGTCTCATTTCCCCCCAAGCAAGGCGGGAATGCTACTAGTTCACAGGTGGTTACAGAGAGTGAAGGAGAGTGTACAGAGGGGACCAAGGAAAGGATAAAAGCAGAACGCGGTACAAAAATATAGAAGATGGCAAATGACGTCGCATTTAAATTTCTGAAAATTGGAGTTATGAGGGAAGCAAGGAAGCGGAAACGAGTTCCATAGGCGAGAAAAGAAACAGTCGTTGTAGAAGTGGCGGTTACATTTTATGTAATTCAACAGTAAAAGAGTTGGGCCTAGGTGACAATCTAGTAGCACGCTTAAAAGCACGTAGTACGAGCACCAGGCAAACAAAAACGCTCGATAGAGCAGAAGACATGAAAATATCTGTAGAAAAGAGAGAGGGAAGCCAGGTCACGTCGGTGGGAAAGTGACTGCAATCAAGTCAGGAATGGTTACACTGCAGATCCTTCTTTAGATTTTGTCATGAACCTGGAGATGAGAAGCAGGAGCACCTGACCAGATATATCAACAATATTCAATGCATGGACGAATGTTCGATTTATAAATGTGCAAGATTTTTTCTGTTGATTCCTCCCTTATTTTTATCTGTAAGGGATTTGCGGACATATAGCGTTAAAACGATCATCGAAGTTAATCAACGTTAAGCGTGGGTATTTCCTAGATGGGAGTGTCAGGTGCTGCAAACGTGGATGTGCAGATGGTTTACTGTATAAAGGCTTGGAATTATTAATCGGAGAGCCGGGTTGCAATTTCATCCACGTTCGATATACTCATTTATGCTCAAATACCCTTGGGAAGGTATGTATCCACTTTTCTCTCCCATCTAAGGGTTAATTAGTAATGCTTGTATCACGAAATAACTAACCAGAAGAAAATAAGTTCTTACAATCTAAAAATATAATTTCTGTCTTTAAATAACCTGCAACGGGTTGATAAGCCGGAGAAAACGAATCTCTCAAGCAATCACATACTGATTGCGTACACAGGCATGTCTTTTAGATTATTTACACTCTCTGGAATATAAATGTATAGAAACTAATATACCAACAATGTGAGCGATCAGTTTATATATTGATCACCCACTTTATATCTATATTATAATTTCTTGTTTGGTTATTAAATTCGTATTAGATACGAATATACCTCTTCTTCCCACAGCTATGGGTTAATTAGTAAAACTTTTATTAGTAAATCATTATCTCCAAAAAACATAAAATCTTACAATCTAAATATATTTTCTGGCTTTAACCATGGGTATATAGTACCCAGCACAAATTTTCCTATTTTTAATTACAATTTTCAGTACCTGATTTTCTTACCTAAATAATGTTTTTCAGTTCCTATTAATGTTAACTCAAAGTACAAAGTTTGAAGTACCCGCATGTAAAATATTTCAAATAAAGATTTATATTTAATACTTTTTTGGTATTTTCAAAATCGGGTATGATATACCTATGGTTAGTAGTCGCGTAACTTTAATTGATGGTTAGTGTTCTAGGGTTAAATAACCAGCAAAGGGTTGATAAACTGTAGAAAATGAATCATTTAATCAATTAGCTGTAAGAAGATTATCCAACATTCCATAGATAATTGATATTGACGTCATATATTACGAAATATATTACAAATGACGTCATATATTACGAAATGGACAAAGTCCGACAATTTATTTATTAAAGACATTTTTATGTCTATCTATAAAAAGAACGCTAAATATAAAAATGTCTTTAATAAATAAATTGTCGGACTTTGTCCATTTCGTAATATATGACGTCATTTGTTTACATTTGATACGCCATGAGCAGTTATGAATATTCGAGATTCATGGAAGATTGAAGTTTATAAGCAGTAAATTCGACCTTGCCTACCGATTACTTCTTTTGTGGCCGAGTCGGTTAAGGCACGTCAGCGTAAATGACGGTTCCGTATAGGATGCAGGTTCGAATCCTGTCAAAGGACGAATATTTTCTATGAAAATTTCTCGGGCATTCAGGCCGGTAAATGTTATTTAATACTGTTTATTATAAACAGAGCATTTATTTAAATACTTGTATCTATAAAAAGAACGTTAAACATAAAAATGTCTTTATAATTGATATTACATCACATCTCATAATTCTTTTCGTAGTTTTTAACCCTTTTTTTGTGTTTCTTGATGCTGATATTTGTATTTTGTGTATTGAACTTTTTTTATTTCTCTTGCTTTCAACTAGATAATCTTTTTTTCTTTCTAACAATTCATAATCATTTTTTTTGCTTTTTTTGCTTTTCTTTATTACCTTTTTCTATGCTAGTCTAATATCAAACGTTTACAACACGCTTCCAAATGAAACCTGAAACAGAGCCAATTAAATGAAGACGGATGACATCTTCGAATTGGTTTTGTACCATTAAAAGAATAATGAACTCATTTCACATTCACCGAAAAAACACGAGGTTAATCGCATTGACAATATAGAGCTCTAAAATTTTATTTTCTTATAGCGTCAATTGTAATGTTAACAATGTAATTAATATTTCATTAACTCGGCTGGATCCGGTCACGTTGGAAAACATTCATCAACTATATTCGTGCAAATAACTGAAAAATAAAAATTAATCGAAGTGAAAAAAATTCAATCAATATGTCGAAATATTTTGCTTAATTTTCTAAATTCAATATACAGTGTTCAAATATTGATTTATTTACAGTCAGTTTGGGCCGAAGTTTCTGTTGGATTTTCTTTCTATTTTTGCATTTGATTAGGTTCTGATTTCTTTTCTGTTTTCTCTCTACGGGAATCCATATTCTGCTTTTAAATAATGTTTTCCATATTTGTTTTCTATACTGCATCATTAAATATGTTTCAACTTCAAGCAAATGAATCTAATGGGTGGGAAAGAAGACTATTCTTCATAAGACACTATTTACTGGCGCTAAACAATCAGATGCAAAGTGCCTCATTAAATAACCATAAAAAAAACTCCCCAAAAAACAGCACCATAATTCTAAATTAAGATACGAATCAATTATATTTCTAATATAGAGCATCGTATTTTATAATTTATTGCCAGAGAATCAGTAATTTGAGTAACATAAAGATTGCCTAAACACCTAGTAACCATTCCTTATGGAATGGAGAAATAAAAAAAAATGATGTATAACACAAACAGCATCAATGCCGGCGTCACCATGAACGACGAACAAGTGAAAGATGTGTCCCGGCTGAATAACTTGGGGTAGCCCTGTTAAAAGATACCACCTGCTACGCATGAATCCGCACACAAATCGCCACAGCCAGAGCAGAAACAATATGGTCACATCCATCGTCTCCTACGGGTGTGAGACTTGGACACTTTTGGTTGAGACATGAAAAACTCTTTCAGAACAAATGCTTAAGAAATCTCCACTCTCTGTACTATTGGGAGCACCAAACCAATAACTATGTACGGAGCAAGGTCAAATGTCTTGTAGGCCGACAGAAATCTCTTCTGGCCACTAGTAAGCATCGGTACACGACATGGTTTGACCACGTTACGGGACATAACAGCCTCTGCAAAACGATCATGCAAAGCACTATTGAAGGAAGAGGCAAGCGCAGACGGTAAATTAAAAGCTCGTCAGACAACATCAAATATTTTTTGAACATGACAATGACGGAACTCCTGTCAGCAGTTCATCCTGGTGATGGTTGTCTGTTTCTTTTCACCTTAAGTCTCCACCCAGGGGTGGAGACTTAAGGACAGAAGAATCAATCGAATCAAGAACAGGAAAAGCAATCGAACGCTGATAGTGGTGATTATGACTTTTGATTTAAAAGTCTTATAACCAAGTCATGTTTTAACAACGAAGAAGAACCGGCGGATATGGAATGGCAATCAAAACAGACAAGAAACATAAGTAATAGTGACTAGCGCAAGCAACACCAGTACCGGTGTCACCATTTGCGGTGAGCAACTGTGGGAAGAGTCCAGCTTCAAATACTTAGGAGCAAACTTTTCAAAAGATGGCACTTGCAGTGCAGAAATCCTAACACGAATCATTACAGCCACAGAAGAGATGGCCAGAGTGGAAATGATCTGGAAGAGCAACATCAGCATTCATATCAAGTTCAAGCTCGACATATCGCTGGTCGTATCCACCCTAATCTATTAGCGCGTGAGACCTGGACACTTCTGGAAAAAACGAACCAAATTGGTTATATTTAATATAGAAGGAAGCGAGCAATCTTGAGAATCTCGCTACAAATTCAAAACCAGTGAGTTTTACCAAATAAAAAAGACACGTCACTAATGTAGGCGTTGTACTACATTGGCAGCTAGACCTCATCATTTTACAATTGAAATTGCGACATGTAACCGGAAGTCCTTTGCTAACAGTTTCTTTTTTCGCACTTTTCGTCTGTGGAACTTCCGGTATCTTTTTTTCAGTCATCTTTCGCCTCCAAACATTTGGAACCTTCTATTATTTAAAATATATAATAAATATCCTATAAAAAAAACAAACTCATTTTTAGTTATTAGAGATTAAATTATGTGACTTAACACCCTCCATAATTTACCACGACTTTTCAGTTATGGATGTACGGATTTTTACGGATTTAATGTATGGATTTGTTTTAAAGCAAACATTGAGTAACATCAACTAAGAACTCGGCCACAATGTCCTGACAGCGTTTGGAAGATAAAACATAGGATATTTAGACAATTTTTTACGCACTTTTGTCCCAAAAAGAAAACATTTATACGAACACGAGAAAATAAAAAGCTTCATTGCAGTAACTTGTCACTCAACGTTAATGAAAATTTCTACCCGAATGCACAATTATACACACACAATATATATATATATATATATATATATATATATATATATAAAGTAATGCATGGTTAGCAATTAAATTTTTACCGAATAAAGATTAGGGTGTAATGCATAAATATTATACGAAATTACAATAATTTACATAATAGTTTTTTTTTTTTTTTTTAAATAAAGCTTAAATGGAACAAAGGAAATAAGCTACTAGACAAAAGTTAAGGTACGGTCTTGTTAATACTTGATTGTGAACAAAATATCCAGAAAATTTAATATTGGGTAAACATTGTTAATCATGCATTACTTTTTAAGTAATACACATGTTTATGCCTTTGTTGTTTCCGTTCCTTATATTATGACCGCTACTGTATATATATATATATATATATATATATATATATATATATATATATATAGAGAGAGAGAGAGAGAGAGAGAGAGATGAGACATAAATAAATAGATGAGAAGATGAAGACAGAGAGATAGGTGAGAAGAGAGATGGGCTATATAAGAAGATAGCTAGCTAGCTAGCTAGCTAGATAGATAGATAGATAGATAGATTAAAAGAGACATAAATAGACAAATGAAAAGAAAGATTAATAGACAGAGGAGAAGACGGAGACAGATAGATAGGTGGGAAGAGAGATGAGCTAGATAAGAATATAAATAGATAGCTAGATAAGATAGCTAACTAGATAACTAGTTATTTAGTTAGATAGATAGATAGATAGATAGATAGATATGAACCGGCCATTATAGAAATAAAGAAGGAGTAGGTTAGCAATAAAAAAAAAATAAGGCCTTAAACAAAATAAAATTTCGAAATGCTCGCAGGAACACTCCCCATCTTTTGCTATTTAGAAACATTATCCAAACGGTGCAAATTGTTATCTTTGTATCTCAGAAGGAACATAAAAGTGTTTATACTTTATGAGCGTTGTTTCCGAAATCGAAGATTTAAGAAGACGTTTCAATTCTATAAACTTGGTGTATGACACAAGGGATAAAATAGACGAAATTAGAAAAAATTGCACTGAGCAAAAGGCTGCGTACTCTTTCTTATCTCTCTTCTTGAAAGTAAGCAATAACTATGGCAATTCAGAAAAAAAAAAGGACGACGACAATGGACTTTTCGGGTTGTTTCCTCCTTCTTCGGAGTTAGCCGTATAAGACTGCAAATATATTTGTTCTCAAACATATGAAAAAAAAAAAAAAAAAAATTAAATTCTCAGTTTGTTGGGTATAATCGATAGTTATAAAGACTATTGGGAAGGTCACGAAGTCCTTATATTTCTTATTAATAGACAGGTTTCAATATAGAATATAGGAGGAGAATAGGAATGAAAATTATAAACAATGTTGAAAATAGCGCCCGTTAGCACCCATACACTCTTGGATCCTTGTTATTTTGGTTCTGAACACAGCTATCAGTTGCACACCATTATTTTATACGTGAAGCGGCTTAAATTCTTTTTAATGTACTGGTTTTGTAGCAATTTACAAATTGAACAAGACTCTTAAGGAATGGACGACGCTATTTCGAATTGAACGAGACTAAGAAATGGACAAGACTATTTCAAGTTGAACGAGACTATTAAGAAATGGACGAGACTATTTCGAATTGGACGAGACTATTAAGAAATGTACGAGACTATTAAGAAATGGACGAGACTATTAAGAAATGGACGAGATTATTACGAATTGGACGAGACTATTAAGAAATGTACGAGACTATGAAGAATTTGACGAGACTATTTCGAATTGGACGAGACTATTAAGAAATGGACGAGACAATTTAGAATTGGACGATGACTATTAAGAAATGGACGAGACTATTACGAATTGAATGAGACTATTAATAAATGAACGAAACTATTTCGAAATGGACGAGACTATAACATATAGTGACGAAACTATTACGATTTGGACGAGACTATTAAGAAATGGACAAGACAATTTCGAATTGGACGAGACTTAAGAAATGTACGAGACTATGAAGAATTGGACGAGACTATTTCGAAATGGACAAGACTATTAAGAAATGGACGAGACAACTTAGAATTGGACGAAACTGTTAAGAAATGGACGAGACTATTACAAATTGGACGAGGTTATTAAGAAATGGACGAGACAATTTCGAATTGTACGAAGACTATTAAGAAATGGACGAGACTATTACGAATTGAATGAGACTATTAATAAATGAACGAAACTATTTCGAAATGGACGAGACTATTAAGAAATGGACGAAACTATTACGATTTGGACGAGACTATTAAGAAATGGACGAGACTATTAAGAAATGGACGAGACTATGAAGAAATGGACGAGACTATTAAGAAATGGATGAGATTATTTCGAATTGGACGAGACTATTAAGAAATGGACGAGACTATTACGAATTGGACGAGACTGTTAAGAAATGGACGAGACTATTTCAAATGAACGAGACTATTTCAAAATAGACGAGACTATTAAGAAATGTATGAGACTATTACGAATTGGACGTGACTATTAAGAAATGGACTAGACAATTTCGAATTGGAAGAGACTATTAAGAAATGGACGAGACTATGAAGAATTGAACGAGACTATGAAGAATTGGACGAGGTTATTAAGAAATTGACGAGACTATTACGAATTGAACGAGACTATTAAGAAATGGACGAGAATATTAAGAAATGGACGAGACTATGAAGAAATGGACGAGACAATTTCGAATTGGACGAGACTATTAAGAAATGGACGAGACTATTTCGGATTGGACGAGACAATTAAGAAATGGACGAAACTATTACGAATTGGACGAGACTATTACGAATTGGACGAGACTATTAAGAAATAGACCAGACTATTTCGAAATGGACAAGACTATTAAGAAATGGACAAGACAATTTCGAATAGGACGAGACTATTAAGAAATGGACGAGACTATTACGAATTGAACGGGACTATTAAGAAATGGACGAGACTATTTCGAAATGGATGAGACTATGAAGAAATTGGACGAGACTATTAAGAAATGGATGGGCTATTACGAATTGAACGAGACTATTACGAATTGGACGAGGCTATTAAGAAATGAACGAGATTAGATCTCACGTAGTCTATTCCATATACAATTCCTTTACGTAAGATAATAAAATTGTTATAATTCATCCATACAAAGAATTATTTGAAGTGTTTTTACTATACTAAATCCAAGTCCAGAATTCTTATGATTGATTGAGTATAGATACTAACACATCTTTTACTTCAAACCTAGATCATAATTTCGGTTTGCAAACGTTTACTTCTAGTTCAACAGCGTGTTCGGGAAGTCATATTTTTATTAACAGGTATGTTTCAATATAGTATATAAGAGGAGAATAGGAATGAAAATGATAAAAAATGTCGAAAGTGCCTTACATTAGCATCAATATAGGATTGGATACTTCTTATTTTGGTTCTGAACACTACAGTTAGTTGCTCGCTTGAAATAGATTCAATAAACGACCTTTTGGTCATTTCCAAAAACAATATCTTGCTGCTGCGCTAACTTTCGTAAAACTTTCTTGTACTCTGCTGCATACCGACAGAAATATCTAATAGTCTGGTAGCTTTGCTGATCTTCCATAGGGATTGGTATCGTCCTCTCATCCTATTTCCTAAATTTATCAAGAATTTTACGAACTGCATTGCGACGTGGAACAGGTGTACCTGAGAATTTATAAGCAAAAAGATCTCACACCAAATCTGAGTATTTACAACCTTTTCGAAATATTTTTGCAGCGAAAAATACACGTTCTTCAGTTGTTTAAACCTTATTGGGGTGAAGTCTATTATATAAAAAAATAGGATTAGAAAAGGGACAGAAACTTTCCTAACACCCTGTATATGAAAATACGGCTCTAGATTACGACATAAAGAAAATATTTTTCTAGTTTTTAGGAAACGATACCATATTTGCATGGGTTTCTGAAGAGGGGCCAGTTTTCAATGAATCTACGTAAAGTCTTGTCACGCGCTACCAGAAACGTAATGAGAAGAATATAGAACAGGTAATACATATATAGAAGAATATAGAACAGGTAATACATATATAGAAGAATATAGAACAGGTAATACAAAGCACATGTACTTTTATTGACGCTGTCACATATGTCAATCATCTGAAATAGGAAATTATATTATGTATAGGTAATAAGGCTTTCCGGACCACCCTGTATATTCATAGATGAAATTACAAAACATCATTATTGGTAGGCAATCTAATATATCTATCTATCTATCTATCTATCTATCTATCTATATGTATATATAGCTATTAGGTTGGTGCAAAAATAATGTCGTTTTCTCACATATGTTACTATGTGAGAAAACGACATTATTTTTGCACCAACCTAATAACCTATAACCTAAACCTATATATATATATCTATAGTATTTACCTTAGTCGGACTATTGTCCTTATCTTTGTGGCCATATTTGTCACAACGTTTCGGCCGTTTTACGCTCCGGCCTTCTTCAGGTGGTTGGAATTTCGAACTGAACCCTTTATTTCGATCACTGGGGTAGACTGTTCTAGTTCCACGTGCCATGTTTGTATTGTTCTTTAGCATTAAATACAACCCCCATTTACTGGCCATAGTATAAGTTGGTCCGAAAGTTTTGTGACCCCCTACCAAAAAGAATAATGTGAACAATAGAAGAACAAGTAATACAATAATACAAAGAACAAAGTTTATTCACTTTCATTGAATCACAAAGCAAGAAGGTCTCTATGATCAACATGATTTTCGTGGCACAAAATGATAGGGCGCCATGTCCTGTGTGATATTTAACGAAGTTGTGCTTTGTTGATTGTTGCAAAGGCTTTTTGAACGGCGTCTTTCAACTGATGGGTATTCTGGTATGGTTCATGTGAAAATCCCTTTGATAATACCCCACAGAACGTTGAAATAGAAAATTATATTATGTAGGGGGCCAAACGACTTCTGTACCAACCTGTACATAGTAAAGTAGGTCCCGATTGACTTTTGAAAAAGCTAAATAATTTGTTTCATTCATCTTAACCTAGAGTAAGATGAAAAATAAAAATGAAAAATATGGTTATTTCCAACCGCAGTGCCTGCTTTACAAGGTAACCAAATCATTCTTGCGACTTTTGATTTAGTACAAAAAAATGTATACAGCAAATTTAACACACATTTAGATAAAAAAAAAGTATTCGTAGAAAATATCTCAATTTACACAACTTTGAAGTCTACCTTAAACTCTTGGAAGAGTTTTGCTAAAAGCATTCTGATGTATGAATATTTTAAGTAATTTCTTAAATAACTTTTTAATTATTTTTTTCTTAATTAATTTCCGGAAATGTATCTCTGTGGTAATTTTTTAAATCACTAACCATTTGGCCAAACGATTTCCCGGGATTTTTTTTATCAAGATACTCACGGACTAGTCGTATAGTTATAACCCTAACTCAAACTCTATTCAACTAACTGTCCCCTTATATTGGTTCACTCTGTCTGTCTCTATCTCTCTCTCTTTTTCTCTCTCGCTCTCTCTCTGTCTATATATATATATATATATATATATATATATATATATATATATATGTTAAAATGAGATGTTCATGTTATTTTCCTTTTTTACGTAAATTATACGACAATTTATCTACCGTTCATATATATATATATATATATATATATATATATATATATATATATATATATATATATATATATATATACATGCATACATTTATAGATGTTTCATTAAAGAACACACAACATATTTATCCATCGTCCATATTGTATGCATATATATATATATATATATATATATATATATATATATATATATATATATATATATATATTCATGAATTATTCATACAAAAAACAAATACAAAGGTTAATGTTTTAAAGCTTTCGTCTGTTCCTACAGACATCCTCAGGTATGAAATAGATGTTGTTATTGTTTTTACTCTCAGTAATAAGTGGGCAACGAAAATAGAGATGTAATCCGAAAAAATGCTATGAGAAATGTGTTATTGTTTTGGAACGTGCAGTCGCAACGCTGAGTTTGAATTTAAATTTTAAGGTTCTGCGTTTATGTACAAATATAGTGATAAGAGAATTATTTTTTACTGGTAGATTTTCCATCAAAGTGGCATGAACTATATTGTTCAATAATTACAGTAATGTCGCACTTATTATCCGAAAGTTGCACTTGGATGAGTTATTTTAATTTCAATAAAGGTGCAATTAATTTATATAAATTTTAATATATATATATATATATATATATATATATATATATATATTTATACATGTTGCATTAAAAACAACAGACAAGCTATTACGATTAAGCATCTTTATTTAATTTTTCTACCGTAAGCACCTCATAGACCAACCAATTAGACAATTCCTTCCCGAAATAAATGACAATGATATTAAACACACGGTAAAAAATAACGTAAATATTTCCCACAAAAAAAAAATGTACGTCAACTACAAACAAGTGAATCTTTACATAGAAATAACATAACGAAATATTAGGTTGGTGCAAAAATAATGACGTAATAATGTCGTTTTTTGACGTCGTCAAAAAACGACATTATTACGTCATTATTTTTGCACCAACCTAATACACTACCCCAATTGACCCGAACAAAGAAATAAATGACGTACTACAAAAAATTTAAAACAACTAACCTTATCCTCAAAAATAACAACACACCAGCAAAATCAAAAAAATATAACGAACAAACATTATATATGATTTAAAATACCCCTTAAGGAACTGTGTTCCTGATCAAACCAAAATCATAAATAATTACATCAGTCAAACTACTACATGCCTATTCAGTTACGTTGGAACCATCCAACCACAGCTTTATTAGAACCCATTTAAATACACACAGAAACCTGCCAGACTCCATCTGAAATGTACTAGTAGTTAATACAAACAGCCTCATCCCCTCCTAAAAATGATTAAAAATAATGGAAGCCTTAATAATAAAACAGAAAAAGCCAACACTCTATAATATTAACTACGAAGACGGCCACAATAAATAAAACATCCCTATAACTCTAGAAACATGCATACAACCTATACACCCAATCTAAAAACAAAAACACAATAATCCTTTATAATGGCTAAAAGTATAGCCGAAAGCACTCGGATTTACAGAACATTTCGACAATTTCTGCACACTCTGTGTCCAGAAATGAAAACATTGTTCGAACACAAGAAAAAATGAAATAAAATCTTTACTCGTAGGACGTTGTCTTTAATCGTAGGTACCTTAACGAAACTTGTATAAATAAAGGATTGCTACACACACACACACACATATATATATATATATATATATATATATATATATATAAACAGAAATTTGACGCCACAGAATATATACTTATATTTACACATGCAGGAAAGCATTCTTCTTTCTTAAGAGATACTTTTCGACCAATACACAGTCAGAAGAATACGTTGATAAATTTTAATTGACCAAGAAAAGGCAACAATTCGAGCTGAAAGAAAATACGACTAAAAAGAACCACGACTAAAATACAAATTTATCAACTTACATCTATCTATCTATCTATCTATCTATATATATATATATATATATATATATATATATATAAATATATATATATATATATAGATAGATAGATAGATAGATACACATATATATATATATATATATATATATATATATATATATATATAAATCTATATATATCTATATATATCTATATATATATATATATACATATGTATCTATATATCAATATATATATAGAGAGAGATACATATCTATCTATATATATATATCTATATATCTATCTATCTATCTCTATCTATCTATCTATCTCTATCTACCTATATATATATATCTATCTATATATATCTATCTATATATCTATCTATCTATCTATCTATCTATATATATATATATATATATATATATATCTTTCTATATCTATATATCTATATCTATATCTGTTTATCTCTCTCTCTCTCTCTATATATATATATATATATATATATATATATATATATATATAAAATATATATATATATATATATAAATATATATATATATATATATAAATATATATATATTTATATATATATATATATTTATGAATGTAAGCATTTTCCTCACCAGGCCTATATATCATAAAGCATAAACGCTAATTAGCTAGTAAAACCCAAATACTCCATTGATTAGTAAATGCAGAGATAAAGAAAAGTTATCGGGTTTCAGGTCCTATTTTCTTTTTACTCTTTTAGACTCTCACACAAAATATCGCTAGAGAAAACGCCAGATGAAAAAGCAAAAATAAATTTGTCGATATTTTCTCTAATATTCTTGACATTCATCGAAGGTAATGTCGGCATGTTGGTATCGAAAATGCGATGTAGATATTGTAGGCTAAAGTTAATGAAATCCTACCAAATCATTAAGCAACGTTCCAGAATTGAATGAAGAATACTGTCGATATTGACGGGGGCCGAGAGCAGACGAGACTCCTCGGTCCGAATTGTTTATTTAGTCCACGCTGTGGTGGGCTGTAACTGACTATCATCCGTTTTACAGGTTATTTAAAGCCATAAAATGTTTTAGATTTTAATCATTTCTTTTTTGGAAATAATAATGGTCTTACTATTTAGCCTCTAGATGGGGGCTAATACGTAGATTCGTGCCTTTCCCAAATGTGTTTGCGTGTAAATGAATATAACGAAGCAAACGGGAATTTCAACTCGACCCTACAATAACCAATTCTAAGCTATTATCCACTGCAGCAGCCACACAAATAAACTTACAGCACCTGGAATTCCCAAGAGGTCACCCATCCAGGTTCTGACCAGTCTCGAATTTATTTAACTTCTGTGATCGAACAGGACCCGGTGATTCAACCTAATGTGGCCGTAAGTCTTCAATCTTTTTGTTTTTATTATCGACGTCGGTAACGACTACTACAGTGACTGAAGTCGTCGACAGACAATGATGCAAACGGAGGGCCGACGAAACCACCCTCTTGGTACGGATTTCCTATTGAATCCACGCTATAATCGGCTGGAACTTTTGTCTTTTGGTCTAGTAGAATGCGAAGTTGATTCAAATACATGAGGTTTCTTTGAACTTATGACTTCGATGCCTAGGTCTTGTAAATTTGATATTTCATCAATTTTTTCGGTAAATGAATGGCAAATAGACACAATGAGTGCATGAGAATGGAGAGAATGCGTCCAGAAGAAATATTCATTAAACATGGAAAAAGAAATGCTAAAAGCCTACACTAATCGAAAGAAATACTAACAGTCTACACTAATCGAAATAAATACTAACAGTCTACACTAACCGAAAGAAATGCTAACAGTCTACACTAATCGAAAGAAATACTAACAGTCTACACTAATCGAATTTATATATTGGGCTTAAACAAAGTGACAGATTACAACGAAAATCACTAAACCTTGTGAGTATAAAAAGCAAATTGTGAACGATGGTCCGGCATTTTATTCCTAATATATTTTATAATACGTTCATTTAGGCAGTGCGTATTACTGAAAAGTGTTCAGCAAATCACTTCGCATTTTATATTCATCTACATAGCAAAAACGTGATATTTGAACTTACATAAAAACTGTATTTCTAAAAATTAACATACACACACGGACACACACACGGACACACACACATATATATGACAAAGTGAATAATGAAAAAAAAGATGAATTCGTCTAGATTGAAACAAAAGTATTTTTTCAAAAATATTTTTTCAAAAGGAATTTTGAAACTACCTGAGTCTCTTGTTTCTTACACATGTGTAGACGTAGCAACATCAATATGTCATATTGTCATATTTTTCTAAATAGTGTTTGTTGATATATATATATATATATATATATATATATATATATATATATATATATATATATATATATATATATATACATATATGTATATATATATATATTTATATATACACACATACGTATATATATATATATATATATATATATATATATATATATATATATGAATTTATAGATATGTGTATGTATTTATATATATATAGAGAGAGAAAGATGGAGATAGATAGATAGATAGATAGAGAGAGAGAGAGAGAGAGAGAGAGAGAGAGAGAGAGAGAAAGAGACGCAACAAGAGAAAGTAATAATTATAAGATTTTGAAAAGCACCTGCTCTTTTTATATATTCACATGCGATATTTGGTTTATTTTTACGGTATATCAACACTTCAATGGGTTATTTTGTAGGATATGTTCGTATGAATAGAATATGTATTCTTTGTAAGAAATCAGTTTGTTGGCGATTATCTCTTTCTGTCTTCCCCTCCCCCACTCTCTCTCTCTCTCTCTTTCTCTCAAATAAGTCCCATATATGGTAGTCTAATGGATTCAGGTCTGGTTAGGTCTGTTATTTATAATATATATATATATATATATATATATATATATATATATATATGTATATATCAAACCTAATACATATAAATAACCTTTTGTGCAAGAAAAAACAGTGCTCAATGTTAAGTAACAGAGCTATTTAACATATATATTAAGAAATATACATAATATCTAACATTAATTGCACAACTCCGAGTTTCATGCCTAAGCAAATTTCCACTGCTGTAATAATTATATTTATTTTTATTTATAACTTTGGTTGACACCGTTTTTTTTTTTTAATATTCTGGTTCTCCCATAACTGGTTTTTGATAATATTAATTTATAGTTAGTTTAGTAATATTATATTAATTTTAGTAATGTTATTAATTACTCTCTGGATTTTGGGAAAAAATAGTGTTGTCCTCCTTGATTTTCTAACACTCTATTTTTTGGTTTCAAAACCAGCAACTCTCTAAATTTGAATTTATATTTCTTATTTCCAACCTCAAATTCAATCTTAAATGTTAATCATGGCTTGAATTCAAAATTCAAAACTAAATCAAAATTTATTTAAATATATTAACTACAATAATATTACACCACAAAAATAATATATCTGGCGATATACACAACTTGATCAAAAAAAAAAAAAAAATGAAAATAATTACAGGTTTTTCCTTAATGGGTTTAAGGATATCATTAATAAATTGATCCGTGAATTTGATGGGATTAAAATAATATAATTAGGCATAATATTTCCAGATTATTCAACAAAGGTGTTTGAATGACGATATACTGCCTAAATATCTATCTATCTATCTATCTATCTATCTATCTATCTATCTATATATATACATATACATGCATATATATATATATATATATATATATATATATATATGTGTGAAAAGTGTATATATATATATATATATATATGCGTGTGTGTTTCAGTGTTTGTGTATGCGTGTGCGTTTGTATATATGCAAGGTCGGCCAAAAATGTACAGACACTCAAAATAGCAAAACATGTCTTTCCTTGTATTATCAAATTAAGACAACACTGTATGCATTAGTAAAATATTTTCTCGACAGATGGTGGCCTGTAGGCATGAAATTGAAATGCATATGCAACAAACTCACCGGGCACTTTGGCCAACGTTGACCAAGAAGCTGTTCCCCGTACTTATAAATACCTGGAATGTAAAGGCCTCAATTTTGAGCATCTCTTGTGATTCCAAAATTAACTTGTATTAATCTCATGATGCCTGTATAAATTTTGTATTACAATATCTATAATTTTTTTTTGGACTGTGCATACATTATAATGCGAACTCTCTCACTTTCTCTCTCTCTCTCTCTCTCTCTCTATATATATATATATATATATATATATATATATATATATATATATATATATATATGTGAAAAGTGTGTGTATATAAATATAAATATATATATACATACATATATATATATATAATTATTTATATATAATATGCGCGGTACTTATTAGAAAGCGCTCATGTGTGTCTGCGTACTTCATTGGGCGTATGAACATACATCGATGTTTGCGTTAGCACGATGACATCACGTCGACGTCCCCCACTCCACTTCCATAATAACACGAATACACGCAATCTACATAAACCCCAAGTTTTAAAAAACTAATCTGTTTGTCTGACGATCCCGAAAACTTGAACCCCAGGGTCACAAACTTACATCAATCCAACCAAATATATATATATATATATATATATATATATATATATATATATATATATATATATATATATATGTAAGAAAAAGAAAAAAAAGATTTAAATTCCCAGCATCATTGTTTCGTCTGCATGTGTAATCGCACCAACATAACAAATTTTGTCCATTGATGTCCTCAAAGCCAACACACGTGACATGAAAACCTTATCCACTATGTAACATATTTTCTCCGATATATCCTTTTTTATATGGAGAGATATGTCTGGGTGCGTGTGTGTGAGTTTGTCTGTAAATAAAGACAAAAAGAAAACTTAACATAGACGACGTGTTTCGCCCACTGAGGGATTTTATGAAGACAAAAAAGATATTTTATTTGTAACAAGTTTTTAGATAAAAGTATAAAATTGTTTTTTCAAAATGTTTAAATTTTAGAACGCTCATAAAAATTCATGAGGTTCTCAGAGGACAAATCGCGTCGTCTATGGTGAATGTTCATTATTCATATTGTGCTTTTACTGATATGCAATATCTGAAAGTTTATATATATATATATATATATATATATATATATATATATATATATATATATATATATATATATATATATGCGCGTGTGTCAGTGTTTGTGTATGCGTGCGCGTCTGTATATATACAAGGTATGCCAAAAATGTACAGACACTCAAAATAGCAAAACATGTCTTTCCTTGTATTATCAAATTGAGACAACACTGTATGCATTAGTAAAATATTTTCTCGACAGATGGTGGCCTGTAGGCATGAAATTGAAATGCATATGCAACAAACTCACCGGGCACTTTGGCCAACGTTGACCAAGAAGCTGTTCCCCGTACTTATAAATACCTGGAATGTAAAGGCCTCAATTTTGAGCATCTCTTGTGATTCCAAAATTAACTTGTATTAATCTCATGATGCCCGTATAAATTTTGTATTACAATATCTATAATTTTATTTTTTGAGTGTGAATACATTTATCTGCGGACTCTCTCTCTCTCTCTCTTAGTCTCCCTTATATATATATATATATATATATATATATATATATATATATATATATATATATATATATATATATATATAACGAGTGTAACAACTAGATTGTCCAAATCGTGTAACAGCAAAATTGTCCAATTGTTAGATTATGTTCTGAACCGTTGTATCATAGAAATTATTAAAGATATCTGACTGGAATTAACCTAAGAGTTTTTAATACTGCTGGACTCTACGTTGAACAATAAGAATTTCTTTAGCTCTGAGTTGAAACGATGATTCCTCTATCTATTGTTACCTCCTGATCTATTTTTCCTCTCTACTGTTCCCTCTTTTTTAAAATTTATTCACCGTTCTCTCGATGGTTTTAGCATGAACTTTGAAGATCGAAGCCAGTGTATGAATTACGGTACCATTACTAAAGTCCTGAATGATCTTTTTCCTCTCACCATTGCTCAGTTGGGAAGACAATTTTGAGGCTGACACAAAATGATTTTAACCTGTTCTCTTTCTAACCTAATAACTCAAAGGGTTGATCCGTGATTCTTACGTCAAAGTCTTATCTGAAAACCTGAAAAAAAGAAACACAGTTAGTTTAGTGGTTTTACATATTAAACATTTGTGGGATTATCCCATGCTGTTACACGATTTGGACAATTTTGCTGTTACACGCGGTATATATATATATATATATATATATATATATATATATATATATATATATATATATATATATATATACGGTATGCTTGTGGGGGTATGTGTGTGTTTGTATGTTTAGATTATTTAAGTTCCTCGTTAATTAAAATATCCAAATAAGTTCAGTCGTATCTATAATCTTCGCCATTTTTATTGGCCATTTATTACCTACGATTAAATTAAATTATTCTTGACGTTTTTGGGGGGCTATTTAACATCTGTAAATTCAAACAACATATTTGGTGGTAGCAATACTGAAGCCAAAATCGATCACATATAATGGCCCCAGGAAACATTGGTTCGGAATTTTCCATTCCTTGACTTTTCTATTAGAAAGCCTCATTACTAAAACCTTTCCAATTCCCTGCTGTCGTCATCAGTGTTTGCAGAGGTCGAACCATTTGCCATCATGTCCGTATATTGCACGCACTCATTTACATAACGACCTACAAAACTTGTTGACGCCTCACTACTCTCGCATAGGGTTGGCGACATTAAATGACTCCACATTAAATTAATACCGGCATTGGTGCAAGTCAGAGAGAGTTTAATATTTTCAGGACCTCTGGTGGCTAGCAAGATCAAGGATGAAAGAAGATGAAAGAGAAAAATAAAATGCCTGAAGGTTTGCAGTCTTAGTTTAATTCTCGCAGTAGCGACCAATTCGATTTCTCGGACTTGTTAGGAAGAATTTCTCTTTGAATTCATTTATTGTATTGACTTTGTATTTGGCCACTCGCAGATCTTGTCTCTTTGATTAGGAAACGACTTTAAATTGATAATCAGAGGGGTGGATCTGTTATCGGGGATAGTTTGGATGGGATTTTGTCTAAAATGGCTTCTTCTGAGTAGAAGTAATAGCCTCGTTCCTGTGTGAAGGATGTGAAAATTAAATTATGAGTGATTCTGATCTTTATTGCATATTCTTTCAATTTAATTCCAAACGCCTCGAACCCCCCCACCAACCCCCCCCCAAAAAAAAGAAAAGGCCATAAAACGCCCTAAGGTAGCGCAAGGATGATTATTAGGTTTTCGAATTAAATTTGAGATCCATTTCCACAGTGAAATTGCAAAAATTACCAAAAAAAAAAAAAAAAAAGACGAATTGATTCATCATATACGAACAGCTTCTATGTGCCACGTCCCTTCAAGCCATGGACAAACATGTATCTACAAAATTTTATTCACTAAAATATGCAAGAGAAAGAATAGTAAAATATTCTAATTTAAAAAAATAGTTTTCATCCAGTATATGTCGATGTGCAGATGGTGAGAAGGAGGAAATCGAACGCGTTAAACTTCCAGTCTAGTTCGTTATATTTACTTTCACGCAAATGATCTTCGGTAAGGTCTGAGTCAATCTATTTTTCCTTCAGCTATGAGTGAAATAGTAGGGTAGACTTGACTTTCTAGCTGTAGTTGGAAACCAGTATTAGAGAAAGACAACTCTGAATACAAAACCTTATGTGTCCACAGTGGGGAACGCACTTGAACTTTAACTGGGGTACCCCGAGGTGGTGTAATTGTTAGCAAGCTTGTCACATTAGAACAACTACAACTGGCTAGTGAGTTCGATCCTCACTGGGTGCCCCATACTTTCGGCCTTGTGCCACATCTAAGCTACGTTTGGAAAATCACTATAGCTGGGCGCCTCGGCGTGGTGTAATGGTTAGCAAGCTGGTCTTGTTACAACTGAATAGTGAGTTCGATCCTCACTGGGTACCGCATAGTTTCGGCCATATGCCACATCTAAGCCTCGCTTAGAAAATCAATACTTGAACTTTAGCTAATGTTCGTTTAGCGTTGTTGCATTATAAACAATAGGATCATTCTGTGGGTGTTGAAGAAGCCCCGATGGGCCTGAGCAGGTGGGTATGCTTTGAAACGAGCAGTTATGCTAAAGATGAGTAATCACACTGGTCTGCTGTGTTTCTTCACTAACCTTCAAACGCGAGTCATATACTCAAATAGACTTAATTGATCTATTACACGGATGTCAGGCATTGTGTCAAACCCGTTCAGAAATATCTAAGCTGTCTAAATAATAAGGCCGGCTATCCTGATGTTGTATCTTGTGTTTTTGAGAACGGAGAGAATAAGGAAGACAAACTCAGAGGTAAGTAACGAAAAAGGAGGTTTTAGTACACGAACATCAGTCAGTCAGTTATGTACCATGCGTAATACACGCGTAGGCGATCATGTATCTTTCGATACATGACTGACGAGGCAGATTTTTTCCCGCAGTAGGTTGCCATTTCTTTTGGCGGTAGACTAACAGCCATCCAATAGAACCCGGTCTGTCCTGCTTTTTACCCATAGAAGGTGGGGAGAAGAAGAGCATTCATACCTTTCCCAAAGGTATTAGCACGTAAGGGAATGTTATGGATTCGGCTGGAATTCGAACTCGGCTCTGAGATTCCTCAATTGGAGCCGCTCTTAAATACTCCTCACGAAGGCACACTTAGCAATTGATCTAATTCTAACTCTCCTCATCTCCAGTTATTTACAGAAACGGACGATTCCATTTATTCATGACAAATAATAACATTGACAATGCATATAAAAATGATCTTAAACAGATAACACCGTCTCTCCAAGAAATAGTACTCTTGATAAATCTAAAAACAAATAATGATCAGCAAATGGAAAGATAGCAGTAAAGTCATACGCACAGAATCCTTCATAAAGAAAATTAAGAATTTGGATTAGTAAATAACAAACACTTCAAATACAATTAGTGTAGGAGAAAAGGAAATCAAACACAAAATATTAGGTTGGTGCAAAAAATAATGACGTAATAATGTCGTTTTTTGACGTATTCTTAACGTCAAAAAACGACATTCTTACGTCATTATTTTTGCACCAACCTAATAGTTACACCCAACACCAGTAATTGCTAAAAAAAAAACAAAGCATTAACCTGAAAACTCGAGTCATGTTTTGAAATGGTCTCGTGAGGATCGAGACTTTCATAGAGATCTCGCCAAACACGAGAGCGTCGCCAAATATCTAAACTGCCAGGTGAGAGAAAGGGTATTGACGAAAACCATGTTTCTCCGAACATTATTGACTCGCCCAACATAATCAAAAACAGAGAATCCACCAAAGAAAATACATATGAGACGAGGACGACCAACAAGTAACAACAGCAACAACAACTAAAATGAACAGCGTACGTAATTGAAAGAGGAAATAACGACATAATCAAAATTATGCTAATAAAATGATCAGAAGTAAAACCAACATCAATATTGGGAAGATCAATAACAGCTACTGGGCATGAGATAACTATTTTCCTCGTTCAGTGAACATCAAATGTTTCCTTAACGCAACTTTAGTCACATTGAGTGATTTGCTTTTGAAGTATTCGTAATTTCTAATTAGAAACTTGTTTCTTTTGATCCCTCCTTCTACTCTCCTGACCCGATGAAAGTCTGTAGCACGCGTCATAGCGCAGTTGTAGCTCAGTTGTCGTGGGAGGTAGACGTCGATTTGTCTTCTTCGTGATGTCCTGTCAATCCACTTGACTAGTAAAGATATGTTTTCATAACACACACACACACACACGCACACACTCACACACGCACACACACACACATACTTACATACATACATATATATATATATATATATATATATATATATATATATATATGTGTGTGTGTGTGTGTGTGTGTGTGTGTCCTGAATTTATCGGTCTGGAGGAGGGACGGTCCCAGCGTGCGGCACCTTTTGAAAGTGCCTGAAAACCCTACAACAGGTTGACCTAATTCTTGTGAGTAAAATTGGGAAGACGGAAATCTTAGGGCCGTCGATAGCTGTGCTAGCACGAAGTCACAAGTCATCGTGACCGACGGTTTGAGCGTGCTGGTGCTGTTCAGATTGTTGATCATTCTAGATAATACGCTCTCTCCTAGAAACTGTAACTAAGGCTTGCTCAACCTAGTTGCAGTATAAACCAAATGTGTCTGAGCGAGAGTCTGCAATACGGATTGGCTAGCTGTCCTAGTAGACGGGTATGTTCGAATACGAGTGGCCATCTATTATATATATATATATATATATATATATATATATATATATATATATATATATATATGTATGTATATATATCTCGTATTAATTTAATTTCGCGCATCCACGTTGTTTGTTTTATTTTTTCGACTGTACATTATAGTATGGTCAGTTGGGCACCGTCTGTAAGAAAAAGTGCAGCATAACGCAATTCAGTCCAACAGAAATTTTGAAGCGGCATCCAGTACTTCTTGGCATTCGCACCGGAAGCACCAATACGAACATTTCCGAGTCCAGCTACGATAGCACAGAAACTCAATTTAATCGTTTTTATAAGAAAAGAACTCACGAATTTGTTGGTGAGATCCAAGCCATGATTGAAAGCAATCCCTACAAATAAATCAGGTCCATATACAAGTATGCAGAAGTGTCTGAGTCTCTTATCAGGTAGGTAGTGCATGAAGACGGTACTTCTCATACAAGATGAGACACGGACGATTTTTATTCCAAGCCATGAAGGACACGAGAAAAGACCGAGTTACGAAGCTTTTAAACAAACTCAAGAATTTCCTCCATCTGAACATGCTTTACTTTTTCTCAGACGAGTGAAATTTCTCCCAGGATACTATGATGAATACACAGAACCACCGTTGTTCGGTTGTGTCCCCAAAAGACCTACCTGAGAGTAATGAACAGCAAATATCCAGTCAACATTATGTTCTTTGGTGTGATCACTAGTGATGGCGAAGTTATACCTCTATTCATCTTCTCATAGGGCCCCAGAGTCAAGACGGGGGCCTACATCAAGTGCCTTGAGAAGGTAGCGCTGCACTGAGTCAAGATGGTGACTGGTAGAAGACCATTTTTTTTTGGCAACAGAACAAGCAGGAGAACGTAGTGATGGCATTCAAGCAATTTCTGGGACTCCTTACATCTAGTTACTTAACTCAACGAGACTGCAACCCTATTATGTGTGGGGAGAGCCACAAAACTCCTTGTAACACCAAAGATCAAAGAATGGCAAAAATTATGTCAACTTAAAGAAGGAGATCGTCCAGAAGAGTTGCAGCAGATTCCGTAAAACGTCTGGAGACAGTGATTGAAGTCTATGGCGATTTACTCTTTCAATATATATATATATATATATATATATATATATATATATATATATATATATATATATATGTGTGTGTGTATATATGTATATATATATATATATATTAAAAAGGCTTAAACACTAATAATAGTGTTTAAACCTTTTTTATTATATCCTTACTCTGTCCTGGACATTGAGATATGTATGTGTGTGTATGCATGTATGTATATATATTTATATATATATATATATATATATATATATATATATATATATATATATATATATATATATATATATGTATGTGCATATTTACCACTAATATTATATATATATATATATATATATATATATATATATATATATATATATATATATATATATATAAAGAAAGAAAGAACAGTAAGATATATAATCCGGTGTTCTTATAGATATTTTTATTTTTACAAAATAGTGCTCAATGTAAATTTACAGAGCATTAATATTATAAATTAATTGATTTAAAATATGGTTTTTCCGCTACACAGTTCTAACCATGTTTCAAAAAATTTTTGAAACATGGTTAGAACTGTGTAGCGGAAAAACATATTTTAAATCAATTAATTTATAATATATATATATATATATATATATATATATATATATATATATATATATATATATATATATATAAAGAGAAAATTATTTGGCCAGACAGGAGTCAGGCCAGAGAAAAATGCTCAATGCACAATTCTTTAAAATGGAATGTTTAGAGCGAATAACAGAAATATGAAATATTTAAATATTCACCGTTAACACAACCCAGGTTTCAACCTCAAGTTCTGATCAGGTGTTTTTGGTAAATAATTAATTTTCAGCTCCATATTTTCCCGTTTATATAAACTAACATGACGCCATTAAAAAAAACCATCAGGGGTACGGAACAGCTGATAGAACCATGAGTGAAGAAGAAAAAAACTTAAAAAAAAAAATTCTAATCCCGGTTCGTATTTGACCAGAGTGTGTTTATTAATATCTCTTTATTAGGACATCATTTCAGACCGTTTGTTCAACAACTTGTCTCTGTTCGAATATGTAACCATGTAGCCAACAAACACTACCATTAAAGCTGCAAAAATCTCCATCTAACACCGTGGCTTCTACTACATCTCTCTTTAAACTTAACAGAGTGTACATGCATATAACAGAATAATCTGTTCATGCGATTGTTTTAAAAAGAACGCGTTCCCTCTTCAGTTTTCTTTAAAAGAATAGGCTGTGTGGATTTAGTATTATCTTGTTCAGCAATATTCAGTTATATTAAAGATTAGTTTAAAAGGTCCACTCCTTTCGCACTTTTACGCTATCTTATGCGGACGTCTAATTGATCCTCTACCATAAATCTAAAGTGACCTCTGGTCCGGCTTAGAAAACAGCAATTTTGAAGAAATAACTTTAAATTCCTCAATCCGCTCCATGGAACATCAAAACTTAACTTTATCGCTGATTTTTTTCGCAAAAAATAAATAAATAAAATAAACGAATAACAATTTGGGCAAAAATTCCAATTCAGGCTGAAAATTGAGTTCTTCATATCACAAATCTATCAGACTTCAAGTGAGTTGAGTTCTTCAAATCACAGACTCCGCGGAACTTCAAAATCTCCGGTCATGTAAATCTCTCACTTTAATTCTGATTACCTGGCACTTTGAAGAAATAAAATTGATTTCCTTAATTTACAATATTTTCGGGGCATTTCATGCTTAATTTAAAACAAAATGTTTTATTCAAAAACATTTTGTGATAAGTTATACTCAATATAAATTTTTAAAAAAAAGCCCTTTACAATCACTACTTTTTTCAGTTATTTTTAACTTTGAATGTTTAACTGTTCCCATCTCATCCGGATAAAAATCTCAATGCTGGATGTCCAAGGACCAGATAAAAGCGCGAGATCCTCCTGATTCCAAAAAGGTATAATATATCTCTGTAGAGCAAGTGTGGCCTGAGTTAGAGAGTTTTCAGAGACAAGGTTTGACAAACAGAATCTACCGTTTATTTATTTAGATTACGAAAAGCTCTGTTTGACACTGGGGTGACATGTCCATTTAAAACGATGAAATTATTAATTTTATGTTAATAATAATGATATTTCAGATTATCCTAAATAGACTTATGCCACAAACAGAAGGCAATCCTGGGTATGACGATGAACTGTAACTGGCAGTATGGCTTCTGATGGAGAGATTGGACATTTTAAGCAGCGTTAAACCTCAGATTAATTGCTGTTGTTCCCAGGTCCATAGTCCGCCCTGACTCGGGGTGGTAGGGTCCCAGCTATTGGCAAAGAGTGAACATCCAATCAAAAACAAAATAGTATGAAACTATAGAAATATATTTTTATAGTAAAAGCACAAGAAATACATTTTATAGCAAAAAGATAAATAATTGATTTTATTTTTTAGTTGAAGTCATACAATTGCTTTCAAAATATATTTAGTTGAGACCATAACATTGTGCATAAAATATTCAGATTTTTTTAAGCGTTTCACCCCAAGCAAGGCGGGAAGCCACTAGGACGCAAGGGGTTACAGAAAAATTTGGAGCAAGATCAGATAGGAGTGATAGAGGAAAGGATGAGGAGAAGAGTAGTGAAAAGATCAAGGCAACTGGAGATGTCGATTGACATTACATTTGAATAGTTGGAGATTATAGCTCTAAATGAAACTGGAATATGGAAGGGAGTTCCGCAGGTGAGAGGAGTGAGACATGAAGCTATTGGAGTAGAAGAGACGGCTACATTTAGGAGTTTCGACAGTGAAAGCTTGAAAGGGATGCCAGCCTCGTAGCGCGCTTGAACACGTGAGGGTCTGGGAACCAGCGAATGCAGCTCCTCGGAGCAATTGCCATGAAAGTATTTGTAAAACAGACAGAGAGAGGCGACGGCGCGTCTGTGAGAAAGTGACTGTAGACGAGATGCCAGAGCAGGGCCAGTTATATTGCATATCTGCCTCTGGAGCCTATCAAGAAGCCCGAGGCAAACAGAAGGTGCTCCAGACCATATATGGCTGCAATACTCCATGCAAGGGCGAATTGTTGATTTGTAGATCTGGAGGATCGATTCCGGGGAGATAAATTTCCTGGCGCGGCACAGGGAGCCAACTTTCCTTGCGGTGGACGAAGCAATTGACTCAATGTATTTGTTCCATCTCAGATCAGCAGTCAACGTGAGACCGAGCAGCCCCAGAGGGGTTCGGCATTAAATAACCCATAAAGGTTTTGATATGCCGCTAAACAAAATCGACCAACGAATCAAACGGAAGTAATCCCGAAGACGCAACGAGTTACAGGGAGTAAAAGAGAATTAGACGACTTTATAAAAGAATGGTATCCAGGAAGACAGAAGATGGCAATTACCATTTGTGAAGTTTGTATGTGGCAGGGAGAGTTCCACAGTCAGGAAGCGCAAGTAATAAAACTATTAGAAGATAGGGTTGCCTCTTGCTATTTCAGCTGTAAAACAATGAGGCCTAGTTGCCTATCTAGTCGTGCGCTCAAATTTGGCCGGTCGAGGTACCAAAGATGAAAACTCATCAGACATTTCAAACAATAATGAATAAATATGCGATGGCTAAGAAGATAATCCTTACTATCCAACAGTTTATGATGATTTTCAAATCAAAGGTTAGATGTAGCACAAAGCTGAAGGCATAGTACGTCCAGTGGGTTCGAACTCAATATTCAGTCGTAATTGATCTAGTGAGACAAGCTTGCTAAGCATAGCACCACGTGGAGGTATCCCTATCCAACAGTAAGGCAAGCAACATAGTATCATTTCAGGGCCCATAGTAGGGTACCATTTACGAGTTGGTATGCACTAAGACTGTCTTATGTTCCCTACACATTTTAAAGTCTTCCATGAACGCAACTTGAGTGACACTCTGTATTTATATATCCACCCACGAGGATAAAATGTGGCACAAGTCCGGTTCAATGTGGGTATCTGGCCAAAAATATAGCCTTTTTGAACCCGCCTAGACGGGTTCAAGGCCTGTCTACCTCCCCGGACGAAACCTTGCCCTTCGGCAAAGCCTCGTCCGGGTTCCTCTCTGCTAATGCATAGAGTTCGACAGTCGCTCTCTGGTTGAATCTCTTGAGTGACACTCTTGGGGAACACCTGCGCAGTTGGTAATATAACAAAGCTGGGAGTGAAAGAGAATGAGAAGACAGGATATAGTGATTGACATTGCATTTAAATCTCTGAAGATTGTAGGGGGAACGTAAGAAAGAAATCGGGGGAGAGTTCCACATTTGACAAGTGCAAGTAATAAATAGAAGATACGGTTGGCTCTAGCTAGTTCAGCAGTAAAACAGTGAGACCTACTTGCCAATCTAGTATGGTAGAGGTACCAAAGATGAAAGATTTGCCATCAAAAATTCAGGAAATCCCTTTGACAGTGTGTGAACCAAGCAAGCAATAATGGATAAATATGTGATGGCTAAGAAGTTTATCCATACTATCTAACAGTTTATGATGAATTTCTAAGCATAGTTTAGACGTGGGACAAAGCCGAAGGAATGGTACGTCTGGTGGCGATCGAACTCAATACTCACTTGTAACTGATCTAGCGAGACAAGCTTGCTAAGCATAACACCACGTCGAGGTACCCCTATCCAACTATTGTATGATGAGGCAAGCAGCGCCGTGTCGTTCTAAGGCCTCATAGTAAGGTACCATTTACGAATTAAAAATATGTATGAAATCAAAGTACGCTCAATGCGACATATCCCCTACAAACTTCGGTCGAGAATGCATTTTGAGTGATGTCCTTGAGGAACACGTCTGCAGTTAGCATCAAAGTCCGTAATATCACAAACCTGCTCTTTGCTGACCACATATATGGAAATGAAGAGGAAGTCTTCAAGTCTGGCGAAACATCCTCCAGAGATGGTCTAGGTAGCAATGCTGACAAAAATGATCCATGACTAAAAATGTGAAAGCGCTTTCAGGCAAGATAAATGTCAGTGGTCAAGTTAGCGTTAAAGTAGTGAATTAAGTCGAATATCTTGGCTCGATTGTCAGTGGGAATTGTTTCAGAATAGAATGGGTTAGAAGAACATTACAAACAGAGTTTCTGCAAAGTTGTCTGGCAAACCAAGAACACCTGTATGAAACCAAAGTACATACTGTTGATAGCTTTGATCGTATTAGTCTCTCTGTAAATCAAGGGCATTAACAGTAGACTTAGAGCGAATAATACAGTCATTAAAGACGTGATGCTACAGATCGATACTTATCATCTCCTATATAGATAGCATCACAAATAACGCGGTGAGAGACAGCATGGGATTAAGAAATAGGCCCTTTGGAAGCCAAATTTGAAACGTCTTGAACAGGCAACAAACTTTCCACTGCTATGAACCACCTTAGGCAAAAGATGAATAGCTGAGAAAAGAATGGGCTGATAGCGTCACTGAGGAGATTTGAAGATCATTCACAGAGACTAAGACATTGGCACGCCATCAAATTATATTGAGGGAGCTGGCCATGTTGATGATATTGATTTTTATAACATTAATCAGCTAAGTGCGAAATTATTTGTATATATTTGAAATAGTGTTAAGTACATTGCTTATTGTTAAAAGAAGTGTTTCCTAACGTGAGCGTTAGAGCCTTGTGGACTTTATGTTTAAAGAAGCACTGGGCTGTGGGCATTCATCCATCTTCTTTTTTCAAATTTTCAAAACTTATTCAATATTGGCTACAAAAAAAAAATAAATAAATTCTGAAATGTATCTAAAGCTGTGGAAAACTTTCAAACTTCTCTTCAATCCTTTTCCAACTTCCAATATGACTGAATGTGGTATCAGTGTGTATTCATAGAGTTTCTTACTAAACTAAGTAACTGGCTGCAAATTAAAGAAACAAGATCTACAATGACTTCTAAGAAGGATGGAAGCTAGAAGTTTGGTGCCAGTGAGCACCACAGTTAACCATCATACTGAAAACATTGAGATAAGCTATAAAATATTTTTTTTACCATTTTAATCATCGACTTTTATACTAATGAATGAAAACAATATCAAAATGATTTTTTTCACTAATACCGAAGTGTTATCTTGCTATGAAAGATGAATTCAATATTATATTCTAAATTTAATTTGAAAGGGGGCATTGCCAAAACATTTTGTGCCAATAGAGGACGCTGGTTGACTGTTGCCATGTGTGATTACTTCAATGTCCTATTTTATCTTATATATATATATATATATATATATATATATATATATATATATATATATATATATATATATATATATATATATTAGTTTGGTGCCAAAATAATGACGTAATAATGTCGTTTTTTGATGTTAAAAATAAAATTCAACTTTACTCTTAGAGGCCGTAGCCCAATATATCATACCATTCTGTAATCAGGTCGGAACCATGAGCAAATTAAAATCATTCCGGGCATTCTTAAATTTTGGATTCCCATGTTTTCACTACTGCAGTTGTTTCCAGATTCCGCTATCTTGGCCTATACTGAAAAAAAAAAACAATTAAAGAGACACAACTTTCTCACTTTCAATAGCTCATGTTTAAATGAAAAAAAAATACTGTTCTCAAATTATGTTTCAAAACAAAAGTGTCCGTGTTTTCAGCTTTACGCCTAGAGGCCCTACCACAATATATCATAGCAATTTTTGAATCAGGCTGACGCTGTGAGGAAATTAAAACGTTCCGGACTGAATCCGGACCATTATCCAGATACATTGGATTACCAAGTTTTCAATATTGCGATTGTTTTAGGCATTTTTTTTTAGAAATTTTTTATAACTAAATATTAATTGGGAAAATTGCTGGTACAGAAAGTAGAGATCTACGTGCATCAAATTCTCTTTAAATTAAGTGACGGCAGAAGAAATATCGTTGAACTTTTAAAAGGTAAGCTTAAATATTAATGTACTACTTAAATGAGGGGAAGAATTTTGACTTCTTCTGTAGTTTATTGTCGTATATCGCGTCTATTCTTCCCTACCTATTGTGATGAAGGTGCAAATCAAGACCCCCCTCAGGAGCTAGGTTAAATTCCGCCCAATAGGGCGGCTTTTAGGCTAGTTTTCAATATAGTATAAAATTATTAGGAGTATTTAATCAAATCAAGATTAACCGTTGTTTTATGCAGACCTATTTGCTCGTCTTTTTAATTGCTGAAACTTCCTGACGAGTGGAGGGAACAGTTAAAACAAGGTTAGTCTACAATAATCTAGAATTGAGATGTATTTAATCAAATCAAGATTAACCGTTGTTTTAAGTGGCATATTTTGGTTCATTAATCATATATATATATATATATATATATATATATATATATATATATATATATATATATTTAAAGAAATCAATTATTTATTTTAATCCGATGTTTTTACTACTTTAAATGATATTATAGCGAAAACTTCGTATTTGAAATAGACGTCCAATAAAGTATTCATTGTAATAAAGTTTAAGGTAATATATATATATTAGGTTGGTGCAAAAATAATGACGTAATAATGTCGTTTTTGACGTATTTTTAACGTCAAAAAACGACATTATTACGTCATTATTTTTGCACCAAGCTAATAGATAGATATAGATAAGGAAATTAGATAAATGTAGATCGTCTGGACAATATACAAAGAAATTCACCCTTTAATAAAGATTTCCCCAAATTCCCGTAATGCTTTGCTATTTTTTGACATCAGTTTTGTGCGATGCAAGATAAACGCTTTGACGGTCATGTATCTTTCGATACATGACTGACGGGGCAGCTTTTTTCCGCAGTAGGTTGCCATTTCTTTCTGTGGTAGACCAGTTGCCATCCAAATCTATAGAACCCGGTCCTACTATTTACCCATAGCTTGGGAAGGGGAGAAAAAGAGCATTCATACATTTTCCATGGGTATTAGCACGTAAATGAATATAATTGATTCGACTTGAATTCGGCTCTCCGCTTTCTCGATCTGAGCCGCACTCCATTACTCCACCCTGCCTCCTTGTGTCATCACTGTGTGCAAATACATATCTTGAGTGAATCTTCTGTTTCCATTGACAATTTTCTCTCTCTTTCTCTTTCTCCTTTTCTCTTTCCATATCTCTCTTTCTCTCTCTATCTCTCTCTATCTATCTCTCTATCAGACATTTATACCGGAAGTGCATGCGGCATTGCTTATCTCAAACTGGTTTGAGGGAATTTTGACAAAAAGTTTGTGTCCAAAGTGGGCGCATGTTGAAAAGGTTTGGGAAACACGAAATTTTTAAATTATTTAATTTAATAGATCATTACAAAAGTACGTGGTAGATTTCCATTGACCGCAATTTGACACAGACGTTTGTTTTTGTGCCGATTTCTAGTGTAATCGAGATGGAAACCAGCCATCGTTCAGTTGCGTTTCAGATTTTGTTGAATGTTGACGTTCTGTCCACAAAATAATTGCCTTAAAGATGGAGAAGGAAAAGTTGCACTTTCGCACTATGGATTACGGAAAGGAGAAACCATTCGAATTACGACAAAGACAAATTTAGAAGTTTTATGTCGGATTGTTACCCAAAGCTGCAGACATTCAAAAAGTGGTTTGGCAGATTTCGTCGGGATGTTTTTGAACCGAAACGATCAACCACGCCCGGGGTTAACTAATGATGTTCATGAATCCGCTCTACTTGCCATCGTGAAGAATAAGCTGAATATTTCTTCTTTACAATAACGTAAAATGATATTTACTGAGGCGCATAAGCAACTGAATGTCTTCAGGTCAATAGACTCTGTAGATACGAAAGAAATATCTCCAATGTCAAGTGGAAGCATCAATGGAATCAATATTTCAGAATGGAAGATACACTTCGATCTTTGGTCAAATTATTAATACTTGCAGAGAAACCAAAAAACTGAAGTCACGTTTTTTTTTGTGAATGCAGATGTCAAAGACGTATATGATTATTGCGATCAATGAACACCAAATTAAATAAAAATTTCCAAAGAGCACTGATTGTGATGGCTTTCTTTATCACTGGCCTGTCAATGCTCCTAATCATCTCGCATTAGAATTACTTAGCTACTAACCACACACACAGATATAAAAGTGGAGACTGGAGTTAGAACAGCACAGCTATAGTCTGTTTTATGTTTGAACGAAATCTTGAAGCTATATGTATTCTGTTTTGATTAGACTATTTATATATGCTAATTAATGGTGCCTAATAGGTAGGAAGGTCTATTGTACTATCCACACGGTTATTGCGCAGGCGCCAATAAATATATTTCAAGCTAGTCCAGAGGTTATTGAGTACGAATACTTTTGGATCTGAATGATTTATTTTATAATGGGCTTTGTTAACTTTTTACTCATTAACTATTACTGATTACTTAATTATTTGTTGTTGATTATTATAAAATTTAATTGTGTAATTTCATAAGCTAAAACAGTTTGTGGATAGCAATATCGACAGTTTTCAACACTTTAAAATATATTTTCAGTAGATATTTCCTATTTCAGTAGTCGCACCATTTATTTATTAAACAGTCCGGAATATCTGAGAAATCTCATTAAAGAAATTCTCGAATATTAATGCCGGTAGACGAAAATAAATATATATTCTATTCAATAAAAAAATGCAGCATCTAATCAGATATGAGTATTCTCTAAAAATAACGTTTAAATTGATGAAAAACGTTGGGTAAAAAAAAAGTCTGCGAATCCTTTTACAAACGTTCGGCAAAAAAGGACAAAAGTCTGCGAATCCTTCGTTTTTGCGTTATTAAGTTTTAAACAGTTTACAGTAGATGGCGCTGTGTTGTCATATACACTAGGCTACATTTGCCATTTGTGTACATTAATGTGCGTTTGGATATTAATATCGTGACTAGGAAGATAAGATTTTTACATAAGGCCGCGCGAATGGTAATGGATCCGAGGCTGTACGTCTGTATCAGATTGCGTTTCCAGATCTAAAGTAGACGAGTCATCCAGCCATGCTGAGACAGGAGCCGTTGCACCACAAACTATGGTATGTATTTTTGATTAGAATCATGGATTGTACATTTAACAGCGTCTACTGTAAACTTTAAACAGAATAACTCAAAAACGAAGGATTTGCAGATAAATGCTTATATGGAATTTTTCCTTGTTTTGATGTGAGGAACCCACACTATTTTTTTTTCATAAACACTATATATACAGTGTAACCCATATATAAGAGAGTTGTCGGGACCGGAGAAGAAGTCACTTATGTCCGGGTTTCTCTTATATCCAGGTTTGGTCTATTTTTTTTAGGTAAGTATGGGACACTTCATATAACGCTTTTTACGTACAGAAGACTAGTTTATTTAACACTTATAGACATAAAAAACACAGATAAAAATACATTTTCAATCAGTTTTCAAAATAATTCAATCAGAAATTACTTTTTCTTAAAAAAGTCAGTCATTTTTGATTGTACAGAAATCTCTTTGTTAACATCATGAACACTTTCATACAGTCCGTAAATCATTTTCAATGCGCCATCAGGATTACTGCTTTTTGCTTCAAAGTAGGCTGTCAGAGTTTCAAGCGCATTCAATGCAGCCAGAGAATTTGGCACTGGTTTGTCACTTTCAGAAACTTCAGAACTTACGCTTTCAGCATCATCATCTTCGTCAAAAATCTTGATCATCCGATTTTATACCACGTGTGATGTCCGTGTCAGTCAGTTCTCCATAACATTGTGTACGGTCGTCGAAGCTGATAAATTCGTCAAAATCTGTTTGCTCCATGCCCGATGGTAGAAAAAATTTGATAATTTTCGTCGAGTATTTCTTCCACTTCAGCCTGTGACTCAATGACAAAGCCGGCCTTTTTAAAACAATTTTGAATTGTTGACGGTTTGACCATTAAAAGTGCTCGCTTCATCATGTGCATGCTCGGTTCAAAATCAACTTCAAGATTTACGGCCAGTTGTGATGCTTTCTGCCTGATGACGTGATCGGTGACGGTAGCTCCATGAGCACATGCTTGCGTAAACCATTGTGTAAGCGCTTCGTTAACGTCCTTGTGCACGGATTGGCGCTTTGGTTTGCGATTAGTGTTTCCGTTCATTTGCATGCAAGATCTGAGATCGTCTTCTTTCTTGAGAATTTTTGCTGCTGTTGAATAACCGATTCCGTACTTTTTGGCTGCAGCGGCCAGTTTGAGTTTCTTCACTTTGACATCGTCGATGAGCTCCAACTTTTCAGAAATGCTCAGAGTTTTTCGTTGAGACGCCGACACCGACATCACTAATCGCAATGATCGCAAGCAAATGGTTTTCAGTGGCAAAATTAACAAACAGACAAACTTCTGACTCAACAGAACAGTGGGTAAAGTGAATGTGCTGTCCAGTAAATGCAACGACAAGCAAAGTCGGCAAAAAAGCGGGCGGCGCTACCCTTAGACACACAAAGCAAAATCATAAGGTAGAGGGTGTCTCCTACAGACACAGATTGGACACACCGTGTCTCTAGACTAGTCAAGATTAAGTCATTGAACTTCACTCTCTCTCTCTCTAACTGAGCTCTGTTTGACCGATTTACGACATCACACTGCCACTCAAAACGAACTCTCTTATATCGGCGAGAAAAACTATCTTATATCCGGGTCTCTTATACCCGGGTTACACTGTATATATATATATATATATATATATATATATATGCCAGAACAAGAAAACCTAAAAACTTTAGAGAATGATGTAACATCTGCATTAAAGAGATAATATTAATAATCAAATATGATGGACCTGACGAGTTACTGAATCACCTTAATGAAATCACCTTTGAATGCAGATCTGAAAACAAGTTCAAAATAACAAATTATATATATATATATATATATATATATATATATATATATATATATATACATATATATATATATATATATATATATATATATATATATATATATATATGTTATGGGACCTTACCCATAATAACATAATGGACTATTTCATACGTAATAAATACAGCGCCTCAAGAGGAAGCAGGGAGTTCAGTCCGAAGTCGGCGACCGGCTGACCGGTTGAACTCTATGCCTTCGGGCAGGGAGGAACCCGAATGAGGATACGACGAAGGGTGGAGTCTCTTTCGGGGAGGTAAACCGACCCTGAACACGTTTATATGGGTTCAAAGAGCATATTTTTGGCCGATCCCACGGACGCGGATATCTCACGTTAAAACAGCCTTGTGCCACATGATGCCCTCGTGGGGTGGAGGGTGACTAAATACCGTACAGTCTGAAGTCGGACGACCGGCTGATCGGTTGAACTTTCAGCCTTCGGGCGGGGAGGAACCCGAATGAGGCTACGCCAAAGGGTGGAGTCTCTTTCACGGAGGTAAACCGATCGTGAACCCGTTTATACGGGTTCAAAGGGCATATTTTTGGCCAAGCCCACGGGCTCGGAGATCCCACATTAAACCGGACTTGTGCCACATGATGCCCTCGTGGGTGGGGCGGGTGACTAAATACTGTACAGTCTGAAGTCTGTAGTGAGGTCCGTCAGAAGTCCGTACGGGAGTCAGTCAGTCGAGTCAAAGGTAGTTCGAAACAGAGTCGCGTTTAGACAATTACTACAAGACATTGGAATAGTGATACTGGTCGAGACTACATTGTTCTTCCTACTCAACCTGATTGTTCGTACTAACACTCTCTAGTTCTTGTTTGTAATATATCTGTGTTATTCCATATCTGTGTTCAAGTTCTTCTTTATTGGTTCTACCTTGGACTATTGATGTGGGTGCCAAAGTTGGGCCCACAGATGTAAAACACAGAACACGGATTAGAATTAAGAAAGATATATTAACAACAGGTTACAGAGATAGTATAAGCAGAGCTTACTATAAGTTAGTGTCCAACACTGGTAGTCGTACGAGACTCTCACTGTCTCTCTGTGTCACTCTCTATCACTCTCTTGTAGAGTGCTATGTCCCCTACTTAATATAGGCCTGGAAGAGTCTGTTGTGTAGGTAGTTTCCGGTATCACAATACCAACCTTCCAAACACTTTTCTTTTTGGAAAAGGAGAGAAAAAAATAAAACTGTTAATAATTTTTCCTCTTAGGATTTATTGTTTCTCAGCTGGAAGTAGAGATTTTGATGCGTGATCGACAGCTTTTCGCAAACCGTCTGGCAGTTTATGTAATATGCAAGCACCTATGCCGTACGAGCTTGCATCACTTGCGACTGATGTCGAGACTAAGGTCGAAATGTGTGAGGGAGCGGTCTGAAGTAAGAGTTTTCTTGATCTTCTCGAATGCGTCTTGGCATTCCGGGGTCCATGACCATGGTTTGTCCTTTTTTAAAAGTTGGTTGAGAGGCCCTCTCAAATTTTGCATGTTCTTAATGAACCCTTGGTAAAAATTAACTAGGCCGAGGAAGCTTTGTAACGCTTGAACGTTATCTGGGGTCGGCATGTTTCTGATCGCGTTGGCTCTTTCTGGATCCGGCCGACGATCATCTTTATTTATAATGTGACCTAAGTATTTAATCTCTGGTAAGAAAAAGTCACACTTTTCCTCCTTAACCTTAAATCCGTATTCTTGTATATTTTCGAATACGTTTATTATATGGTTCCGGTGCTCTGCCGTAGTTTTAAAAGTAACTAGTATATCATCCAAATAGGCTGTTGCGAAGTCAAGATCGCCCAACATGTCGTCCATGACCTGCTGGAAAATTGCAGGCGCAACCTTTACTCCAAAAGCCAGCCTGTTGTATTTGTACAACCCTCTATGGGTGTTTATGCAGAGCAATTTGGAACTTTGTTCTTCCACATCTATCTGAAGGTATACTTCCGAGAGGTCAATTTTAGAAAAAAATTTTCCACCATTGAGTTTACTGAAAATTTCTTCAGGGCTTGGGAGAGGATAGTGATGATCTTGCAAGGAATCGTTTAACCCTGTGGAAAAATCTGCGCATACTCCTATTTGATTGGACTTCTTTTTTACGTAGCCCGTAGGTGCTGCCCACTCGCTGAAATCTGTTTTTGACAGAATACCTGCTTGTTCGAGTCTATCTAACTCTTTATTGATTTGCTCTAGCGCAGCGAAAGGGACATTCCGTTTCTTTTTGAATACCGGTTGTGCACCGTCCTTCACCTTGAACTTAGCTTTCATTTTAGTACAAGGCCGCCAGAAAAAACTGGGGAAATTGTTGTTTGAGTTCCTTTTTTAGATTCACTAAATTGGACGTTGTACTTTGTATCTTGCGACACGATGTACTCATTGACCAACCCCAAAGATTGAATTTTTCTATCCAATCAGTTCCAAATAAGTTGTCTGAAGTTTTTAGTACGTAGGCTTTGAGCTTTTTGGTAACTCCATTTAGTGTTACTGTAAGTATTACCTCGCCTAAAATGTTAATATTTTCGCCAGTTACGGATTTTGCTGTTTTATCCGTTTTTAATAAAGTCGGCTGGGTCAATTTTCGCCAAGTACGCCAGTTAATGGTTGAAATATCAGAACCCGAGTCAAACTGGAATTTAATGGAGTTATTGAAAATATCCACTGTTACATATTTTCTTGAATTCCTATCAACAATATTGTCAGATTGACCTTGCCTAATTTTATTTTTGGGTTTTCTCGTTCTGTTGGCGTACCAACACGAAGTTAATGTATGCCCACTTTTATTGCAATTTTTTCAATATTTTTTGTTCTTAACTGTACAGAATTTCATCCAGTGCCATTTACCACAATGGTAACATGGTCAGGGCGGTTTGTTTAACCTATTTGAGTTTTGGTTACTGCGTAATTTAGGACATTTGTGGAGTTTGTGTATTTTTCGAGTACTGTCGCTATTGATATGGTGAGAACGAAATTCTCGAATCTTTTCTGTCGCCACTTTTGTGAGACTGGCAAGGTATTGCGGTTTTCCGACGTGAATTTGCCTTTTGTCTTTTTGAGGGGAATAGGAGGTAGACTTACTTCTGATTTTATTAATCTGAGTCACACCTGATTCCTCGATAGTGTTTGAGCCACGCTTTACAGGTATTACTTATTGGCAGTCCTCTGTCAGTTTTTGCAGAGTCAATCCTTGTTCTTTCTCAAGCTTAGTCAGTACCCGTCGTCTGACTTCGGCGTCTTCTGCAGATACTAGGCTTTGTGCGAAAATTAAGCACTTAACATCATCGGCAGTCAGTTCAGCTAGTTTAAAATCATTACATAGCTTGTTCACCGATGCTGCAAACGTTAGAAAATCTTGCTGGTTGTCTTTGACTGTGTTCAGACATTTCCAACGTTTGTGGAACAAGGTTGTGTTAGGCACGAATAGTTCCGAAAAGAAGCTTAATCATCTCTGAAAAATCCAAGTCAGTTGTTTTCTTGGGTAGTATGAAGTCCATGAACCTACTATGTTCTGTAGTTCCCAGTTTTCTAAATAGTAGACGTACCTTTTTTTACTAGGTCATTGTTCACAGTCTACGTTGAAAATATCTTCGTAGCGCCTGTAAAAAGCCTGGAACGTTTGGTCTTCCTCTGGTACGTATTCAAAGGTTTCCATTGAATTGTAGATTGTACTCTGGGAGAATATTGTATCTTTTTCAGAGTTTGAGCCTTTTAATGCATTTACGAGTAATTCTTTAAGTTGTTTCTGTTGTAGTTCAGCATTCTGAAGCGTAATATTTTGGAATTCCATTTGCTGTTTATGTAAATCCAAAAATAGTTGTTGTTGTCTTTCTTCTGATTTTTGTTGCGGGTCCAAATTTAGTTTTAATATTTGGGCAACTACTTTTTGCAAATCTTCCATATTTAAAAAATGACAGCGCTTTTTTGTTGCTTTGCAACACGTGTACTAAGAAGAGGTACACAAAAAAATCTTGATAGATTTTTGTTCATTTTTTTTTCTTTTACAGAAAAAAATATGGACAGACGATAGTTAAACTAAACTAATCATGTGTGTTTTGCTTTTTTTTTCTCGTAGTTCCGTTAATTTTAGCGTAACTGAATAATTTTTCACCACACTTATGTATTTTTTTTATAGAGGTACAAAAAGAAGAAAACTCACCTCAGTGAATTTGAGGGGAGAATAATTTTATGTCCGAGTCCGAGTTCAACTCAGTTACATAAAAAAAAAACTTTTCGATAGTTTTTTCCGAAAACTTGAGTACAACGGTAGTACTTGATCTTGTGTTTTCAGTTTTTTTACGAACAACTGTTTTTTTTTTGTCTGTGTGGGTGTGTATATTGGACAGACTTTAATATTCCGTAGATGTCGAATGGCCAGTTTGTCAATGGCGTTTGGTATTGGAATATATGTAGACGCTGGGTGTTTATCTTTTAAATCGCTAATGTATTAATACCAACTTAATTTCACGTTCAACACTGCTGTGGGAACGCGTGGAGTTTGTGTATTTTTCGAGTACTGTCGCTATTGATATGGTGAGAACGAAATTCTCGAATCTTTCTGTCGCCACTGTTGTGAGACTGGCAAGGTATTGCGGTTTTCCGACGTGAATGCGTTTCTAGAATTCTTCGTCGACCCAGATGTGGGATTGGTAAGGTATTTAGGTTTCGCCGTGAGTGCGTTTCTAGAATCCTCATCGCCACTGATGTGGGTGCCAAAGTTGGGCCCACAGAAGTAAAACACGGAACACAGATTAGAAGTAAGAAAGATATATTAACAACAGTTTACAGAGATGGTGTAAGCAGAGCTTACTATAAGTTAGTGTCCAACACTCGTAGTCGTATGAGACTCTCACTGTCTCTCTGTCTCATTCTGTATCACTCTTTTGTAGAGTGCTATGTCACCTACTTAATATAGGCCTGGAAGAGTCTTTTGTGTAGGTAGTTTCCGGTCTTACAATAACTATATATATATATATATATATATATATATATATATATATTTATATATATATATATTCATTAATTTAAACAAGCTCGATATTAAACAATTTAGAAATGTTGTGTTTACTTTTCATCAATAAGTATCTTTCGCAGTCCCGTAGTAACTTCCTTGTTTCATGATTAAAGACAGCAAGGAACGTTTTGTGGTTAATATTTATTAACTTTTATTTTATTTTTAGTAAGCATAGCATATGTTCTAGTTTCTTTTTGCTTTAGTAAGCAAAACATCTGTCTACTTTCGTTTTGATATATAATTTTATAAATACTTTTATTTCTCCAAATATTGTTTTTATTGGGCACCTTTAGGAATTTGATAACGATTTACTTGTGTATGTGTGCTCATTTTTAGTTTGTTACTTTAGATGTTTTTTTGGGGATTGATTACTATATATATATATATATGTGTGTGTGTGTGTGTGTGCGCGTGTGTGTGTATGTAGGTATGTGTGTGTGTGTGTGAGAGAGAGAGAGAGAATTTCTCAAAATTAACTTGCAGAAAAAGACAATATGTATAAAGGAAAAAAGACAATTGGAAAAATTTACTTTTAACAGACACGTTTCCTTCAATGCTGAATTTTCAAAGCAAAAAAAAACCCCACAAACAAAATTAATTTATTGAAAGAAATTGCTCATAAACATCAGACAAAACGTCGTTAGAAACCAGAAGAATTTAGAAACGCTATTGTATATTCATATGGTCAACTGAAAAATTATATCACTTACTTTGAAGGGAATATTTTCCCATATAGTAATAGAGTAGAAACGTTTCGGCTAAAACTACTGTTTTCCTATTCTCTTTTTCCGTTATAGAGATCGCATTCTCGTGGTAAGTCGAAATTTTGTGTTAAGACTCGTTTATTTAATTGTTGTTGCCCAAAATATTAGAATTAATTATTTATAATTTGTAACGTTCAAATTCTTTAGTTCCGAAGGCGAAGAAGTCACCTAAACATTGCAAGATTGCATGAAACTCCCGGTCTTGTTATCGACTATGAATATTATGCATATTGACTAACATATATATATATATAACGATTTTTCAATATATATGTGTATTTCCGAATTCTGTTTTTTTCCAATGTTTTCGAAAAAATGAGTTAATATTAATAAGCAATCTGTTAAACAAAAGGAGGTTTTAATCTTAGCTGTTAATGGGTGAAATAAAATGATATTTTTATGCGTATTAAAAAAATTAAACATTTAAGATATAGCACACATATATCAATAAAGAACAAATGCATGCACATTCAAACACAAATACGCACAAACACACACAGACACATACACACTCATACACTCACAAATATATATATATATATATATATATATATATATATATATATATATATATATATTGAACAATAAAAAAATATTAAAAAATTAAAATCTTCAGACACACTGGGTTTTAGATTAATATTCTTTCGTTTTTTTTATTATTATTCCATTTAGATTCCTCGACTAGTTTCGTCCAAAATGGCCATCATCGGGAGGAGAAATATTTCTGCTTGCTGGTAGCAGTAAACTACAGAAATGAATGTCTTCATGGCGAAAATGAATTTTTGTCTGTAGTTTTCATTTGTTTTTTTATTTTTTTTATCTTTTTAACATGAATCTTTTAAGAATCCTTGTGTTGGGCAAACGGTTTCTTTTAAGTCGTTATTTGAGATAAGAGCTGGATATACATGCTGCTCCGAATTCTCTGGTCAGTTTGATAGTTTTATTGGACCTGGTGAGGGTGTGTGTCTCTGTTTAGTGTTTGTGTGTGTGTTATTTGGTTCTTAGGGAGTGAGTGAGTATGACATGCGTGAGCGTGTCTATTGCTGTGGGTGTGTGTTATCATTTGGATCATTAAGGAGTGAGTGAGTATGATGTGTGTAAGTGTGTATATTCGTGTGGGTGTGTGTATAAGTCAATAAGTGTGAGGCCTCAACACCTCCGTAAGCATGTCTGTCTTGTGTGGGTGAGAAATGTGGGTAGGTTTTGATTTGTTGATTTATATATTGCTACTATATGTATTGTTAAATTTATGATTTAGCCCGGCTGGATATTTTGTTTTTAGACGTTGTATCCACTTATTTTCATGGGACTCTAAAATCTTTCTAATGTTATCTGCTCTGAACTTTTCTATTCTCTCAATTATAGTGAATTTGGCATGGGTTTTGAAATCGTGTTTTTCCAGGCGGAAATGTTGTTCTACAGGTAATATTTTTTCATGGGGAGTCGATTTAATTCGATTACGATAATTATTAATTATGTAATGAAAGGGCCATTTAGATTTTCCTACATATTGTTTCAGGCATAGTGTGCATTCTAGGAGGTAAATTATGTTATGACTTCTACAGTTAGAATCGTGGTAGATTTTGAAAGTAGATTTAGTGACTGAGCTAGTGAATGAATTCGAGTTTTTAATATGGTTGCAACATAAACTTCTTTTGTTGTTGCATGGTTGGGAAAATCCTGTTGTTTTTGTTCTTAGTTTATTACGGATCACCTTGTCCCCTAAAATGTGGTTACTACCTATGATTTCTTTTAGGTTCTTAGGTCTACGATATGCAAGAAGGCCAGGTTCCTTAAACAATTTTTTAGGTCTGGTTTGAGATGTAGTATTTCCCAGCGACGTTTGATTATTTGGGATAGTGGAGGCAGAGTGGGGTTGAAAGTGGTTACTAGAGGGATGCGGCTTGATTTATTTTTAATCTTGTACATTAGGGTGTCTTCTCTAGGTGTAGAAATTGCTTTATTTATTTGTTCCCTGATTAGGTGTTGTTTATAGCCACGTGTTGTGAATTGATGCTCCAGATTTTCAATGTGTTTATTTAATTCTTCATTGTTGGAACATATCCTTCTGATATATATATATATATATATATATATATATATATATATATATATATATATATATATATGTGTGTGTGTGTGTGTGTGTATATATATATATATATAATAATGACGTAATAATGTCGTTTTTGACGTATTTTTAACGTCAAAAAACGACATTATTACGTCATTATTTTTGCACCAACCTAATATATATATATTACCTTAAACTTTATTACAATGAATACTTTATTGGACGTCTATTTCAAATACGAAGTTTTCGCTATAATATCATTTAAAGTAGTAAAAACATCAGATTAAAATAAATAATTGATTTCTTTAAATGTATATATATATATATATATATATATATATATATGATTAATAAACGAAAATATGCCACTTGCATGATTGCTGTTATATTCAGCATCTCAATTCTAGATTATTGTAGACTAACCTTGTTTTAACTGTTCCCTCCACTCGTCAGGAAGTTTCAGCAATTAAAAAGACGAGCAAATAGGTCTGCATAAAACAACGGTTAATCTTGATTTGATTAAATACTCCTAATAATTTTATACTATATTGAAAACTAGCCTAAAAGCCGCCCTATTGGGCGGAATTTAACCTAGCTCCTGAGGGGGGGTCTTGATTTGCACCTTCATCACAATAGGTAGGGAGGAATAGACGCGATATACGACAATAAACTACAGAAGAAGTCAAAATTCTTCCCCTCATTTAAGTAGTACATTAATATTTAAGCTTACCTTTTAAAAGTTCAACGATATTTCTTCTGCCGTCACTTAATTTAAAGAGAATTTGATGCACGTAGATCTCTACTTTCTGTACCAGCAATTTTTCCAATTAATATTTTTATTTTCTAAATTTATTTACAAGTTATAAAAAATTTCTAAAAAAAATGCCTAAAACAATCGCAATATTGAAAACTTGGTAATCCAATGTATCTGGATAATGGTCCGGATTCAGTCCGGAACGTTTTAATTTCCTCACAGCGTCAGCCTGATTCAAAAATTGGTATGATATATTGTGGTAGGGCCTCTAGGCGTAAAGCTGAAAACACGGACACTTTTGTTTTGAAACATAATTTGAGAACAGTATTTTTTTTTCATTTAAACATGAGCTATTGAAAGTGAGAAAGTTGTGTCTCTTTAATTGTTTTTTCTTCAGTATAGGCCAAGATGGCGGAATCTGGAAACAACTGCAGTAGTGAAAACATGGGAATCCAAAATTTAAGAATGCCCGGAATGATTTTAATTTGCTCATGGTTCCGACCTGATTACAGAATGGTATGATATATTGGGCTTAAGAGTAAAGTTGAAGAATTGTGATACAGTGACACACTGACATTTGCATTTGTTATACAGATTGAACAGATAACGGAATAATAGTTTTGTCAGTAGTTAAATATATCCAGTTTCCCTCTACAAAAGACGGAGTGGACGAAAACGAAAGTTCAGATTAACTGTCGAAAGCCTTACTGAATTCCAATTCCATCTCCTGTTTCCTTTATATGAGAAATTTACATTTTGCCGATAGCGAAGGTTCTTTCATTATCTTGTTGAATAATTGTGACGAACAAGGAAGACATTTTTAAAATCAATGTGAGTCAAGGGGAAGCTCTCAAAAACGCAAGGACAGTATAAAGATGAATTCGTTTTATCGTCAATGCAGTGGAAACGGACTTGATGTAGGTCGCGTAAAATGTGGGTCGATACTTACCTCATTAAAATCGGGACTGACATACATAGATGAACAAAAAAAAAAAAGAATTCTGTTTGGCTCTCAGTCAGATATAGGAGAGAAATAATCTTAAGCTGTGATCAAAGAAGATTTTTACTAAATTTTTAAAAATCATTTCACTCCAAGCAAGGCAATAAAGCCACTGAAGCACAAAGGCTTACTGAGTGTGACAGAATAAAAAACCTAAAACATTATTAAAGAGCAAGGACAACTAAATGTAGATGAATCAAGAAGACAGAACATAATGATTGACATTGCATTTAAATTTTTGAAGATCAAAGTTGGTTAGCACAAAATCGGAAGACAGTTCCACAGGTGAGACGCGTTTGAAAAATGATAAGAGTTTATTAGATTAAGACATTTCAAATGTAAAAAAATGAGACAATGCCGACAACCTCTTACTGTGACGATATATATATATATATATATATATATATATATATATATATATATATATAACATGAGATTTCCATGTTCTAGGCCAGTAGGCGTAAATTCACTGTTTAAAAAACACAAAAGTAACAAAAGAAAGAATATAGACTTATCTCATTTTAAACTATTTTAAATCATTTCTTTCCAAGTAAGGCAATAAAGACACTAAGATACTCATTTTAAACAATTTTGAATCATTTCCTTCCAAGCAAGGCAATAAAGACACTAAAACACAAGTGTTATGAGAAAACACATTAATAAGTCGAGATAACAATCAAAGAATAATTCAATAAACCGAAGATAACGATTGACAGTGCTTTTAAATTTTGAAAGATCAATGATGACCGGAAAGCAAGAAGTCGAGAGAGATTTCCACAAGTGAGTAGTGCAAAAGAAGAACATGTTAACATAGAACTCACGGTTACATCCTTCCATTTCAACTGTATAAGTATGACACCTTGCTGCCAATCTAGTACTGCGATTAAATTCATAAAGTCTAGGTACCATAGAGGAAAGTTTCGGGACAATTACCATTAATATATTTGTACAATAGCCACAACGAAGGTACGTGATGACGGTGGTAAAATGACTGAAGCTGAGATGTTAGGTCAGTACCAATAATATTGCAGATTCTTCTTTGGATTTTATCAAGATTTTCTTAATAGCAGAAGCATCAGACCAGATGTGGCAAAGATATTCAAATCATGGACGAATAAATGTGTAAAGTAAGTTTCTGGCGAGAAAAAAATTGTCTAGCGCTATACAATGAACCGAATTTCTTAGCAGCAGACGTAGAAATTGGTTAAATATAATTTTTCCACTTAATATCAGCGGAAAACGTTAGACCGAGAAGAAGAAATGAGTCACTGCGGGAATTAACCTCAGCCATGCTTATGGAAGACACAAAGGGGATCTATCAGACGATTAATAGAGAACGGTTTCAATTTGAAGGCGTTACAATTAAGAAGCTATTCCTTAACCCCATTTAACAACAGACTATCGGTAATTTTTGTTAGATCAGCTACCAATTTGAACCAAACAGACTTACTATTGATAGGCGTGAATAGATGTGCCATCAGCACAGATAAAAAAAAAAAAGAAAAATTTTGAAAAAAATAACAAATCTATTAATTCTTATATATACAGGGATAGCTGTAAGAAGGTTCGTTCATTCTTTGTTCTAGACGGTTTGTTTTCTTTCTATATGTCTACAATCCGTTCACTCTTAGAATATTGCTGCCACATATGGTCCGGTGTTTCTGCTATCTATTGAGAGTTGCTTCATAAAATCCAAAGAAGAATCAACAATATTATGAGCTCAGATCCGTCCTCCTGACTTCAATCACTTTCTCACTTCCTTTTGCCTTTTCTATAATTACTTTCATGGTGATTTTTCCGGTGAGGGCATCGGCATGGTGGCCAGATTCTTCGAATTTAAGCGCAGTACTAGACTGACGACGAGCTCGTACCTAAAAATTTATCATTTGCATGAAACTCAGAGTCGTGCTATCGACATTGAAGATTATGTTTATTCGCTAATATATATATATATATATATATATATATATATATATATATATATATGTGTGTGTGTGTGTGTGCGCGCGTGCGTGTCTGGTTTCCGGGTAATATCTTCTAATCACTTCCGGTTTTCATATTTTATTATCAAATATTTTCTCAGGATTTTTCTCTAGCCACGTATCATTCCGGATTTTTCCTTAGCCATCAATTGTGTCTCTTTGACAATTTGGAGAAAGTGCCGTTTTTGTCTTTTTTTATTCGACAAATATATTTAATATGTTCATAAATTGAATGATGTTTAGGTTCGGAGAGATTGCATAAAACAAGGAATGGCTGCCTAATCAACATTTAAAATACATTCTTTATAATTAAAGCCCGGAATTAGGAGATGAAACTCGTCAGTGTGGGCGGATATACTCTGAGGATAAACTTTTCCAAATGTGCTTTCGGGGTACGACATCCATTTTCAAGTTCCTCTAATACCCCACGGAAAATCCGGCTGGTGAAAATGACAACACTGTCAAATTGAGGATTTCCTGACGATATTGAGACACTTCCGGGCTTTCGGATGCAATAAGGAGAGGGGATCAGTAGCATCAAGAAGGGATCACGAGAGCGGACTATTCCGTTACATGTGTCCCGTTAAAGCAAATCATAAATTGTATAAGTGGTTACGTAGACAACGAAAACAATAGCCTGATACTGTATGAGGTCCGGTCATAATGTAACTACAGGTAACTTGGGAGGAAATATCTGGTGTGAACGGGTAGTCTGCTAGTAATACTATTCTAAATTTTGTATATTACCAATAGACTATTTTGATTTACGAAAAAGAAAAAGCGATTATTGTTTTCAACTCGATCGTTATTTTTCGTACATTTGTATTTCTAACGAGACTTATTTTCCGAATGATATCTAATTTCTTACGCTTAAATGAAACTTCATTTCAGTTTTGTATCATTTTTTTTTCGCGCTTATTTTCTTGTCAGGGATCACGTGACGCGTATTAAAACACTTGTTGCGACAAAATATTTTGCAACTCACTTATCTGCTGTTTCAAGCATTTATATTTTCACACAGTTTATATGCCTCCACTGTCAAGTGACTTCATGCGCGCCCCCATACATAATATATTATTAACTGAAATGTTATTTTATTGGATAGCCGTATTTGAGTAGACGTCGTTTTTTTATTTTAATTTTAGTTAAGAATTAACGGATTTTATTTTTTCAATCCGACATATTATGATTAATTTCAAACGTTATTAATACAGTTTGCCATTGAAAGTAAACGGGGCGTCTACTCGAATATCCAATAAAAATGACATTTTAAGTAATACAAATAACGATAAAAATAGTACAAATAAAGATCAAAGTCCATGAATTATTTGGAAGTCTATCTATCTATCTATCTATCTATATATATATATATATATATATATATATATATATATATATAATTACCAGAGAATTTCCATACAAAAAAGAAATGGAAAAAAATTGGATTTCATTCAACACCGCCTACTTAACTGTTAATCTCATTTTTTCGTAAGTTATTCTTAGCATCGCTTGAAAATAGTTAAATTTTAAAGATTTAAGTTTCGGTTTCGAAACATCGTGATCTCTGTGTCGTGGAGGAGACATATTTTTTAATTAAATTATTTTAATATTATGCTCTACTTTTATCCTGCAATGTTACTTTTTAAATAAAAATAAGTGCTAAAGAACTCTGTATTACATATCTGACAGTTCTGTCCTATTATTTGAATATATATATATATATATATATATATATATATATATATATATATATATATATATATATATATATATATATATACAAACTTAGAGTTGACAGCCTGTTTCATGCTAGACTCAATCGTCAGGTCTTGGCTATTTACATATACTGATCAGTGGTGCATTGCTGGTATTCTATTTAGGCGGTTATTTTGCCGGAAGTCGTTTATTTGTTTCTTATCCATCCATAAAAGAACCATGCTAGATAAGGCTATCTTCTTAGATAAGGAACAAATAATAATAAAACCAAACGAAATCGACATCGTTAAATACCCCGTAAATCATTACTATTTCACAAGAAAAATGGGTTTTTTGACATTACAATGGGAAGCTTTGACGGTGCATAGTGAAATCATAGGTATATACTTACTACACGAACTAAGTAAAATAATACATAGAAATGATACAGGACTCTACAGGGACGACGGTCTCATAATCTTAAGTAACTGTAACTGACAAAGCACAGACAAAACTAGCAAAGCAATAATAAATATTTTCAAAAATAACGGATTCGATATAGATGTAAAAACTAATATAAACGAGGTAGATTTTCTAGATGTTACCTTCAGCCTAAGAAAAGGCACATATAAACTATACAGAAAACCCATTGATAAACCAATATATATACACACATCTTCCAATTACCTACCTTCTATAATCAAACAGATACCAAAATCGATTATCCACAGGATTTCTGACAATTCCTCCAATGAATCCATATTTAAAAAAGACTGCCAAACAGCCCTAAAAGATAGTGGTTTCCCAGCATTACTCACATACTAACACAGAACACAAAAAAGGCCAACAGAAAAGAAATGTATGGTTCAACCCACCGTACAGCAAAAACGTAGAAACAAACGTAGGAAATATATACTTCAAACTCTTACACAAACACTTCCCGGAACCAAGCACCCTACACAAAATCTTCAACAAAAACACAGTAAAAATCAGCTACGGATACACCGAGAACATGGCACAAATAATAAAAAAGCAAATCACATGAACAAATTAAACCCACCTGTAACTGCAGAATAAAGAACGAATGTCCGTTAAACGGTAATTGCTTACAAAACAACGTAATATACCATGCCACGATAAAATCACCAGGTAATGAAGAAAAAGTATACAAAGGATTACCTGAAGGACTCTGGAATCAAAGAAAATTTGTACACAAAAATCTTTCACAAATGGTAAATACGCGAACAGGACAATGCTTTCTAAGTATATCTGGGAAATTAAAAACAAAACGCACATCACACAACAAAATATCTTTGAAAACAAGGAAATTATCATCAGCCTACAACAAGCAATCCAAAACTTGCAAACATCACTTAAGCTGTCATTAACTTCCCAGACGAAAATAAATTATTAAATAAACGATCCGAGCTCATCTCAAAATGCAGACATGAAAACGAATTTCTACTACGTTGCTTAAAAATCGAAAACTGAAAAAATAAAAAAGTAAATAAACAAAATGACAGTAAAATAAGTAAAATAAATAAACCCCCCAAAATTACCAAATCACATCCGGTAGAATAGACAAAATAGAGTAAATAAATTAATGAACCCAAATAAAGTAAATAATAGATTAACAAACCATAAATATTAACCGCTTCCGATAAATTAAGCGTTAGAAAAAAACAAATAAAGATAATCAATCCAAATAAATAAATGAAGTAATAAACAAATTAAAAACTGCTCTTGCCAAAATAATAGTTAGAATAAACGACAGAAATCAACCCTAAAATTTAATAAATAGCTTTAATTATCTCCCCAAACCAAAACAAAACTATGAAATAAGCGAAATAAACAAATTTTTGCTACGTTAATAAAACACCGATTAAAATAAAAAAAAATAAATAAAAATATAAGATAAGAAATAAAAATAAAAAATAAAATCAACTAAAATAAATTAACGCAAATAAATAAACGACTTCCGGCAAAATAACAAAAAATAGACTACCCATAATGCACCACTGACCCGTATATATAAATAGCCGAAAAGAAAAAAAAACAACACTTGTGGCCTGACGATTGCGTCTAGAATGAAACACCCTGTCGCCTCTAAGTGTTGACTTCAATGTTCACTTTTTTATTTACACACGCTATATTTCTGATATTGAGCACTTTATCCCATAAATAAAGCACACCTTAAGACTATATATATATATATATATATATATATATATATATATATATATATATATATATATATATTGTAATTTTTACATACAGACAAAAAACAATATGCTCACTCCAAAGATGACAAAAATGGTTCTCACCAGTCGAAATGCAACAGCATGGAATCAAGAATGCATCTTTGTAGTGAGCAAGTTTTTTTGTCGGTATGTAAAAAGTACAATAAATAATTATTGTTCAACTCTTGGTATCCAACTCTCTTTTGGCTTAATTTTATATTATTTTTGTTCTCATTACATTCGAATATATATATATATATATATATATATATATATATATATATATATATATATATATATATATATATAGTTTATGCAAACTTAGGTAATCCGTATGGGTAGACCCGAGGAGGATGATATCCGGAGAGCTCAATGTAAAATTCAGAGCAGATATGTTTGAATAAAAACAGACCACGTTAAGGTTCCATGTAATAAATTATTTCACCATAACCCCTTTAACAGGGCTCTGGATCATCAGACTTTACTTCCAAAAATTGAAATGAAAAATGAAAAGAAATTCACACATTTTTGACGGACCTCATCAAGTATACGTAAAATTAACGAAGTGAGGAAATGAGGTGGGAAAGAGGATATGAATGTGTCATATGCATCATTAGGGGTTATGGTGAAATAATTTATTACGTGGTCTGTTTTTATTCAAATATATATATATATATATATATATATATATATATATATATATATATATATATATACTACTTAAAGGTTATTTTCATTTTTAGTGGATATATGGTCATCGAGAGGTTGAAGCACGTCAGATCTAATCACAGTTTCCTTTGTCGGAGAGCGCATATTTTTCTCTAATAAGATTTCTCGAATGTTCAGGCCTGTAAACAAAAATAAATAAATAAATATTCTGTTTAATAAATAAAACTATCGTCTACTCAAATACGAGTATCCACTAAATATAACCTTTATGTAATAAAAATCTGTAGCATTAATAAATAAAAATGCATATCTTTCTTTACACCACATACACACGCTCACACACATACACACGGTCACGCATACGCATACACGCACACACATAAAACATTAAAGGCTACTTACATTTAAGCCAAACAACTACTCCCTGTGAAGTTTTGACTTTGGCAAAGTGGTACAAGGCGAAAAGTAATTAATCACCCACATAGACGCGTAGGCGTTTTTGAATGCTGATCAACGCTGGAAAGTGAGAATTGAGTCGTTTCAGTCCAGGTTTTCGTCTGATCTGACGTTTATAATGATAGTTACTTAATAAGGTGGGGTGAGTTGAGTGTAATAGACGTGAATCGTATGTGAGAATAAGGAGGATAGGTAAGAACTGACACTTGAACTGAAGAGGTTAAGCACGTGAGAAAGCATCAGAGCGGGATTTTATTCCACAAAACGGCAGTTCTTGGATAAAAGTCAACTTAGTAAGCATATGGAATACGGAGGGAGGAAATATAGTTGAACTCCTTCGACTCAAAATGGGTGTTAGCTGTGAAGATCTAGAATATTGGAATTAAAAAACCTGAAGAGTTTAGCTGAATGAATGACAGAATGTGGTCGGGCAGAGCCTGAGCAAAACGAGAAATAACTGTTAAGCGCCACACAGGATAGGAAGTTATGGAGCGTCATGATTGCCTATGTCGTTGAAATCTATTGCGTTCTGCTTTGTCTCGGGAACCCCACTTTACTCGCAAAACTGTATCAACGAAAAGGTATTCGTTTTATTAAGGGTGACAGCTTGGATTCTAAAAGGACTGCTATCACAGGAATGCATGTCGCACATCAGTTCAGTGTCCCTCCCCGGGCAATATTAACCAGTCCCAAGCGTTGGTGTGGGAAGCATATCGACACATCAGAATTCTTGAGACACACTGAGGAATTCGCGCCGTTTTGAACTTATATTCAAAACCCAGAGAAAGACAATCCATCACTGTCCGAATACCACATTGCTGACCATTCTGACCCTGAAATTCGCATTCTGCAACAACAAGAAAGAATGGAGCTCGTATAACATTTGCCATGGAAATAGCGATAGATTCGCGATACAGCACCAACAGATTTTCGACACTGTGTCTGTAGGAATGTGCTATTCTTACAGAAACAATACCGCAAGGTTTATTGAGGCGACGAAGAAAAGACTGTCTCCTGTTTTATCTTGAAACATTCCGGCTACATATTATTTCTTGTTAGAAAATATTTCTTCCATATATATATATATATATATATATAGCGAATAAATGCACGTAAAAAAGCGTGTTAAAATTTTCAAACTGGTGTTACCTGAACGGTGTAAACACAAGACTGGTCTTGATTTTGAGAATGCACCTCCCAGGTCCTCGAACATAGAAAAGCAGTTAATTAAACCAAATTGCAAATAAAATTCATCGATTTTTGCTGCTGTTGGAAAGAAAAAGCCAAGAGAATCAAAAATCAATATACGCTCGAACATCCAAAACATTCCGTCTCAACGCCGCTAGAAATCGACAAGCGGACGCTTTTTAAACAGATTGGTATCGAAGCATCAAGTTGTAAAAATGAAAGGAAAAAAAATAATAGAATATTAAATTTAGACCGCAGAAAATCGGATAACCTGCCCAGTAAATGTTCTACAAGATTTTTCGGGGTAATTTCTTTTTTGTACATGTTTTCAGAAACTGTAAAATAAGTCGTATTAAAGCAATAAAAAAAAACGTCAAAGGACCGCTCCTAACAAAAGGGAAATAAATTATAACACAAAAAGAAAAGTTGCAAAAACTATATGAATTGGTCATGTCACAATATAAGGCAACAGCTAACTTCGGTTCATCTCCCATCAGCGTGCTCAGTAACAAAAAAAAAAAATGTAATGTGCACAATGACTAAAAGAAATATACATCCCCGGATCAATGCTATATACAATGAAAAATATAACATTGAAGGCTTGTTACCTTTAAGTTCACCAAATATTTAATCTATTTATATAGAGATCGTTGATAGGACTTAATATATATTGATTACAAAACTTTCAAGGGATGATACGTATTAACATGGTTCAGCATTCAGAACATGTCCGGTGGCTACAATAGCAGGACTCTGCTGGTTTTCAGTTAAATATTTACCTATAGGTCTGCTTGATAAATTAACGCACCTATGTAAATTTCCCAGCATTTCCTTGCGAATATTGGCTGGTACGTGTTGAGTGATCGATTTAAACTGATTTTAATTCGTTATATTTTGGTATTACCAATTTATTTTAATGGATATTTTTGTCACTCTTATATTTTGGGAAGTTTTTTTTTTGTTTTACTATGAATGGTCTTTTAATGGCTGATTTTATTGCTCTAAGAATATTTTGTACCCCTACACAGATATTTCAGAATAACTTCTGTTTTATAAACTGTACAATCACACACACACACACACACACACACACACACACACATATATATATATATATATATATATATATATATATATATATATATATATATATAACCTTGACAGGGTTACTGAATGAGGAATAACCAAAAAAGAGATTGGAAATGAAATGGTAATCTTTATAACAAAATGCAATACTCGTCAGCGTAAAGTAGGTAAACCACTGCTAGTGGTCGACTAAATAGTATATAATCTACATTTGCAATAGCGCCCAAAGTATTGATGAAGATTGGGGCATAGCCATTAGTATTCGTAGGTACGCTATATAATTATATATATATATGTGTGTGTGTGTGTGTGTGTGAAAAAAAATGAAAATAAGAATGGAGTCTTTTAAAAGTTGAAAATGCAACTAGAGTCTTAGAATATTTATTTACAGTAACTTTACGGGTTTCACATTTCTATGATTTTTAAAAGTGTAATATGAGATCGAGAGGAGTGTGTCTGTTTTTTTTTCTGTCGCCATCATCATTTATATGCCGTGTCCGTTCTGGACGTAGGTGAACCTGGCTCTCCTCAAATTTCTATTCTCAGGCAAAATTTGTCTTTCTACCGTCACCTCCTTGTTCTTATTCTACAATCCCTTCGCACAAACTCATTTAGTAAGCTGCTAGCTGTTCACCACAAACAAGGTTTGCGGCCATATCATGTTCCAGCATCGGTTCTCGCACGACCACCGAAGTTAAGCAACGTCGGGCCTTGTAAGTACTTAGATTCTTGTTCTCTTGTAAATACCAGGAACTGTAACCTTGGATGTGCGGGTGAGATGATGTAAAATTGCTCGGAATTAGAATCGGAGAACAGAGTTCCAATTCTCAATTAGGAAGTATTTCAGCATTAAATAAGCTATCGAGCCGGATATGCCGTTAAACCAAATCAACCAAAACAAATACTTCAAATAATTGTTCAGGTTATATGAAAATTGTCATCAGTATTAGAACGAGCGATTACAGCTACTGGTCTTGAGAATATGGTTTCCCTGAAATGTAGCCTACATATATACCGGAAAGAGTAATAACAGCTACTGGACTTTAGAAACCTATTTTCCTGAAAAGATTAGGAAAGAAGCTTCCATCTCTACTGGAAAGAGCGATAGCAGTTACTGGTCTTGAGAAACCCATTCTCTGAAAATATTACGAATGTAGCCTCCATCTATACGGGAAAGAGCAATAACAGCTACTAGACATGAGAAACCTGTTTTCCAGAAAAGATTAGGAAAGAAGCTTCTATCTCTACTGGAAAGAGCAATAGCAGTTACTGGTCTTGAGAAATCTATTTACCTGAAAAGATTAGGAATGTAGCCACCATCTATAATGGAAAGAGCCATAACAGCTACTAGATATGAGAAACCTGGTTTCCAGAAAAGATGAGGAAAGAAGCTTCTATCTCTACTGGAAAGAGCGATAACAGTTACTGGTCTTGAGAAATATATTTACCTGAAAAGATTAAGAATGTAGCCTCCATCTATACTGGAAAGAGCAATAAAAGTTACTGGACTTGAAAATCCTATTTTCCTGAAAAGATTAGGAAAGAAGTTTTCATCTCTGCTGGAAAGAGCAATAGCAGTTACTGGTTTGAAAAACATATTTCCTTGAAAACATTAGGAATGTAGAGTATCTATACTGGAAAGAGCAATAGCTGGGAAGAGCAATAGCTGCTACTGGACGTGACTGGGTTAGGAAAGTAGCTCCCATCTCTACTGGAAAGCGCAATAGCAGTTACTCTTTTTGAGAAACCTATTCCCTGAAAATGTTAGGAATGTAGCCTCCATCTATACTGGAAAGAGCAATAACAACTACTGGACTTGAGAAACCTATTTTCCTGAAAAGGTTAGGAAAGTAGCCTCCATTTCTATTGGAAAGAGCAATAACAGTTACTGGTCTTGAGAAACCTATTCCCTGAAAATATTAGGAATATAGCATTCATCTATACTTAAAAGTACAATAACAGCTATTGAACTTGATAACCCTATTTTCCTGAAAAACTATTTTTAAGTGGAGGGTTTTATAAATTTCATCCGACAACAGTACTGGACACTGGGTCAATGAATGACATATTTCTTTATAGGGAAACTTTTAATATTACCATTAGAATTTCGCTATTCCATACATTCCATCATCTGTTATAGCATTCACCATGTTTGATACAGATGTCTCTTTTTCAAAGTTCAAACACCCAATTGTCTCACTTGGTGTCAATTTTATCATCAATGAATAGTCTTTTCGCTTCCCTTTTCTATCTTGCTCAAGCGATTTTCTTCATGTGAGCCTGCTATCAGCAATGCTTTAAGTTTACGCCCGCAAACAATAAACGCTTGCAGATCTCTTGATTTGGGTATTGTCTCGCCGCAAAGAAGATATCTGCCGAGAAAGCACATTCTTTTCCCTTTTTGCCATACTATCCTGAGTACATTTTTACTCGCTTCCTAACAGCATTCACGTACCTGTTTATATTTCTGAGATGAGGTATTATATACACTATTTATATTATTCGGACTATTATCCTCACATGACACATTGGATAGAGGCGTGAGTTAGATCCAGTGACAGGGCCCAAAGAGTGTGAGTTCAATACCTGGTTAAGGCGGTGGAGAACTTGAAGAGGGGAAATAACAGGAGATAACTGATAACTGACATCCATTAGATATGGCAAGTGGAACTAGAACGGTCTACCCCAGTGAGCGAAATAAAGGGTTCAGTTCGACATTCCAAACACCTGAAGAAGGCCGGAGCGTACAACGGCCGAAACGTTGATAAATATGGCGACAAAGTTGAAGACAATAGTCCGAATAATGTAAATAGTGAGCATTCACGTAGTTTTTTTTTTCCTAGGAAACTTTGCAGATTACCCTAATATATTCTCGCATGTAAATCGAGTTAACCATACAATGTAAAGGTGTTTGATAATATATGTCAAAGAACAATTCGAACTGTTAGTTAAGCTTGATATATTTGGGAAGGATATTAGAATAATACAGAAATTATCCTGGGGGAAAACAGCCTGCATCTGGATATAAATTGAATTCATTAAATATAGAAAAAAATGCAAAGGACTGAATATGTGAATAACAGTTTAAATTTCAAGGGCATATAATGAGGAAAAAAACGTTTGAAAAATCTGATACTTGACAGCAAGAGAGAGAGAGAATAAAACAACCTATAGCATTCTTAGTGAGCTTGCAAAGATAGGGAAAAGGAGAAGTGAGATACCAGTCAGTTTTTGTCCCACTGAACTGTTTGAGTTACGTCAAAGGAGACATCAGCTACCAAGCTCTGGCCATCGAGGGATTTTTAGGTACACTCATCGGTCGAGCTATAGCTCGGGCATTCATGAGTCTATCACGCCAGCTATCACGGTCTAGTTTCAAGAGTTCATAAGAATGGCAACTTGTGTTCTAACATGGTTGGTCAATGTAGGCGGTTGCTGGCCGACCAACCGGTCTTGCTCCATGGCTAGGTGTCTAGAGCAGTAGATCACTCGCATGTCCTTGTTTTCCTCCCCGCCAGCAGTGTCCTGGAAAGCGCATTATACGTTTACGTAAGATTATAGAAATATCAGGGATGGGTACATAGAGATGTGATTTAATGGGATGTCGTCTCCAAGATATGTTAATATAGCTCTTAGCTTCCGAATGTAGGTTCTATAAAGCTTACACTCGCGCGTTTTAGGTAATTTCCAAGCAGGGTCACCATACATCAAAACCGACACTACATTTGCGCGAAAAATCTCCATTTGAGGTTGTCTGGTAGATAAGATTTTCGAAATTTTATCCATTTTATTCAAGGTTGTGCAGATTTTAGCCATGAAAATTTGTTATCCTTTTCAGTTAAATGTTTTTTGTTTCCTCGGTATATAAAAATATTTTACAGAGTTTCCTGATTCACTCTTAGACAGTTTCAATTGAACCTTGCTAGTAGCAGCTTAAGAATTCATTTTCAGAGGCATTAACATAGATCCGAACATCATTAGCAGCATTTTCTAGATGATGTAGAAAAGCTTGACGAATTACTATATATATATATATATATATATATATATATATATATATATATATATGCGTGTGTGTGTGTGTGTCTGTGTATGTGTGTCTGTGTGTGCCAATGCTGTGTAATGTAAATCAAATTTAATTTGAAATATTTTTCAAATCCACATAATATCAGCTATAATTATTTTTCAGGTCCATTTTTCGTATAGTAAACATATTCAGACTTTTATTAGATGGTCATAAAATAGACCGTTTATTATCAAAAGCAACAAAGACTTTACTGATAGTTAAAGCTGTTGACTGGGTGGATTCAACTAGTTCTTCTAGGGCTGCCCATACATCAAAGTCGTTCTTTAAAAGGCCCCGAAACGATATATAGGTTCCAGATACAGAGCAGGAAAAACTGTATACGAAGAACACACACACACACACGCGCAGAACTGCACTCACGCGTCCGCGTACGCACACATATACCAGGGTTGGTAATGGAGTCTGCAGAGATATCTGCAATGTCGGTATCGGTCAGGTTTTTGTACATCGACTTGAGAATCTTGGTGATAAAGTAAAACCTAGATCATGTTGTTTATCAAAGGTTTTAGCAAATAGAAAAGGTGAAAGGATGTCACCCTGAAGGACCACTGCTTTGGTGTCGAAGAAGCGAGTGTCTCTGTCTGGGTATCTAATCAAAGATTAAGTATTTCCGTATTGCATCATTATGGCAGATACTGTCTCAGAGGGGATAACTTATGTCACAAGGCTATTCTACTTTTTTCCTCGATGAACAAATCCGAAGTTTTTAGAGACATCTGAAAAAATAAGGCGGCCTTTGGATTTTTTGCTCGGATGCCATCAATAATCCTCTGGACATTCAGGATTTGTCCAACAGCTTATCTATTTTTTCGAAAGCCATTTTGATTTTTTTCGGAACACCTCTATTTTAGGCTCTATTCTGCACCAATATACCATTGTATATGTATCAAAAATAAACTCTAATATACCAAATATCGCCAAAGTATATCAAGCCCATGTTTTACATAAGCAAAACAGGTAGGCAATAAAGGAATGCTTATTTCAAGAGGTTTATTTATTATTTCTTTTTTTTCTTTTTTTTTAAATATAATGACTAATTTTTCCATATTAAAATTTAAAGCCGACCCCATAGTTTCTGATGTAATGAATATGCATACACCTGGTTTCCCCCTCTCACAGTAATATGATTGACTGGTGTCAGCCATAATTACAGACTAATGTAGAGGTACATTGCAGAAGCCTAAGCATATTGCCTACGACTACGACGAGTAGCAGTCCATTACGGGTACCTGCTAGATTCTCCTACCCGGTTACAGTAGCCAAAACCTCTTAGCTACTTCGAACAAATATATCCCTTTCCGGGACCTATCAGTTTTGCTATTCTACAAATGTACTCGGAAGTAAGAAAATATTGATAACTGAATAATAACTAAATACGTTTAGAAGAGATCGCCTGTAAAACACTCCTTCATTTCACAATCTTAATTAGATATCTGGGTTTTTTTTTTTTCACAAGAGTCGTATTAATGGAAATATTATGATTTATGTTGATTACGAGATGCCATTTTACGACGCCATATTTGTTTCTGTTTTTATTCGAATCGTATTTATGGAGAATTCTCTTGAATAAATGTTTCAGCTGCAACTCCTCAAGCATTGAATATAATTATCTAATGCACCGATAATTTTTGACGAAAGCGGGTACCCATTATTTTCCAAATCAGCTCAGCAATTGCGTTAATGAACTTTCTCGAAATCATTTCCTTGCGTAACAACAAATTATGCTAAACAAAAAAGTTCCCGGCGTCAAGTGAGAAAATAAAACATGTTTATAATTGATTAGGCTGTCAATTACGATTAAAATTGTCAATTATAATTTAGAACTGCCGTTATGTAATCGAAAGCAATTTCAATCATTTTAGTGAGCATTAATGCATTTACATGCAATTTGTTGGAGAGAAAAATTATCAGAACAGAATCATGGAAAAATTATTTGACAATGTTATTGAAAAGAATAGATTTCAAAACAAAAAGCTCAGCGGAAACGGAATTTGTAGACAAATTTAAAGAGGTGAAATATAAAACCTCCTCAAGCATAACTTCTCTCGCCCTCTTTTCCCGTTCTCTGTCCTTAAAAGGATTCTATTAGCAAGAACTTACATAATATTGACAATTTTTCTGTCTGAATTTCTGGTATGAATAGTTTTCATTATGTACAGGTAAACTATTGCCCTTATCTTTGTTGTTGTTATCTAAACGTTTCGAGAGATGCGATCAATAGTCTTCTTCAGGTATATGTCAATATGGGTAACCGAAAGAGAAATTTTAATTGGACTGGTTTTATTTTTTATTTATTTCCGGGGATTGCTCTTGTTTAACTGTCCATATCGGGTTCTTATTTTTCTACTATTTAATTTTTGTTCACATTGTTTTCACTAATTGCAAGCACAACTGACTATCCCAGGGATTGAACTCGAAATTACTATGTCGTAAATTTATCAACCTATGCTTTAATCCAATGATTCAATAAAATTTAATTCACTTGGATAATATCCTACTATCTTTATAAATTACTGTGTCATTGAAACTAAGAATTGGTTTAAGGAGCTTTTTGAAAACCTCTGAAAAATGCTATGAACATCTTTGTTACCCGAGATCTTTGTAGTTATTAATGGCCATTTATCGGAATCCTGGTGGTCAACTGAGGCGTCCGCCAGAGGTCACTTCTCAGACCGCACCTATTTCCAATTTACATAAGTGACCTACCTAAGAATATCCTTAGATCATTTGTAAATATCCCTAACGATGATACAACGATATACGTGTGCATCTCCAAAGGTTTTGACGATCAGAGATTGGCAGCTGACCTTTCTTCCGATCTAGCAATAACTTCCCAGTGGAAAAAAATGGAAGATTATATATTCAATGCCTCAGAAATCAAACTAGTGGCATTCCTTCACCGCCAATCAGATTTTGAACTACCGCCAATCAAGATGAACATATGTCTCCACGAGAAGGCACCATTACCTTGAGAGGCTATTGGGTCTGATACTGACCTCAAATGGATCTCATACATATGATCCATTGCTAAAGATGCGGTGCAGTAACCGCTCCAGTAAATACATGGCCCCTCCTGTTACCCTTTACAAGAGCCAGATCAAGCCGAAAATGACGTACAATTGTCATTTCTGCGGTAGTTGCCCAGTAGTCACTTTCCAGGATTGATAGATTTCAAAAGCGTCTCCGAGTCCTTGTACATAACGAAATATTTTCCACACTCTAAGCTCTCTCTCTCTCTCTCTCTCTCTCTCTCACACACACAAACACACACACTCACGCGCGCGCACACACACAGGCGGAATTTGTCTAGCCTCTCTCACTGCTCTATCGCTGCATTAATGGAAAGTGCATGGAAGAACTACATTAGTCCGTCAGGCTTAACCTTCACGACTAGAATCCGCCACGGCACTTACATCGAAGCAAACCACCCACATTCCCCCCATATTCCATAAGTGAAAAGTAAGTTCCACTCGAACAGCTTCTTCCCGCGAACCACTGCACTATGGAACCGACTCCCAACAGGATGTTTCCCCAATCACTACAATCTTAACCTGTTCAGGTCTAGATATAATCGTTATCTTTCTACACTATCTGTATAAACAACCGCTTAACGCAGACCTCTACCTTGAATGGTCCCTGGGTTTTGTATAGGGTAAAACTTACTGTAGCAAACAAAGACAAAACAAAAAAATGGGGATAGTCCTGAAGGTATCAGATGTGGTAAAATGTATTTACCGACGGGAAGATTTATCTTCAGGGTCCTCCACAAAAAACACAGGAAATTTTAGATTTACTATATGATGAAAAATAATTGATTAGCAGATAAACAATTTACTTACTGCCGACGAGTGTGGGCAGACGGCTTGTTCTCCGATTCCATGATCGATTCTGACCAAAGACAGCAGGCTGATGCCCCGGCCTCGCCACATAAATACCTGCATTAAAATAAATCCTCACATTTATTTTGATACAGTCCTTCAGAGAATTAAACGCGTCGGTTAAGAATAGTTTTTCCTGTTGTGCTTTTATTTGTTTATTTTCCTTCCCAGATATATATATTTATTTTCAGATAATATATATATTAGTAGGATTTCACTTCTGCACGACAGAGGGATGCTAGGACTTTTATAATATTGTTGTTTATCTAGCCGAGGTCATTTAGAGTTTTTTTCTTTTTCTTTCATCATTTTTGATAGTAGATATTCCACGCTGTGATATTAGATGAACTGCCAGGAATGTTGAATTGTTGGAAGGGCCAGGCGCAAATTTGACCTTACGTTTAAGGCACTCTCCAGATATTTATGTCGTAGTGAATTATTTTCTCCTTTGATAAGAGTAGCATTTGTTATGATAAATTCTTGACTAGTCTCCTTACGGTAGGCAACCAACGCGATTGATGTATTATTCTTTAAAATGTCCCGTTTGTGTTCATATAATCTTTTATTTAGTGTTTTTGTAACGATTAGCGATGGAGTAAACTTCTCTTTCACATTGTAGATTATTGTTTTGTTTACTATTGACTAAGTCTTTTATTGTTTTAGATGTAGCAGGAACAATTTAATTTTGAGTTTAGATAAGTTCTTTTCGATTGCAGATGTGATATAATAAGTACTCAGGATAATATTTTTTTGATTCATTAAGTTTCGCTGTTTTTTTGGTTTTTTTTGGGGGGGGGGTTTGTAATATTCTATGAGCCTTTTTTCTTTGCATTGAATATAAAATAATTAGGGAACTGGAGAAGTTTGAAACAGTTTTCAATATATTTCTCTTCTTCGTGTAAATAATCCGAGCTGCATGGACTTAGGGCTATTAGAATGAACCCGATGATAATACCGGGCTTTATTTCGTTGTTATTCTATAATTACCAGCACCCCACTACTCAGATAACACAACATTTCCGCGATTTGAAGTCATCTAGCTGTACGGCTGGTGGTTCAGGAGATGAAGACTTTCATATCAATTTGAAGCAAAGGAGAAAATGTAAATTATTTATCTTTTAAGACATTAGACTTTCTGTTTAACTACATTAGATAATAAAATAGCCTCAGTCATCGTTGTTAAGAAACTGTTCTTTTAAAAACACGTTGCTATTGCCTTGTTAGACCGAATTCGCGATATAATTCCAAAAGATAATACATGGACACAAAATGATTTAAGTATCCGGTAATAATGCATACATTGACGTGATATAAATCATCAATTCTTACCTGCTGTCCTGTAGAATTCTCTCCAGACCGACGGAATGAACAACTCTACGGGACATCGATTCTTTAACAGTTCACAAGATCTCTGGATATATTTTGAATTATTCCATGTCGAAAGCTCTCGAAAATTCACTGATATTTGTACAGGCTACTACCCACTCCCACAAAAGAAAAACACAAAATTTGGTACTCTTTACTTAATTATTAGATTTTTTTGTTACAGTTATTTGAAACAAAAGCAAAGGATAGCAATTTAGTAGCTTAAAATGGAATAAAAACATGAAAGTTTGATGTGGTGTTCAACTATGACCTCTCTTAACCACGTTCTAATTTTTTATCATAAGCGGGTCAAGTTGAATTATCACTGCGGTATCTCAACCATGCTAAACCTAGGTGTTGAATACGCAGACACAAATGAAAATACAATAATCGACGCTCGAATAAGGTAGATGATATTTATATCAAAATTAAAATAATAATAATAATTACAGTTTCTTTTTTCTTTTTCTTTTTTCAACCCGTTTCTAATGTTTGGCGACGGAACGAACATTTCAGCTAACTCCTCTAAGGAGATGGCAAGACTTGACAATTGGGTTCTTTAAGTACTATTGATTGTACTTTCAAGGATGGCACAAGGATATCGTCGGAGTTTATCTTCAGCGACAAATGGATTTAACTTCAAATACTTTTGATTGTACTTTCAAGGACGTCACAAGGATCTCGTCGGAGTTTTTACTTCATCGACATCTAGATTTAAAATCAAGTACTGTTGATTGTACTTTCAAAGAAGGGCACAAGGATATCGTCGGAGTTTTTTCTTCATCGACATCTGGATTTCAAATCAAGTACTGTTGATTGTACTTTCAAGGACGTCACAAGGATATCGTCGACGTTTTTTCTTCATCGACATCTGGATTTCAAATCAAGTACTGTTGATTGTACTTTCAAGGAGGGCACAAGAATAACGTCGGAGTTTTTTCTTCATCGACATCTGGATTTAAAAACAAGTACTGTTGATTGTACTTTCAAGAACGATACAAGGATATCGTCGGAATTTTTTCTTCCTCGACATCTGGATTTCAAATCAAGTACTGTTGATTGTACTTTCAAGGACGTCACAAGGATATCGTCGACGTTTTTTCTTCATCGACATCTGGATTTAAAAACAAGTACTGTTGATTGTACTTTCAAGGAGGGCACAAGGATATCGTCGGAATTTTTTCTTCATCGACATCTGGATTTCAAATCAAGTACTGTTGATTGTACCATCAAGGAGGGCACAAGGATATCGTCGGAGTTTTTTCTTCGTCAGTAGATAATTATTATTATCATCATCATCATTTGGCTGGCAAAACATCGTAATGGCAAAAAAAAATTTCTTAACTCCCCGTTCGCAACTACTGCAACTCGCCTAAACTCCGAACTGCAACTCTTTTTGCCCCCGCTTGTATTTATCAGTGACCCATTCTGAACTGGTATGGGGGACAGGCGCATAAGGGGACCTTAGGCAAATATCCTAAAATTCAACCAGTATCCTTCCTTCGTTCTCTGTTTGCCGCTTCCAATTTTGGAAGATTCCCCCTCCTTCGGGAGGAGCCATTATATTGTTTCAGTCTTCATGGCGCCTCCCTCTGCCTTCAACAATTGCTTATTCTGTCTTCACAATTATAATTTTTTTCTCGGGGAAATTTTGGTTGGTAATTTTCTCAGCACGTAGACATTGACACCTTTTAAGAGTCGACTTTAGCCCCTGGCCCCTGAACCTACCAGCTGTGTCTCGCCGAACAGTAACAATTGTATGTTGTATTTTTTCAACAGAATTCGTACAGCTGTTCTCAATGCCCTGGGAAAATGAGTCTCCTTCTGATAACAAAAAAAAAAAATAAAAAAATAAATAAATAGAATAAAATAAAATGAAATAAATTACAATCGTTTTTAACCCTTTTCGTCCGTACGCCATATTAAATATTGTCACATTTATATACAAGAGCAAAGATGCTTCTGAAGACTCTCCAGGTAATAAACCGAAGATTTCCTCTTTTCAATAACGTAGAATAATATTTACTGGCGAGCATAAACAACTGACTGTCTGCAGGTCAGGTTAATCCTTAGATGCCAAATAAATATCTCCAATGTTATTGATGCTTCCAATGTAAATTTGAGGAAACAAAGAAATCAGTACTTCGGAAATGAAAATACACTTCGATCTTTGGTCAAATTATTGATACTTGTCGAAAACCCACAAAACTAAAAGCATATATTTTGGCGTGTTGTGTTTGGAGATGTCAAGCGAAGACGTATATGATTATGGTGATCAATGAAAACCAAGTCAAATAAAAATTGACAAGGAGAATCATCTTATAAGAAGACTGATTGTGACAGGTTTCTGTATCACTGATCTGTCAATGCCCCTAATCATGTAGCATTAGAATTACTTACGCACACACACATACAAAAAAGTGAACACGGATGTAGGGACCGACAGGCAACAGACTGTTTCATGTTTGAGATCAATATTCAGGCCGATATTTAACAGTCCCCACCATGAGAAATGTATGTGGCACAAGGCCGAGTTTAACGTATGTTTCTTCGAGCCCGTAGACTCGACCCCCCAAAAAAATTCCCTTAGAACCCGCATAAGCGGGTTCGAGATCTGTCTACCTCCCCGCACAAAACTTTGTCCTTCGGCAAAGCTTCGTCCGGGTTCCTCTCTGCCAAAGCAGAGAGTTCAACAGAAGTCGCACACAGTCAGAGATTGCATGTCGACTGCCTGAACGCAATCGTCAGGCCATGTGTGTGGTGTTGTGGCTCGACTATTTATATATGCTTACCAGTGGTGCATTATGTATAGGTCTATTGTATTATCCTAACGGAAATTCGGTGGGCGGTAACTGTTAGGTTTCAGATTATTCTAAATGCTTTTGTGTAGAAATAATTGTGAATCCCAATGCTGTAGTTTGTAGCTATTTTCTAGTGTTGTTCGTGAACGTTCTTTTTAAACTTTATTTATTCAAATGATAACATTACTTAACATAGATGCGATGTGTCCCTTTTGTTTCTATTCTCTCTAAAACTTCGGCGTATCTCACGTGTTCAGTCACATCTCCCCTTCTGTAGAACCGCATTTTGTTGTCTCCAGCAGGTTTTTAACTAGAAACGTTTACACACGGAAAACACGCGTTCACGAACACTTCAGTGGTCAATTTATATTTATATTTACATACGCTCTATCTCTGATATTGATCACTTCACCTTAAAACTATATATATATATATATATATATATATATATATATATATATATATATATATATGTGTGTGTGTGTGAAAAGTGTGTGTATATAAATAAAAATAAATAAATATATATATATATATATATATATATATATACACACACACACACACACACACACACACACACACACACACACACACACACACACACGGTGAAGTAATGGATATCGGCTTGGATTGAGGAATCGGAGAGCCGAGTTCGAATTCCAGTCGAATCCATTACATTCACTTACGTGCTAATACCCTTGGGAAAGGTATGAATCCTCTTCTTCTCCCTCCAGCTATGGGTAAAATGGCAGGACAGACTGGGTTCTATAGCCTTGGATGGCAACTGGTCTAGGAAAAGGACAACTCTGAATTCAAAGCCTGCGGAGGGTCGTTTGGGAACCTTGTGGCATTCGGTGCACCAGGTCTCTGTATTCATCCCTCCAAAAAGTGTGTATGGTCCTGCACGAGGCCTTCACCACTATAATCAAATCTCATGTGCCGGTGTCGGGCTGTCGGTTTCCTGGAGACTGATCTGCTTGACCGTAATGCGTCGAATCTCGACGGGAGAGTCGATCATTTGTATATATATATATATATATATATATATATATATATATATTCCGCTGGGTGTGTGCCGATTCATGCCAAGAGGACAATGTTCTCATTTTTTTCTCCTGTAATCATCTTTGAACTTGAGACAGGGTTCACGGCGGTTGAGTTGTGATGAATTATAACAGCGAATGCGATTAGAATTACATATTTATGAAAACAATGACAATCTCTTCTCACAAATCTGCCGACAGCAATTCCTTCGGGCAGCATTGCGTGACCTTTTCTTTTAGCTCACCGATTCCTACGTCACGTCTGTCTCTTAATAATTCGAGACTTTTAGACAGAACAGCTGGTTCGTGTCAGTACGTAAATGCCCATAAAACCACCTCTGTTTTACGCGTGTCTGCACTTAAATCGATGAACATGGCGAGTCAAGACAGTAAACTGCCATGGTGACACATTTTGTTGTCTACATGTCTCAACTTATTTAGATTACTTGAACGGAATGGACATATCCTTTTTTTTAATATAACGAGCAGAGGAAACGGCTTGTCATCGATCGGGTCCAAACATGGAATTGATATGGACATAAACAGTTGGAAGATATAGAATGGATGTTGTGTACCAAACACACTCCTATACCTACGTAGTTGTGTCCATATATATATATATATATATATATATATATATATATATATATATATATATATATATATATATATATACAGAATTTGAATTTATAAGTCTGATTAATTGGGTTGTGTTTACGATTCCAATGTAATAAATTATAACCATGGAATATTAATGTTTCAGCCTTTTATATTATATTCTTGCTCTGTCCTGGACATTGAGCTCTACCTGGATTCTATCCTCTTGGATATATATATATATATATATATATATATATATATATATATATATATATATATATATATATGTGTGTGTAGTTGGATTGATGTGAGTCTGTGACAATGGGTTTCATGCTCTCTGAGTTTGTCTGACGATCGCAAATAGCGTGAAATCCAGCGTCACAAACTGCCGTCATTCTCACTAAATATGTTAACTTTATCACTGATATTGAGCGCTCTCCAATAAGTACCGTGCGTATATAATATATAATTAATATATATAAAATATTGCATATATATATATATATATATATATATATATATATATATATATATATATATATATATATATATATATACCGCGTGTGACAGCAAACTTAGGCAAAACGTGTTACATCATAACTTCCAATCCCACAAATTGTTTGAAATCTAAAAAAAATTGTGGGCATTTGAACCGTGTCTCTCAAGAACGAACATGCTTCAGGTTCACAATAGAGAATATTGTATGTGCACTGAAAAAAAAAGACCACTATCTCCAGGAATAGACAAAATTCCTTGCTTTTGGCTCTATTATCTAAATACAGCAAATAACTTACTAAAATACCGCTGTGAGTAACCAAAGGAATTACCTTCACTCTACTAAAGAATTGTGACGCAAATATCTCAAAAAACTACCGACCAATTACATGTCTTCCCACTAATTACAAACTGTTGACATCTATTCTGATAAACAGATATATTCCTTCTTAAAAAATGATATACTACCTCTTGAATAAAAAGGTTGCAAACGTGTCTCTTACGGATGTAAAAACAAATTACTAATTAATGGGATGATTTTGGAAAACTGCTTCAATAAAAAGAAAAATCTCAGTACTGCTTGGATGAATTACCGTACGGCATTCGATAGAGTACCCCATTCCTTGATATTATATTCTTTAAATATATACAAGATATCGCTGGTCGTCATCAACTTCATTGAACAAAGTGTGTTGATATGGAAAACAACAGTTCAACTCAAATGGAGTCTATAAATCTGGTGAAATAAACATTAATAGAGGAATATTTCAAGATGACTCTTTGTCTCCCTTAATATTTTGTATATCTCTAATGGCAAAAACCAGCGAACTTGACAGGACGGAATATGGCAATAAGTCATCTCTATTACGTGGATGATTTAAAGCTGTATGCTGAGAATGCCAGTGAGCTGAAAGGTCTGAAAACAGTAAAATGTTTCAGTGTTGACACTGGAATCGTATTCGGTTTGGATAAATGTGCTAAAGCCAAAATATTACGATAATCACTACAACGAACCTCCTCTATTATCTTAAACTCTGGGGTAACAATCAAAGATTTAGAGCAAGAAGAAGCTTATAAGCAAGAAGAAGCTTATAAACAGTGTTTACTATTTACATTATTCGGACTATTGTTCTCAACTTTGTCGCCATATTTATTACAACGTTTCGGCCGTTACATACTCCGGCCTTTATCAGGTGGTTGGAATGTCGAACTGAAACCCTTACTTCACTCACTGGGGTAGACTGTTATAGTTCCACGTGCCATGTTTAATGGATGTCAGTTATCTCCTGTTAATTTCTCTACTGCCTTAATCGGGTATTGAAATCACACCCTTTGGGTCCTGTCACTGGACCTAATTAACGCCTTTATTCATTGTGCCATGTGTCCAACCACCTGAAGAAGGGCGGATCGTACAACGGCCGAAACGTTGTAATAAAGATGAGAACAATAGTCTGAATAATGTAAGTAGTGTACATAATACCTCATCTCAGAAATATAGATAGATACTGAACAAACCTCCTCTATTAGCTTACACTCTGGGATAACAATCAAAGATTTAGAGCAAGAAGAAGCTTATAAGCAATACAGAGACAATGAAAATGAAGGAATTCACCACAAAAGATAAATGTTAATGCGAAAAGAGTACTATAGAAAGGGAGCGAGTGATATTAAGTACTGCACTGAATTCTCAGAAGATAATTATGGCCATTAATAGCCTTGAACTGGACTCAAAATGATATCAGACGAATGGAATCTAAGGTCAGAAACCATCTTTCTATGCGTAACAGGCATCATCCAAAGCCTGATATACACCCTCTATACATGCCCCATAAAGACGATGGACGAGGTCTTATTCAGCGATAATTGTTATACGAGACTACAACTATTGGCTTACTAACATATATGGAAACAAGTAACTGGGTGACACATTTAGTCAAACAACACGAAAACAGCAAGAAAAATTCAGTCATGAAAGAAGCTTGTATTAGGTTGGTGCAAAAATAATGTCGCTTTCTCACATATGTAACTATGTGAGAAAACGTCATTGTTTTTTTTTCCACCAACCTAATAAATACAAACGAGATTTACATTTAGTAGATTCTGTAGAAAACCATAACAAAACCCAGGAACCAACAGTTGCCAGAAAAATTATGAAAATGAAGGCAAACGATAAAGTTACAGAACAGATGAAACAACGCTAGCAAGACAAACCTCTGCATGGCCAATATCCAGAATGTGCTAATAAATCAGGTGTTGATAAAGTTAAAACTCATCTATGGTTCCGAGTATCTGGATTTAAAGCTTAAACGGAAGGCTTTTTTTCCTGCAGAGTCTTTTTACTAGAACCTTTCAGGCAAGTATCATACATAATAGTGTGGATCCAAAATGCAGTTTCTGTGACAAATATCCGAAAATCATAGACCATCTAATTTCAGATGAAGATAAACATCAAATATATGCAGTGATAGATTTCTGAACGAAATTGACTATTAATATTGAGATAGTGAAGAACCGGAATTTTGTGTTATTGCTCCATTTCTGCAAGTTTTGGAAGACTCAATTACGGAAATTGATCTTTTTTTCCTCATTGCCGATTCTTCAGCATCTACGCGTAATCCGGTATGGACATTTTGATATATTGATGTGCAATACTTACACTGGACAATGTGCAAACACTTTGGGAAAGATGTTAATAAACACTGTTAGTAACATGACCCAGCCCCGGTTACAACAATAGAAGACAGCTCAATTTTATGGGAATACACCATCTTTAGAGACCGGAAGAATGAAGCAAATAGGCCGGACATAATGAACCAAAACTGAAAAAGAAAAGAAAAAAACTTGCCTGCTAATTGATATGGCTTGCCTAGCTGATTGCAACATAGGAATCAAAGAATATGAAAAACTATAAAGACCTTGAAATCGAAATGGAAAAAAAACATGTGGAAATTCAAAACAAAAACACTACTAGTCATAAGAGGTGCACTTGGAATGATAAAAAAGGAACACAACAAAAATTAAAAAAAAAAAATCTTTGGAAATCCCTGCTTAAGAGAAATACAAAAATTGTCTTCACAAGTACAGACTACACACTAAGAAGAACTTTGTCCATGTAACGCTAGTGATGTGATGAGAATTAGAAAAACAAATCATGAAATGTTGTCATAACAACACCCCACTACCTGCCTTAGGTCTTCCTACAGATTTAGTAGGTAATGAGACATTAGCAGAAATCGAATAATAATAATAATAATAATAATAATAATAATAATAATAATAATAATAATAATGGAATTACAAAAAATTGTACCCAAAATTACAGCTCACATATTACGAAGAGTTTTACCTATGTAAAATGCGTGATCTTAGTTTTTTACAAAATTATCAGTGGAAAATGTCATGAAATCATTTATGACCTTAGGTCTCCGGTTGGGAGCCGAAAGGAAACGGGTATACAACAGAAATGAAAGGCAATAATAATAATAATAATAATAATAATAATAATAATAATAATAATAATAATAATATATTTTCTTAAATTAAAATAGAGCATAATCTAGGTCACTGGTGTCAAACGTTTAAGAAAGGGAAGATTTATAATTCATCTCTCATAATAACCAAAGTCTGTTCCGCTTCTGCTCAGTCTTGGATGCATCATAAACAGTACCTGTCCTGTTATTGGGATACCGGAAATAAGTCTTATTTCATGATTTCCTTTCTTGATGCAGCAAGTCGGCTTCGGCTTTCAAAATAGAATTCGGAAATATATGCAGTGATAGATTTGTGATCGAAAATGACTATTATTATTGAGATAGCGAAGAAGCGGAATTTTGTGTTATTGCTCCATTTCTGCAAGTTTTGGAAGACTCAGTCACGGAAATTGATCTTTTTTTCCTCGTTGTCGATTCGTCAGCATCTACGCGTAAGCGTGTACCCTGATGCGGCCGAACATAACGACCCAGTAATATGCGGCAAGAATGACAGTTATTATCTTGTAAGTAGACGCCAGAATTAGAACTATATAAGCCGGTATGGACATTTTGATATATTGATGTAAAATGTCGCACATTTTGGGAAAAAAAATGAGAATATGATTGTGTTTGTTGAAACCCCAATTGTTACCACCAGAAGACAAAATCAGAGTACACGGATTTTGTAATGTCCACATTTGGAGAGACTCTTTCGTTAGTTGCCTAAGGAGTAAAGGAAATTCTCACCCCACGTACCTATTGGGTTTAAAATCTATTTCCAGGGACAGAAAACTAGACATTAGCTTTCCTTCGAGAGGAGGCTATGGTCAATCCACTTGCCCGAGCCAGCCCAAAACCGGGGCAGCCACGGTGTTTATATAATCTATAAACTCAAAATTCTCAACAACCTACGTAGCCCTGGCAGAATCACATTGGGTTTTCAAATCTAGCTCCATGGTAGATGACTAGACATTAAATCTCCGTCGAGAGGAGGCTATGATAAATCCTCTTGCCCAAGCTGTCAAAGAAGGTGAAGCCATGTATTCATATAATTTATAACTTCAAAATTCTCAACAACATACGTAGCTCTGGACCTGTCTATATTTCTGAGATGAGGTATTATGTACATTATTTACATTATTCGGACTATTGTCCTCATCTTTGTCGCCATATTTATCACAACGTTTTGGCCGTTGTACGCTACTGCCTTCTTCAGGTGGTTGGAAAATACAAAAGATCTGCGGTCCATATAACATCAGGACAACCTTCAAAAGCTTTACGACACTTCTCAGATATCTCCCCCGAGTAATACCCCACCATAGAGGAAAACATGACTAAAGACTGTGCGCATGCTTCCCGTGCAAGTGGGGAAAGGAATATAAAGGAGAGATAGGCCGCCCCCTCAAGGTAAGGCTTCAAGAACACCAGAAAGCTGTAACACGAGGGGAAGTAGAACAATCTAGCGTGGCTGACTATATATGTAGAGAGAAGGGAGATCACCGCCCTCTGAGGGATCATGTTGAGATCATAGACAAGGAACACCATTGGAAAATTCGGAAACTTAAGGAATCAGCAGGCCACAAAAATCTCCTGAGCCGACCAAGCATAGAAATGAATACAATATGGGAACCAGTAATAAGGAGTGTCAGATAAAAGCAATGATAACAAGAAAGTTGTAATATGAGTTCTGGTAAAATCATGCAGTGATAACAGCAACATTGCAATATGAGCACTGGTAAAATTGGTTGCTAAAGACATTAGGTTTATAATACCCAGAAATTTATACCCAGATGTCCTCAATGGCACAGTGGATAAAGGCGTTGGTTAGATCCAGTGACAAGACCCAAAGAGTGTGAGTTCAATACCCGGTTAAGGCAGTGGAGAACTTTCAGAGGGAAAATTAACATAACTGATAGCTGACATCCATTAATACATGGCCCCTGGGACTAGAACAGTCTACCCCAGTGAACGAAATAAAGGGTTCAGTTCGACATTCCAACCACCCGAAGAAGACCGGAGCATACAACGGCCGAAACGTTGTGATAAATTTGGCTCAAAGATGAGGACAATAGTCCGAATAATGTAAATAATATACGTAACTCTGCCAGAATCACAGTAGTTTTCAATCTTAAATCACCGTCGAGAGAGAGCTATGGCCGATCCTCTTTCCCGAGCCATCACAGAAAGGGAAGCCACTGTATTTATATAATTTATATAGTTAGTACAATTTAAGTGGGGGAATACCAAAAAATTTAAAATGAAATCATCTGACCGTATTATGAAAAATGCCATATCTCCCTCGACATGAAAATTATACTGAATCTATACTGAGTTAGATGCCCATAGGGAACTGAATTGCCGCCCAAAACACTGCATTGGCGACAAAAACAAATTATGTTGGACAAATCCCCACCCGCCTATAAAGCTAACCGACGCGTATCTACAACCGGAGCTCATTGCGGACACATTTAAACCGGTCTAGAATCGCTCCAAGCGGGAATAGGCAATGTGATTGTCGAAGACATGAATGTGATACATACCCCAAACCGTAAAAAAGGCGTCTAAATGCGATAGAAACACTTATTATAAATAAAACAATAAAGCAGCCCTTAATGAAATCAATTATGAGCATGACCAAATTAAGAATATGTTTACTTTCAGTAATATTCATACCATCTACAATAGCGCTCCCTTACCATATTGGTCGTCGGATCTGATAAAGCAAATTTAATTCAAATTTAATTTCTCTTGTCTTCCGAGATCCCAACACATTTTTCTTACACACGGTTTTGTCTTTCGTTACGACCTGAAGAAGACGAGACATTTGTCGAAACGAATCGTTTGGAGGCTTAGCATTTTATCTCATCGTGTACGTTTTTCTTTCGGATGCTATTTTACATCCTACAAACTCACTCCCACACATACACTCACTCCCACACATACGCACGCACACATAAACACGCACACACATATATTACTGTATATATGGGCAGCAGCGTTTCTTTTAAATATCGTTTGTTAAATATTACAGACAAGGAAGATTTAAATAATTTTTTTTTACATTTTTGCGTTCGGTGGGAGTAAGGGACTGGTGGCTTCGGAGACAATGGGTTTGTTTAAGATCTTCTTAATTTCTCTTAATGTTTTACTGTTTAAGATATATTCTTAATATTGTTTTGACAACTAGTAAGAGCGTTTATTCCGAACGTACGCGTGTTCAGGTTTATTGCGAGATGTTTCCAGTAATATGATTTATATAGAATTTTAGTGTTTTCAGACAGAACATTGCTTAAGGGTTCTTCTATGTTGTGGATAGCTAGAAGTTTTTTTTATAGAAATTTGATCAGATAAGTGACATGTGACGCAACTACTTAAGTAGATGGTATTATATATATATATATATATATATATATATATATATATATATATATATATAGACGTATAAGATTTAACGCTTATGCAATCCTCACACAGGTTTTTCTGGGCATCGCATCAGGCATGAAACCGGCGTTCGCAAATTCATATGCATTCATGTCAATATGTTAGCTTTATCACTGATATTGATCGCTTTCCAATAAGCACCGCACATATATAAAATATATATAGAATTTTTATATATATATATATATATATATATATGTATATATATATATATATATATATATATATCTATATATATATATATATATATATATATATATGTATATATTAGGTTGGTGCAAAAATAATGTCGGTTTTTGACATTAAAAATACGACAAAAACCGACATTATTTTTGCACCAACCTAATATATATATATATATATATATATAATTATTTATTTAAAAATATGATTCCAACTCGCTACATAAAAGGTCTCATGTTTCAAAACAAGAGCCGAAAACTTCAAAATAATATTTGAATTAACTTGAGTTAAAGTAGGCCCTGTTCCATCTTCAAGCGAAATTTTTTGGGAAACTTGAAGATGGAACAGAGCCTACTTTAACTCAAGTTAATTCAAATATTATTTTGAAGTTTTCGGCTCTTGTTTTGAAACATGAGACCTCTTATGTAGCGAGTTGGAATCATATTTTTAAATAAATAATTATATTTATGCTCTACTTTCGTATCGAGCACTATTTTTTAAAAATAATTACAAAAATACTAAGGAACTTTGGATTATTTACCAAACCAGTTTCTTTCCTATTTTCTACAATATTTTCACACGCACGCACACACACACACACACACACACACACACACACACACACACATATATATATATATATATATATATAAGCTTAATAGTTTGTATTTATATTACTAAGCAATAAACAATATCCTGATTTTGTAAATAAACTAATCACCATCTACCACACAATGACGTTCATTTATCGAAATGAAACAAACAATAATTTACTTTTTAAGATTTATTTTCAACTGATAATTATATTAATATAAACTGTCTATCGGGAAATGCTTCAATAAAAATCATCTGCATTTCAATTATCATCAAAACAACAAATTAAATACAGAAATAATTTTCAGCTTCTACTTAAGAGCATTTCGAAGCCAGCAATATTTACGTGATGATGAGAAATACATTAAAAATATTTTAAACTCCTCTATTGTCCATTATTTCATCGGAGAGGACAAAGAAAACGCTAATAGATTTACTAGAATTAAAGCAACAACAGCAACAAATCAAACAAAAAAAAAAAAAACAATTATTTTTTTCTATAAAAGCCAAATACACGTTAGCAAGATGAAATTATCTTCGAAACATTATAAAGAAATAGAAAACCCCAGACGACCAAAAGAAGATAATTAAATTATCTACTATAAAAAAAAAGTAAAACAACTAACTTTAATATCAACAATAAAGATTCATCAGCAATAATGCGTTCAAACCAAATTCATGAATAATTATACTGGGCATAACACTACATGCCTATCAAGAAGACTCACTTGACATCTCTCTGATCATATCTCAGAAAATACAAGTATTATAACCTCATTCACATGTAAAAAAGACTAAAAATAATGGAAGCACTAACAACTAAAAAATTAAAAAAAAAGAATTCTCAATAATATCAACTATGAATACAGCCACAAAGTTCTGACCGTGTTTGGAAAAAAAACAACATTGCCATAACTCAAGATACATACATAAAAATCAATATATTCAGTTAAAAATTTAAAAAAAAATACATAAAAACATTTGATAAATCCATACACATAACATTGCCAATTAATTCAATAATAGCAATTATAGTACTATGAAAAAATATTTTTTCAAGAACAGTACTACTTTTGGTGGAAATAAAATCTTTCTCTTACAGTTTTTCTTTCAAGAACACAGGCAATACTACTTGAAATTCATAAAATCTTTCTCATACAGTCTTTTATTGAATAACACAGCAAGTACTATTTTCGATTGAAATTTATATAAATCTTTGTCTTACAATATTTCATTGAAGAACACGGTACGTACTACTTTCGGTTGAAATTTATAAAATCTTTCTTTTACAATCATTTTCAAGAACACAGTAATACTTTCGTTTGACATTTATAAAATCTTTCAGGAAAACAGGTTTCTCAATTTCAGTATCTATTTTCATACTTCCCAGTGTTAATGGTAGTTTACTTTCTAACCTTTTCTTTGAATTAAGGTGAAATGTTAACACCTTGATCCTGTCATTATTTTCTCTTCCTAGTTACAGGATAAATTCATTTTAGTTGTTGCTATAAAATTATACTTTCCGTTTTGGAAAGGTTTATCTTGAGTCTCATTTCCTTGGGCACTTGGTAGAGGATGTAGATTTTCTGAAGTTTGATAATAATATGAGGTAAAAGCAATATACGCGTTTTTCTTATACTGTGTTTTAACATTTCTTATACTGTGTTTTAGCATTTCTTATACTGTGTTTTAGCATTTATTATATTGTGTTTTAGCATTCATTGACCGATGCGTTAGTAGATTTTCCCTAGAAATATATAAAATCTTTCTCTTAAAACAATCTTTCAAGAAAAATAAGTTTCTCAAGCTGCTTTCGCTGTTTCATGTAGTGATGAGGATATTTCCTTCCTAACCTTTTGTTTGAAGTGGTGTGGAATTTCAACATCTTGATTAGATCATATTTTTTTTCTTCCAGTTACGTGTGGTATCCGTTTTAGTTGTTGCTAGTCTTCAAGTGGTGTTTTTCAGTTATTTGTTACAATTGTTTGTGAAGTTGTAGCGCCAGTCCACAATGTTAATGACCCGCAGTCGTCAATCGGTTAAAGATTTGTTTATCATTGATCTGAGTAAGCGATTATATACAGCTGACAGTTTAGATATTTCTGAAAGGTTTTGGTGTCGTGCATGAAATCTAGATCTGGCGAGGCTATTTAAGAACATGACTCGAGTTTCAGGTTGATGTTTTGGTTGTGTAGCAATTTGAAGTGTTGGGCGAAACTACCTCTGGCGCAGCCTATAATAACGATTATAATTTAAAAAAATAATTAATCTAAACTTAATACAAAACCTGTTGGGAATAATAATAGATAGTAAAGCAACATAAGAAATTAAACCCTTAAACTGAAACAGAAATTTAGAAATATGCTGCTAAATGTGTTCCAAGTGTAGACAGGTGAAACCTATCGGAATTTGAATAAACGTTTATCTTCATACAAAAGTTATCTTTGATGAAACGACAGATTTAGTGCATTTGCTGTTCTAAACATTACTTCCTAGTAGGCCAAATTAGAAATTTAGGTATATTCACCGGGCCACACAAGTACTTTAAAACTTTGCTTTTAAAATGATTAAAACGTTGTGAATATTAAATGTTAATAAGAAATATATATATAATTACAAAAAAAAAAACAAAAAAACTACTGTATTATTGACAGTAAAACAAAGAAATTATACATACACAAAATCAAATAAATTTAATGTGATTTTTGACATTGTTTTCCTTTTATAATTTTGTCAATATCTGATTTTATGAAATTAGTCTTTATTCTAAGAATGTTAGTTAAATAGGAAACACTGAACCTATTTCTTCAAACAGTTTTTGATGTTTTTCATCAAAGAAAAGAATTTTTCACAACAGTATGTACTACTTTACATGCATAGGTTTTCTAGAGAAGTTAAGTAATTTTTTTTATTTAGATCTTGCACCAATCGGTGTGTCTCGTAAAGGAATTTTCTCCCCTTCCGCTTTCAGTGCAATGGGCAAGTGAAGCTACTAGTACAATCTGAGAATAATTTTCTCGACAAACATTACTAAAGTAATTGAAAATATACCTAAAGATTGTAAGGTGCCTTGGGCAGCATGAAAAATACTAACTGGGCCGTAGTGCGAATCGTGGAGGGCAAGTTAAGCATCACTGGATTAGGGCTTAATTTTGACTTAAATAATGCCGTTTAATTTAAAGGACAAACTGACTTATTATGGCGACAATATATTGAAAGTGCTTGATTTCTGACTCTTTCACGCTAGGTTTATGACCATTACAACGGCGATATTTAGTTCCGTGAAATAAATAAATAATAAATAATTAATTTTGAATATTACAATGGATTAAAATGTAACTAATATATTGAGCTATACAATTAGTCATCAGTTATGTGGCACGCGTGATACAAGCCTAGGCGGTCATGTATCGAAAGATACATGACTGACGAGGCAGATTTTTCCGCAAGTAGGTTGCCATCAAAGGCTATAGAACCTGGTAAGGTAGACCAGTTGCCATCCAAGACTATAGAACTCGGTCTGTCATGCTATTTACCCATAGGGTCTACCTGTAAATAGGGTAAGTGGGGGAGAAGAATAGGATTCATACCTTTTTCAAGTGGATTAGCACGTAAGTGAATATCAGTCAGTTTTGTGCCAAACGTGATACACGCTCAGGCGATCATGTATTTTTTGATACATGACTGACGAGGCAGATTTTTCCGCAAGTAGGTTGATATTTCTTTCTGCGGTAGACCAGTTGCCATCCAAGGCTATAGAAGCCGGTCTGTCCTGCTATTTACCCATATCTGTGGAGAGAAGAATATAATTCATAGCTTTCCCAAGGGTTATTAGCACGTAAATGCATATCAGTCAGTTAAGTGCCATGCGTGATAGAGGCTTAGGCGATCATGTATCTTTCGATATATGACTGACGAGACAGATTGTTTTCCCGCAATAAGTTTACCATTTCTTTCTGCGGTAGACCAGTTGCAATCCAAGGCTAAAGACCCCGGTCTGTCCTGCAATTTACCCATAGCTGGGGTGGGGGAGAAGAATAAGATTCATACCTTTCCCAAGGGTATTATCACTTAAGTGAATATCAGTCAGTTATGTGACATGCGTGATACACGCTTAGGCGATCATGTATCTTTCGATACATGACTGACGAGGCAGATTTTTCCGGAGTAGTTTGCCATTTCTTTCTGCGGTAGATCAGTTGACAACCAAGGCTATAGAACCAGGACTGCCCTGCTATTTACCCATATGTGGGGGGAGAATAGAATTCATATCTTTCCTAAGATTATTAGCATGTAAGTGATTGCAATGGATTCGACTGGAATTCGAACTCGGTTCTCCCATTGCTCAATTTGAACCACTATATGCCTAATAGTTTGAGCTTTATAATCCTTCGTAACATTTGCAGAATTAAAATACTTTTGACGGTGAAAATATAAAGTAAGAACAAACACCAGTTTATATTTTATTTTTAATACTTAACACGTTTTAAATTCGTCATTTCATGTATAGCCTATACAAATATGACATCTTCAAAAAACTCCAGTAGATTTATTTGAAACCTACCAACAATTTATTAGAAGATTTGTAGTTTTTTTTCAAAATCTATTCATGTTTTTCTTTCTTTCTATCTGTCTGTATATCTAAATTGTCCATTCTTTTAATCTCTATTCATCTACGTATGTAGGTAATAAAATTAATTCAATAAAATAAAATATCTATGTATGTAAGCAATAATAATAATAATAATAATAATAATAATAATAATAAAATATTGGCTAGTGTTACGATAATTATGTAAAAACGTTTACTTTTGAAAATAATTTATTTCATCTTTAATGCAATACAAGCATTATTAAATATATGTATTTATGCAAATATTCTCAGATGGATTGTATCTGTTAAAGCAACAAAATGAATAAGAAGCCATAAGAGAAAAATATCTATCTATCTATCTATCTATCTATCTATCTATCTATCTAATTCTCTTTTTAACTATCTATCTATCTATCTATCTATCTAATTCTCTTCTTTAACTATCTATCTAATTCTCTTCTTTATCTATCTATCTATCTATCGATCTATCTATCTATCTATCTATCTATCTATCTATCTATCTATCTCATTGTCTTCTTCATCTATCTATCTATCTATCTATCTATCTATCTATCTATCTATCTATCTCATTGTCTTCTTTATCTATCTATCTATCTATCTATCTATCTATCTATCTATCTATCTCATTCTCTTCTTTAACTATCTATCTATATATCTCATTGTCTTCTTTATCTATCTATCTATCTATCTATCTATCTATCTATCTATCTATCTCATTCTCTTCTTTAACTATCTATCTAATCGGGTGCATCATAAAATCATTAAATTTTCACCTAGTCATCAGCCGTACTGAGTTTCTGAATTTTCAGTTAAATATACGGTTTCATTTATTAGTAAAAAAAAAATGAAAAATATCACCATGGGTAACTCTAGGGGATCAAAACTTTCCGTCTATATACATTTTCACCCGACAATTCATCTCCACGTGTATCTCAGCCCTGCTAGGATATGGGAGATTGTATCCTGTCACCATTTCTACATTGGTTTCACATCAAGGCTATAGAACCCAAACTCTTCTGCTATTTAACCCATAGCTAGTGGGAGAAGAAAAGCATTCGTACCTTAAACCAATGGTATTTGGGCGTTAGTGATTGTAACGAATTTGCCTAAAAGTTGAAGCGGGCTCTGCAATTACTCATCCTCATTCAATTTCACTTCATAAGAGTTCAACGTTCAATTAAGCGCATTCATAAGAGAGGCGTGTCTTTCAAAAAAAAAAAAAGTATTTCATGCGTAAAGTAATTTCTTTTTTCATCATTTTCCACTAACAACTTCCTGATTTCATGGGAACAGGTTACCACATTTATGCGTAGATACCTACAAGCATTCGTGTGGTTATACTTAATTTAGCAACAGAAGCATGTGAAGTGAATTTTGTAGCGGATTTTGCCGCCAATTAGATGGGCCAATTTGCAAGCAGAAAAGAATATTCCAAATTTTACAGAAAGTATTCTTTTTTTTATATTGAAAGTTTTACTTACAGAAAACTTACTAAATATACATTTCTATATACACACTTACACACAAATCCATGCTTGGTGCACGCACATACTTATGTATATATATATATATATATATATATATATATATATATATATATATATATATATATATATATATATATATATATATATATATATTACAAGCAATCAATTGTTGATAACCCTTGACGAGTTGACGGGTGTTTCCGTGTACGAGACTGTAGTTGGCATGCTGCAAGTTAGCATCAATAAGCTAAGAAACAATACACTCACACACACACACACACATATATATATATATATATATATATATATATTAGATAATGATATATATCTTTTATATATAAAGAATAATATTGGGGAAGAAAACTATCAAAAAGTGTATGAAGTTTTCTCATTTTGTTTGTTGAAGTCACAGGAAAACATTTTACACTTAGTCATATATATATATATATATGTTTAGCTAGTCACTCGTATTCAAGGATACTCGTCTTCTATGGCGGCTAGCCAGTCCCTTTTGCGGACGCTTGCTCAGGTGTATTTGTGTTTATTAAACACTCACAGACCCCAACTGTTGTTTATACTGCAACTATGCTGAGCAGACCTTAGTTACAGGTGGGTGGTTCTAAGGTTTGTAGGCTTTACTGTGATCAATCAATGAAATATGACCTACGTTAAAATTATTTTTCGTTAAACTAATCAAAGAAGTAAAAATTAAAAATATATTTTTAAATGGGTCATGGCTCGTACATTGGCAGCAAACGGCAACCAGACAAAAACTAGAGCGGATATACATGGTTAAATAAATTATACAACCTAGACAATCTTATTTCCTGAGAAATATAAATAGGGTGGTGAGGTGTTTTAACAAAATGCTAAACAACTTATATGCTTTGAATTTCCTGAATACATTCATAAATAAATAGGTTCTTTAAGAAATAAGCAAATAATTTCGATGTAATATCTTAAAATCCTTCGATGTAATATCCCAAAATGATCTTCTTTTTATTGAGTCCTCTTTAAAACTAAGCTTTGGAATTATAATCTATACGTTCTCATTATGATAACGAATATATATATATATATATATATATATATATATATATATATATATATATATATATATATATATATATATATATATATACATATGCAGCAATTTTTCATTAATGCATATTTCATTAAATAATACAGACAAGTTTTGTCTATTTATTTTAAGAAAGTTCCTTTCATATTGTCTGATAAGCTTAATGACATTATCGTTCAAAGACGAAAAGAAAACCTATTGATACATGTTTAAATCTAATCTAAGCTTTCGGCTTACACAAGCCATTATCAAAGATGACAATTTCAAGAAATCAAACAACAACGGACAAAACAACAATATAGTTCGCCCTTGCTACATGAAAATTTACAAGTAACGACAAACTCGTATATACGAGACGGTGAAGCGAAAATCGGGTCGCAGCTCCCGACGTCACAAATGACCACGCGAGTTTAGTTTCCTTTCGTCTTTCAACGATAATGTGATTAAGAAACATGCATTATATATATATATATATATATATATATATATATATATATATATATATATATATATATATATATATATATATATATATATATATATATATATATATATATATATATATATATATATATATATATATATATATATATATATATATATATATATATATATAATCATAGGAATTCATCGAGTCTAGAGAATCCTCAATAGAATGCAATAAGGACTGGCCGGCCGTTTCTTTCTTCCACTCATCAACAGTGCGCTATATTGAGTCTATTTAATTTCCTCTTTCCGCTGGTCCAGTGGTATGATGTCTGCGATGTATGGTAACGGTCCGGGTTCGATTCTCGGTAGAGGTTGCACGCGACTGATGAGTCCCAGTACGTTCGGAATTCTCTAGATTCGATGAACTATTATGAGCAATTATTCAAATCTCCCAAAATTTCGATCTCATATATATATATATATATACGAAAAATAGGTTGTAAATGCAAGTGGAGACTGTAAGATCTTTATTAAGAGTAATTTTTGCAGGTTTCGTAGTTCTATGATTAAAAAAAATGAATATCATAGAACTGCGAAACCAAAAAAAAAAAAACATTAAATAAATACTCTTGAAAAGTACAGTTGTATTTTCATTATTTCTTTCGTATACTTGTATAAATATATATACAGGGTGTCTCAAAATAATGTATACACTCTTTAAATATTAATAGTTAATAATACATTACCATGATGTGAGACCTTATATGGATGAAAATATGGAAAACAGATGGATTGGAAGAAGAGGGCCAGTTTAATACCCACCTAGATCACCAGATTTGATTGGATTTTCTTTTGAGGGAGTTTCTAAAAGACAAATTTTGCAGCAGGAAACCTGAAACAATTGCGAAAACGAGAGTAGAATTTGAAGAAGAATGTGCTCAAATACCAGAGTAAATGATACTGGACGTTTGTAGGTCTATTTCTTCAAGATATCAAGTGTATTGAACAGAATGGCAACCAGTTTAGGCACTTGATGTGAACTCATCATTATATGAACATTCTGCCATTGCCCCAAGTAGCTTTTATCTTATTAAATTTAATTTTTTTTTGTATATTTTACTCTCAAATTCTTTGAATGTGTATTCTTTCTCTTGTATTAATCTTGTTTACAAATCAAAATACATAAATAGAATAAATTATAACGATTTAAAGAGTGTATACATTATTTTGGGACACTCTCTATATATAATCCTTTCAGTCTAAGCAAGGCGATAATGCCACTAAAACGCAAGGGGTTACTGGAAGTGAATGATAATGGGGAGACTTTAGGAGAGTTCTCTGGAAACCCAGTTCTTAACAGGAAAGAAATGATAATCTTCTACTCGCTATATATATAATTTAATAAAAAAAATGAACAAATAAAAGCAAGTCAAAAATCTATGCTTTTTTGGCCAGATATAAAAATGCCATTCGTTGGAAACAAAAGGTTGTTTTGTGTGCTAGAGTAGCCTCGAACACAGTTCAAACAAGAATGTGTAGCGGGCTTTTATGAAATATCTTATCATCAAGTGATAACGTTGAATGTAAAATAATTCGTTAAAATTCACCAACTGCAATGCAGATTCTGACATGGCACAAAAATTTCTAACTGTCGTTGTCCGTGCAGAGCAAAAAGATTTGGATGGCAGTGTCACAGCTAGTGTCCATATTGAAAACCTGTGAAATCGTTTATGAAATCCACATACCTTTAAATTTCTCATTCAAATTTTGTTGATTAAATCTTATTTTACTTAACAAGAAGCCGCTTTAGTTTCATTTACGGGGCTATATTTTTTTTATTGATTCCTTAGCTTTTTACGAATTATCAACCCTTTGCATGTTATTTAAATCCAGAAAATATTTTTAGATTATAAGAATTTGGGATGGGAGATAATAATGGTTTAGTATTACAGGTCTTACTTTTTAACCCATAATTTCTCCCCCAGCTATGGGTTAATTAGTAAAGCCTGTATTAATAAATCACTACTATTGCATGAAGCTCAGAGCTGCACGACACCGTAGGAACTGGAAAGAAACGGTGGATTCATTCTTTTCCCGAGGATATTTTGACATAAATTTATATAACGAACCCAACCGGAATTTAAACTCTGATCTCCGATTAACAATTCATGGTCATTATTCATTAAACCACTCGCACATCCAAGGTTACAGCACCTGGTATCCCCAAGCGGTCACCCATCTAGGTACTGAACAGGCTCGATGTTTCTTAACTTCGGGGATCGTACGAGAATCGGCGTTTAAACGTGATATGGTCGTATGCCGGATTTTTTAAAAAATATCTTGTATATTTTTTGTAAATATTTGCGGCATTAAATTAATTTTGAATCAGTAATTAAATCGCCCGCCCCACTAACTTAGCAGTAGATTATAAATATTAAACCGGTCTTTTTTCGAATTTGTGTCTGACTATTGTCCCGTGCATGAATATTTTTATTATTAGCATAAAATTTATGCCTGTTATTTTGCATCTGTCATTATTTTATTATCACGAATACTCACCGTTTACACGACAGGCTGCAGTATCAGAAACACTAAGCAGCAGGCAGATTAAACATTAAGGCTGAAAGGTAACTACAGCAAATTGCTCGATGAATTAAACGATTTGGTTTGTGAATTTAGTGACATCCGAATTGTGAGTTCAATCCCTCTCTCGGGCAGTATGTACTTAAATTCAGTGGAAACGGGCGAACAATAACTAAACAGTACTAACAACATGAACTAGCTCACCTGTCATCTCGACTTTAGTCACTTTCTCACATATGTCATATGGCTTCCCTCTGTCTTTTCTACAAATATTCCCATGACAGCTGCTCTGACAAACTTTTTTCCCTGGTTCCCCGACGACATGAATTTAAGTGTGCTACTAGATTGGCATCTTATACTGTTGAAATAGTTAAATGTAACCGCCACTTCTATTCCAACTGTTTCTTTTCTCGCACTTCCCTACTGTGGAACTCCTTTCCTCTTATTTCCTTCCCTGTTAACTACAATCTTCAAGAACTGAAATACAGCGCCAACCGCCATCTTCTGTTGAATTGAACCTCGTTCATCTTTTATCCTTTCCCCAACCCCACTAAACCCAGTCTTTTCTGCCACTTTCACTCTCCGTAATCTCCATGCGTGCACTTACGCCTTGCCTGGGGTGAAACGTTATAAAAATCTAGACATGGACATTGGAATGAGAAATGTCTACCCTGTAGATTAAATAAAGGGTTCAGTTCAAAATCCCCCCTGATGAAGGTTGGCGGGTACAACGACCGAAACGTTGTGATAACAAGTAAAAAAATTAAGAGAATAGTCCGAAAATAAATAGTTTAAATAATTTTTATTATATTCAGTAGGCACGGTGGAGTATTGGATAGCGTCTCTGATTGTGGAATCGAAGAACCGAGTTCGAATTACGTGCTCAAACCCTTGGAAAATATATGAATCCTCTTCTCCCACCAGCTATGGATAAATAGCTGGTCAGACCGGGTTGGATGGTAACTGGTCTACTGCAGAAAGAAATAGCACCCACTGCGGGGAAAAACTATGCCTCGTTAGCTATTTATCGAAAAATACATGATTGCCACTTCTACTTCAATTTCTTTTCTGACACTTCCCTACTGTGGAACTCCTTTCCTCTTATTTGCGTCCGTGTTAACTACAATCTTCAAGAACTGAAATACAGCGCCAACTGCCATCTTCTGTTGAAGTGAATCTCGTTCAACTTTTATCCTTTCCCCTAAACTCATTTTCAAGAACCACGTGGTGTCAATTTGATAAGATTCCTTTAGCTACATCCTGAAAATTTGAATCAATATAACGTGACTTAATTTAAGCGGACTGAGACCATAACAAAAACAAAAGCATAGGATATTATGTATTTTTTACATACCTGACTCATATTAAATCTTTTATACACACTTCCAGATACCGGATCATGTGATGAAAGTTATTTTATTAGGTTGGTGCAAAAATAATGACGTAATAATGTCGTTGTTTGACGTATTTTTATGGTCAAAAAACAATATTACGTCATTATTTTTGCACCAATCTAATATTTAATATTGCTATTTAAATCGTTAGAATTTTGAAACGAAACCTTTATTCAGTCCTCGGGAGTAGATAGTCCTGAAAAGGCATGACATGTGGAATTACAACAATATACCGACGTGAAGTAAATAATGGCTTCGGTTCGAAATTCTAGTAAAGTATTACCTGAAGAAGATCGGAGCGTACACCAACCGAAACGTTGTGAATATGACTATAAAGATGAGGACAAAAGTCAGTAATATAAACAGATATTTAATATGGCTATATTCAGTGACAAAGGTAAAATAACTTTTTATGGAATGATTACTTCGATTTTAATTGTCTGTTCTCACTTTTTTTCCTTATGGTCGATGTCAGCTAATGCGTCTTAAATTTTTTGAGTAGGTAGTCTCAGACATTTTTTTTTCCTTAGCTTTCGAAAATCAGGCGACACTCAATTGATTTTCCGAACAGCTTCAGGTGGAGACATTTTTTTCGAGGATGTGTCAGTACAGAAAATTTCTTTTAAAATAATGTCCATAACATTTTCGAGACAGTAGAAAATTTATTTTCATCGCTTTCGAGATGAAAAACTTAATGATTTTCTTTTTTCCGAATAGGATAGATTTTCTGATGACGCCTATGTAAATCAGGGTATTTACTAACGTTATCATTTTTGAACTAAATTTTGTTGTTAAATGTTTTTTGTTCGTTCTCCTGTTCTTGATAAAAAGCTGGTTATTTTTTTCTGTTTTCTATTCAGGAATGTTTATTCGTGTGAATTTGTCACATCATATGCGGTTGACGATATAGTTCTGTAGGGAGTTTGAAGTCTACAGTGTTTGTTCCTTAGCGTACGAAATAAGTTGTGATTTCTAAGTTAATCTCCACGCGTGTCTTCTGGCCAACATATCAAAGCAGAAACATTTTTGTCGTATCAAATAGCACTACGCATATGAGTTGCCTTAGCTACTTTTAGCATTCCCAGTGTTGCCGATTACCTGTCAGTGATGAAGATGGAAAAGTAAGTGTACTTCTCGATCCTAAGAAATTAAGAGCTGCGTCTTCACTACGAAATAAACATTCTCACTGAAAAAAAAAATGGAAAAAGTAACTGCAGTTTTATCCGAAGCTGTTTAATTCACGTTAATTGATGATTTCTTAAATCATGAACCGTAGAAATACTACACAATTCCGTAATATATTTCCTCTTGTTCATTTTTATGGAACTTGTGACTGTTAGCTGACTATCTGAAATCTATCCCGTTTCAAAAATACAATGCTGCTTAATAGTTAAGAGGTTTTAGGAAGCTAAGCGCAAAGAAATATGAACTTCACCGGATAACTGGCACTCAGATGAATCAGACAAGAGTA
>OZ010582.1:59570486-59612986 GCA_963932145.1 Acanthosepion lycidas | reverse complement strand
GTTTAACGTTCTTTTTATAGATACAAGTATTTAAGTAAATGCTCTGTTTATAATAAACAGTATTAAATAACATTTACCGGCCTGAATGTCCGAGAAATTTTCATAGAAAATATTCGTCCTTGGACAGGATTCGAACCTGCATCCTATACGGAACCGTCATTTACGCTGACGTGCCTTGAACGCTTGCCAAAGTGAGGTGGTTCTGAGAGAATTAGAAACCGTACTAAGATTTATTATTATTGACGCGCCAACAGCGAAGTCGCCAATCGCTAAGAAATGCCTAGCATTGAAGCTGCCATCCTCACACATCGCCTCAGGTGGTCATGACATGTCATCTTCAAGATACCCGGGGAAACATCCGTTACAGAGAGCTTGTCAAAGGTAAACAAAATCGCGGAGCCGCAATGTTCAACAACCCGGAATGAGACCTAACACCTGTAAAACAGATGCTTGCCGACCTCCCATCCTGACAAAGAGCAATTCATTTCGGTTGTTTCCCTTTTGAGGGGAGGTGAAAGACTGAAGAGGAAGTAAAAAGGACAATCGGGGTACAAGACCACCATCCGCTTCCGGCGCAAAGATCGTGGAGGCACGAAAATAAACCAAATTCAGACACTTGTTTTGCCGACTATATATATATATATATATATATATATATATATATATATATATATATATATATATAGTTGTATATTTAGGCAGCAATCCTTCCTTTATGCATGCTTCATTAAAAACGAGAGACAAGGTACTACGCTTAAGGTTTTTATTTAATTTTTCTTGTCTTCGAACAAGAGCTTTCTATATATATATATATATATATATATATATATATATACGCATGAGTACACGTAGACGTATCACTATAAACAGAAACATACATATATATATATATATATATATATATATATATATATATATAGATAGATAGAGAGAGAGCGAGCGAGAGAGAGAGAGAAAGTTGCAAATGAAAAAAAAATAATAATGTACTTTTATGAAAGTATTTATTTGTATATATATTTGATAATTCAGATTGGCCTCAATCTTTCTTCAGAAATAACTGTTTGTGTACAAGTAGCGTCAATCGGGGCCAATCTGAAATATCAAATATATATACAAATAAATAAATACTTTCTTAAAATTACATTATTATTTTTTTAATTTGCAACTTTTCCTATATATACATATTAAGTATACGTGGCTTCTCATTATGCTATATATATATATATATATATATATATATATATATATATATATATATATACACACACATACATACATATACGCATATGAGTATATACACATATTAAATATGAGCATATCAACCTATACATTAATATAAAAAAATGTTGTGGAAGCATCTGCGTTTTCATATTAGTCGACTGAGATGAGAACCTCGATTTTTTAGACAAAGACAGACCTTGTTCTTCCGACTCGCAAGGATTTCTTTCAACACTGCAATTCAGAATCTAATGACAAACGTCGTCCTCCGTCGTCCATCATGAAAAAAGCAGGGAATGCTACCCACCTTAAAAAACACAATACCTTTCAAATACTCTACATGAGTTATATTTTTATCAATTTATTTTCCATATGAAGTAATGTTTTTGTATCTGACGATATCTTCTTTGAAAACTTTAGAGGTTTTATGTAGAGGTTACGTAATTTTCTCTCTAATTACTGTTTTGGAAAGTTGCGTACTTTTGCAGTTACAGTGTATTTTCTGGTCTATCCTATTTTGTTTTCGCATGTTGTAATTCTGGTGTTGGTAACGTTTCCAGTTTTCACTGGGGTTGTAATGATTTTTCCTTTCGTTAAACATGATTAAATAGGAAGGATACACTGTTCATGAATTTAACAATATATCCTGAAGCGGGTTTGTTCGTGTGTCGTGTCGTCAATGACGAAACCATGCTGACTTTCTGATTAATTTGAAAACGCTAAAGCCATTGGCGATTTAATGTTTTATGGGTTATATTGAAATGTCAGGACATTTATCGTGTTACAAAAATTGGTCTTTTTATTTATTTATATTTAGGGGAGAATAAATGTTGTTTGGACATCGTCGTTTAAAATAAGAAGTTTTTAGGTTTAGACTTCCTGACCAAAATAACGCAAGTCTATATTTCTTTCTTCTAAAGGTGATGAACATTTCTTTTTTCAAATTTCCTAACACGCCTTGAGAGAGTTCAAGTGTGTTTACGCAACCTTCTTGGACAGAAAAATTTTCCACTATAAAAACCAGCAGATGCAAATTCGCAAGCACCTTGCTACTCTATGTCCAAGTGGAATATTCTAAACAGCTTCATACCTAAGTTCCACCAGTTCAGACATTTACAGAACATGCCACTTACAAAGGGTCTAATTTCCTCTTGTTTCCATGTGTTAGAAGAGCCCTTAATTTTTGCAAAAGTCTCCCGAGAGTATATTTCCCTGATCAATATTAACCTCTTCAAATTCAATCGTTAGATTACGTACACATTCTCACAACAAATTCATTACTCATGTACATTGAGTGGCTCTTGGGCCATGTATTGGTTAAAAAATTAGTAAAATAATGCAGCGACAAAAATAAGTTCCATCCACAGTTTAGAGAACCCTCTCTCTCTTTCCTCGGCATGGCTGATGCTAAGCTCCAAGAAATTGACTGTAGAGATAATGTTCTTAGCTGACATCAAGTGTGAATACTCTACTGAATCTATTGCAAGGTCAGCTGCTAAGAATGTTGGTTCTCTGTGTCGTGCGAGACAATTATTCTCTCCGGGAGCTATCTGACATATCTATAGGTCTAGCATTCGTCCATACTTAGAATATTGCTGCCATATATTGTCCGGTGCCCGTGCTCTTTACCTTGAGCTCCTTGATAAAATCCAAAGAAGATTCAGCAATATTATTTGTCCTGATCTGGCGACTCGGCTTCAGTTCATTTCCCACCTCCGTAAGGATGCCTCCGTGTCTTTTCTATAAATACTTTCATGATAATTGTTCGGATGAGCTCTTGACTATGTTACCTAGACTTTTTTGAATTTAAGTGTTAAACTAACTGTTTCTTTTCTCGCAGTTCTCGCTTGTGAAATTCCCTTCCGGTTCCATGCTTTGAAAATTTTTTTTCCTTTTCCCGCTCATTATTAATGTTTATCTTCGTAATTCTTTCACACCCTGTAACCCTTTGCATCTTAATGGCTTTACTGCCTTGTTTGGGATTAAATCGATTAAAAAAAATCAAGCATTAACTTTAATAAAATATGTGGAAGCTACCTAGAAAATGAAATTAAAGTTTGTTTGTTTTTTAACGTTTAAATTAACCGTTTAACATTTGACAAAAGTATTCAGAGCGAAATTACCAACCCACGAAAGTTAAATCAATCTTTAAACGAACGCCCATGTTTTACTTCAGATCTTTAATGCCGATACCTGCTGATTTTGTTTTCTTGGTCATCCGAAATTAAAACAAAGTAATTCCCAAGGAATTGATGAAATTTATTTTTTATCATTTTTTATATAGGAATAAAATGTCGCTGCGACACTTGTGTTTGAACATAGATCGCCAGTGAGCAAACACGGGCGATCCCACTATTGAATTAAGTAGACCACGTGACAACAGAGAACGGTGGTAGCGGATGTCTAATTGATCACATTTCTAGTCTATCCTCTATTACTATACGATCGCTATTCTGTACTCTATTCACTCTATTCCATGTATTAGAAGAAAAAGCCCTTAATTTTTGCAAAAGACTCCCGATGGTATACTTCCCTGATTATTACAATATTAACCTCTTCAAATTCAACCGTTAGCTTTCGTACACATTCTCACAACAGACTCATTCATTAATTATGTACATTGAGTGGCTCTAATTGATCGCCATTTCTAGTCTATCCTCTATTACTATACGCTCGCTATTCTCTACTCTATTCACTGTACTATTTCTCTATTCGGATCACTATTCAGATTACAGTTCAATCGAGAAGTATCGAGCAAATACTATTATTGCGAGTGCCATTCGAAGGCGTCTGACACCAGTATTGTTCAACGGCGTCACTGTTACTGCAATTACAAAGTCTCTACTACAATGAGCATTACAAAAGTGACAACGAGTATACGTTGGCATCACAAAAGTGCAATGAGTGTTCGTCGATATCACAAAACATTTTTCGTTAGATGCCTTGCTTTATTCATATTCATTTGAATTACGGCTGCAGACCTGCGCGTTCAAATTAATAATAAAGATACATTTGACCACAAGGTAATTGAAGCTTGCCTGGTTGTGACGTTTGCTGTGGTTGAGTAGCCTACATCACGCCGGTTCAGAAATTATAGAAATGTTTGCAATATAATTTCAAATAATTCATTTAACTTTGCTTTGTTAAAATACGTACTCTTGTTTTGAATTTTGTATCCCTTAAATAAATTCATGATCAGTGAGTGGGATAACCTTGTCAAATTTTTCTTCTTGCTAGAAGAAAATAAGCGATAAACACCACTGAAGCTCATACGTCAAATAACAAATAATGTTGTCGAATAGTGAATGACTGCTAGACATCTGTAGTACGTGTGGCGATTGTTATCATTTTGACCTCACTTTTATTCTATTATCACGCAGTCCTGTTAATGCGATTATCTAGGTAGATCAATGATACACTAATGAATAAGGTCATATTATAATCACATATAAAAGCCAATGCCATTTCTTATCTTAGTGTTGTTATTAAGTGTACAATTGTGGAATAATTAGCCATGGCTTTCGGTATAAGTGTAATTGGCAAAAAAGCTCAACAAAAGGAACTGGCAGTGATTCCAGTAAATTACTCGTCCTTTCTTTGTACACACTCCTGGCGAAGCAGCCATGTTTACACTGTAATAGCAGCAACAAAACTGGCGCGATCAAGCATAAACGGCGATCATTGTCCACAATAGAACTATAAGCATGTATGAGCAGATGGCATTATGGAAAATCTAATGTTATATTATGACGAAAATGAGGATAATGTCTGACTTACCTTCGTAGGTGTGTGCATGTGCGTGTATGTGTATGTGTGTGTGTGAGAAATAGATAACGAGAGAAAGAGAGAGGGAGATGCATAACGGCTCAGAGCGACATACTCTTGATTGAAGGGTTAATGTAATTTAGCGCAAATACACTTTAAAATTGTATGAATCTATTCGTTCTCTCTCTAGATATGGGCTAAAGGAGATGCCACGCTGGTCTGTTCAGCCTTGGTTCGCAACAAGTCTAGGAGAAGAAAAAATTCTGAATTAAAAAAAAAAAACAAAAAACTGCGCCTGAAGAAAACAGTCGTCCTCTTAGGCATTGTTGTCCTTATATGTGAAATCGAAACAAATATAAAAGTCAAGTCAATATATAAAATGATCTATACTGATTCGAACACACTGGCATTAAATAAATACTAAGTTATAAAAGCCGCAGGAAACGTGCTATATTTCAAAAGTAAAGGTTATATAAAATATAACAATAACGTCTTAGCTACATGAGTTTCTCCATATGAAGAGGGATCATTATGCCAAACAATATTTTTCGCCATATTTAATGGACATTAAATATTAGGTTAGTGCAAAAATAATGTCGTTTTCTCACATATGTTACTATGGGAGAAAACGACATTATTTTTGCACCAACCTAATAAATAAAATTAGATATTTCCGAAGTTTAATCGGAACTGCAGATACTTAAATAAAATCGTAGGGCACACCGATCAAAACTTTGGGATTCGCCTCAATATTGGCATTATTATTATTATTTTCTTTTGATTTCTGGTGTGTAGTCATTTTTTTCGGGGTCCCAAACAGAGACCTAAGGTCAGAAATGGCATCACGACATTTTCCACTGAACAATTAAAAAAAAAAACACACTCATATTTTACATAGATAAAGCCCTTCGTAAGGTGTGGGTTGTACACATGAGAACATTTTTTTTTTGTATTTCTTTAAGGCAGGAATCCCTTCAATGAGTCTGGTAGAATCTTTTCCAACCAATCGTAGGGCTCCAACTACAACCGAGATTGTTGATGTTCCCCTGTGCCTTATTTTCGTGATTTCGATTTCAAGGTCCTATTATTTTTTTGAAGATCTTTATTATTATTATTATTATTATTATTATTATTATTATTATTATTATTATTATTATTTCCTTGGATTTCTGGTGTGTACACATTTCTTTCGGGGTCCCAAACAGAGACCTAAGATCAGAAATTGCATCATGACATTTTCCAATGACCAATTTTAAAAAAAGGAGTAAAAAATTGCAAAAAAAAGAAAAAAAAAAAACAACACACACACACACATATTTTTCATAGATAAACGCCTTAGTAATGAGTGGGAAGTACTCGTGAGAACAATATTTCGTATTTCTTTAAGGCATGGACGACCAAGAATACCTTTAATGAGTCTATTGGGAACTGTTCTTATCAATCCGAGTTATCCAACTGCAAGAGGGTTTGTTGATGTTCTCATGTGCCACATTGAGATTTCGATTTGAAGGTCCTGTGGATTATTATTATTATTATTATTATTATTATTATTATTATTATTTCCTTTGATTTCTGGTGTGTACTCATTTCTTTCAGGGTCCCAACTAGAGACCTAAGGTCAGAAATAGCATTATGACATTTTCCACTGAGCATTTTTGTGAGGAAGAAAAAAACCCACACCTAATATCACAATATTCTTACTATTATTACCAAATAATTCCTCTTTTTAATTCTATGGTTGGTGGAGGTTGAATTTGATGTATTGTCCGAGGAAAAGATCTGTGGTTCATATAACATCATGACTACCTTGAAACGTGGTACGACACTTCAAAGACACATCTTCCGAGTAAGACACCTCCAGAGTCTGACATCCTCAAAGACACATGGCCCACTGGATAAAAACATTGGTTGGATCCTGTGTCTTGGCCCTAAGTGTTGTGAATTCAATACCTGGCTACTGTATGAAGAATAACATGGCAAGTTGAATTAAACGGAGATAACTGAGCCATTTGGAAGAGGCATAACACGTGGAACTAGAATCAATTTGCCCCAGTGGACAAAATAGAGGGTAAGTTCGAAATTCCAATCACCTGGAGAAGGCCGGAGAGTACAACGGCTAAAACGTTGTGAATATGGCAATAAAGATAAGAACAACAGTCTGAAGAAGGTAAATAATTACAATACCTCATCTCAGAACAATACCTCATCTCAGAACAATCAGCAGACAAAACTAACGTAACTCTTCCAGTATTTGAGAAGTGCAGGAACCGAAAAGAAAACGGCACAATTTTTAACAATATCTAAAAATATTTCGTTATGTCTGTCTTCGTCAGTAATAGATAAGCGGCTCGGATTGGGGAATCGGAGAGCCGAGTTTGAATTCCAGTCGAATCCATTATATTCCTTATGTGCTAATACCCTCGAGAATCCTCTGCTTCTCCCCCAGCTATGGGTAAATAACAGAACAGTTCTATAGCTTTGGATGGCAAATGGTCTGCCGCTGAAAGAAATGGCAACCTACTGCGGGAAAATATCTCCTCAGCCATGTATCGAAAGATACATGATCGCCTAAATGTGTATCACGCATGCCATATATCTGACTGATAGCAATATAAAACACATACAAGTCTTTGTATAAACGTCGCTTGTCCTGACAAAAACGGTTGTGCTGCTAATCAATGCGATAAACAGAATGAAACGCAGCCAAGGTAAATGAAATGCAACTAATGTGTTAGTAACATAATCGGCAGTTTACTCATCTTTAGACTTTCCATTAGTTAATTGGGTAGTAAGAGCGATTAATCAGAGTTTAGTATATATATTATGCAACTCTCTTGGCATTTTATTAATTCCGAGAGGGGTGTTAGTAATTTACATATATAAACGTTAATAATTTACATATGCAATTATTTTCATGCCTTTTACGGCTTCTAAATATCGGTAGATTTTCAATGTTTCTTTTCAGAATGTGTACCTAAAGGTATTCGCCGAAATTACAGTCATTTCATATACCAACAAGCTTTCAAAATTAACGTCTTGTTAATATCATTTCAAAAAGTAAAGTCTCCAGATAAAAGACATTTACAAGTATGTACAACGTTAAGAGATATATGGCAGCAAAATGAAAAGCTTTCTAATTCTCATTTTGAAAACTCACTTGAAGACATCGGCCAGCGAAGATCCCTTCTTTGGCAGATGACTGACTGCAGGCAGTTTATCGATCGGTATAGTCATTTCGGACTATTGATTTTATTTCTACAAAGGGAGTGTTTCCAATTCGTTGCTGGACTGAGGTCATTCCCTTTTCCACTCGGGGTCAAGTTGATATTATGTAGGAACGAATGATTGATAAAGCAAAAGATGTTGTATCATTATATTCACATACACATACAAACACGTACATACATCCGCACACACATACACACATAAACAAAAAAAAATTCATATATATCTGTCTCTATTTCTGGGACGAGGTATTTCAATTGTTTGCAATATTTACATTGTCCTCAAGGACACATGGCCAAATGGCCAAATGGCTAAAAGCGTTGGTTGAATCTAGTGACTTAAGGCAGAGTTGTGAGTTCAATACCTGGCTACAACCAAGGAAAAAAAAAAGTAAAGTTAAATGGAGATAACTGATACAGAGACATCCGAAAGAGGCATGGCATGTGGAACAAGATCAATCAACCTCGGTGGATGAAAAAGGGGTTCAGTTCGAAGTTACAATCATCTGAAGAAAGTCGGAGTTTACAACGGCCGTAAAGTCGTGAATGTAGCAAATGATGAAGATGTAAATAATTTAAATTCTTATATATATATATATATATATATATATATATATATATATGGTTGGATAGATGTGAGTTTGTGACCCTGGGTTTCACGCTTTGGCGATCGTCAGACAAACTGATTAATTTTTAAAAAAAATTGGGTTCATGTAGATTGCGTGTATTGGTGTTATTGTGGAAGTGGTGGGGGAAACTTCTTCGTTTTTTCATCGTACTGACGCAAACATCGATGTATGCAGACACCTATACATACTTGGTCGTCCGTCGAGACTCATACATATATAAACATATGTGGGCAGTTTCGGATGTGACATATGTATGTATACGGGTGGTGTTTTGTCTATACATACGCATTTGTATGTTGAAATTTAAAGATTCGAAGCGTGGAGGAAATGTCTCGTGAATGTATCGTGAATGTATACATGTCATATATTTATTTATTTATTTATTTTTCCGCTGAATAATATTTCCTCGCATGTATGTATATACGTGTGGTGGGGTTTGTGTGAAATTATGATTGGTAAAAATTATTATTATTTATATTTATTTTTAAATTTTGAAAGAAAATGGCGGTTTATTTGTTATATTTAAAGCTGATTTGTTGGTTTTTGACTGTGCATATGTAACAAGTAGAAATTTGTAATCCTTATTGGTTATTTATATGGTGATGTTTAATATTTAATATGCTGGGTGAGAGGGTAGTTTGATTTAATAACGGGTCTATATGATATGATGTGATAGTAATGTTGCAAGGGATTGGAGGCAATGATAATATAATTAGCTAATAGTTATTGTAAATTGGTAGAAATTGTAAATTGGTAGAAATGATTAGTAACGGTGGTGGGAGAATGATGAAACCATGAATGTAGTTATAGTGGTCGTAGCTAAAGAGTGGTTGCTGGCGTTTTATTTTATTTTATTTTATTTTGTTATATGTATTAATTTGTTTTGGTATAAATCCTGATAATAGGTATTCTGTGTAAAATTATGGTAGTTGAAGATTGCTATAATATTTTAATTTTTAATTTACAAAAATATTATTGTTTATTATATTAAAGCTCGCTATTTCCTTGTTTATTTGTGACTGTGTATATGTGGCTGGTAGAAATTTCAGTTTGTAATCCTTATTGGTTATTTTTATGGTGGTATTAAATATGCTGGGAGAGGGGGTAGTATACGTTAATAATTATGGCAGGATTATATGGTAATGTTAGATATGGTGTGATAGTAATATGTAAGGTGGATGGTGGCAATAATAATATAAGTGGTTAATATTTATTGTAAATTGTTAGTAGTGATTAGTAATGTTGGTGGGAGAATAATAAAACCTATAAATGTAATTATTGTGGTGCTAGCTTGAACTAAAGGGTGGTTGTTGGTGTTTTATTTTATTTTATATTTATTTGTTTATTTTTATTTTATTTATTATGAATCCTGGTAATGGGTGTTTATTCTCATGGTTATATATGGAAATTATATCTGATCTTATTGTTTTAAGGTGTTACATATGCTGGGGGTAATATGCGTTAAAGATTGTAGAGGATTTATAATAGCAGGTGTGATGTGTAAGTGATGGTGCTGGGTGTTGGTGGTAATGATAATATTATTAGATAATAGTTATTGTAAAGTGGTAAAAGTGATTACTAATGGTGGTGCAATGATAATAACGATAGATGCAATTATTTTGATGGTATCTTGAAATTAAATTGTGATTGTTGGTGGTTTGTCTATTTTATCCGTTTGGTATGAATTCGGATAATAGGTACTTGTTCTCATGCCTACATTTGGAGATTATCTCTGATTTTTTTTTAGTAGTTTTTTTTGCGGTTTGTGTGATATTATGGCTACTTTATTGTGTAGGCAAAGTAGGCATTTTTTTGTAATGTTGCTGTAGGCAGGGGCTTTTTTCAATATTTCCCAACTTATTGTTGGTGTAATATTTTTGTCTTTTTGCTGCCATATGTATGTAGAAAGTGTCGTGCTGTTCGAATATTTCCTGTTGGTGAATGAAAGTTTGTGATTGTTATTCCTCATCTTGAATGGACCTTCGGTGGCACCGATGTAGTGCATTATGTTGTTGTTTGCACTTATCTTGGCCTTGTATATTGTGTTTGTAAGTTGGCAATTTCCCTGGAGTGGACATGTTGTTCTGTTTCTGCAGTTGCATATTGGATCCTTGGTTTCATTTTTGTAGGTTGTCATTTTTTTGTTGTGGCTTTTTACATTATTTCTGTAATGTTTTTTGTGCATCTGTAACTGATCTTTACGTTATTTTTGTTAAATATTTTTGATAATTTGTTTGCTTCAGTCAAGTGTTTTTCTGTTAAGTTTAGGAATATTTTGCCTATGTCCGTTTTAACGGTTTTGTTATATGGTGGATTAAACCAGATAATGTTTCTCTTTCTGTTCTTGCGTTTTGGCTGTGGAGGTATATATTGTAGTTGTGTGTAACCACTTGCTTTTAGTGCTTCGTTGTATGGTGCTTTTTTTTCTCATATATATATATATATATATATATATATATATATATATATATATATATATATATATTAAAAAGCACCGGTAGCAGTGCTCGGAATTTAATGCGCAACGCAATGTTCAGGTGATAAATATTGACCGACCGTTACGTAATTTAAATTTTATTAAAAATTATTTGGCATGTAAAACAAACGGGATATACAGTGTAACCCGGATATAAGAGAGTTGTCGGGACCGGAGAAGAAGTCTCTTATATCCGGTTTTCTGTTATATCCGGGTTTCTCTTATATCCGGGTTTGGTCTATTTTGTTTAGGTAAGTATGGCTCTAATTTGGGACCAGAGAAAATCTCTCTTATATCCGGGTCTCTTATATCCGGGTTACATTGTGTGTGTATATATATATATATATATATATATATATGTGTGTGTGTGTGTGTTTGTGTGTGTGTATCTGTGTATGTGTGTGTGTGCGCGTGTATGCATTTTGGCAGCAAATTCTCTTTTAGGCATCTCTGATTGAAACATTTTTACACACTCACACATATATATCAGATTGGATAAATAACAGATATTATGTTTGCTAATTTTCAATAGAATCCGTTCATTCTCACGTGTTCGGCCTTTTTACAAGGCCACGTTTAACTTGTCAGGTGATATTGTTCCGCCAATTTCTTCAAGCAAACATGCCTAACAGAGAATTTGCTGCCTAAATACACCAATTTTAAATTATATAATCCAGCAGCCCACCGGGACAATATCAAGTGACAATTTAAACGTCGCCTTGTGCAAAGGCAGATTGAAGTAAGTAATGTCCGTGAGTATGAACGGATTTTATTAAAAATTATTAAAGATTATCAAACTTAATATCTGTAATTTATCCAGTCATATATATATATATATTAAAGACATTTTTATGTTTAACGTTCTTTTTATAGATACAAGTATTTAAGTAAATGCTCTGTTTATAATAAACAGTACTAAATAACATTTACCGGCCTGAATGTCCGAGAAATTTTCTTAGAAAATATTCGTCCTTTGACACGATTACGAACCTGCTTCCTATACGGAACAGCTATTTATCACGGCGTGCCTAACCGCTCGGCCACAAAGGATCGTACGGTTGGCAATGTCGAATTTACTTCTTACAAACTTCGACCTTGCTACCGAACGCTCCTATGTAGCCGAGTCTTTAATAAATAAATTGTCGGACTTTGCCCATTTCTTAATATATATATATATATATATATATATATATATATATATATGTGTGTGTGTATGTGTGTGTGTGTGTGTGTGTGTATGTAAAAATATTTTAGAGTTGAGAATATTAAATTTTATATTAAACATAAAGGGAGATAACTGTCTCTAAAATAACAGAACTTACATTTAAAATTAATTTGGATCAACGTATTTCTGTGAATATTTTTTTTATGCCCACATGTATCAATTCATCATCAATTCATTCATCTTTTTTTTAATAATCTAAGGTTATTTAAGTGTATTAAAAATGTAAAAAAAATCATCAAGGCATAAATGTTATCAATCGCCTTCTCTATTACAAGATTTTTCTTAAGCTATAATATCTCACGTAATAATGGATGTATTACCGCCATTGTTTAATTGCCAGAAATGTTTTGAGAGGGCAGTATATAACAATGTGGAAAAAGTTTTCGCGTATAGCGTTTCGTCCCTTAGGACTTCATTGGACTAGGATTGTTTACTTTGATGCAATTACACATGCATATGAATTTGAGACTTTGGGAATTTTACATTTTGTTGGGGTATATAATAACAAGGGTGATGGAAACACGAAGAAAAATAATCTACACGGAATTGGCTAGATTATATATTCATAACACATTATTAAAAAAAAAACAAACACAAACCCCAAACGCATTATTCAAAAATATATGTTCTAAATTTAAAATTCCCAGATTTCATCTGAATGAAATCGTCGAAATGTTGTATTACAAATTGATTTAAAAAAATAAATGTTTTTAAAATTACTAGCGTCTCTCGTTCGTGCGCATGCGCAGTCGCATCAACTTAAATATAAACTTAGTTTGATGAAGGACGAAGCGCATCACGCGAAAACTTTTTCAAATTTGTCATACATCTTTCCTCCCAAAAAGTTATTTATATATAACTTTGCATGCCGTTATATATATATATATATATATATATATATATATATATATATATAAATTAATTGATTTAAAATATGTTTTTTCGTTACACAGTGCTAACCATGTTTCAAAACATTTTTGAAACATGGTTAGAACTGTGTAGCGAAAAACATATTTTAAATCAATTAATTCATAATATTAATGCTCTGTAAATTTACATTGAGGACTATATATATATATATATATATATATATATATATATATATATATATATATATATATATATATATATATATTAGAGTATCAATCCTTGATAGAGTCAGTTAACTTTTTATATTAATTTAATTTTCCACACGCATTCATTATTGACATCTAAGCAATAGAGATTTGGCTTTCAAACAGTTTGTGCTACATATGAATTTACAGCTAAAAGAGAACACAATCATCTCGAAGTTCTTGACAAAATCCAAAAAAAAAAGATCAGCAATATAATCCATCCTGACCAGGCATCTCGACTTCAGTCACTTTCTCACTATCGTGACGTGGCTTCTCTCTGTCTTTTCTACAAATATTTTCTTGGTTACTGCTCTGACGTACTTTTTTCCCGTTGCCTGTACTATGTGAATTTAAGCGTGTTACTAGATTAGAGTCGAGGCCCCACCCTTTTACTGCTGAATTAGTTAAATGTATCTGCCACTTCTATTTTCTTGAAACCTTTTCAGTTTTTATCCTTACCTCGGTCCCCTTATACCCAGTATTTTCTCTCTGTAATCCCCTGCGAACTAGTGGCATCAACGCCTTGTTTGGGGTGAAATTATGTATTTAAAAAAAAGTTTTAATTACTTGAATGATTAATTTTATGGTCTAAACATGGTGAGGTTACTAAGACTTACGACAGAAACAAATTTTCTATTCATTATACAACTTTTAATAGAGGAGTGTAAGGCTCCTAATTGAAATGGGGCACATTTGTTTGCCTTCCTTGAAGAATATTTTCTGACACGCCCTAAGCCTGTTAGGACCCTCCTCCTTTATTTATTTATTACTTTTTCCCAGAGTTCAAACAAGAAACAGTAATTATTGTAGTTGGTTCAATTTTTTGCTTGAATATTTTTTGTTTGCATTGTTTAAAATAGTGTTCCATTGTTATTTGGTTGGTGCAAAAATAATGACGTAGTAATGTCGTTTTTTGACGTATTTTTTTAACGTCAACAAACGACATTATTATGTCATTATTTTTGCACCAACCTATTACTTCTAGAATTACCACGTTCTAATCTTTTACAAACATACTTTATTTTGTCCAATCCTTTGAAGAAGGCCGGAGCGTGCAACGACCAACACCTTGTGAATATGCAATGAAGATGAGGAGAACAGCCCGAACAATGTAAATAGTGTACATAATTACAATACCTCTTTTCGGTTCAGAATAAATATTTCAATTATGTTCTAATATATCATCATAATGGTTCACAAAAATACATTACCCATTTCTAATGATGAAAGCACCCACTCTGTTAGTTTTATATCAATCTCTTTTAGAATCTTTTTTCTGAAACTTGTTACTCAACCTGTGTATACACTGGAAACTATTTTTATGTTGTTCGGAAAATAATGTCCGATTTTAAAATCAACCTTTTGTATTCTTATGTAATTTTATAATAGTTACACAATACTATATTACTCATCCTTAATGATTAAAGAGTCATATTATTTTTTTATTTTATATCAGTCTCTTTCAGGATTAACTGTACATAATGTACCTGTCATCATAAACTAAAAACAACAGATGAGTTTACCTTTTTACATAAGTTCAAGCTTGGCCATAATGCTTCTGAAACTGCTGCCAATATTATCAGAGCAAAGAGTAAAGGATCCACTTGTAAATGGACAGTAATGTGCTGGTTTCTGAAGTCACGCAGTGGGGATACATGTCTTGCAGATCAAGGTGTTACAGGACGTCCATAGCTGAAAAAAAAAACCCTCAGAAAAATGTCAGATAAATATCTCAGATAACTGGTACCAACTTGACAAGCTGAAGAAACACAATAAATGGCTTCCACAGGAACTCAGTAAAAGTCAAAGCGTTCGACGTTTTGAAGTCTGTTCGATGGTGCAAGTCGAATCATCCCTTTTCTGATCAAATAATGAATTGTAATGGGAAATGGGTTCTTTATCACAAACGAAAACGTCGGTTTAATGGCTTGATCATAATGATAGACACGAACGCTTTCCAAAACCGAAATTGGACTAACATAAGATTATCATGACTGTCTGATGCTCCGTTAGTGTTATCCGTTACAGATTATTGGAATCTCCACAAATAATCACTGCCGAAGTTTACTGGCAAAAACTGGATGAAATGCACCTTCAATTAACCAAAATAGAACCGGCACTAGTTAATCAACAAGGTAAAATACTGCTTTTTGTCAATGCTTGGCCACTTGGTGACAGGCTGACGCTGCAATATCTACTTGTACCCACGTTGCAACTTTGAGCGAGGCTCTTGATGACCACCCATTTTCGTTTAAAGTTATTTTTTTTTATTTGCTTACTGCAGATTTTCTTCGGAGTAACCCACGAGTAGATACAAATATTATTATTAATGCTTTTAGTAACTGGTGCACTTAGATGTGTATAGTAAGCGTAATTCCTAGCGGTGCAAAAAAAAACAGGTAAACAAAAGTAAATATTAGGCGATTTGCGCTTCTATAAATCGAACGACAGTATCTTGAAATACAAATTTCGTCATGAGTCAAGTACAAAAAGTTAGATATTAAAAGAAGATGGAAATTATAACACTGAAATCCGAAGTCGGATTGAAAGAATGGAATATGCCTTCTGAAATCTAAGCAAAATATTCAGACACATATGTGGCAGGAATGTTGCACAGATGAAGAGGAGACTTCAGGAAAAACAAATGTGGTTCTACTAAAGAATGCTGAGAATATGATGGACGAATCATATGAGCAATGAGTTAGCTAAAGGGGAAATTAGAAGGAAAAAGAACAGTTGTACTTCTAAAGGGGAACTCGGCTAGAGTCGCTAAAACAATATTCGATGTCCGAGTCCGGTCCAGGAAATTCACGTCATTCTCTGTCTTTACAAGAGTCAGATCAGATCAAACATAGAGTATTCCAGCCATACCTGGGCACGAGCTGTCCAATTTTTTCAGTATCGATAATCTTCAACCGGTTTTGCGATACCCTGTGGGTGATGAATTGTTTTCCAACTTTCGGCTACCCTCAATGAGACGAAGCGTTTCAAGCCTTTCGCTACTCGATTTTTGCTTTCTTGGCAGATGTTTGGGCGAATTGCAATTCAGTTCAGACCTTCACAGTTAGGACTCGCCAGGCCATGTGATCAAGCTTATTCGTCCTCATCCTCTTCCTATTCCATTAGTGACGAAGAAGTTCCACGTAGAATGTTCCTTCCTCGAAATTTTTACCGTATTGTAAAGGAGGACTGAGAACGTGATTTCACAGTCATAACAATCTTAACAACTTCAAATCGAGCTTCAACCATTATCTATATTTCGCTGTCACAGGAAGTTCGAAGAAGGTAGAGAGTAGATGGGTGACGACGAGAATTTTCGGAGGGAGAAGGAGATCAGAATGTCAGACCTTGTTGGGAGAATTTCCCTGCTTCGGGGATGAAAAACATAGCGTGTCTATAAAGACAACATACGTACAGTATAGAGTTTGTGTGGCAACTGTAAACAGAATTATTTATCAAGATCTGAACGGGGACAAAATTTATGTAAAAGACTTCACGTGATAATTCCCCGATCACTACAAACTTAATCATTTAAAGTTGAGTGTCAACTGTTATCTATCGCTGATATCGTCATAATATAAACTTTTGACTCTCTCCTCTTACCTTCATACCACAAACTAATTTAGACACCCAAAATGAGGCTACCCTAATCACTACAATTTTAACCTCCTCAGCTCTAGAGTCAACCGTTAACTATTTTAAATATCCTCATAATCAGTATTTCTTACCTCCTCTTACGTTGATTCAACAATCTCATTCAGACTCCCAAGATCAGTAAATATTCTCTTAATATTCACCTCTTGCTTCCTCTATGTATGTCCTGCAAATACTAATTTAGCTTAGCTTTAGTGCCTTTTTGGTCTTTCATTGGTTAAGTAATAACAAATGAATTAAAATTGGAAAGTAATCAAATTTTGGGGACGTACGATATGGAAAGAGGGCTTGGAGAATTTGGTACACCCTGGACATATTGAAACTGAAGACAAGAGGAGCAGAAAGAAACACCGAGCAATAAATGGTAAATGAAAGTCAGAACAAGAACAGAAACAGATAGTTGGTTAGATGATTTTCTTTGGCGGCATATCAACATATCTCTGGGTTATTTAATGCCGAAATCGAAATATTTTGTACGTAATTTTATGCTTTCTACTAAAGATATTTTGAATATAATGTTATACTTTCAGAGTAAAGGTATGACTTTCAGATATGTAGGTTGTAGATCATAAAATCTATCTCTATCTATAAAAGGCAGGATGTGTGTGTGTGTGTGTGTAACGAATGGACGGCCGCAATTTTCGACGGATTTTCACCAAAATTTACATGCACATGCTCCAAGTTAGGGAAAAGGCCAAGACCGACATTGCATTTCCCAGCTCCCATCGATAGTGAAAATAATCGATTTTTCATGCTTCTACGGCAGTTTTCATGTAGTTTGTGGTCATTTTCTACTGGCCAGAGTGAGAGCCTATAGCTGGCTGCCACGAATAGGCAGGAAGATTCTATTGGCCAGCGTGAGAGCCAACAGCTAACTGACACGAATGTTAACTAGCATACTCGCATGCAAAAAATACCGATAGCTGCATTCGTCACAAGTGGGAAAAATTAAAATTTGCATGACACTTTACTCCAATTGGCTCATTCACTTGCTTAAACTCAACGCCGAACTTGGATTGGGTTGAAAATGTATTTATTGTTAACATTTTTTTTTTCATTCGGTTTTTCTAGTTACGACTCCTTTTTTAAAGCTGATCGTTTTGTGTTCATTTTGTTTAGTTCTTTTTTCGTAACAGATTTAATGTTTAGTATAGAACTTAGAAAAAATTCGCAGTGTGAGATAGGCAAGAAGTAAGGCATGTAGCAACATTAGCACGGCAAAGGGCAATCCTTTAAAGGCAAGGAAGAGCAAAAATATTTTAAGTCAAGTGATAGCGATTGCTGTATGAGTCGTACGGTTTTTGAATCAAGCACGGGGAACGCCGGGCCATGCTGCCATTTGTTAGTAATTATACTATAAATATGTACGGTTGCTTTTTGTTTGGGTGTTCACTATTTGCTGTTTTCCCATATCTGGGACCTTGTTGAATGCTACCACCCACGTCAGGGTAGACCTGGGAGCAACAGCAATTAAGAAGTGGTTCGAGGGCTTCTCAAAACCTTCAATATCTTTATGTGAGGCCTTGCTGCCGGATGTAGTTTATCGTCATATCCAGGACGATAGAGTGATAGTAAATGATTAAATTTTTCTTAGTACAACGGAGAGGAAATAATGGAGATCATTAAAAATAAAAGATAGCGTTGATATTTTGCCCGATTTTTTTGATTCATGTACCATTTGTCTAGATTGAATCGTTGTCTGGACGCATCTCACTAACCGTGGAGTCAAGAGATTTAGTATTATCAATAATATATTTGCCGTGTTAATTCATATTTGGCCGTTAATGTCAAGATCAGCACTTTTTTTCATTGATTTCCATCATTCTAAATACGGTCGAATCGCCTGATGATTAGAAAGTGGGGGAAAGTCTGTCGAAGTCAGTGATGGAAGGAAAAATCTTGTGCCCATTTCGTTCAATTTACGAACTGTCATGTTCGTTAATTATTATTTCGCGTTTCGTTTTATTTCTGGAAAACCTAATATTTCCCCTGGCGAAAGCTCAAAGTTGCAGCAAGAAATTTTGGCATTCTACTTTCTTGCGATATGTATACTTCAGATAAGACCCAAGGTTTATGATAAATGTGAGCGTAGAGTGAGTAACCATGGTTAACTGTAAATAAATGACAAGACTGCCGAACAAAGAGAATTGACAAAGTTTCTAATAAGCAAGAAAAAAAAAAACGTAGAAAAGAACAAGTCACACAAAATATAAAGTGAGCAGACAATATATGCAAGGCAAATTAACAGTAATAAGGAAAAGCAACAGTAATACAGCAAAACATTAACAAACTTCTGTTTGCCTCGATGTTCTTGATAATATCCAGATATGCAATGTAACTGGCGCTGATCTGGCATCTCGTCTGCAGTAGCTCTCTCACATTCCGTCGCCTTTTTTTTACGAATACTCTCATGGTAAGTGCTCCGATGAGCTGCTTTCGCTGGTTCCCAGACGGCATGAATTCAAGCATCCGACGGGGCTGGCATCCGGCTCTCGCTCTTTCACTGATCAAACAGTTAAATGTAGCCGTCTCTTCTACTCTAATAGCTTTATATCTCGCACCTATCCCGTGGAACTCCCTTCTCTTTTCCTGTTTCCCTGAGAGCTATAATCTCCAACTATTCAAATGTAATGTCAATCGATATCCCCAGTTGCCTTGATCTATCCAGTAACTTTCCCCTCATCCTTTTCATCTGTCACTCTTATCTGATCTTGCTCCAAATCCTCTGTAACCCCTTGCGTGCTAGTGGCTTCCCGCATTGCTTGGGGTGAAATGCTTTAAAAAAACAAAAAAACAAAAACAAAAACAAACCAAAACTAAGAATTGGGTTTAAAACGTAAGATTAATTTTGGATGAACGAAAACAGCGTCCTGACTTCAAGGGAAGAAACACCGGGAGCCGGTCCATGTTATTGCCTAGGAAGAAATCCTGGCATACATCTGTGTGCGTCTGCCTATAAATTGGGGGTGGAGAAGTACTTTGCAATAATTCCACAAAGGATTGGTGAGAAAAGTGAGGCTTAGGCTTAGGAATTTCTATTTATTAATTTGAAAATAAAAACGAAAAGTTTATTGGTTATCATTGATAGAAAATCATACTGGAAAGTATTTGTTTCGTTTGGGCTTGTGGATTATTTTGGTAGGTTATTTTGCAGGGTTATTCAAGCGTGTAAGTGATTTTATCGAAAACATACGATCTGCATCGCAAAATTTTCAAAGAATAGACAAAACTCTTACCCCCTTCAATACAACCAGACTTCAATACACCCTGTAGAACTATAACAATTTCGTGAAGACTCCAAGTAACGGTATCCAGGACTCTTGTCACAGAATTTCTTCATCTTCTCAGTGTCATCAAAACGACTGCCCTTGAGGCGCCCCTTTAGCTTGGGGAACAAACAAAGAACAGAGCAATGCCTGGACTGTAGGGAGGATGAGGACAGTCTTGTTGCCTATGTAAGTATGAAAAAGGTGATTATCTCCCTTTGCTGGATATATGTCACATGGGTCACGTGACAGCTGCTTTGTGACGTTACTTCATACAGTGATAATATTGGCACTTGTTTCAGTTTCTTTACAGCAGCCAAACCGAGCGGTTGCAGTATTTTAGCGCTGGCTGAGCAGGCCGGGCTGAAGTTAAATCTGTCTCCTCCAGTAAATGTTACAGCTTACACGTGGAGTTTCCTTTTAGGGATATGGCTTCAACGGATATAGAAAGAAACTTCAGCTCGCGGTCCTCAATTTAGGAAAACCCAAGATACACCTTTTCTTCTTTGCGGAACATGTCCCCGCCTGGGACATAGTAGATGTATCCGACTCGTTTGAATCCTAAAAATGACTTCTCCAGAAATACAGAAACCATATGTAAGGCCCTATATTTTCTTTCTTCTTGCACTCTGCCTTACTGTGTAGATATTTGATATATCTTTCCCTGCGTGGGACACGTGTATATATGTATATATAGTTTTGCGTATCTTTTAGTGGTATAAAAATTTGAAAACAAAACATGTTTGTTATTCCTTTTTTCTGTCAACCATTCTGTCCTGTCCGTGAAATGCGATATTCTTCTATCATGGATAAAATAATGGCCATAATAGGTGAAATGAAATTGGGAGAATAAACATTTCTACCAAAGGTCTCACCCTTTATACCCATCTATGTCAAGTAGGTGGTTGTCAATATGTATTTCTTCCTGTTATTAACTGAAGACACTGGGCAACACACTTTGTATAAATTATGAAAAGAAATCATGAATAATTATTAATAACTAGCAGTAGAGACCGGCGTTTCCCGGGGATGTAACAGTAAGAGATAGATCAAGTATCGAGCATCATAAAGACTGAAAAATAAAATTGACAAAGATTATTGTTTAAGGTTGACGGACATGCATTTCATTATTATTCTTTTTTTCTACAAATTGGTCAAACCCAAACTCAAACAAAAACATTGTTTTCAATCGTTATGAGTCTACCGATTGAATAGAATTTTTCAATTTTATTATAAACAATTGTCTTGTAAATGGAATTTTAAAATGATTCTGAATGTAAAAAGAAAGAAAAAAGTGTGCAAGACAATAAGAAACACTACCTGCCCCCCCCAAAAAAGTGAAGTTTTGTTGAAATCGGTTGAAAAATGTAGGAAATCCGATCCCATATATAAACGAACACACATACACACAAACAACCTGGGTTTTATAAGTATAACTCGATATGAGTTGTCCCCCTTTCATTCTCGAAACAGCGATGCCTCTTAATCGTGTTTTCAAATTGATTTCTTGCAAAAACAATTGTGTTTTTCCAAATTTGGGCGCTGTCAGAACCAACGCAAGGTAATTTTACGTAGTCCTGTGAAGTTTTGTTGAAATCGGTTGAAAAAATGTAGGAAATCCGATTCAATATATACACGTACAGAAACACACACACACACACAACCTGGGTTTCATAATAAGTATGATTACAATTGCCAGACCTCCTCCAAACTGTAGACTTATTGTCTTTATAGACGCAGTATGGTTTGTCACCCAGATAACTGCGAATTTTCTCAATCAACTCTGGTGTATTTCATCACCTCTCTACTGTACTTGAAGCTCTTGTGTCAGTGAAATAAAAGATGTTCGGCTCATACAAGTTAATCCATAAGCCACCTGGTTCATTTTATTTTTCTGTAGCGTGTTTTCCTAGTTTTTGCCCACAAGATGTTAGTGTATAGCATGCTTCCAAATTGTCTTCACGTCGAGACTGCATTCTGCTCACAAGTCATTTATGACAAGCAGACTCTACACGCAAGCCACCAATCAGCCACTAGGCGATATGCCACTAGTGTTTACCGTCGGTGGCCCGCTTTCAGTCTCGGTAATGTTACCACTGGTGGACTGCTAAAGTCCCGCCGCTGGCTGCCACCAGAGAAACGCTGACGTTTCCATCGGCAGCTCGCCAGCGGGTCACAAGCAGCTTGCGTTATAGGGGTGTCTTCAAAGAGATTTTACAATCTAGAAGTTGGCAGGTCAGCTTACTAGATGCATAATAATAATAGACTAAATTTACATTAAAGTACGCCTTTTATAACTTCTTTCTTCTTTATGTGACTTTCCCTCAGTACGAAAGCGTTGATGGCTCTCCACAATATCCTGTCTTTTGTAGGTCAAAATAAAACCTGTCATCGATTTTTTCTCGTAAACTCTGTTCCGCCATTCATTTACTCCAACTCGTCTTGCCCTTCTTGATCTCTATATGTCCAGTGAGTATCAGATTTTCGAAGCCCTCTTTCCTCATTACATGGCCCAGAATATTCAAATTCCTGTTCCTGATGTTAGGTATAAGTTTCCTTTCGGTTTTCATTTTCTCTGAAACCTCGACGTTGTTCATATTTTTGGTCTGGGGTATCCACAGAACCATATTTCTGTTGCTTCAAGTCTCTTCTTCATCTTTGAGAAGATTGTCAAGCATTCACTGGCAAATAGGAGGATAGGCGTGTTGCAATCGTTAGAAAGATTGTCTTGTTAGATCAATTACAAGTGAGTAGCAAATTCGATCCTGACCGGGTGCCCCATAGTTTCGGCCTTATACTACATCTAAGCCGCGCTGAGAAAATCACTATACGAGGACAAATATCGCGTAACAGTTCAGTACTCTTTTCTTTGTTTTAAAAAGAAGTTTTTTTTTTGTTTTTTTTTTTACTCTGCTTAGATTTTGCTATCCCACTGCTCATCGGATTTCAGTGCTGCACTTTCCGCCCCCTGCTAGAACACTTCCCAGATATTTAACGTTTTGTGCTTAGTTGATTTTAATAACTTCGATTATAATTTATATTTTGGGATCACCCTTTTGCTAATAATCATGCACTCTGTCTTTTTCTAGTCCTCTCTTCTTGTTTTTCTTTAACGACCTTCTTTAGGAGTTTTCTTTTCCAGTGTGTCATATGTAGATCTTAAGCTGTGAATCCTGGTAGCACATCAAAATCAAACTTCGGTGAGAAGATACATTCGTGCCTTACACCTCTTGGCTTCTCCTCACAGAAAGTTTAAAATCTCCTGGAATGTACATCACATATTTTCTTTTGAAACATACAAAAGATTGTATAAATTTTCCTAGTCTCTATAAAGTGAGTAGACTTAGGTGTTTTGAGAAAGATGCTTTATCCGAATAATATTGATGGCAATAATAGCGTCGGTAACATAGCTTATCTATGCATTTCCTTTAACTAGTATCATGGTAATAATACTGAATTAACTTTCCTCGTTGTTATGAATTTAAACACAGTACTAGATTGGTAGTTAACCGATTTTTAATATTCAGGCGGATAGATATTTATCTCTTCGTGATGTGACACAAATTCGGGTTTATGTTGGGTACCTAAACGCTTAACACTCGGAACAAGGGCCAAAATTCTCCGAGCTGCCGCAACCATCAGTTGCGCTGGCCTAGGTGGCGAGGATTACTCTCTCTAGGCGCATAAGAGGGTGCAGCCCCGGGCAGCTGTTTCCTAGGACTGGGCAGCTCAAATTATAATTTTCCTCAATTGCGCCTCTCTCCTCCGACGGAGCCACAACTGTGTCGCACTCTGCCCGAAGACGCATCTGAGAGATGATAAAGCCTACCAAACATGTGTCAGGTAAATATTCAAGCTGGTAGACGAAAATAAATAAATATATAAATATATAAATAAACGCACCATCTACTCAAAAATCGATTATCCTAGAAAATTAATGTTTAAAGTGATAAAATCTATCAGATTAACAAGTAAAAACCTTTCATTTCTTTAGAGATTACTTCGTTTACGTGAGGATACATAACTGAGAAGATATGAGTATTTTGAGAGTCTGATTATGATTTGTGTTTATGATGATGATGTAGTGGAGCACACCTATTTTATAGTTAATAGACACTCCCACTTATAATAAGTAGAAGTAGTAATAGAGACAGTGAGTCAGTCAGTAGTAGTAGTCGATGTCGGACGACAGGATGATCGGCTGAATTCCCTGCCTTCGGGCGGGAAGGAACCCGAACGAGGCTATGCCGAAGGGCAGAGTCTCGTTCCTGGAGGTAAACCGACCCTGAACCCGTTTATACGGGTTCAAAGGACATATTTTTCGCCGAGTCCACGGGCTCGGAGATCCCACGTTAAACCGGCCTTGTGCCAAATGATACCCTCGTCGGGATGGGTCTGACTAAATACAAGTCAGTAGTTCGTCAGTCGATGTCGGAAGACAGGATGATCGGTTGAATTCTCTGCCTTCGGGCGGGAAGGAACCCGAACGAGGCTATGTCGAAGGGCAGAGTCTCGTTCGGGGGGATAAACCGAGATCCCACGTTATACCGGCCTTGTGCCACATGATGCCCACGTGAAGGTGGGGTGACTAAATATAGTCAGTAGTTTGTCAATCGATGTCGGACGACCGGCTGATCGGTTAAACTCTCTCCCTTCGGGCGGGGAGGAACCCGAATTCTCTTTCGGGGAGGTAAACCGACCCTGAACCCGTTTATACGCGTTCAAAGGACATATTTTTGGCCGAGCCCACAAGCTGGGAGAACTTTAGTGGATACCCACATTTGAGTAGACGCCCTGTAAATTTATTAAACGGTATATTTATTTATTTTCGTCAACCTGACTAAATATTCAAGTAATTGTTTCTCTTTTAACGTTTTACCTTTTGAATTATATTTAGTTTTATTTTATTACTCAATTTTCCCAACAGCATAGGCAGTAATCATAATTTCTTAAAAAATAAATAATAAACGCTTATTTTTGTTTAAAATGCAATGACAGATTAACAGTGTTGCAAGATCACTCTACACATATTCAGTATGTTTTTGCTTCATCGGACTTTTCCTTATGATAGTGGTAGTTCTAATTTGCTGTTTAATTTTCGGAACTTAGTCATGGGTTCCAAATAAAAATATATATAAAATCCAGATGTTTGTGGTACGCACTGCTGGAGTAAACTTAAACTGCTTCCTTACTTTTCTCTTGCTTTCTTATTTTTATTTACGATAACTATTAGGTTGGTGCAAAAATAATGACGTAATAATGTCGTTTTTTGGCGTTAAAAAATACGTCAAAAAACGACATTATCATGTCATTATTTTTGCACCAAACTAATACCTTTCTGCTCGTTTAGAGGAAATAAATATATTGGTGTGAAAGTTTCTATATTTAACATCCCTTTAAAAAAAATTTAACTTCAAAAATTTATCAGAGGTACGCATTTATCCAGGGTCGCATTTGTCTAGGGACGCAATTGTGTAGGAGGCAAATGTCCGTTCACCGACAGAAATACCTCCGACATCTTAAACTTTCACATGCGTGATGCCAGTGAACTTAGGCATGTAGCAATGATGTCTTTAGCTAACGTCTTACAATTATTTTAGATACCATGATTTACAATTATGCATTGAAATGGTTCCCACATTGAGTCTGCTGTTCAAACGTTATTTCTAAAACTAGTGAATCTGTAACTGCAACACAGACAGCTTTTCGTGATCATTTCATGTTACGTCGGAATGATGCTGTTCCGGACAGAAAATCGATACTACTATAGGTTGAAAATATCAGGGCCACAGGTTCAGCATTTAAAAGAAAGCACGAGGAAGGTCTCGAAGAGCTCGAACTTCCGGGCGAGGGAAAACTTTAAAAATCGTCTACAAGAGTGTGTGGCGAATAAAGCCCATTATTTGGCGGATGTCATTTTTAAAACCAAATGAATAAAAATCGTAATCCTTTCGTTAGACAACAGTGAAATTCATTTTTTTATTGGCAGTCGTCGTGGTCTGTTTGCCGATCATTAAAATGTGGTAGGTATTTCTGCTACAATCTGTGCCACGGGTTTACCAGCTATTAGCAAACAATGTCAAGACAATGAAAAGGATGAATCAATAGCCAAAATAAGGCTACTTGAGAGGTAAACTTAAAGAGAGCAATTATGAAAATAGGACGTACATAATCGATATTGGATCGGATTTCAAGAAATCCGAAAATTTGAAAAGGAAAAAGCAGGAAGATTAAGCGGAAATATTAAATTAAGCTAAAGGAAATTCAGTCAATAACAGAAGTTCTTAAACGGAAGCAGTGATGACAGGTGCTGAGAACAAAACTATATCAAAAGCATTGTATGTTTTCTAGTCCAGATAACATATTTCAATTAGACCTCAAGGAATTCTACACAGAAATTGAAAATGGACTTAGACGTCAAAAAACCACCATTTATTGAAAGAGTGCAAAACGATTGTGAGAATATTTAGACCATAAAATTATTTAGAATCCTGATGCTAAAAGAGAAGTAGAATCGAAAAGTGATAACAAAGAATAATTTTTGGCGAGCCTTAATAAAATTCCAAAAATGGAAATTCTCAGGAAATGAAAAGGTACCCAACTTTTGACAAAATCCCTTGCGCAATTAATATTCCTAATGAAATTCTAAAATGAATCACTAATGTTATTATATAGGAAGATACGCTGAAAAGTTTAGAGACTGACTCTGAAGGAGTGTTGCTGTGAAATACTGCCTACATTAATTTCGTCTCTTAATATCTGAATTATCACTTTCCAGATAGGAGAGTGCGCTGAAAATATCACAGGCTGATTAGAAAGTGATGACGCTAGAGCTGTGAAATCTGAATGCATTAATTCCAACTCTTTTTCCTAATAAATGCATTGTTACTTTCCAGATACGAGGCTGAGATGAAAAGTGCATAGGCTGACTATGATGGACTGATGCTAGAGATGCGAAATCTTGCATGCATTAATTTCAAAGCTTCTTACTAATTACTGCATTGTTTATTTCCAGGTACAGAAAGTTCATAGGCTGACAATGAAAACGCGAAACTAGAGCTGTGAAATATTACACGAGTTAATTACAACTCTTCTTATTAAGAACTGCATTGTTTATTCAGCTGAAATGAAATCAGACAGTTCAAAGAAGACTTCAACAGAAACTGGTAGCCATTCTCTTGAGAATGGATAAAATTTCGTATGGTGGTGTTATCAAGTACCTGCAGACAAGGGTTTAGCCTCGAAGGACATCCATGCTGACGTGGTTGCTAGATTAAGGGATAATGCTCCAAATTTGTCAGCAGTGCAAAAGTGGACAGCTGAATCTAGGTGTGTAAGGAAGAATCATGCAGATGACCGGACTTCCTGCAACTGCCAACACCAAGGAAAACATTGATCATGTTCACTACGTGGTGATGGATGACAGGCAATTGTCTATAAATCAAATATCCAATGCTGTTAGTATAGCCGTTAAGAGAGTGACGAGTATTCTGTACAATGAACATACCATGACTTCTGACACCTGATCAAAAGCACGCCAGTCTGATCACGCCATCGGAAAATTTTACATATTAGGTTGGTGCAAAAATAATATCGTTTTTTGACGTATTTTTTAACGTCAAAAACGATATTATTTTTGAACCAACCTAATAGTTCGAGGTAGATCCAGTTGTTTTCCTTAAACGCTTCTCAACCCAGGATGAGTGTTGGGTTCATCACTTTGAGCCAGAGACAAAGTGACAATCCATGCCTCCACAACTTGCCAAAGAAGGTCAAGTGCATTTCATCTGCAGTAAAGTAATGGCCTCAGTTTTTGGTGGCATTCAAGAGACATGGTTTTTATTGAATATCTTCAAATCAGTCAAAACATTAATTGAGAGTAATCTGCCAAATTGCTCAGGCAGATATGAAACCCTTTAAAAAACCAAACTCTCAGCAACAACGAAGAATGTGGTCATGTTTAATTATTACAATGCTCCAGCAGGCAAGTGATTGATTTCAATGAGAGGTGTGCGTGACTGAGGCTTTAATAAGAATTGAAATAAATACATTGAATTTTTCATAGCTCGACCGTCATTGCATTATAATCAGCTTATAAACTTTTCAATCCACTTTCGTATCTCTGACCAAAAACTGATGAAACAGATGATCCAAAACATCGTAGGCCAATAACATGTCATTCCCCCACGCATACATTAATCAAGTATTTAAAGACTGATTTTGAATACATTATTGCCGTTGAGCATAAAGGATGCCAAAGAGAGTTCGTACTGTTTAAACGATCAACTACTGCCACATAAAATGATCCAGGGAATCTGAGTATATCTGGGACAGATTATCGTAAACCCCTTTAGTATTATGGAACATAATTGTCTGTTCAAGTCTTTAGGATATCCCAAAGCTCGTAAATTTCCAGAAACTGGACGAAAATTTCCTGGTCGTAAATTTCCTGACAGATAGCATGAAAGCCACATTAAACCGTGATCACTAGCAATACACTAATACTTCCAGTCAGCCGTTGAATATTTGACGAGGAAACTTTCAAGGAGGCTCCTTGTCACCAATCCTTTTTTGGTCCCTAATCAAAATTTCCCATGAACTAAACAGTATTAACTGGCGTACAAATCGATCTCAAAATTCTGGCTTAAGTCTATACATACCGTATTGGTCGATCGCCAAACCTACAGTAAACTAACAATCTCCTAAATTGTAGGCCTACTAGCAACTAAAGTTAGACTACAGTATACGACAACTTTCTTCCAAAGCTACATAAGGTCACTGCACTTACCCATATATTGAGGCACTGTTTGTAATATCTTTCTATAGACATTTACAGCAAACAATCTACAGCATCCAAAGATAGTACCGTATGTGGTATTGGTATAACTTAGCGACCGTATAAAATTCGTTAGCTCTACTGATAAACATATTAAAATCCTCTAAAATATTAATACCATAGTTTACACATCAGCCCAGGTATTTTTGATAGTACTGCTACGTATCGCATGTAATTCTGTAACACAATATCACACATTCGCCATTTGCATCGGGGATATAAGGAAAGAAACTGTAACTGAATTTATTTTAATATTTTATTATTTAATATTAATTATGTGATAATATGCCGAATATCTTCGCCAAACACAAGTTTTAGTGGGATATATATGTTAACCAGCAGGATGTATGGTAAGTGGTGTACAGTTATTATTAGGAATTGTGTAACCATTTTTTGAAACTCGGCGGTAAACTTTTACATATTAAACCCACCGTATTAGTATGTTCTGATAGTACTGCTACGTGCTATTGTGGTGTGGAGTAATTGTTAGGTGTGCTGTCCCACTTATTTCCAATTCGGTGGTAAATATTTGTATCTTTAGTTTTAGAAAGAATTTTTTATCCTTAAAAACTCCGCAATTTACGGCATAGATAGAAAATAAACTAATTCTTTAATTTCTGATTCTACACTGTTGACCTTTAGTTTTTTCCCAAAAGATGATAAGGAGTTGAAAGGTCTCATTAATACTGAAAGTTTCAGTGATGTCCTCGGTATGAAATTCGAATTAGATAAATAAACAAAAGTAATATTAAAGATAGGAAGAATCGCTGAATAAAGCTTGCTCAATAGATGTAGATGATCCAAAAAATTATAGGCCAATAACATGTCTGCCCATCAAATATATATTGATCATGTCTATCCTGATGGACTGTACTTACTCTTTTCTCGATGGAAACAACATTCTTCCCCTGAAACAGAATGGATGTCGAATAGATTCATATGTTTGTAAAGATCGATGACTAATAAATAAAATGATCCTTCGAAAATTGCAGAAATAAAAATAGAAATCTCAGCATAGCTTGGATAGATTACCGGATAGCATTTGATAGTTTTCCACACACTTGAATCCTTAAGTATCTTCAGTGATAGTAAATTTCCTTAAGTACAGCATGAAACTGTGGAAGATTAAATTATATCTAAATAGCAAATGTACAGCCAATCCCTATTGTTTAAATATCCAACGAGGAATCTTTCAAAAAGATTCCTTATTGCCCCTTCTGTTCTGCCTGTCTTTAATCCCCCTTTCCCATGAAATAACCAGTAATAAATATGGATACAAAGTAAAAAAAAAAAGAAAAGTATTTAATCACCTATCCTATAGGAATGATATCAAACTCTTTTCCAAAAACATCAATGAGTTGAAGGGTATCCTCAATATTGTAAAACCTTTCAGTGTCGATATCAGTATAGATTTCGAATTAGATAAATGTGCAAAATTGTTGTGGATTCCGGGGATGGAATCCTGCACAAATAAATAAACAACGCCAGTAATTGAAATAGAAAAAATATGTTTATTAGAATACAAACTTGAAATGAAGATTAGTAGTCCAGAATGCGGGTTAGAAGAAAAGTATATCTACAAGTCACTGTAGGTGAAGCCGTAATTATCTCTCTTTCTGGACTCTCGTATAACTCTGGGTGAACACCCTGTCTCGACGTTTTCCTCACGCTATCTCTCCGTAGTATAAGTATACTTTGGACGAGTCCATCTTGTGTACAATGGGCGAGCCCCACAATAAAATGTAACATTCGAAAAAAGTTGCATTACTGAACTTCTCACAATACATTTAGATATTATCACAAAGATTAGGGAACTGCAATAAAAAGTAGCGTATAAATGGATAGCAGTCAGTGAAGGAGATGGGAGTCAGAATAAGTAAATGAATGAGAATGTAAGTAAACAGAACTACAGATGTAAGAGCTTGGTGTATGCTTGGAATCTGAAAACAGAGCAAGCAATAAGTAAATATTACTAAAAACAAGAACTAGGCGAGATATCCCTAGACAGTGGAACGAGAACAGTCTAACCTCGTAGATTAAATAAACAGTTCAGCTTGTAATCCTCCTGTAGGTTACACGTATCGACATATACCTCATAATGGCCGGATGGTACAACAGCCGTGATGTTGTAATAAACAGTGGCAAACATGAGGAGGACAATAATTCGAATGTAAATACTGTATCATTGCTATCACTAATATCTGCACCGGGAAATCTATAGCTGGGCAGGATAATGCAAAAAAAAAAAAGAATTGTAGGAACATCATCCAGAGCTACTTACAGACATAGACCCTGTAACAAATTTATGGAACTTCACAGTGCATACAGACAGAGCAATCAAATCTAATCGCTCGGAAATCGTGATCAAAGAGCACAAAAACAGGATGTTCTTTCTTATTGGCATGACAGTTTCTGCAGACTGTAATGCATCTTTGAAGATCTTCAAAAAAACTATCAAAATACAAGGATCTTGAAGTGGAAATCTAAAAAAAAAAAATGTCGCATATGAATAATTCCAGTTGTAGTTGAAGTTCTTAGTTTGATTGGTAAAAGTTCCGATGTCCTCGAGGAATGGATCCCTGGTGACACATGCTTTAAAGAACTACAAAAAACAAAAAAAAACAAAAAAAGAAAACACTTGCTCACACGTTACGAGGGGGTTTATCTATATAAAATGTGTGTAATTTTAGATTGCCTTTTTTATTTCTTTATTTAAAAATACTCAGTGAAAATTCTGGTCATAGGTTTCTGGTTAAGACTCAGAAGGAAATGAGTGTACAACAGAGAAAGAAAAATAATAAATAAATAAATAAATATGACCGCAGACATAACAAGGTAGCGACATATGTACACTCGAGAGATATGCAAGAAGCACAAAATCGAAACCATTGAGAGATGGTATAATCACCAATCAGACACAGTTAGCCAAACTCTGGGACAGGTCAACACAAACTGACAGGGAAATAAAAGCCAACGGACCTAATATTATCTTAAAAGACAAGAAATTCAGGAAGTGTATGCTTATTGACATAGCAGTACCATCTGAGAGAAACACTTCTGGACCTCGTGAAAAAGGGAATAGACGGTTTTACTAACAGTGTCCCAGATAATATCAACATACAAGTTACCAAGAAGTTCGGCCTACAAGGAATATCCCATATACTAAGAAAAGTGCTATCAGTTAAATGGCAATTCACCTATAGGGCCTAAGGACTATAGTTTGGACCCGGTAATAATTATGATGATAATGACTATGTCATTTGACTAAATATTATTATTATAGGTGCTATGAAGATGTTATTGTCGAAGGGAGAATTATAATCTAACGTCTTGAGCGCAGGGGATAAAATCAAGCTAAGAAAGACCACAAGATCGTATATAAGGAAAGCGAATTTTTGCAAAACTGATTCAGATGTCATCAAATACATGAATTTTAACATGGAACTAATATTTAAAAAATATTTCTTTATTATAAGATTTATCGGTTTGATAGCAAGTATCTCATCGGGAATATAATCGATAGTTTAAATAATATATGGAATGATATCGCCTAAATTACGGAACAATTTAGATAACACTGGCATCACATTTTAACAGATTGTACCAAGATTACTCAATTCATTGTACCAAAATTACTCAAAAATATATTGAAATACTAAAGAACACATTTATTCAATAATCGCCATTCACTTCAACCACGGCCGCCAGACGACTTTGGAATCTCTTGCATCTCTTCTGCAGGGAATCCATGTTTAAATTTGTGAATGCTGCCATAATCCTTGCCTTTAGTTCATCTTTGGTTTTATAAGGAGTTTTTTTTTTTGGTTGTCTCGCTCAACTGCGCCCCTACACATTTTTTTTAAGCGTTTCACACCAAGCAAGGTGAGAAGTCACGAGGACGCAAGGGGCTACAGAAAATTTGGAGCCAGATCAGATAGGGATGAAAGCGTCGATTCCAGCTTTAACCCAGGTTGAGACCTCAGAAGCACATTCTTGGACGGGGAGCGTAAAGACAACATCCGAGGGGACATAGCGGAGGAAATCACGGAACGTGTACCAGTCAGCTCGTTGATAGTAGAATGAAGTTCTAGTGGTAGGAGGTTCTTTGCGGGGGATGGAGTTGAAGGAGATGTTAACAGATAATGTTAACAGGATCAGAGTTACCAACACGGCAGAGTTGCGTGGCGCTACAAGACTCGGGGATGGAGGTAAAACACAGATTGTGAAGAGAGGCCTTACCTTCCTGGTTGAAGGCAAAACGAGTGGGGAAGTTAACTATCTGCGTGATGGATTGAGATACTGAAAAATTCAGCGTTTGAATGTCTGCGTGGTCAGTAGTAGCATTCTTAAGCCACATGGTATGATGGGCGTTAAAGTCGCCAAACACAGATATGTGAGCAAACGGTTGGAGGGAGAGAGCCTTGTCTATGCTGTCAGAAATGCTATCGAGTATCACACAATCAAGCTAGTTGCAGTCTGGTGAATGAGGTGGCCAGATGTAAGAGATGATGTGGTCTTAAAAAAATTGTTTGACAACTATGACTGGATACCTGCTTGTGTGGCAGAGTCCTGTTGCTAGACATAGGATCTCCCAGCATCTCCCTTTTGACCCAGGGCAGAACTGTCTCCTTGAGGTACTTAATGTAGCCCTCCGTGTTGAGTATGAGTCCTTATGGGAAGGTGAACGGAGGCGTAAATTCGCGATCACTACTGATCACGCCAAACACCTTCGTAATCACCACTGGACTCATACAATTCTTTCTGGATCTTCTGCACTGTCCTCAAATTAAGACCCAGACATTCTTAATTGCGGTATTGGAGCTTCCAACTCCAATGTTAAGCAGTATGTTGTTTCCAAATTTCTGGCGGAGTGTATTGCGTCATGGTACTCTTTTTCTACCAAACGGTGCACAACTTAACCTACTATACTGTGCAGACGACAAAATCAAAACAAAACAACGCGCATGCGCGAAATCAAAAAAAAATATAAAATGGCGACAATTTATCCATCCAACCCTGTATATCACTCACTATTACTTCAGATTTAGAGATTCAAATCTATTTGATACGAATGCCTTCAGTTTTCTTGTTTTTAATTTTGGAACAGTACTAGAAATGATTTTTTGTGCGTTTTTTTATTGTTTTTAAAAGCGAAACGTGGCGTTGTTTTTGCGATAAGTAGAACAGAAATCGGTTCTCAGAAAACCAAGCCAACCAGATTTGTCTTATGGCAAAAGAAAGAAAGAAAAATATAAGAAAAATAATATGAAATTAAAGAAGATAAAAATCTTTCGGTGCATTTTTGGATTTGAGACGAAATCTCCCTCTTCTAAAAAGAAAAATGAAAATAGAAAAGGAAAGGAAATCAAATTAAAACCGAAAATAAATTTCAAGCTTTTCTAGCAGATAAAATGTCTCCTTTCTTTGCATTGAATTTATGATTGCTTTGCATACGTGTATATATATATATATATATATATATATATATATATATATATATATATATATATATATATATATATATATAATTATTTATTTAAAAAAAGTTTATAACATAAATATGTTATAAAATCACTACAAAATAGCCATTTTGTTTCAACACCCCATTCATTCCGTATACAACAATCATATACTTGGGTATATATATATATATATATATATATATATATATATATATATATATATATATATATATATATATATGTTACTACCGATTATCTTGACAATATTCCGATGATCTTGCCATTCATTCCGTATACACCAATCATAAACTTGGGTATATATATATATATATATATATATATATATATATATATATATATATATATATATATATATATATATATATGTGTGTGTGTGTGTGTGTGTGTGTGTGTTACTACCGATACCGATTAACTTGCCAATATTCCTAGTAATGTAAGTGTTAAGCCATTTAAAGTATTCTTTTACTTACTTTTATCTAGGTCCATTTTCAGAGAAACCCGATGATTTTTGTTCTTTAGAATTAATGTGGTTTACAAAAAGACTTTTATTGTTTTATAAGCTTTTACTCTGAAAATCTGTAGCTAAATTCTCTGTAGAAGTAAAAGGTTTTCAAAAGCCGCTTTGTTTGAGAACAAGTCTTGCAGATTTTCATTAAGCCCTTTCATCTTGAGGATATTTAGCAAAAATGATTTTACATTTATGACGTCTGGCCTTCTTTGCAAGTTTTAGTAGCTGGCTGTAATTTACAATTGATATATTGAAAAATAAGAAGTGTATTGATTTCTAAGGAAATTATGGATTTTTATATTTAAACCAACATTATATCTTAATACGCAAACATTATATTTTAGTGAATACACGTGTTTGAATAGACGACCTGCTTCTTTACAAATATGAATTAGAGCCACCGGCCTGTGCATTCGGGAATCTTAATAAAAAATAAAAAAAACTTCGGTAGACATACGTTATTTACTAAGATCCTCGAGTACACAGGCCGGTAGATATGATTCATACTGCTAAAAAACAAAGAGAGCGTCTATTCAAATATGTTTATCCACTAAAATATAACATTTAAAATGATAAGAAATACGCATTCATATAATAACTGTGAATAAATTTTTAAAAAAATACAGTAAAGTGGTAATATTTAAACTCGTTTAACCAAAGGATCGATAATCTGTTTAATCCCATTTTCATAAACTGTATTTGGATATTACACCTTTATGATAATTTTATCTATCTTTTGCTACCATTTTAAGGTGAATTGTTCTTCTTTTAACATAGATTTTTTTTTATCGTTGTAATTAAATTTTCTATCCCTGCAAAAAAATTACAACACACACACACACACACACTGACATCTCATTTTAACAGATATATGTACCAAAATTACTCCAAAAATATACTGAAATATTAAACACTAAATTTATTCAATAATCGGCATTAGCTTCAACCACGGCTGCCAGACGACTTGGAATCTCTTGCATCTCTTCTGGAGGGAATCCGTGTTTAAATTAGTAAATACTGGCATAATTTATATATATATATATATATATATATATATATATATATATATATATATTAAGAAATGGACAATGTCCGACAATTTATTAAATACTTGTATCTATAAAAAAATATTAAACATATAAAATGTCTTTAATATATATATATATATATATATATATATATATATATATATATATATATATATATACCGATTATCTTGCCAATATTCCTAGTAATGTAAGTGTTAAGCCATTTAAAGTATTCTTTTACTTACTTTTATCTACGTTCATTTTCATGTGTGTGTGTGTGTGTGTGTGCGTGTTTCTCTGTGTGTAATTAATGTCAATAATTTTATTAATAATGGAATTTTAAGTGATATTTCAAAAATGTTCCGAAAGTTTTTTTTTCGTTTTATTTTCAGAACGGAATGTACGTGAGGCGTAATGGATATCAGTGTTGGGTGAAAAATCGCAGAGCCAAGTTCGAATTTCAATTATCTTCGTTACAATCGCATAAGCAAAATTAGCCTTTCTAAATTGAGATGGGATATTTTATCACCGCCGACTCAACACCGTTGACTCAACACCGGCTAACTCATCTCCGGGATAAATCAACTCCGGGAATCTAGATATGGCCACAGTTCTCCCTTTTTCGGTCCAATCTGTCTCTTGTAAAGATCTTCTTCACAAGCTGAAGAGTTACGCTATCTGGACACATTTTTTGAACTTATCCAGTCTTTCCTATCTAATCATTCCCAGGGGTCCATTATTGGCCCTACCCTGTTTTTCATCTGATTAATTTTCTTCCCGATGACATCAGCTCTCAACGCAGTATCTACGCTGATGACACAACCATTTAATCCTGCTTCGATATTAAGGCTGATCAGTCCGACAAGTTCAAAATGGCAGCCGATATCCAAAACGATCTCAAGTCCGTCGTTAACTGGGGCAAAAATGGTTTATTTATTTTAAACTTCTTTCTATTATTTACCTGAGTGACCGCTCTCTGCCTTCCATTAGAATGGCTGGGGAAAGTGCCTCGTTCTGCCTTCTCGGGTTTATGTTCTCAGGTGACATGAATTGGAAAGACTATATTGAATCCATTCAGGTGAGCTGTGTAGAATATTGGTTAGCTTGCCAGTGGTCTAACACACAAGTAGGCAAGTGTAGCCAAAGCTAATAACTCTTCAGTCATTTCATAGAGAAATATATGGGTGAATAAAGACCACTCATGCAAATGTATTGGGCAGGTCCATTCTAGCAAAATGGACCAACCTAACTGGTGTATTAGGCACTCTCCTATAAAATGAGGTAAAATTAGCTGGCTTGCTTTACAAGGAAACAAAAGAAGGCAGCCATGTTGGCAGGTAAGTCACTTGACTTCTACAAGCTGCTAAGAAATTTGATTCACTCTGTCGTGAATCTATCTTACATGTCTATAAGTTTACCATTCCTCCATTGTGGTCACATATGGTCCGAGGCTCCTGCTATTGAGCATGAGCTCCGTGATAAAATCCAAAGAAGGTGACTCTCTGTGTCTTTTCTGTAAATACTTTCATGGTAATTGTTTGGATGAGCTCTTTACTATGGTACCTTGACTTTTTTTCATTTAAGCGCAATACTAGACTAGCGTCAAGATCTCATCAATTTACTGTTGAACTGGCGATATGTAGCTGTAAATTCAATGCTAACCGTTTATTTTCTCCTACTTCTCACCCGTGGAACACCTTTCCGGGTAAATGCTTACCAGTCAACTTTAATCTGTACAAATTTAAATGCAATGTCAATCGCTATCTATTGTTCCCCTGATTGCTCTTTTCTGTTTCTGCTCACTATTAATGATTCTGTTCCAAATTCTTTCCCACCCAGTAACCCGTTCCAACTTAGTGGCTTTACAGCCTTTCACGGGGTGATACCTGTAGTGATCCAAAGGGGCGATCGTTTTACCAGCATCTTTAACAAAGGATATTAAATATTTGATCTACTTGAGGCCTAGAGTGAATTTAGCACCGAAACACGTTCAAAACGTGAAGCAAATTTAGAATAAAACTGTTCATAATGACCGGGAATAAATCGGAGTCGGATACTTCTTTCTTCTTTTGTGTGCCCTGTCCAGTCAGGCGATCATGACCCTCCACATGTTCCTGTCTCGAGTAGCTTTTAATAAGTTTTATCTTTATGTTATTTAACCCAAACCCTGTTCCGCTATCCATTTGTTCAAGCCCATCAAGTATGTTACGCGCTTCTTCCTGTGTACATATTTCCCTCTATTTCTCCTATGAGTATTACACTTTTCAAGCCACCCTTCCTCATTACGTGCCCCTGAAATATCGACTACCTCATCTTGGTGTCATATATAAGTTTCGTTTTCGTTTCCATTCTCTCCTAAGACTCTTTGTTGATCATATATTTGGCTTTATATTTGACCTTGTGCCGCATCCTACCTCGTGAGGAGGCAGGGAAATATCGCAGTATGCTGCCTAAGCTAACAGCGTGAGCTGTTAGCGTGGGAATCTCCAGTCGTGTCAAACTCTCTACCTTTGAGCAGAGAGGAACTCGGACAAGGCTCTGCCGAAGGGCAGAGTCTCGTCCGGGGAGGTAGACAGATACCCGATCCCGCGTATTCGGGGTATACGGGCAATTTCTGTCCGAGCCCACTGGATTTCCCCACATTAAATTTGGCTTCGTGAGGAGGTGGGTAAACATCGGAATATGCTGTTAACTAGTTCCCCTACAGCAGTGGTTTACCTACTTCACGCCGCTGGTGAGTATTGTATTTTGTTGATGTTATAAAGATTACCATTTCATTTCCAACTTCCGTTTTGGTTATTCCTCATTCAGTAACCTTTTCTAGGTTACAACAGTTATTTACCTATGATCTGTAAAAATAGATATTTATTGAAGTGAAAGTTGTATAGAGCATGAAGATATTGCATGTGACCAGCTTATCGGGCATTTGAAATGATTAGCCTTCATGATAGCTTTCGATTCTTCTTCTCAAAGATATTTTAGCAAACTCAACATAAACAAAATATAGTCAGCTGCAGCGGTGATCGAGGTAGAATTTAAAAAAAATGAAAGAAAACGGAAGGGTAATAAAAATTAAATTAAAAGGCAGAAAATCATTTTGAGTGAGTGTAGCTAATATTATAACCGATTATTACTGAAAACGACTTCAACTCTATGACCTGTCAGTAATCCTTATATATATATATATATATATATATATATATATATATATATATATATATATATATATATATATATGCCCATTTGACAAATGTCTGGGTTTCGCAATCAAAGAAAGAAGATTTTGATTTTACAAACCATAAATGACCAGCAGTAACAGTAAAGGTCTCCAAATATGGCATACAAGAATCGTCTATTCACTAATATATGGAGATATCAAATGAGACGAATGTTTAGGCTTGTACACAACACACCAAATAAATATTAAGGCAATATGAAAATATTATATTCATTATTGTCAGCATCGTTGGCACATTTTGTAATTCAAGCTAATAGACGTTGATATTCTGGGCTTCTCGTAATCAGGAACAACTGTTAACATCTTTTAATATTGTATACATTAACTGTCTATTAACCAATAAATGGAGGTATAAAATGAGTTCTTTTGTGGGTATAACGGTGAACTACATCCCTCAGCAGAGCCTCTGATCGAGAGGTTTTGAGGAGCGTGGAACCAGGTTTAATTGCTTTTGTTCTCATGTCCCTCCTGGACCGGGGTTATTGTACCCTTTAATGTCTCAATTAGGTCAGGTTAACCCCAAACTTGGAAAAAAAACTATGAAAGTTTGGAAATACATTTTTATAGTGAAAATACTGGCAATTTTTTTTTGTAAATAAAATAAAAAGATAAAAATGACTAGCAATCTATTTTTGCAAATGAAATTAAAAATGCTCCCAAGAAATTTAAAAGTTGGCATTAAATGTCCCATAAGCAGTTTATATTTCGCTAAACAAAGAAATTAATTAATTAATTAATTAATTACGTGTCAAATAGTTAGGTTTTTACAAAACTCACCTCAGAAATATCAAAGCAATCCAAGATATTCATGTTCATTTTTATCAGCATCGTGGGAAAATTTTGCAATCCAAGCGAATAGACGTTGATTTCACAGGCCACACGTAATCTACAGTATCTGTGAATGTCACTTAATATGGAATAAACGAACCGTTTATACAACAATAAATTTATGCGATCAAATGATTCAAATATTTAGGCTGTCCACAAATCTCCACGAAAATTTCCCAGGCCACACATGATCAACAGTATCTGTGGATATCTCTTAATATGGAATACACGAACCGTTTATACAGAAATAACTTTATGCGATCAAATGATTCAAATATTAGGTTGGTGCAAAAATAATGACGTAATAATGTCGTTTTTTGACGTATAACGTCAAAAAATGACATTATTACGTCATTATTTTTGCACCAGCCTAATATTTAGGTTATCCGCAACACTCCACGAAAATTTCCCAGGTCACACATGACTAAGAGTATCTGTCGATGTCTCTTAATATGGAAGACACGAACCGAATAGCCACCCCTATCTCTCATCAGAATGGCTGATTCTCAAACCCTCCAGAGCGCCTCGTTACGCCTGCTTGGTCTCACACTGTCGACTGACATGAGGTGGAATATATACATTGAATCAATAGCCACGTCTACCGCAAGGAAAGTTGGTTCTCTTTGTCGTGACAGAAAGGTTTTTCTTGTCTGAGTTCATCCTTCAAATCTATAAATCAACCATCCGTCTTGGCATGGAATATTGCTGTCATATATAGTCTGGTGCTCCCGCTGTACATCTCGGGGTCCTCGACAAAATCCAGAGACGAATATGCATGATAGGTACTGATCTAGTCTACAATCACTATCCCACAGACATGCTGTGGTCTCCCTTTGTCTCTTCTACAATTATTTTCGCTGCAACTGTTTCGACGAGCTGGTTCCCGGACTGCATGAATTTAAGCGAGCTACCAGGCTGGCATATCGCCTCCATCCGTCCACTGCCATAACAGTTAAATCTAACCGTCTCTTCTACTCAAACAGCTTCTTCTCTAGCACTTCCCGTCTGTGGAGCTACCTTCCCGTTACTTACTTCACCCGATGACTATAATTTTCAAATAATCAAGTGTAATGTCAATCGACATCAGTCACCCTGAGCTTGTTCCCAGTGCTTCTCTGTAGCCTTTCCCCAAACATGCCTGTTTACTCTTGTTCTCAATCCTCTGTAACCCCTTGCGTGTTAGTGGCACTCGCGCTTTGCTAAGGGTGAATTACTTTAAAAAAAAAAAGGTGTAATATCAAGTTTAGTGCCCAGGGATACATTAGATTGAAACTTTGAGTTGTGTAGTGTAGGAAATGTTATGGGACACTAATTCTAATTTGATGGAAAATGTTCAGTATAAAAGAATGAATAATTCGCATTCAATTCATTATAGATATTTAGAAAATTAGAACAGAAGAGGGCAGAAAAATCGATTTCCTGAACGAAAATAAATTAATATGAAATTGCAGTGAATAAAATTTCAGATAAATTAAACTGGATAACGAAAGTTTAATACAAATGGCGCAGATTACGCCATTTGTATTCAGTACTAAAGCCGATCCACACAAAGAATGGAAGGAGGAGAGACATTATGCGTTCTCAGCGGATTAAGTACTCAAAGGAGAATTAACTTTCTAATAGTCTGTGTCAATTTCGGCTGCAATCGATTTTGTCTGGAAAAAGAATGGCTTTTTTTATTGCGTTATGATATTCTAGTTACCAATGAAGCAGTCTTCATTTGTTTTGTATTCTCGCAATATGGAAACAAAATTTAGGTAAAATAGAAAAGAAGATTTTTAGGAATGTTTTTTTAAAGAAATGGATATGCACATATGTGGAGATGTCTGTTTTCACACACTATGACTATACGTGTGTAAATATAACGGCGTGTGTATGTGTAGGCATATATATATATATATATATATATATAAGTATGTGTCTGTCTTTCATATATATATATATATATATAATTATTTATTCGAAAATTATAGCATAAATATGTTATGAAATCATTTGGTAAGACAA
>OZ010582.1:59427986-59565486 GCA_963932145.1 Acanthosepion lycidas | reverse complement strand
AGGTTGCAATAAATCATTATACAGTCAATTACAATAACAATTAATATAAAGCAATTAATCAACAGTCCAGACTAACATTAAATTGCTATGGTAAACAATAGTAAATCATCTATCTCTCTGAGTTGGGGTATTATGATTACTTGCATTATTTACATTACTCGGACTGTTATCCTGATCTTCATTGCCATAATCATAACATTTCGGCCAATGTACTCTCCGGCCTTCTTCAAGTGATTGGTTGTGAGTTCAATACCAGGCCAGAACAGTGGTGAACCAAAACTTGGTGTTTAAGGGAAATAAACGAGGTATCCGGAAGAGGCATGACACGTGGAATTAGAACAAACTACCCCGGTGGATGATATAAAGGGTTCGGTTCGAAATTCCAATCGCCTGAAGAAGGCCGGCCCTTACAATGGCCGAAATGTTGTGAATATTGCAATGAAGATCAGGATAATAGTCCGAGTAATGTAAATAATGCAAGTAATAGTAAATTAATTACCGATACAGTTCGAACTGTATGCCACCTGCTTTAATACTTTGCTTTTTCATTATAAGTAGCTGTATAGTGACTTTATTGTCACTCTGTATTATAAAGTTTTAGCTTTAAGATATCTGGATTTGGAGAAATTGGACAAAATCAACAGTAAACCAGCATTCTTGAATTTATCTAGGAAAAAATAATCGTACAGATTCGTGACTAAAATTTAATATCACCTTCCGCGACCGAAATTAATGCGCTCTCCTTAAAGCTGTATCATAAAAAAATAAAATAAAAAAAAAATAAAACACGTGTCTAATGCCAGTGTATAATCAATTGCATAGGATTTCTTTTTTATTCCTTGGGACCTGCTTATTAAGATATTGCATGTATGTGCATTATTAGTTTTTATATCTAAACCACTTCATGTTTGAGGAGATTGTCCAGCATTTGCTGCCATACAGGAAGACAGATATTCCGTAAGACTTCAGCACTATTTTCTTTGCCTCCAACCACATATTTTCTGTCCCTTAATACACTGTTTAGTTTTTGGATTGCATCTTTAACCATCCCAATATGACTTAGTTAATTACTCTTTCATAAACTACCTTTTCATTAAATATACCAAATAGAGTTAACAAATAACGCTGACTTATTCGTCGACTGCTGCTACGTGAAAGCAAACCTTGTTGCAGTTTTTGTGGTATTTCTGAACTAGTGAGCTAGCCTAAATGAGTTGACTCATTTTATAGTTCGCCAATAGAAGGGTTAACCAATCAGAAAGCTTAAAATATTTAATGCGACGTTATAAAGGCAGCCATTGTTTTTTCTCCTAAATTGTCTGCACTGCCAAACTGATATGGAAGACTTAAAGAATTACTTAACAACCGCTACTTTCTCTGAATCTTCACTGCCGACCTCTGATATTGAACAGATTACGGACTTCACTGGATTCCATATTCAGAGACTGCGGCAAACATGGTCAACAAATCTGACCATTGAAAAGTAATAATTCAGTTTTATCATCAGAATTAGTTTTATTGTCAGGTTAGCGTTCCAAGGATCGACAAAAAAAAAATAGAGGATATTTGTTCATATTTTTTAATTTTAAAGAATATACTAATAAATAATAAAAATTCAAAGAATATTTTTGTTGTTCTTGGTCTTATCTAATCTATACCCGAAACAAAAATTTAATTTAATTTGAAGAATAATTGGAATCTTAATGTTTCTTTGCAGAACTGTATTTATATATTATACAGCAATGTGTGTCAGTTATTTCCATTTACTCTCTTTCTTTTTCATACTGGTTCTTTGCCTCTCTCTTTTTAATATTTTTTTTTCATGTAGCATAAATTTTTAATACTCAAAATCCTATATAGCCCACCAAAATTTCCAGTCACCCACCATTTTCTATTTCATTACTCATCGACCTCCCAACTTGAAATCACCCGCCGATGAATGTTATCGCCCAGGTTGAACCTTGATCTCACTTGAAATACTTTCGAATGGCATTTACAGTACGTTCTACAAAGAAATTAGTTCATTTTTTTCTACTTATATTTAATATTGGAGAAAAGAGATAAAAATGATATTTTTTTTTTGTTTTATTCATTTAGTTCATATTATTGAATCGCCTGTTTTCTGTCATTATTTTAATCTACTCAATTCTCTTCGTCGCCATTTTTTATAATTTTAAACTCTAAGTGGAAACAAATAAAAGATAATATGAAAAATCTAATAAAAAGAATGGCGTAAATACTAAAATATTGCACGAATGAATAAAAAAAACGTATTAAAATATAGAACAATGCATTCAGTGGCACTGCCCTTTAGATCTAAAGTACAATCAACCTTATTGAATAATTGAGAATATAATTGAGATTTTCGTAAATTAATTCCTCGAAAAAAATGTTTTCTGTATCAAAATAATAACTAATCATATATAGCGATTTTCAACTCCAAATCTTCATTTCTAAAAGAAAAATAATACGTAACATTTTCGATTAATAGATATTTTAATTAGGTGGATTGTAATATTTTCCCTCAGAGAGATGTTTTTCATATTTTCAAAAAAGAAAAAAACTTCACTTTAGTGTGTCACTCTTCACGCTGTAGTATAGATTTGATTCTCTGCGACCCTTCCATGGAAACAATGATTTCAGAATATGGGTAGAATCGAAAGAAACGTGAAGACGTTCACATATGCTGGTAGTATTAAATCTTTGTGAAATACATCAGTGGGATTCTTTGGCAGACATTATCAGCGATATTTTTAGCCGAGGTTCATTAGAGGTTTCGGGTCTTTTAATATCAAAACCGCTTTCCACGGTGACCCAACCAATACTGATCGGGTATTCACTTAGCTACAAGTTTCCTAAATTTTAAAGGGTATACTGTCAGTATTTAAAAGATACATTAATTTTCAAATTCCCTGATCCTGGGAACCGTTAGTTAAAGCAGTGAATGTTTAACTACAAATATTTTCATGGTAACTGTTCTGACGAGCTTTTTCCCTCTAGTGCTCTGATTACATGAACTTAAGCGTTGTACTAGATTAGCATTTGGCCCCAACCGTTTGCTGTTGAAATGGCTAAATGCAACCACCACTTCTGCTGCAGTAATTTATTTTCTCGCACTTTCCGACTATGGAACTCCTTTCCTTTTACCTGTTTCCCTGAAACTTACATTACTCAAAAATTTAAATGCAAGGTCAACCGCCATCTTCTGTTGGCTTGAACCCTATTTCCTCATTTCCCTTATACCCACTATTTTATTTCACTTTCCCTCTCTGTAGCCCACTGTGTGCTAGTGACACTCCTACCTTGCTAGCGGAGGACTGGTTTGAAAAAAAAAATTAAAAATTAAAAAAAAAAACTCGCTTATAACAATGTTCTTCGGGGTAACTCGACGTGATGGAATGGTTAGCAAGCTTCTCTCGCTAGAAAAATTTACTTCTGAATAGTGATTTCGACCCTTATTGGGTGCTCCAGACTTTTGGCCTTGTGTCAAATATAAGCTACGCTTAGAAAATATTCAATAGAAAGTTCTCTAATTAACTAACTTCGTCTACATTATTTCACTAAAGTTTTGCATCACTTAGATATTCAGGTCATTTTAAAAATATACGCAAAAACCACATTTCTGCAAAAATATAAATTTTTTACTCTTTACCAAGTTCTTGTACTAAATACACAATCCTTGTTGATAGAATTGGAAAAGGAAAAGAGAAAATGTGTTTCTCTTCTCCTTCCGGTTATAATAGGCGCAATTCACAGAACAAAACTCAAACACTGCGTAAAAAGGAAAATCATTTTATACACAAGAAAAGGCAAAAATGCGACAATACGAAATGTACACAAATCATTTGTGCGTCTATTATGGCAGGATAACAAATTTCAAATGGTTCAAAAAGAGACTACCATTGAAAAGGATCGTTCAAAAAAAAAAAAAAAAAGGATTGGCGTCGTAAAAGTGTGGTTTATAAAGAAAAATGATAGCTCAAAAAGTATTACTGTCGAAAAAGGATGGTTCAAGAAAGGATTAGCATCGAAAGAGAATTGTTCAAAAAAGGATTAACGATCGAAAAAGGATTGTTCAAAAAAGAATTAGCATCGAAAAAAGATTGTTCAAACAAGGATTAGCATCGAAAAAGGATTGTTCATAAAAGGATTAACCATCGAAAAAAGATTAGCATTGGAAAATGATGATCCCAAAAACGATTAACATCGAAAAAGTATTGTTCAAAAAAGGATTACCACCGAAAAAGAATTGTTCAGAAAAGGATTATGATCGAAAAAAGATTGTTCAAAAAAAGGATTACCATCGAAAAAGGATTGTTCAAAAAAGGATTACCATAAAAAAAGGAAAAAACGGGGTTACATTTTAGCTTAGAAAAAGACACGTATTCCTCGCAGCCTTCTTTAAGATTAGAGCTTCCAGAACAGCCTCTTTTATTTCCGAATAGATTCTTTCTAGTATGGATAATTTTGTCCTCCCAACAAAAGGTCAATGTGCATCTATTGTTTACCGTAATCACCACTATCGTCTACAGGGTTTTCGGAAAATTACTATGACGTTTCGAATCCGATTTTTTATATTTCTGATTTAAACCCCAACTGAAGAACGTTTATTTCTTACCGAACACGTAAACACAGATTTGGTGCGATAAATTTTCAGATACTCCTGTGCCACAGCGCAATGGAGCTCGAAACCTTGTTGATAAATATCGGGAAACAGGATCAGACGACGATGCCAATCGTTGTGGAAGGCCGGCAAAGCAACCGGAGGAGAAACTTGGATATTTCTGAAAGTGTGGAGCAGAGTTCAAGAAAATCATTATGCTTTCAGTCAGCGTTTTGTCAGTCTATTTTAAGCGAGCAAGCGACAGCGGTGTTCAAAATGAAAATAAGAAGGAACCAAGCCTGTATTGGTGATAACTGACGTCACTTTCAACGTTGTTTCCATTTTAGATTCAAATTCTCCTCCTTTATTCTATATTGAACCGTGTCTGTTAATAAAAATAAAAAGTGCATATAGACTTTCTGAACACTCTGTGTATCAATGGTAAACGATGTAGCAGGAATTTTGCCAAATTCAGAACTGCCAGCAATCATTACAAGAAAAATGCAATGAGCAGTCACGTGCAGGTAGTCCAGGTCAAAAACAAAAATAACAGATTTGATTCCGGTGAATTCTGGAAAATTACAAATAATTTTCTCAATAGAGGCAAACCGACATTTCTTTTTATTATATTTTGCCGTAATGTTATATCATCCTCGTCAGAAAAGGCTAAACTTTTTGCAATAGACTTTGTCTCTAACTCCACTTAGAGATGCACCATCCCCTGCCTGACTGGACGGACTGTTGCGTACTGGACATTTACGCCTCGGTGAATTGCGTACCAGACAATTACGGGCCTGGGCATTTGCAGTTACCATTTTTTTTTTTAGAGTTAACATAGAAATTTACACACCAGTACCTTTAATAATTCTAAACGAGCAGAAAATAGTTACCATAAATACACAAAATGCGAGAAAAAATTATGTTTAAAAGAAAGAGAAAATTAAGCTTGCAGTTTCAGTTCTCTCCAGCATTGTGTACCAAAAAAATCTAATAAATTCTGGATTTTATAGATTATATTTTTATTTGGAACCCATGGCTAAGGTCCGAAATTTAAACAATGGTAGAAGAATAATTGTGGACGAGAAAAAATACTATTAGGTTGGTCCAAAAATAATGTCGGTTTTTGACGTTAAAAATAATATCGTTTTTTGACGTTAAAAAATACGTCAAAAAACGATATTATTTTTTCACCAACCTAATATACGACCATCATAAAAACAACGCCCATAAAACAAAAACCTACTGGCGATGTGTAGAGCGATCTTGCAACACTTATCTGTCATTGCATTTTAAACAAAAATAAAATTTTAACTGTTTGTTTTATTTTATTCCTTTATTAAAATTTATGATTAATACCTATGCTTTTTTCAAAATTTACGGTAACTGCCTTTAAAAGCTTCAAAAATTATCAGAGGTACATAATTACCCAGGGACTTGAAATCAGTTTTTTGGTTGTTTTTCGTATTTTTATGTAAGAAATAAACATGAAAAAATTGTTTTATTTTGACAAATCGAATAATTTATTAGAAAATAAATTTGTAAATTCAAATACACAAAAGATAAGTTTCATTTTCATTATTTTTTTAATCACTACCCAGGAAGTTAATTGAAGGAGAATGAAAATATTTTAATGAAGATAAATAAAAGAAAAGGGTGCAATTAAATAAAAGATGACGTTGCAGTTAAATTTTTGAAGATTATCGAAGACAGGTTAGCAAGAAGCAAGAAACATGAAAATTGTTCCACAGGTGAGAAATGCCAGATTTTCTTTTAAAACCATTTATGATCCAATCTGACTCATCTTCAGGCGATTTCTTTTCTTTTTTTTTCCATTCTAAGCAATGAAGAAGGTTACTGGGAATTTTGTATCCGTTCGTGCAACAATTATTACAGAAAATATTTACTTAAGTCTCATCTCCTTGCATTTTACTCAAATAGTTTAACTACAACTAGCATAAAGCTAGTATAACAAGATTACGTGATAGAAATACTTGGTCATATCATTTATCTCCATATTATTTTTATATTTCTAGTTTATATATATATATATTCGTATCTATATCTATCTCTCTCTCTCTCTCTCTCTATATATATATATATATATATATATATATATATATATATATATATATTTCGTATTTTGCTTTGATAAAACCACATATACATATATATATATATATATATATATATATATATATATATATATATATATATATATATATATATATATATATATATGATGTTATCGTATTGGAGGTGACGATCCCAGAAAGTACCTGAAAACTCTACCACAGCTTGACCCAAACTTTGTGGGTTAAATTGGATAAACGGGACCCTTGGAGGCCGTCGATAGCTGTGCTAGCACGAAGTCATAAGTCATCGTGGCCGAGGTTTTGGTCGTGCTGGCCTTGTTTAAATTATTGATCTCACCTGATAAAACGCTCTTTCCTAGAAAGTGTAACTAACTTCAGCTCGGCATAGTTACAGTATAAACGACATTGGGGCTATGTGGTTGTTAAATAAACACAAATGCGCCTGAGCAACAAACTGCAATAGGGGTCGACTAGCCACCCTAGTAGACGGTTATCCTCGAATACGATATATATATATATATATATATATATATATATATATATACTGGCCGAGGTACACAGAGTTGCCCGGGTGTACATGGCTTCAATTGTATAACTGCAAGCCTGCATACCCGTACTCCTTGTCTAGAAATGTCTGTCTGTGTCCCCGCTTGCATGCATCATCCGTTGGTATACGAAGCTGTCCCCTCATCTTTTTTTACGGTATGTCCTTCGCAAGTATTTGATTGTTCTTAATAAAGGAATTCCATCGATGAAACCGTCTTATGTGGTCATTGCTAGGGGGTTAAATTGTTTCGATGTTTTAGATATTCACTAAATTTCCTATAGCCGCAATAACTTTCAAATAGTATGACATTGGTCACAAATCTAATAATTAAACAAAAACAGGGATGAACCATCAGATTCAACTGCAAGTGCAAATGCATGAACGTCCTCTCCTTCTTCGCACGTTTACTGTAAAGCTGGGGTTAATAAGAGGTTCTTTGAGATTTTTTTCCCTTTTAATGTTTCAATAATTCTTCTCAAACAATCTTTGCATCAAAGGTTGTTCGAATGCCAATTTATTAGGTTGGTGCAAAAATAATGACGTAATAATGTCGTTTTTTGACGTTAAAAAATACGTCAAAAAACGACATTATTACGTCATTATTTTTGCACCAACCTAATAGAATGGAATCATATAAAAATTAAAATCTTTCTTGTTGTATATGAAATATATTAGGACATGAATATTAATCTGTTGAACTGCCTATAATCTATAGCTAAATGACCTTTATAGCTTGAACAAGTGTCAGTCTATGAATCAGTGTTATTATCCTTATCAAAGCAGAAGCTGATAAACAGCTAATTTTTCCATAGCTAACCTGGAATTGTGTAATTTTCACCTCATATTTTACATCTGCAATGTTAAACCAACTGTATAAATAATTTCAAACAGAAAATTTTGTATATACATGGGTTGACAGGTAAATAAAGCCTCTAGTCCTATAAAATAAGTTTTAGACCAGTTAGATGAATGAAACTGGTATAAAAAAAAGAAGTAAATTTATTTCTCTGCAAAATTATAAATTTACTTTCATTAAAGTGCTATACAGTTTTTAAAATTTCTCCAGTTTCAATTCCATTCATGAAGAAATTTTCTGGTTGACCTTTTGATCCAGTTGTGGACATTAACTTTAACTTTGTTATCACATGAAGAATGTTAGTCTTTTAATATATATGTTTTTCAATCTTGTGAACAACCAGAAATCTGATAGTGTCAAATTAGAATTGCATAGAGAGTTTGCAACAACTGTAAATTTCAGGTTTTACACCTTTTGCACTCTTTGTTGACCGCAATGAGGGCTGGCATTGTCTTAATGCAAAATATTCTCTTTTCAGGCCTTATTCTGCCTATGCATTATTTGAGTGCCTTCAAGATTTTCATTGTTTCAGTAAACTTTAATTGACATGTAATATTTGAGAAACAAAAATTCCAGATCACTGCTTTATACACAACTTTAATGTCTACTCATGATTAACCAATACTATTCTACAATGCTGCCACACAACAAACATATCAAGCAGGTTTAAACAACTCCACTATTTGTGAGGCCACCCAGTAGATCAATCAACCCTTATACATGAATACTGGAATGTCACCTTGTGCCAGACAAATATAAGCTTAAAAATGTTATGCTTAGTTATATGATAATAGGGTTTATTAATATTGTGATCATTTTTGTTTAAGATTTCTGGGCTGGGACTATGTAGTGCATACTTCTTTCTCTATTACACATTTATCATTGGCAAAAAAAACAAAAACAAAAAAAAAACAACTGTAATTACTATTTTGTGTAGTTTCTAACACATTACTTGTAATCTCTCAGTTGCGGCTCTGTCTTTTGGCAGAGTGTGCTCAGGGGCTACTCTGTCAAAGGACAGAGTTGCAACTGAGGAAAATTATACTGAGAAATGCCCAGCCCTGGGGAATAGTTGCCTGAGTCCACACCTTCTCATGGCACCAGAGAGAGGGATCGGTGCTTGTACCGAGGCCAGCATAACCAATGGTTGCGGGGGCTGAGGACAATTTTTGCTCCTTGTCCGGGTGTTCACACTCTAGTCCCCACCTTGTGTCACATGACATCTCAGTGGGGAGACAGTAAATGCCATGTGTAAATTACTATAAAGTAGAACTGGAGCTTTTTAATCTCAGAATTTGTGAGAGAATTTCACATTTATTTATGTAGATTTATATAGGTTTTACCTAATTAGCTATTATGCTTCTCTAACTTTTCATATGTTGAATGTATAATTCTAATTTCTATTTTCTAATGTTTACAATATATTAATTTTATTTTATTAATTGTCCCATTTTATCACCCACAAAATAAAAATAATTGTTTGTATGGAAAATAAGAATCTACATACATCAAATCATCTTTAAATTAAGTGGCAGCAGAAGAATTATTGTTAAACTTTTAAAAGGTAAGCTTAAACATTAATTCAATACTTAAATGAGTTCTTCTGTAGCTTATTGATGCCTATCACATCTACTCCTACCTAGCTACTGTCATGATAGCCAAACGAAGAGTCCTCCACAGGAGCTAGTTTAAATGCCGCCCAAAAGGTCAGCTTTAAGCTAGCTTAAAATTTTAAGCTAGCTGCAATTTTGGATACAAAAGGAAAATAAAAGTTACTCCCCTTGAACCATGAAAGCAATGATAATGGCTAGTATAATATATTAATATATATTTTAACTTCATATAATCTGGCAACCCTGAATCTGAGCTCAATGAAAATCGTTCCCTGCGCCTATATTTTCTAAGGTTTTTGGTGAGCTATGAATCATTGAAATCGAACCGGTGGGAGCGGAGGAGTTGTTTGGACACACACACACAAACACACAATGTACTTTATATATAAGATATATATATCCAGGTACGATGAGCACAAATCGAGTATAATTCCAACATTTGTAACATTTAATTTAAAAGAAGGCTCAATAGAGAGTAGAGTTATATTATTTATTTTAGGATATTACACTGAACACATGTAAAAATTGCTACACAATTCCAATTGTGCTTCAATGAGTATCAATGCATCTCATCAGAGTATTGTAAATTACTGGCAAGTAAATGATTTATTCAGATTTAAAAGCAAAATACCTCTTTTTACAAAAAAGTATAAAGGGGGTTATAAGGTTTGTGAGCTTTACTCTGATCAACCAATCAAATATAACCTACGTTAAATTTAAACTAAACAAAGAAGCAAAAATTAAAAATTATTTTTTATAACTGGGTCATGATCCGTAGATTGGCAGCTAACAACAGCCAGACATAAACTAAAGTGGATACAAATGGTTACATAAATTATATGAACCAGACAATGCAATTTCCTAAGAAATAAAAGTGGAGTGGAGAGAAAATTTCACAAAATGCTAAACAAGTTATATGCTTTGTGAATTTCCCACATAAATTTTTTTTATTGTAGTTGATAAATAAATAGCTTCTTTTAAAAAACTAGTAAATAATTTAACCATGTAGAATTATTTGGTAAATTAATATGCAACTGTTAAATAAACATCCTTCATATAAGATGTTAAGAACACTAACCAACCAATGTAAAAAGTCAAAAATAGCAACCAAATACCAATACATCTGTACAAGATGTTACCAATACACCCCGTCATCTTATCCGGCAAGCACCATAGAGCGTCCCTGCTCATTAGGTACTAGCATAAGCAGGTACATCACCAGGTACATTATTTACATGATTCGGACTATTGTCCTCATTTTTGTCGCCATATTTATCACAGCGTTTCGGCCGTTGTACGCTCTGGCCTTCTTCAGGTGGTTGGAATGTCGAACTGAATCCTTTATTTCGCTCACTGGAGTAGACTGTTCTAGTTCAATCCATCAAACATGGCACGTGGAACTAGAACAGTCTACCCCAGTGAGCGAGATAAAGGGTTCAGTTCGACATTCCAACCACCTGAAGAAGGCCGGAGCGTACAACGGCCGAAATGTTGTGATAAATATGGCGACAAAGATGAGGAGAATAGTCCGAATAATGTAAATAAAGATGCATTTTATACTTTCATAGTGTTTTGTTTTTGTTAAGGGGTTCACTATTTTCCACTAGCTAGGTCCATAACAGGTGCTACCACCTCGGGTAAGTGTGGACCTGAGAACAACAGTCAAACCTCTAACCTCCTGATCAAGGCCTTGCTGCCGGATGTAGTTTATCGTCATACCCAGGACTAACAACGTTTTAAAGAATTAAATATATTCTGTATTATCCTGAACGTAAACATCTCATTTCCTCACAAAACTGTTATCGCATTACCGAAATTTATTTCTCAGGAGATAAAAAAAAGACATTCTAAAATCAAACAAGTAACAAATTGTAAATAGTTGGGAAGTTTTTGTAACAGACAACGTAAATTGCTACATTTAAATTCGAAGGCGCATTGTGGATGTATTCTAAAAGCTAAGCAGAGTATTTAGAAACAGGAAAACTTTGTTAGAAACTAAGGATAGAGTACTGAATTGTTACATGATATCTGTTCTTCAGTAGGGTAGTGAATGTTGCGCAATCTCCTCAAAGATGAAGAAGAGACTTGAGGCAGCAGAATTGTGGTTTTACAGAAGGATGCTAAAGGAAAATGAATAGAGAATAGGTTGGGGCTACCGCAAATTGATACAGAACTAAGACATTAACCTGAAAACTCGAGCCATACGTCAAATCGAGATTTTCACATGGATGTCTTGCACAGCATCAAATCTGTTCAGAAACACTTAAGCTGTCACCTGTATACAATCGCTTTCTAAGATCAATAGTTAAAAATAGCTTCGAACGATTGAAAGTGTGGGTCTACGCAAAGATAATTCTTCTTTGGATATTGTGGACTGGCGCTACAGAATCAGAAACAATGAATTTGACGTAACGACGTTAATATGAATAATTCGTCGAATATTGACAACATTTCACCTCATAACTTCAGGGACGGCTAAGAAGGGAGAAGAGCGTACCGACCGGAATCTACAAACAAAAAATAAAGCTTATTACTATCAAGTGTAATGCTGCTTGATATCTTTCATAAAATAATGCGAAAAAAATTCTAAAGTGGGGATATTATGGAAGAAGTAAGACACTCCCGGTAGCACAAACTAGGCAAGACGCCTTAAATAAAGAACTCAAAGTGAGTCAGTAGAGTTCTGTAATAGTCAGGCAGTCCATTGTCTAACTCGCGATTGTCAAGTTCCCTGTCTTCGGACAGAGTACGACTAAGTCGGGGATCTGTCTACGGACGAAGATTCACCTGAGAAAAATAGACAATGCAAAGTGCCCGGCCCCGCGATGGGTAAATTTTGACCTTTGGCCCCACTCTAAACTCTATCTTATGTCACATCTCATCTCAGTCAGAAGAATGGGTAAATACCGTTTCAATGGAGTCAGTCGAGACATAATACAAATATACGCTAGGAGTGCTTTATAACAGAATATTGCAGCCACATTTCATTTGGGACTCCTGATATGCATTTAGAGATTCTGATAAAATCAAAAGAAGAACCTGTTATGATATTGGTCCTGACCTGGCGTCTCGGCTTCAATCATTTTCCAATCGCCGTAACGTAGCTCCCCTCTCTCTTTTCTATAACTACTTTCATGGTAAATATTCTGGTGAAATATCTTCTATGGTACCTAGACTTTATGAATTTAAGCGATGTATCGCGGAGTAATGGATAGCGGCTCGGATTGAAGAATCGGAGAGCCGAGTTCGAATTCCAGTTGAATCCGTTACATTCACTTACGGAATTATTAGCCTTGGGAAAGGTATGCATCCTCTTCTTCTCCTAGCTATGGGTAAATAGCAGGACAGATTGGGTTCTATGGCAACTGGTCCAACGCAGAAAGAAATGGCAATCTACTGCGGTAAAAATCTACCTCTTCAGTCATGTATCGAACGATACATGATCGCCTAAGCGTGTATCACGCATGGCACATAACTAACTAGGTTGACAGCAAAATCTCATCATTTTATAGTTGAAATGGTGAGATGTAGCCGTAAGTTCTGTGCTAAAAGTTTTTTATCGCACTTCTGGCTTGTGAGACTCTTTTCCCGCTTTTTGCTTTCCAATCAAGTTTGATTTTCAAAGGTTTAACTGCAATATCAATTCGTATCTTCTGGCTTCTTAATTTTTGTTCTTTTATTTTTTCTCTCCTTCATAGTATTTTTTCATATTATTTAACATCCAGTAACCTCCTCGCATCTTAGTGGCTTTATTGCCTTGCTTGGGGTGTGATCATTATAGAATAGTATTGTAGAATGACTAAATCTCATGGTTACACTTTAACACGTTGGCTCCCTCACTACCCACCGGAGGGTCATAGTAGTATGCCTGCAAGGTCCACTCGACCCTCCTGTGGGTCGTTCTCCAATTTCTTTTCTATGGGGATTATCAGGAGTGGGAGCTATGATTGGTTGCTTCTGAGATCATGGTTTCCAGAAAAATTTAAATAATTTTGATTTTTTTGTCTTTCATTTTGTTTACCATTTGGTATTTCTACTTTTTTTTTGGGGGGGGGTCATTTTCTTTTTTTTATAAACACAGAGCTGCCATCATGTAATTGTGTGAGTCGTGTGGGACTCTGGGTTGCCAAATGGACTCAGGTACCGAACGACACACTCTTGGGTCGCGGATAATAAATACTGCATATATATGAAACAATTTTAAACCAAGTGGCTTGCACCAGAATTAAGATATAGTGTTGGGCTCCTGGGACATCAAAAGAAATGAGGCTTATGAGGCAACGTGTTAAATTTTAATAAGGAAAATTAGTCACGAGATCTGAAAGTAAGAAGTCGCCTGAAATAAGGATTTATTTTAAAGACATTACATTGTATATTTAAGTATGTTTGCGTGAAACCTTACTTAATGTGCTTTTACAGTTTTGAATACTCGGCCATGTACAGGATGCGATGGGTAAATTGTCGGCACTTTATATTTTTAATTTCGTGCATGCGCACTGTTTTTGATTTTGTCGACTGCACAGTATATTAGGGTCAGTTGGGCACCGTCTGCGAGAAAAAGAGCACCATAATGCAATTCACTCCGCCAGAAATTTGGAAACGGCATGCTGTACTGCTTGGCATTCGCCCTGGAAGCTCCAATACAAACATTTCAGGGTGTTTGGTTATCAATCTGAAGACAGTGCAGAGGATTCGGAAAGAGTTGGATGATATATCCAGTCAACATCATGGTGTTTGGAGTGATCACTAGTGATAGTGATGTTATGCCTTCATTCATCTTGCCACAGGGCCTCAGACTCAACACAAAGGCTTACATAAAGGGCCTTGTGGAGGTAGTGCTATCCTGGGCCAAGGGGTTGGCTGCTGGAAGGCGCTATGTCTGACAACAGGACTTCACCATGCCACACAACCAGGAGAACCCAGTCATTGCTGTGATCACATCACCCTTTACATCTGGCCACCTAACTCCCCAGACTTCACCCACTCTTGATTATTATGTGTGGGGCACAGTTGAGCGAGAGAGCATCAAAACTCTTTGTAAGACCAAAGATGAACTGAAGGCAAAGATTATGGCACCATTCATCAACTTAAGGACATTGTCCAGAAGAGTTGCAGAAAATTCCGATATCGTCTGGAGGCCATGGTTGAAGTCAATCGCGAATTCATTAAATAAATTTACTCTTTAGTATTTCAAGAAATTTTTGTGTAATTTTGGTAAATATATCTGTTAAAATGGGATGTCAGTGTTATTTTGATTTGGGGGGGGTCGTAATTTAGACGACAATTTATCCATCGCACCCAGTATTTAATAAATATTCTCTCATTCCGTCATCAACTCATTTAATATTGAATCTATTTTTGTAAATCTTTATTCACAGGCGTATGACGTGGAAAATTACAAGAAAATATTCATTGCTTTCTTAGTTCTTGAATGGAATTCTTCTTGAATGGATAATACGAAATTAATTAATGGACACCTCTTTATGTTTGATTTTAAGGCCACGATCAGTAGATATAGATGCATTTATCAAGAATCTGCTCTCGTTTTTGTTTTGAGAGGCCGATAATGAGTGATTGAAATAATTTGAGGAAGGCAAAAGCTGGATAAGAAGAATAAAAGGCAGATTAAAAAAAGCAGGAAGAACAGAAGAGGAAGTGATAATATTTATTGCCACAGTTGTTTAACAAGAATCAAAGACAGCCCCACGAAAACATTACGCAGAAACACCGGTTCCCGTACTATAACTAAAGTTAAACAACGTTGAGCTTGGTCAAACAGAACCCTAGTTGGTTGACCTCTTGGGAATACCAGCTGCTGTAAGCGTGGATGTATGCGTGGCGCAATTGATAATGGCTTGGAATTGTTATTCGAAGAGCCGAGTTCCAACTTCAGTTGAGGCCGTTATATTCAGTTACATGCAAATAGGATGAATATGAAACCACCTCTTAGATCCACAGTTATGGGTTAAATAGTTAGATTTCTATCACGGAATCATTATTATCTCTGCCCCCACCCGCCTCAAATTCTTACAATCTAAAATATTTTATTGATTTAAATAACATCCAAAGGGTTGATAAGATTTAGAAAACGATTCAATCAAGAATAGAAGACAGATGAAAAGAAAAGGAAGTAAAGCTGAGGTAAGAAAATGATTCTGTGTATTTCCGAAGCTGGACAAAAAGAATAGACGGTAGATGAAAGGAAACAGGAAAAGATGGATATTTTTGCTTTAAAGGGAGAAAAGAAGTACACCACGAAAAAATAATGAAAATAACATCAACGTCAAACATTCGTAACAATTATTTTGTTGCAACTTACGGCCTAACTTCCAGATGTTGACCATGTTCATCATAGTCTATGAATATAGAATAAAGCGCAGTACTTAATCTGTTCAATGAAACAACGTTAAAGATTAATACTCACGAGTCAGAGTCTCTACTGAATCTGACTATATCGCCAATACCACCAGCAGCTGTTCTGTAATTCTTCAGTCTTCGATATCAAAGACTGGCCGTGAGTATACTTTGAAAAAAAAAAAAAAAAATGTCCGCCTTTATACACGTCGCATTGAATATTTTGAGCCTTCTGATTGGTTAACCCTTCTATTGGTGAACTATAAAATGAGTCAGCTCATTTTGGCTGGCTCACTAGTACCCAAAAAATTCCAGCACCAGACTATTAATTTCTTTTAAAGTAGAAAATTGCTTTTATTAAGAAACGAGAAAATTTCGTTGGAAACACAGAATACTGAATTGTTACGTAATATCAATCCTCCTATACGGCAGTGAATGCTGGATAATCTCCTCACAGATGAAGAAGCGACCTGAAGCAACATAGATAAAGCAAAGGGTACTGAATGAATCTCAATCCTATATAACAATGAATGCTGTACAATCCCGACTTCAGTCAGTTCATCAAGGCCGTGACGTGGTTTCCCTGTCTTTTCTAGAAATATTTTCATGGCAGTTATTTTAATACGCTGTCCTGTTATACAGTGTCGCTTAATTTTTAAATTGTTGCTTTATTCCCATCCCCATACAGGTAAAAATTGTACATATGGGGCCTAGTTAGGATTTGACACTACTATTTACTTCTGTCACAAAAACAAATCTAGTGTCGCCGACAAAACTAACCTGGCCGTTTGTCTCGAAAAGGACCAATCGGTTGTGAACTGGGGCAAGAATTGGCTGGTTAACTTTAATGCCTCAAAAATAAAACTGCTCTATATTACTCACCACAGAGAACCATCCCTGCCTCCCATTAGAATGTCTGACGCTCAACTCCACGAGAGCACCTCTTTGCGACTGGTCGGTCTCACGTCCGCTGACCCGAGATGGAACAAATACATTGAGTTAATTGCTTCGTCCACCGCAGGGAAAGTTGGCTCCATGTGCCGCGCCAGGAATTTTTTCTCGCCGGAGTCAATCTTTCAAATCTACAAATCAACCATTCGCTCTTGCATGGAGTATTGCTGCCATATATGGTCTGAAGCCCCTTCTGTTTGTCTCAAGGTTCTTGATAAGATCCAGAGACGGATATGGAATTTAATTGGCCCTGATCTGGCATCTCGTCTGCCTTCGCTCTCTCACAGACGTGCCGTTACCTCCCTCAGTCTTTTTTACAAATACTTTCATGGTAATTGCTCCGATGAGCTGCTTTCGCTGGTTCCCAGACTTCATAAATTCAAGCGTCCTACGAGGCTGGCATCCCGCTCTCACCCTTTCACTGTTGAAACTCCTAAATGTAGCCGTCTCTTCTACTCCAATAGCTTCATGTCTCGCACGTCTCCCCTGTGGAACTTCCTCCTTTTTTCCTGTTTCCCTGATAGCTATAATCTCCAACTGTTCAAATGTAATGTCAATCGATATCTCCAGCTACCTTGATCTATCCCCTATCCTTCTCTTCATCCTTTCCTCTATCACTCCTATTTGCTCTCGCTCCAACTCTCTGCAACCCCATTGCGTGCTAGTGACTCCCCACCTTGCTTAGGGTGAAACGCTAAAAAAAACAAAACAAAACTTTCTGAGGTATTATGGTGGATGCAGTAACAATGGTAAGCATGTGTTATTTTGTTGTAAGGAATGTTGTGGTATGTTTGGGTCAATGATTGTGGCAAGCTAAGTTTAAGACTGGAGAAGACCAGACTTTTCCAATCCCTCCCTCTGGCCTTGTGCCACGTTTTCGTATTTTTCATAAAATACATATTGCTCTCCTCATGAATTTAAGTATACTACTTTATTGTTTAGTAGGTCTCATCGTTTTAATGTTGAATTAGCTTTCATGCAATCGTAAGTAATATTCTTATAGTTTCTTTTCTCAGACTTCTCGTCTGTGGAACACTTTTTCGCTGACACCAAAAATGTTTAACAATTTAAAAGCAATGTAAATTACTATCTTCTGTCTTCCTGAAACCTGTTCTTTTATTGTCCTTTCTCCTCGAAAAAGTCTTCTCATTCTTTTTCACTCCCAGTAACCCCTTGCGTCTTAGTGGCATTATCGCCATCTTCTGTCTTCCTGAAACCTATTCCTTTATTGTCCTTTCTCCTAACTAAAATCTTCTCATTCTATTTCACTCCCAGTAACCCCTTGCGTCTTGTGGCATTATCACCATCTTCTGTCTTCCTGAAAGCTGTTCTTTTATTGTCCTTTCTCCTCACTAAAGTCTTCTCATTCTTTTTCACTCCCAGTAACACCTTGCGTCTTAGTGGCATGATCGCCATCTTCTGTCTTACTGAAACCTGTTCTTTTATTGTCCTTTCTCCTTACTAAAGTCTTCTCATTCTCTCTCACTCCTAGTAACCCGTTATTTAATAGGGGAATTATCCCCTTGTTTTCGGTGAAATGATAAAAGAATAAAATTGTGAAGAGAATGAGAAGATACAGGTAAAAGAGGAGTTGAAGCCAGAGATATGAGGCAATTGATAAGCTTAAATGTCAATAAACGTGTCGTTTCCACAGTCCCGATTAGTTTAGATCCATGTATGGAGAGGCCTCAAAGGTAAAAAGGGATAAGGGAAATAATTTAAAGATACAGATAAAGGGTGTGAGAGGAGCAGGTCAGAATGAATCAACGCTCATGGGATTTCTAGGGATCTACTTTCTTCTATTAAGTGTCAGGCCTTTTCAGGAATAAACCGAAAATAACCTTCCATAACTTCTTGCCTGAGTAATTTGTGACACTTTACCATGCCGTTTTGTCCTCCTTCTGACATCCATTCACACCAGTTCGGTAAGTAGGTTACTAGCTGTTTCCCCCCGGTTTCTTTTGCCTTTCATATGGACTGCGAGGATTAAATTCTGTAGGCCTTCTTTCCTTATTATGCGACTCAGAAATTTCATCTTTCTCATTGTAAGTATATGTTTTTTTTTTTTTTTTGCTGTTTTTCCTATTTCCTTTTCTCTGTCGCTTCAAGTCTCCTCTTCATCTGTGAAGTAATTGTCTGGTATTCACTGCTATATAAGAGACTAGACATTGCACAGCAATTCAGAAACCTTTTCTTTGCTTCTCACGAAATTTTCAAATTTCTTAATACTTTGCTTAGCTTCTGGAAAGAATCTTAGTTATTCAAATGCGTCTTTGGTTTCTACTCAATTAAATTCTGTACCGCCTTGGTTTGAACACTTCCAGTACATATCTCACCCCTTTCTCATTTTGCTAACGAACGTCGAAGAGTGGAAAGGATAAGGAAAAGAATTCCCATGGGTCTCTGTAAGAATCGATTACACAACTCAGTCGTAATTGACCTAGAAAGACAAATTTCCTAACCACGTTCAGATGGCTAAGTCTATTCTAGTCTGATCTCCGTTGAGACACATGCCAATATTTGACGTGGGGCAATGGTTAGCAGGCTTGTCTCGTTAGAGATCAATTCAGTCTGTGAAGTGAGTTCAATACTTACAGAGAATTCCATACTAGAAGCCATGTGTCACATTTAAGCTACAGGGTGCGATGGATAAATTGTCGTCTAAATGACGCACCCCCCCGCCCAAAAAAAAAATAAAACTAACATCTCGTTTTAACAGATATATTTACCAAAATTACACAAAAATATCTTGAAATACTAAAGAGTAAATTTATTCAATAAAATTGTCATTGGCTTCAACCACGGCCTCCAGACGACTTCGGAATTTCCTGCAACTCTTCTGGGCGGTCTCCTTGTTTAAGTTGGTAAATGCTGCCAAAATCCTTGCCTTCATTTCTTCTTTGCTGTTACAAGGAGTTTTGTTGGTCTGTCGCTCAACTGCACCCCACACATAATAATCAAGGGGGTTGCAGTCTAGGGAGTTAGGTGGCCAGATGTAAGGGGTGATGGGATTGCAGAAATTGTCTGACAGTCATGACTGGGTACTTCTGCTTGTGTGGCATGGTGCAGAGTCATGTTGCCAGACATAGGGTCTTCCAGCAGCCACCTTCTTGAACCAGGACTACCTCCTCAAGGCACGATGTAGGCTTCCGTGTTGCGTCTAAGGTCATGTGGGAAGAGCAATACAGGCATTATATTGACATCCCTCGTGATCACTCTAAAAACATTCGTAAGCATCATTAGACTCATCCAACTCTTTCGGAATCCTCTGCACTGTCCTCAGACTGACACCCAGACTCACTGAAATTCCCGATGCAAATGCCAAGCTGTACAGTATATCAGGTTGGAGAGAAGTGTGATTGTATCCATCACAGATAATCATCCACACCGTTTGGTCCCGCATTACAGTCCCCAAATTCCCAATGTCCAACCCTGAGTCTCGAGCTACGGTTTCTGGGAAAATCAATTATCGTGAGAAGATACTTCCAAAAGGATGCCATAGGAGTAAGGATGGGACGATTTCCCTATCGGCTCGGTGGCAGTGGCCGGCAAACTGTATCGTTTTTGTTTGAGCTTAAGAAAGATTGGCTTCAGTCCTCTGTAAATTGTGTTAATTGTTGCATGGGATCTCCAACTGATGTTCTGGATTTTTTAAGTAGATTTGTATATGTTCCATCCAGTCGTCTGTCACGATGATTTGTGACTTCCTGCAGTACTGGTTACTATCCAGTTTCACTCACAGAGCTTGGGTCAACTCTTGGGGAGTTTTATAAGCACTTTCCAAAGATGCTACACTCTGGGATCGCTTCCCCAGGCCGACAACATCAGGAAGTCCCTTTCTTGAGAAATCAACCCTACTTAGATTTGAACCTGGATATCATGGTTGGAAAGCGAACAACGGTGGAGTAATGGATAACGGCACGGATTGAGGAATCGGAGCGCCAAGTTCGAATTCCAGTCGAATCCATTACATTCACCTAGTTTCTAATACCCTTGGAAAAGGTATGAATCCTCTTCTTCTCCACCCAGCTATGGGTAAAATAGCTGGACAGACTGAGTTCTAGAGCTTTGGAGGGCAACCAGTCTAGAAGGAAAATTCTGAAATCATTCGGCCTGGAAAGATTTGGGCTACGTCAGGCTACCTTGTCCAAGAACTCTGTATAAATGGACTCACTGTGCTGCCCTGGACAACATGCTAAAAAAGCACGCTGCTTTAGACAGCCAGTGTAAACTCGAATTCACAAAACACGGACGAATTTCATTGAAAAACGAAAGATTTTATTCTGTGAATCAGAGTTTACACTGGCTGTCTAAAGCAGCGTGCTTTTTTAGCATGTTGTCCAGCGCAGCATAGTAAAAAATCAAATTTATATGGAAAGGCGAAGCAGCGAGCAAGGATGCGTGCATGCAGGTACCTTTGTCCATTTTTTAATGTGTGAATTCATTTCATAAAATAAATAAATAAATAAAAATATATATATATATATATATATATATATATATATATATATATATATATATATATCGAACTGATAAAATCTACGCATATTTTATAATATATTTAATTGCCAAATGAGTGTACAATAAATGTTTGATATAAACAATGAACATTTAGTTTCTCCTGTAACCTTCGCTATTGCTTAACATTTACTTATATATATATATATATATATATATATATATATATATATATATATATATGTGTGTGTGTGTGTGTGTATGTGCGTGTGATTGTATGCGTGGTATGTGTGTGTGTGCTCACGCGCGTGTGGGTAGGTAGCACCAAAGATCTGCTAAATAAGAGCATACAATACAAACAACTGGCACAAGATTCATAAAGAACAAATTTTATCCTCAATATTTTATTTTATTATTAAGAGGAACGACCGAAATCTTTATTCATTACTAAGTTATTTTTTGAATCTTCAAAATTTAGATTATTTTTTTTCTTGCGTCAGTAGGTGACCATAAATTAGTAGATGAAATTGATTTGGAAATTTTTGCAAAAAAATCAAGTAATTTTCGGCTTTTGATGACAATTGAAGGAAAGGAATGAAATAATTTCACAAACGTTTCTTTTCCAGAATATTTGGATTAAAATATAATTTTTTTTTTTCATATCTCTTATCCGCCACAATGTTTTAATCTTATTTTAATCTTATATCGCGAAATTCATTTTGTGAGACTTAATATTTATATGTTTGTTATAAGCAGATGTTCCTTGGAGAATTTAAATCTCCATTTTTTTTTTTTTGTAAAATAGGACCACCTGTTACTGAAAATCTGCTCTGAATCGTAAAATCGTACGATGCAATTATTTTATTAAGAAATCTTTTAAATGCTTATATGAATAACATATATTATATGTACTATTGGCTTAGTAAAAAAATTCAATGACAAATTAATTTTTACAAGAATTGTTTTAGTTTTTTTTATTAGGTTGGTGCAAAAATAATGACGTAATAATGTCGTTTTTTGACTTTAAAAACTACGTCATAAAACGACATTTTTACGTCATTATTTTTGGATCAACCTAATAAAATTCTAATTTCCCTAATTCGTAAAATTTAAATATTTTTAAAATTCTTTATTAACTTTCAACGGATAGATGATATTGGTATTAAGTAAAAACTATATTTAATAATCATAAAGGAAAAAATTCAGCGACCTCCATTATTTGAAAAAAAAAAAAAAGAATTTAATTCTTTTAGTGTGTGTATAAACGTACCGATATTTTCAAATACAGACGTCCATACATTATATTGTCGTAAAATAAGAGCTGCAACTATAGTAAACTTAAAAACAAAGCAATCTCAATCAAAAGACAATTTCAAAAACGACTTTTTGCAGACGTGAACAGATTTTTCAGGGGCTATGATTTGTTTAACATTGCATTTCTTCGAATAATGGAGACTTTCTACAGATTAAAGAAAACACGTGATTTAATTTCGCTCATTTAACTATAGTTAAATAACAGTACGAGTTTCAGACCCATAATCAGAAATACAGGGTCTTAATACCAAACGTCATGAACCAGTCTCGCAATTCCTAAGTCAAAAATACCGAGTGGGTTTGTGAGGTAAATAAAAACAAGTCAAAAATCCACAACTCAAATCACCCAGTTGCCTATTTTACACTCGAAGAACAAGGAAAATTGAGATTTGATAAGCGTACAGGTTGCGATGGGTAAATTTTCACCATTTTATATTTTTAATTTCGCGCATGCGCATTATTTGTTTTTTATTTATGTTGACTCCACACTATAGTAGAGTCAGTTGCGCACCGTCTGTGAGAAAAAAAAAGCACCATGTCGCTTTCGGTTTTCATAGTCCATAATCCATTTTTAAGAAAATTAATGACAAAGTAGAAAAAAATGTGCGACACGTTTCACTTCATCAGAATAGAGTTATGTTCTTGCTGATGTAATTATACAGGAAGTATCAATATTATTTTTACAAAATTTGGAGGAGGGTTCTTCACGCCAAAACAAGGACAAACGTTCATATAAACATAAGTCCGCAAATCCTTTGTTTTTGAGTTAAGTTCAAAGAAAGCGTATGGTAGATGACGCTGTGTTGCCATGTAGAATAGGTTACATTTGTCATTCGTGTACATTTGTGGCTAGTCTGTCTTCAGTCTTTAACGCGTGTAGTAATAAGTCTGCTGAGAATTGTCCTGTTTAACAATGGCAGGATATTCATATCGTAAGCAGGCAGATATGATTTTTATATACGGCCGCGCAAATGGTAATGGACGCGAGGCTGAACGGCTGTATCATATTGCGTTTCCAGGCCGAAGGTAGCCGAGTCGTCCAACCTTTGCTGCTGCTTATCGCAGCATGGCTGAGACAGGATCCATAACACCACAAGTTATGGACTGAGGAAGACCGAGATCCGCTCGTACGCCTGATCACGAAGAACACTTTCTACAGGCTACCGGAGATGGTCTAGGTATTAGCACACGTCCTTGTCTCTGCTTTGGTACGAGAAATCCACAGTTTGTAAAAGTATTTTTGACACACCCAGTATATGCCTGAGGAGGGGAGGGGGAATGTATAAATGCAAATGTTGATTATAATTATGCAGACGTCAGAAACGCTGAAAATGTTGGAACACTGAAATTTTTAAATTAATTTTTTTTATAGATGTGTCTGGACATATTGTCTAGCCAATGGCCCAGTGGCTAAAAGCGTTGGTTGAAGTAATTCAAAAAGCGACTTGAGCCAAAGAGTTGTGAGTTCAATACCTGGCCACTGCAGAGGGAACAAAAACTTGGAGAGCTGAGATACTAAAGGGAATTAACTGAAACTGAGGTATCCAAAAGAAGGCATGGCGCGTGGAATTAGAACAATCTAACTCCATGGAATAAATAAAGTGTTCGGTTCGAAATTCCAATGTATATCACCAGAGCGTACAACGACCGGAACATAGAGAAATAAAGTTGGAGACAACAGTCCGTTAGAAGTAAGTTGTGTAGTTACAATACCTCATCTCAGAAATATAGACAGACTGGCAGGAGAACCCGGCGTTGCCTGGGGATGTAACAGTAAGTGATAGATCAAGTATAGACCATCATAAAGACTGAAAAATGAAATTGACAAAGATTATTGTTTAAGGTTGACTGACACGAATGTCTTAATTAGTTTTTTTTTTTTTTACGAATTGGTCAAACCCAAACTCAAACAAAACATTGTTTTCAATCGTTATGAGTCTACCGATTGAATAGAATTTTATTATAAACAATTGTTTTGTAAATGGAATTTTTAAAGCATTCTGAATGTAAAAATAAAGAAAAAAGTGTGCAAGACAATAAGAAACATTACCTGTAAAAAAAAAGTGAAGTTTTGTTGAAATCGGTTGAAAAATGTAGGAAATCCGATCCCATATATAAACGAACACACACACACACACAAACAACCTGGGTTTTATAATAAGTATAACTCGATATGAGTTGTTCCCCCGTTCATTCTGGCGACAGAATCGTGTATTCAAATTGATTTTGTGCAAAATCAATTGTGTTTTTCCAATTTTTGGTGCTGTCAGAACCACCGCAAGGTAATTTTATGTAGTCCTGTGAAGTTTTGTTGAAATCGGTTGAAAAATGTAGGAAATCCGATCCAATATATAAACGTACACACACACACACACACACACACACACACACACACACACACACACGCACGCACACACACACGCACACACACACAATATGCGTTTTATAATACAGTGTAACCCGGATATAAGAGAGTTGTCGGGACCGGATAAGTATCTTATATCCGGGTTTCTCTTATATCCGGGTTTGGTCTATTTTCTTTACGTAAGTATGGCTCTAATTTGGGATCAGAGGAAATCTCTCTTATATCCGGCTTCTCTTATATCTGGGTCTCTTATATCCTGTTTACACTGTGAGTAAGATTTTCATCTTAGTAAATGGCTTTCGGTTTTAATTAAAATAACATTTTAAAATCAAAATTATGATCAGACATTACAGTGAGCAACTTGAGTGTATTGTTTTGTAAAAGATCCCTTTTATGTTCATATAATCTTTTATTTAAATTCCTCGAGGTTTCTCCTATGTAATTCTTGTTACAATTATTACAGGTGATATAGTAAATTCCTTCTCCAAGATTTAGTTTATTATTATTTTGTTTTGTATTAAATCTTTTATTGTTTTGTGAAGTTGTTAAGCTTTTTCATTTGTAGTTGTGTTGCTCGCTAGAATAATATATTTTAATTAGTTGGGTTTGTCAAAAAGGGCCATGTTTCTATTTTCAAATATTTTACAAGCCTTTTGTTTCGCGTTGAATATGAAATAATTAGTGTATTGGAGGAGCTTAAACGTATTTTCAGTGTATTTTTCCTCTTCATGTAAATATTGATAATCAGGGCCGGTGCAAGAGTCTCGTGCCATCCGAATCTATGATTGCTCCCCGCCCAAACTCTACTGCAACTCACTTTGCATAAGGTAGTAGTCATATAAAAGACAAATTTTATTGTAACCTAATTATGTACAATAATGAATCATGAACAATTCAAGTAGAAAAATTGAAAATAAATTCAATGTATCTAAATATTAGGTTGGTGCGAAAATAATGACGTAATAATGTCGTTTTTTGACGTTAAGAATACGTCAAAAAACGACATTATTACGTCATTATTTTTGCACCAACCTAATAGAAATTCGAGACATATAGATCATTCCATCTTAAATAAATCAACAATGATTTGCAGCAATTTTTAACATCAACTTGAGATTTTTCTTGTTAAAAATTTGAATAATTTCAACATTATGGATAAAAATAGGTTCGAGTCTCTATAATGTAATCTAAAACCTTGATAAAATAAAAATTGGTTTCAATTTTTTTAATCATTTCAACCCAAGCAAGGTGATAAAGCCTCCCAGACTCAAGAGGTTACTGGAAGTGAAACTGATAAAACGTTATTGAATAGAGAAATTCAATGATTCGAGCCCCGCCTTGAATACATGATGCAGAGAATCTATGATACCGACACCCTCACTCAATTACATCTCTATATTTATAAAGTAGTATTTATATAAAATACAAATTTTATTGTAATATAATTATGTACAATAATGGATCATATGCAATATAGATGAACAATTCAACTAGAAAAATTGAAAATAAATTCAATGTATCTAAATAGAAATTCGAAACATGTCATAATAGATCATCTTAAATAAATCAACAATGATTTGCGACAATTTTTAATATCAATTTGAGATTTTTCTTATTAAAAAAAATAATAATTTCGACACATCCAACATTATAAATAAAAATAGTGAATTTTATATATTGTTTTTCTTTCCGGGAAAATAAATTCACGGATTTCGACGAAAAAAAAGAAAACCGCAGAGTGACGTCAAAATCCACGAAAACATTTATGCTCTAATTGTCAGCTTGCGCTTAGTTTCATTTGTACCATATATAAATGTAGGTAGAAAAAACAAATGTTGATAATATAGCGAGGATCACAAAGCACTATCCCGGGACCTGTAATCCGGCCTGCCCTACCGGGTCGGGAAAGTTCGGTTGGTAGTACGCACCGTCCTTGTTGATAATCCATTTTCAAATAATTTCTGTGGTTGAATAACGATGTGTTTACAGGCTTGATACACGAAAACCACTAATAAAACACAAGGTATATCTATGGATAAAACTTTATTAATCTATCAAGAATTATTTGATAATGGCTAATGAAAACAGAAAGCATTAACGGTAAAACGCTTAGAATAAACTGGTCAATTTATATCCATGTCATACAGTAGGTCAGCGCTTGACTGATTAGGACACCGATGTAGTTTCGGGAATTGTAAATAATTTGATCTGAGCCTAGATTGACCGACGGCTTTATAACAACCAACTGCGTTGCCAATAAAATCAGATTGTCTGAGTTTCGAAGCAACCATCCACTGCACAGAAGTCGGCAAAAGGAAATTAATAAAAACGTTTGGTATCAAGTGATACTTAGTCAGAATTCCGGTAATGGGTTTATATATTCAGGTCACAGTCTATAAGGTCAGTTACGGCTAGATTAATAATAGATGTAAAGTCAGACGGAATGGGGCTTACAACAATATCACACTGAAACACTTATTCTGGTACGATAACCGAAGTTAAGTAACATCAAGCCTGGTCAGTACCTAGATGGGTGACCGCTTGGGAATACCAGTTGCTGTAAGCTTGGTTATGCGGGTAGTATGGTGGGCTTATGGATAAATCATATTCAAGCACCGATTCTCGTACGATCACTGTTCAGTACCTAGATGGGTGACCGCTTGGGAATATCAGTTGATGTATAGTTGAATGTGCTGGTAGTATTGACTTGAGGCCAAATCATGTTGAAGCACCGATTCACGTACGGTAACCGAAGTTAAACAACGTCGAGCCTGGTCAGTAGCTAGATGGGTGACCGCTTGGGAATAACAGACGCCAGAAACTTCGGTGTGCGGTGGTGTCTCTGATAAATATTTTGCTTATACTCCATTATTCATGAGGTAAGAGACATTAAAGACATTTTAATTTTTGACTTAATTTCCTCAAATCATGAGCAAAGTTATAAATTAAATAAATTGTGAGTTTTTTTATATATTATGTTCCAACTATTAAAACTTGTCTAAAGTCATGGTTCTAAGTTCAAGCTAGTCTGTGTGTGCTTTGCATGTGTTGCATTTTTGACATGATCACTTTGAGGTGTCTTTTTCAATACTTCTGGTAAGCTAATATTTTTATATTTTAATGCTATTTCTCTCCAAAATTCATTTGTGATATAAATCTAAATAGAACAAATTGCAGCTGGATCAAAGACTGCATTTTACATAAATAGTATCTATTAGTGAGGAAAATGTTTAGTGAGGTTTGTTACAAATTTTTGAAATCAGGAAAAATTGCTATTCCAAAATGCTACAGTGAACAAATGGCTCATTTGAAGAGAAAAACCGCGGAGAAGGCAGCATAAAACTGGAAACAACTCAAATACCTTTCCCAAGAAGTAATGGCAATTCACAGATAATAATTAAATGGAATCTGTGGAGAGCCATGATTTGTATATGTCCTGAAGAGAGAAAGACTATGAATTGAAAAACGTGGAAAAGGCAATGAAAAACTACTCCACTACATAAAGAAATGTACATAATACCTCATCTCAGAAATATAGACAAATGCATCTTTTTAGCAAAAATACCAACAATACATTATTATATAAAAAAAAATTACCAACAATAAATGTTTATAGTGAAATTATCAATAATACCTATTTGTAGTCAAATTACCATCAATAGACATTTATACTAAATTTACCCACAATACGTTTTTATAGTAAAAATACCAACGATATTTATTTATAGCAAAATGACGAACAATACATTTTATCCGTAACTGTAGGTATACAATTGCGTTCAAAATATATTTAGTTTAACCCATAAAATTGTTTTTTTTTATGATCAGTATTAAATAGTCCAAAGTGATGTTGATATGCCGTTAAACAAAATCAACCAATTAAAACGTTGAATGGGAGATCTTATCTGAAAAGGAAAGTGACTATTGACTTTTGCAATGGGCCTATTTAATACATACGTACGAAGAAGTATGCTCTTTATCTTCTTGAAGGAGACTAGTGTGACTAATTCTTGACCAAGTTCTGACTCCCAGATAGAGTAGAATAACGCGGGTACTTGACTGAAATTATTTTTTTATCTCTGAAGATTTTACAAATGTTATACAATTGTCTACTAAGATTTATCTTATTCTCAGTATCTATATTGAATTGGGTCAAAGATTATCGAATATTATTTGATGAGCTTGTAGGGTTTGGGGGCAAACTTTTTTCATGAGAGGCCGTATCATAGTCAATCCTGTGTAAAATTGACCTCTTCACAAGATCAACATAAGTTTCACAACAGCGATATAAATAACAATTATATGTGCGCATATATTTTGAACATTTATTTACTTTTTAAACACATTTAGAGGAAGGCATTTATATAATTAATTCTCCCTCCCTGAATAAGCATTTATGAGGGACGATAAAGTAATGGTTCGAGTTGAGGTATCAAACAACAGTTCGAATTTCAGTCGCGTTCATTATTAAATGCAATCACTTCTCGGCTAAGATCAAACTGTAGTATCTGTTCTTATCAGCTTAATTTTACTTTTTCTCGACACGTCTATATTTCCTATATATATATATATTAAGAAATGGACAATGTCCGACAATTTATTAAATACTTGTATCTATAAAAATAATATTAAACATATAAAATGTCTTTAATATATATATATATATATATATATATATATATATATATATATATATATATATATATATATATATATGTTACTACCGATACCGATTATCTTGCCAATATCCCTAGTAATGTAAGTGTTAAGCCATTTAAAGTATTCTTTTACTTACTTTTATCTACGTTCATTTTCATGTGTGTGTGTGTGTGTGTGTGTGTGTGTGCGTGTTTCTCTGTGTGTAATTAATGTCAATAATTTTATTAATAATGGAATTTTAAGTGATATTTCAAAAATGTTCCGAAAGTTTTTTTTTCGTTTTATTTTCAGAACGGAATGTACGTGAGGCGTAATGGATATTAGTGTTGGCTGAAAAATCGCAGAGCCAAGTTCGAATTACAGTTATCTTCGTTACAATCCCATAAGCAAAATTAGCCTTTCTAAATTGAGATGGGATATTTTATCACCGCCGACTCAACACCGTTGACTCAACACCGGCTAACTCATCTCCGGGATAAATCAACTCCGGGAATCTAGATATGGCCACAGTTCTCCCTTTTTCGGTCCAATCTGTCTCTTGTAAAGATCTTCTTCAAAAGCTGAAGAGTTACGCTATCTGGACACATTTTTTGAACTTATCCAGTCTTTTCTATCTAATCATTCCCAGGGCTCCATTATTGGCCCTACCCTGTTTTTCATCTGATTAATTTTCTTCCCGATGACATCAGCTCTCAACGCAGTATCTACGCTGATGACACAACCATTTAATCCTGCTTCGATATTAAGGCTGATCAGTCCGACAAGTTCAAAATGGCAGCCGATATCCAAAACGATCTCAAGTCCGTTGTTAACTGGGGCAAAAATGGTTTATTTATTTTAAACTTCTTTCTATTATTTACCTGAGTGACCGCTCTCTGCCTTCCATTAGAATGGCTGGGGAAAGTGCCTCGTTCTGCCTTCTCGGGTTTATGTTCTCAGGTGACATGAATTGGAAAGACTATATTGAATCCATTCAGGTGAGCTGTGTAGAATATTGGTTAGCTTGCCAGTGGTCTAACACACAAGTAGGCAAGTGTAGCCAAAGCTAATAACTCTTCAGTTATTTCATAGAGAAATGTATGGGTGAATAAAGACCACTCATGCAAATGTATTGGGCAGGTCCATTCTAGCAAAATGGACCAACCTAACTGGTGTATTAGGCACTCTCCTATAAAATGAGGTAAAATTAGCTGGCTTGCTTTACAAGGAAACAAAAGAAGGCAGCCATGTTGGCAGGTAAGTCACTTGACTTCTACAAGCTGCTAAGAAATTTGATTCACTCTGTCGTGAATCTATCTTACATATCTATAAGTTTACCATTCCTCCATTGTGGCCACATATGGTCCGAGGCTCCTGCTATTGAGCATGAGCTCCGTGATAAAATCCAAAGAAGGTGACTCTCTGTGTCTTTTCTGTAAATACTTTCATGGTAATTGTTTGGATAAGCTCTTTACTATGGTACCTTGACTTTTTTTCATTTAAGGGCAGTACTAGACTAGCGTCAAGATCTCATCAATTTACTGTTGAACTGGCGAGATGTACCTGTAAATTCAATGCTAACCGTTTATTTTCTCCTACTTCTCACCCGTGGAACACCTTTCCGGGTAAATGCTTACCAGTCAACTTTAATCTGTACAAATTTAAATGCAATGTCAATCGCTATCTATTGTTCCCCTGATTGCTCTTTTCTGTTTCTGCTCACTATTAATGATTCTGTTCCAAATTCTTGCCCACCCAGTAACCCGTTCTAACTTAGTGGCTTTACAGCCTTTCACGAGGTGATACCTGTAGTGATCCAAAGGGGCGATCATTTTACCAGCATCTTTAACAATGGATATTAAATATTTGATCTACTTGAGGCCTAGAGTGAATTTAGCACCGAAACACGTTCAAAACGTGAAGCAAATTTAGAATAAAACTGTTCATAATGACCAGGAATAAATCGGAGTCGGATACTTCTTTCTTCTTTTGTGTGCCGTGTCCAGTCAGGCGATCATGACCCTCCACATGTTCCTTTCTAGTGTAGCTTTTAATAAGTTTTATCTTTATGTTATTTAACCCAAACCCTCTTCCGCTATCCATTTGTTCAAGCCCATCAAGTATGTTACGCGCTTCTTCCTGTGTACATCTTTCCCTCTATTTCTCCTATGAGTATTACACTTTTCAAGCCACCCTTCCTCATTACGTGCCCCTGAAATATCGACTACCTCATCTTGGTGTTATATATAAGTTTCGTTTTCGTTTCCTTTCTCTCCTAAGACTCTTTGTTGATCATATATTTGGCTTTAAATTTGGCCTTGTGCCACATCCTACCTCGTGAGGAGGCAGGGAAATATCGCAGTATGCTGCCTAAGCTAACAGCGTGAGCTGTTAGCGTAGGAATCTCCAGTCGTGTCGAACTCTCTACCTTTGAGCAGAGAGGAACTTGGACAAGGCTCTGCCGAAGGGCAGAGTCTCGTCCGGGGAGGTAGACAGATACCCGATCCTGCGTATTCGGGGTATACGGGCAATTTCTGTCCGAGCCCACTGGATTTCCCCACATTAAATTTGGCTTCGTGAGGAGGTGGGTAAACATCGGAATATGCTGTTAACTAGTTCCCCTACAGCAGTGGTTTACCTACTTCACGCCGCTGGCGAGTATTGTATTTTGTTGATGTTATAAAGATTACTATTTCATTTCCCACTTCCGTTTTGGTTATTCCTCATTCAGTAACCTTTTCTTGGTTACAACAGTTATTTACCTATGATCTGTAAAAATAGATATTTATTGAAGTGAAAGTTGTATAGAGCATGAAGATATTGAATGTGACCAGCTTCTCAGGCATTTGAAATGATTAGCCTTCATGATAGCTTTCGATTCTTCTTCTCAAAGATATTTTAGCAAACTCAACATAAACAAAATATAGTCGGCTGCAGCGGTGATCGAGGTAATAGACGTTGATATCCTGGGCCTCTCGTAATCAGGAACAACCGTTAACATCTTTTAATATTGTATACATTAACTGTCTATTAACCAATAAATGGAGGTATAAAATGAGTTCTTTTGTGGGTATAACGGTGAACTGCATCCCTCAGCAGAGCCTCTGATCGAGAGGTTTTGACGAGCGTGGAACCAGGTTTAATTGCTTTTGTTCTCATGTCCCTCCTGGACCGGGGTTATTGTACCCTTTAATGTCTCAATTAGGTCAGGTTAACCCCAAACTTGGAAAAAAAAAACAACTATGAAAGTTTGGAAATACATTTTTATAGTGAAAATATTGGCAAATTTTTTTTGTAAATAAAATAAAAAGATAAAAATTTTGAAAATGAAATTAAAAATGCTCCCAAGAAATTTAAAAGTTGGCATTAAATGTCCCATAAGCAGTTTATATTTCGCTAAACAAAGAAATTAATTAATTAATTAATTAATTACGTGTCAAATAGTTAGGTTTTTACAAAACTCACCTCAGAAATATCAAAGCAATCCAAGATATTCATGTTCATTTTTATCGGCATCGTGGGAAAATTTTGCAATCCAAGCGAATAGACGTTGATTTCACAGGCCACACGTAATCTACAGTATCTGTGAATGTCACTTAATATGGAATACACGAACCATTTATACAACAATAAATTTATGCGATCAAATGATTCAAATATTTAGGCTGTCCACAAATCTCCACGAAAATTTCCCAGGCCACACATGATCAACAGTATCTGTGGATATCTCTTAATATGGAATACACGAACCGTTTATACAGAAATAACTTTATGCGATCAAATGATTCAAATATTAGGTTGGTGCAAAAATAATGACGTAATAATATCGTTTTTTGACGTATAACGTCAAAAAATGACATTATTACGTCATTATTTTTGCACCAGCCTAATATTTAGGTTATCCGCAACACTCCACGAAAATTTCCCAGGTCACACATGACTAAGAGTATCTGTGGATGTCTCTTAATATGGAAGACACGAACCGAATAAATAAATTTATACGGTCAAATGATTCAAATATTTCGGTTGTTCACAACTCACCAGGAACACATCAAAACAGTAGAAGATCACGTGCATTATTGTCATCGTTGCTGGCACGTTTTGAAATCCAAGCAAAGAGACTTTTATATTAAAGGACACAAAATTATCAGCCAAAATATGTGAACTTAATATGCTGTATAGAGAAACCGTTTCTTCACCAACGAATAGGTGAAAATATTTACATTTCTACAAAGCTCCCTTAGTGCGCCTAACTAGCCTTGTAGATAGCAAGGCAGTCCGAGATCACGTGCACGATTGTCGCTAGTGTTAGTTTAGGCTCTCTTTTAATCACCATACAGAGCCACCCCTATCTCTCATCAGAATGGCTGATTCTCAAACCCCACAGAGCGCCTCGTTACGCCTGCTTGGTCTCACACTGTCGACTGACATGAGGTGGAATATATACATTGAATCAATAGCCACGTCTACCGCAAGGAAAGTTGGTTCTCTTTGTCGTGAAGAAAGGTTTTTCTTGTCTGAGTTCATCCTTCAAATCTATAAATCAACCATCCGTCTTGGCATGGAATATTGCTGTCATATATAGTCTGGTGCTCCGGTTGTACATCTCGGGGTCCCCGACAAAATCCAGAGACGAATATGCATGATAGGTACTGATCTAGTCTACAATCACTATCCCACAGACATGCTGTGCTCTCCCTTTGTCTCTTCTACAATTATTTTCGCTGCAACTGTTTCGACGAGCTGGTTCCAGGACTGCATGAATTTAAGCGAGCTACCAGGCTGGCATATCGCCTCCATCCGTCCACTGCCATAACAGTTAAATCTAACCGTCTCTTCTACTCAAACAGCTTCTTCTCTAGCACTTCCCGTCTGTGGAGCTACCTTCCCCTTACTTACTTCACCCGATGACTATAATTTTCAAATAATCAAGTGTAATGTCAATCGACATCAGTCACCCTGAGATTGTTCCCGTTGCTTCTCTGTAGCCTTTCCCCAAACATGCCTGTTTACTCTTGTTCTCAAACCTCTGTAACCCTTTGCGTGTTAGTGGCACTCACGCTTTGCTTAGGGTGAATTTCTTTAAAAAAAAAAGGTGCAATATCAAGTTTAGTGCCCAGGGATACTTTAGATTGAAACTTTGAGTTGTGTAGTGTAGGAAATGTTATGGGACACTAATTCTAATTTGATGAAAAATGTTCAGTATAAAAGAATGAATAATTCGCATTCAATTCATTATAGATATTTAGAAAATTAGAACAGAAGAGGGCAGAAAAATCACTGCCGACCCTGATATTGAACAGATTACGGACTTCACTGGATTCCATATTCAGAGACTGCGGCAAACATGGTCAACAAATCTGACCATTGAAAAGTAATAATTCAGTTTTATCATCAGAATTAGTTTTATTGTCAGGTTAGCGTTCCAAGGATCGACAAAAAAAAAAAAAATAGAGGATATTTGTTCATATTTTTTTAAATTTTAAAGAATATACTAATAAATAATAAAAATTCAAAGAATATTTTTGTTGTTCTTGGTCTTATCTAATCTATACCCGAAACAAAAATTTAATTTAATTTGAAGAATAATTGGAATCTTAATGTTTCTTCGCAGAACTGTATTTATATATTATACAGCAATGTGTGTCAGATATTTCCATTTACTCTCTTTCTTTTTCATACTGGTTCTTTGCCTCTCTCTTTTTAATATTTTTTTTTCATGTAGCATATGTTGAAATAAATTTTTAATACTCAAAATCCTATATAGCCCACCAAAATTTCCAGTCACCCACCATTTTCTATTTCATTACTCGTCGACCTCCCAACTTGAAATCACCCGCCGATGAATGTTATCGCCCAGGTTGAACATTGATCTCACTTGAAATACTTTCGAATGGCATTTACAGTACGTTCTACAAAGGAATTAGTTCATTTTTTTTCTACTTATATTTAATATTGGAGAAAAGAGATAAAAATGATATTTTTTTTTTGTTTTATTCATTTAGTTCATATTATTGAATCGCCTGCTTTCTGTCATTATTTTAATCTACTCAATTCTCTTCGTCGCCATTTTTTATAATTTTAAACTCTAAGTGGAAACAAATAAAAGATAATATGAAAAATCTAACAAAAAGAATGGCGTAAATACTAAAATATTGCACGAATGAATAAAAAAAACGTATTAAAATATAGAACAATGCATTCAGTGGCACTGCCCTTTAGATCTAAAGTACAATCTACCTTATTGAATAATTGAGAATATAATTGAGATTTTCGTAAATTAATTCCTCGAAAAAAATGTTTTCTGTATCAAAATAATAACTAATCATATATAGCGATTTTGAACTCCAAATCTTTATTTCTAAAAGAAAAATAATACGTAAAAATTTCGATTAATAGATATTTTAATTAGGTGGATTGTAATATTTTCCCTCAGATGTTTTTCATATTTTCAAAAAAGAAAAAAACTTCACTTTAGTGTGTCACTCTTCACGCTGTAGTATCGATTTGATTCTCTGCAGGGTCTTCCATGGAAACAATGATTTCAGAATATGGGTAGAATCGAAAGAAACGTGAAGATGTTCACATATGCTGGTAGTATTAAATCTTTGTGAAATACATCAGTGGGACGCTTTGGCAGACATTATCAGTGATATTTTTAGCCGAGGTTCATTAGAGGTTTCGGGTCTTTTAATATCAAAACCGCTTTCCACGGTGACCCAAACAATACTGATCGGGTATTCATTTAGCTACAAGTTTCCTAAATTTTAAAGGGTATACTGTCAGTATTTAAAAGATACATTAATTTTCAAATTCCCTGAACCTGGGAACCGTTAGTTAAAGCAGTGAATGTTTAACTACAAATATTTTCATGGTAACTGTTCTGACGAGCTTTTTCCCTCTAGTGCTCCGATTACATGAACTTAAGCGTTGTACTAGATTAGCATTTCACCCCAACCGTTTGCTGTTGAAATGGTTAAATGCAACCACCACTTCTGCTGCAGTAATTTATTTTCTCGCACTTTCCGACTATGGAACTCCTTTCCTCTTACCTGTTTCCCTGAAACTTACATTACTCAAAAATTTAAATGCAAGGTCAACCGTCATCTTCTGTTGGCTTGAACCCTATTTCCTCATTTCCCTTATACCCGCTATTTTATTTCACTTTCCCTCTCTGTAGCCCACTGTGTGCTAGTGACACTCCTACCTTGCTAGCGGTGGACTGGTTTGAAAAAAAAAATTAAAAATTAAAAAAAAAAACTCGCTTATAACAATGTTCTTCGGGGTAACTCGACGTGATGGAATGGTTAGCAAGCTTCTCTCGCTAGAAAAATTTACTTCTGAATAGTGATTTCGACCCTCATTGGGTGCTCCAGACTTTCGGCCTTGTGTCAAATCTAAGCTACGCTTAGAAAATATTCAATAGAAAGTTCTCTAATTAACTAACTTCGTCTACATTATTTCACTAAAGTTTTGCATCACTTAGATATTCAGGTCATTTTAAAAATATACGCAAAAACCACATTTCTGCAAAAATATAAATTTTTTACTCTTGTACTAAATACACAATCCTTGTTGATAGAATTGGAAAAGGAAAAGAGAAAATGGGTTTCTCTTCTCCTTCCGGTTATAATAGGCGCAATTCGAGAACAAAACTCAAACACTGCGTAAAAAGGAAAATCATTTTATACACAAGAAAAGGCAAAAATGCGAGAATACGAAATGTACACAAATCTTTTGTGCGTCTATTATGGCAGGATAACAAATTTCAAATGGTTCAAAAAGAGACTACCATTGAAAAGGATCGTTCAAAAAAAAAAAGTATTGTCGTCGTAAAAGTGTGGTTTATAAAGAAAAATGATAGCTCAAAAAGTATTACTGTCGAAAAAGGATGGTTCAAGAAAGGATTAGCATCGAAAGAGAATTGTTCAAAAAAGGATTAACGATCGAAAAAGGATTGTTCAAAAAAGGATTAGCATCGAAAAAAGATTGTTCAAACAAGGATTAGCATCGAAAAAAGATTGTTCAAACAAGGATTAGCATCGAAAAAGGATTGTTCATAAAAGGATTAACCATCGAAAAAAGATTAGCATTGGAAAATGATGATCCCAAAAAGGATTAACATCGAAAAAGTATTGTTCAAAAAAGGATTACCATCGAAAAAGAATTGTTCAGAAAAGGATTATGATCGAAAAAAGATTGTTCAAAAAAAGGATTACCATCGAAAAAGGATTGTTCAAAAAAGGATTACCATAAAAAAAAGGAAAAAACGGGGTTACATTTTAGCTTAGAAAAAGACACGTATTCCTCGCAGCCTTCTTTAAGATTAGAGATTCCAGAACAGCCTCTTTTATTTCCGAATAGATTCTTTCTAGTATGGATAATTTTGTCCTCCCAACAAAAGGTCAATGTGCATCTATTGTTTACCGTAATCACCACTATCGTCTACAGGGTTTTCGGAAAATTACTATGACGTTTCGAATCCGATTTTTTATATTTCTAATTTAAACCCCAACTGAAGAACGTTTATTTCTTACCGAACACGTAAACACAGATTTGGTGCGATAAATTTTCAGATACTCCTGTGCCACAGCGCAATGGAGCTCGAAACCTTGTTGATAAATATCGGTAAACAGGATCAGACGACGATGCCAATCGTTGTGGAAGGCCGGCAAAGATACCGGAGGAGAAACTTGGATATTTCTGAAAGTGTGGAGCAGAGTTCAAGAAAATCATTATGCTTTCAGTCAGCGTTTTGTCAGTCTATTTTAAGCGAGCAAGCGACAGCGGTGTTCAAAATGAAAATAAGAAGGAACCAAGCCTGTATTGGTGATAACTGACGTCACTTTCAACGTTGTTTCCATTTTAGATTCAAATTCTCCTCCTTTATTCTATATTGAACCGTGTCTGTTAATAAAAATAAAAAGTGCATATAGACTTTCTGAACACTCTGTGTATCAATGGTAAACGATGTAGCAGGAATTTTGCCAAATTCAGAACTGCCAGCAATCATTACAAGAAAAATGCAATGAGCAGTCACGTGCAGGTAGTCCAGGTCAAAAACAAAAATAACAGATTTGATTCCGGTGAATTCTGGAAAATTACAAATAATTTTCTCAATAGAGGCAAACCGACATTTCTTTTTATTATATTTTGCCGTAATGTTATATCATCCTCGTCAGAAAAGGTTAAACTTTTTGCAATAGACTTTGTCTCTAACTCCACTTAGAGATGCGCCATCCCCTGCCTGACTGGACGGACTGTTGCGTACTGGACATTTACGCCTCGGTGAATTGCGTACCAGACAATTACGGGCCTGGACATTTGCAGTTACCATTTTTTTTTTTTTTTTTTTTTTAGAGTTAACATAGAAATTTACACACCAGTACCTTTAATAATTCTAAACGAGCAGAAAATAGTTACCATAAATACACAAAATGCGAGAGAAAATTATGTTTAAAAGAAAGAGAAAATTAAGCTTGCAGTTTCAGTTCTCTCCAGCATTGCGTACCATAAAAATCTAATAAATTCTGGATTTTATAGATTATATTTTTATTTGGACCCCATGGCTAAGGTCCGAAATTTAAACAATGGTAGAAGAATAATTGTGGACGAGAAAAAATACTATTAGGTTGGTCCAAAAATAATGTCGGTTTTTGACGTTAAAAATAATATCGTTTTTTGACGTTAAAAAATACGTCAAAAAACGATATTATTTTTTCACCAACCTAATATACGACTATCATAAAAACAACGCCCATAAAACAAAAACCTACTGGCGATGTGTAGAGCGATCTTGCAACACTTATCTGTCATTGCATTTTAAACAAAAATAAAATTTTAACTGTTTGTTTTATTTTATTCCTTTATTAAAATTTATGATTAATACCTATGCTTTTTTCAAAATTTACGGTAACTGCCTTTAAAAGCTTCAAAAACTTATCAGAGGTACATAATTACCCAGGGACTTGAAATCAGTTTTTTGGTTGTTTTTCGTATTTTTATGTAAGAAATAAACATGAAAAAATTGTTTTATTTTGACAAATCGAATAATTTATTAGAAAATAAATTTGTAAATTCAAATACACAAAAGATAAGTTTCATTTTCATTATTTTTTTAATCACTACCCAGGAAGTTAATTGAAGGAGAATGAAAATATTTTAATGAAGATAAATAAAAGAAAAGGGTGCAATTAAATAAAAGATGACGTTGCAGTTAAATTTTTGAAGATTATCGAAGACAGGTTAGCAAGAAGCAAGAAACATGAAAATTGTTCCACAGGTGAGAAATGCCAGATTTTCTTTTAAAACCATTTATGATCCAATCTGACTCATCTTCAGGCGATTTCTTTTTTTTTTCCATTCTAAGCAATGAAGAAGGTTACTGGGAATTTTGTATCCGTTCGTGCAACAATTATTACAGAAAATATTTACTTAAGTCTCATCTCCTTGGATTTTACTCAAATAGTTTAACTACAACTAGCATAAAGCTAGCATAACAGGATTACGTGATAGAAATACTTGGTCATATGATTTATCTCCATATTATTTTTATATTTCTAGTTTATATATATATATATTCGTATCTATATCTATATCTATATATCTATCTATCTATCTATCTATCTATCTATCTATATATATATATATATATATATATATATATATATTTCTTATTTTGCTTTGATAAAACCACATCGACCGAAACGCGTCAGCAATTACTAGTTTTCCTATTGTCATTTTTATTCATACATACATACATACATATATATATATATATATATATATATATATATATATATATATATATAATGTTATGGTACTGGAGGTGACGATCCCAGAAAGTACCTGAAAACTATACCACAGCTTGACCCAAACTTTGTGGGTTAAATTGGATAAACGGGACCCTTGGGGGCCGTCGATAGCTGTGCTAGCACGAAGTCATAAGTCATCGTGGCCGAGGTTTTGGTCGTGCTGGCCTTGTTCAAATTATTGATCTCACCTGATAAAACGCTCTTTCCTAGAAAGTGTAACTAACTTCAGCTCGGCATAGTTACAGTATAAACGACAGTGGGGCTATGTGGTTGTTAAATAAACACAAATGCGCCTGAGCAACAAACTGCAATAGGGGTCGACTAGCCACACTAGTAGACGGTTATCCTCGAATACGATATATATATATATATATATATATATATATATATACTGGCCGAGGTACACAGAGTTGCCCGGGTGTACATGGCTTCAATTGTATAACTGCAAGCCTGCATACCCGCACTCCTTGTCTAGAAATGTCTGTCTATGTCCCCGCTTGCATGCATCATCCGTTGGTATACGAAGCTGTCCCCTCATCTTTTTTTACGGTATGTCCTTCGCAAGTATTTGATTGTTCTTAATAAAGGAATTCCATCGATGAAACCGTCTTATGTGGTCATTGCTAGGGGGTTAAATTGTTTCGATGTTTTAGATATTCACTAAATTTCCTATAGCCGCAATAACTTTCAAATAGTATGACATTGGTCACAAATCTAATAATTAAACAAAAACAGGGATGAACCATCAGATTCAACTGCAAGTGCAAATGCATGAACGTCCCCTCCTTCTTCGCACGTTTACTGTAAAGCTGGAGTTAATAAGAGGTTCTTTGAGATTTTTTTCCCTTTTAATGTTTCAATAATTCTTCTCAAACAATCTTTGCATCAAAGGTTGTTCGAATGCCAATTTATTAGGTTGGTGCAAAAATAATGACGTAATAATGTCGTTTTTTGACGTTAAAAATACGTCAAAAAACGACATTATTACGTCATTATTTTTGCACCAACCTAATAGAATGGAATCATATAAAAATTAAAATCTTTCTTGTTGTATATGAAATATATTAGGACATGAATATTAATCTGTTGAACTGCCTATAATCTATAGCTAAATGACCTTTATAGCTTGAACAAGTGTCAGTCTATGAATCAGTGTTATTATCCTTATCAAAGCAGAAGCTGATAAACAGCTAATTTTTCCATAGCTAACCTGGAATTGTGTAATTTTCACCTCATATTTTACATCTGCAATGTTAAACCAACTGTATAAATAATTTCAAACAGAAAATTTTGTATATACATGGGTTGACAGGTAAATAAAGCCTCTAGTCCTATAAAATAAGTTTTAGACCAGTTAGATGAATGAAACTGGTATAAAAAAAAGAAGTAAATTTATTTCTCTGCAAAATTATAAATTTACTTTCATTAAAGTGCTATACAGTTTTTAAAATTTCTCCAGTTTCAATTCCATTCATGAAGAAATTTTCTGGTTGACCTTTTGATCCAGTTGTGGACATTAACTTTAACTTTGTTATCACATGAAGAATGTTAGTCTTTTAATATATATGTTTTTCAATCTTGTGAACAACCAGAAATCTGATAGTGTCAAATTAGAATTGCATAGAGAGTTTGCAACAACTGTAAATTTCAGGTTTTACACCTTTTGCACTCTTTGTTGACCGCAATGAGGGCTGGCATTGTCTTAATGCAAAATATTCTCTTTTCAGGCCTTATTCTGCCTATGCATTATTTGAGTGCCTTCAAGATTTTCATTGTTTCAGTAAACTTTAATTGACATGTAATATTTGAGAAACAAAAATTCCAGATCACTGCTTTATACACAACTTTAATGTCTACTCATGATTAACCAATACTATTCTACAATGCTGCCACACAACAAACATATCAAGCAGGTTTAAACAACTCCACTATTTGTGAGGCCACCCAGTAGATCAATCAACCCTTATACATGAATACTGGAATGTCACCTTGTGCCAGACAAATATAAGCTTAAAAATGTTATGCTTAGTTATATGATAATAGGGTTTATTAATATTGTGATCATTTTTGTTTAAGATTTCTGGGCTGGGACTATGTAGTGCATACTTCTTTCTCTATTACACATTTATCATTGGCAAAAAAAACAAAAACAAAAAAAAAACAACTGTAATTACTATTTTGTGTAGTTTCTAACACATTACTTGTAATCTCTCAGTTGCGGCTCTGTCTTTTGGCAGAGTGTGCTCAGGGGCTACTCTGTCAAAGGACAGAGTTGCAACTGAGGAAAATTATACTGAGAAATGCCCAGCCCTGGGGAATAGTTGCCTGAGTCCACACCTTCTCATGGCACCAGAGAGAGGGATCGGTGCTTGTACCGAGGCCAGCATAACCAATGGTTGCGGGGGCTGAGGACAATTTTTGCTCCTTGTCCGGGTGTTCACACTCTAGTCCCCACCTTGTGTCACATGACATCTCAGTGGGGAGACAGTAAATGCCATGTGTAAATTACTATAAAGTAGAACTGGAGCTTTTTAATCTCAGAATTTGTGAGAGAATTTCACATTTATTTATGTAGATTTATATAGGTTTTACCTAATTAGCTATTATGCTTCTCTAACTTTTCATATGTTGAATGTATAATTCTAATTTCTATTTTCTAATGTTTACAATATATTAATTTTATTTTATTAATTGTCCCATTTTATCACCCACAAAATAAAAATAATTGTTTGTATGGAAAATAAGAATCTACATACATCAAATCATCTTTAAATTAAGTGGCAGCAGAAGAATTATTGTTAAACTTTTAAAAGGTAAGCTTAAACATTAATTCAATACTTAAATGAGTTCTTCTGTAGCTTATTGATGCCTATCACATCTACTCCTCCCCAGCTACTGTCATGATGGCCAAACGAAGAGTCCTCCACAGGAGCTAGTTTAAATGCCGCCCAAAAGGGCAGCTTTAAGCTAGCTTAAAATTTTAAGCTAGCTGCAATTTTGGATACAAAAGGAAAATAAAAGTTACTCCCCTTGAACCATGAAAGCAATGATAATGGCTAGTATAATATATTAATATATATTTTTACTTCATATAATCTGGCAACCCTGAATCTGAGCTCAATGAAAATCGTTCCCTGCGCCTATATTTTCTAAGGTTTTTGGTGAGCTATGAATCATTGAAATCGAACCGGTGGGAGCGGAGGAGTTGTTTGGACACACACACACAAACACACAATGTACTTTATATATAAGATATATATATCCAGGTACGATGAGCACAAATCGAGTATAATTCCAACATTTGTAACATTTAATTTAAAAGAAGGCTCAATAGAGAGTAGAGTTATATTATTTATTTTAGGATATTACACTGAACACATGTAAAAATTGCTACACAATTCCAATTGTGTTTCAATGACTATCAATGCATCTCATCAGAGTATTGTAAATTACTGGCAAGTAAATGATTTATTCAGATTTAAAAGCAAAATACCTCTTTTTACAAAAAAGTATAAAGGGGGTTATAAGGTTTGTGAGCTTTACTCTGATCAACCAATCAAATATAACCTACGTTAAATTTAAACTAAACAAAGAAGCAAAAATTAAAAATTATTTTTTATAACTGGGTCATGATCCGTAGATTGGCAGCTAACAACAGCCAGACATAAACTAAAGTGGATACAAATGGTTACATAAATTATATGAACCAGACAATGCAATTTCCTAAGAAATAAAAGTGGAGTGGAGAGAAAATTTCACAAAATGCTAAACAAGTTATATGCTTTGTGAATTTCCCACATAATTTTTTTTTATTGTAGTAGATAAATAAATAGCTTCTTTTAAAAAACTAGTAAAAAATTTAACCATGTAGAATTATTTGGTAAATTAATATGCAACTGTTAAATAAACATCCTTCATATAAGATGTTAAGAACACTAACCAACCAATGTAAAAAGTCAAAAATAGCAACCAAATACCAATACATCTGTACAAGATGTTACCAATACACCCCGTCATCTTATCCGGCAAGCACCATAGAGCGTCCCTGCTCATTAGGTACTAGCATAAGCAGGTACATCACCAGGTACATTATTTACATGATTCGGACTATTGTCCTCATTTTTGTCGCCATATTTATCACAACGTTTCGGCCGTTGTACGCTCTGGCCTTCTTCAGGTGGTTGGAATGTCGAACTGAATCCTTTATTTCGCTCACTGGAGTAGACTGTTCTAGTTCAATCCATCAAACATGGCACGTGGAACTAGAACAGTCTACCCCAGTGAGCCAGAGATATGAGGCAATTGATAAGCTTAAATGTCAATAAACGTGTCGTTTCCACAGTCCCGATTAGTTTAGATCCATGTATGGAGAGGCCTCAAAGGTAAAAAGGGATAAGGGAAAGAATTTAAAGATACAGATAAAGGGTGTGAGAGGAGCAGGTCAGAATGAATCAACGCTCATGGGATTTCTAGGGATCTACTTTCTTCTATTAAGTGTCAGGCCTTTTCAGGAATAAACCGAAAATAACCTTCCATAACTTCTTGCCTGAGTAATTTGTGACACTTTACCATGCCGTTTTGTCCTCCTTCTGACATCCATTCACACCAGTTCGGTAAGTAGGTTACTAGCTGTTTCCCCCCGGTTTCTTTTGCCTTTCATATGGACTGCGAGGATTAAATTCTGTAGGCCTTCTTTCCTTATTATGCGACTCAGAAATTTCATCTTTCTCTTTCTGATTGTAAGTATATGTTTTTTTTTTTTTTTTGCTGTTTTTCCTATTTCCTTTCCTCTGTCGCTTCAAGTCTCCTCTTCATCTGTGAAGTAATTGTCTGGTATTCACTGCTATATAAGAGACTAGACATTGCACAGCAATTCAGAAACCTTTTCTTTGCTTCTCACGAAATTTTCAAATTTCTTAATACTTTGCTTAGCTTCTGGAAAGAATCTTAGTTATTCAAATGCGTCTTTGGTTTCTACTCAATTAAATTCTGTACCGCCTTGATTTGAACACTTCCAGTACATATCTCACCCCTTTCTCATTTTGCTAACGAACGTCGAAGAGTGGAAAGGATAAGGAAAAGAATTCCCATGGGTCTCTGTAAGAATCGATTACACAACTCAGTCGTAATTGACCTAGAAAGACAAATTTCCTAACCACGTTCAGATGGCTAAGTCTATTCTAGTCTGATCTCCGTTGAGACACATGCCAATATTTGACGTGGGGCAATGGTTAGCAGGCTTGTCTCGTTAGAGATCAATTCAGTCTGTGAAGTGAGTTCAATACTTACAGAGAATTCCATACTAGAAGCCATGTGTCACATTTAAGCTACAGGGTGCGATGGATAAATTGTCGTCTAAATGACGCACCCCCCCCGCCCAAAAAAAAATAAAACTAACATCTCGTTTTAACAGATATATTTACCAAAATTACACAAAAATATCTTGAAATACTAAAGAGTAAATTTATTCAATAAAATTGTCATTGGCTTCAACCACGGCCTCCAGACGACTTCGGAATTTCCTGCAACTCTTCTGGGCGGTCTCCTTGTTTAAGTTGGTAAATGCTGCCAAAATCCTTGCCTTCATTTCTTCTTTGCTGTTACAAGGAGTTTTGTTGGTCTGTCGCTCAACTGCACCCCACACATAATAATCAAGGGGGTTGCAGTCTAGGGAGTTAGGTGGCCAGATGTAAGGGGTGATGGGATTGCAGAAATTGTCTGACAGTCATGACTGGGTACTTCTGCTTGTGTGGCATGGTGCAGAGTCATGTTGCCAGACATAGGGTCTTCCAGCAGCCACCTTCTTGAACCAGGACTACCTCCTCAAGGCACGATGTAGGCTTCCGTGTTGCGTCTAAGGTCATGTGGGAAGAGCAATACAGGCATTATATTGACATCCCTCGTGATCACTCTAAAAACATTCGTAAGCATCATTAGACTCATCCAACTCTTTCGGAATCCTCTGCACTGTCCTCAGACTGACACCCAGACTCACTGAAATTCCCGATGCAAATGCCAAGCTGTACAGTATATCAGGTTGGAGAGAAGTGTGATTGTATCCATCACAGATAATCATCCACACCGTTTGGTCCCGCATTACAGTCCCCAAATTCCCAATGTCCAACCCTAAGTCTCGAGCTACGGTTTCTGGGAAAATCAATTTTCGTGAGAAGATACTTCCAAAAGGATGCCATAGGAGTAAGGATGGGACGATTTCCCTATCGGCTCGGTGGCAGTGGCCGGCAAACTGTATCGTTTTTGTTTGAGCTTAAGAAAGATTGGCTTCAGTCCTCTGTAAATTGTGTTAATTGTTGCATGGGATCTCCAACTGATGTTCTGGATTTTTTAAGTAGATTTGTATATGTTCCATCCAGTCGTCTGTCACGATGATTTTTGACTTCCTGCAGTACTGGTTACTATCCAGTTTCACTCACAGAGCTTGGGTCAACTCTTGGGGAGTTTTATAAGCACTTTCCAAAGATGCTACACTCTGGGATCGCTTACCCAGGCCGACAACATCAGGAAGTCCCTTTCTTGAGAAATCAACCCTACTTAGATTTGAACCTGGATATCATGGTTGGAAAGCGAACAACGGTGGAGTAATGGATAACGGCACGGATTGAGGAATCGGAGCGCCAAGTTCGAATTCCAGTCGAATCCATTACATTCATCTAGTTTCTAATACCCTTGGAAAAGGTATGAATCCTCTTCTTCTCCGCCCAGCTATGGGTAAAATAGCTGGACAGACTGAGTTCTATAGCCTTGGAGGGCAACCAGTCTAGAAGGAAAATTCTGAAATCATTCGGCCTGGAAAGATTTGGGCTACGTCAGGCTATCTTGCCCAAGAACTCTGTATAAATGGACTCACTGTGCTGCCCTGGACAACATGCTAAAAAAGCACGCTGCTTTAGACAGCCAGAGTAAACTCGAATTCACAAAACACGGACGAATTTCATTGAAAAACGAAAGATTTTATTCTGTGAATCAGAGTTTACACTGGCTGTCTAAAGCAGCGTGCTTTTTTAGCATGTTGTCCAGGGCAGCATAGTAAAAAATCAAATTTATATGGAAAGGCGAAGCAGCGAGCAAGGATGCGTGCATGCAGGTACCTTTGTCCATTTTTTAATGTGTGAATTCATTTCATAAAATAAATAAATATATATATATATATATATATATATATATATATATATATATATATATATATATCGAACTGATAAAATCTACGCATTGACGAAGAATATATTTTATAATATATTTAATTGCCAAATGAGTGTACAATAAATGTTTGATATAAACAATGAACATTTAGTTTCTCCTGTAACCTTCGCTATTGCTTAACATTTACTTATATATATATATATATATATATATATATATATATATATATATATATATATATATATATATATATATGTGTGTGTGTGTGTGTGTGTGTGTGTATGTGCGTGTGATTGTATGCGTGGTATGTGTGTGTGTGCTCACGCGCGTGTGGGTAGGTAGCACCAAAGATCTGCTAAATAAGAGCATACAATACAAACAACTGGCACAAGATTCATAAAGAACAAATTTTATCCTCAATATTTTATTTTATTATTAAGAGGAACGACCGAAATCTTTATTCATTACTAAGTTATTTTTTGAATCTTCAAAATTTAGATTATTTTTTTTCTTGCGTCAGTAGGTGACCATAAATTAGTAGATGAAATTGATTTGGAAATTTTTGCAAAAAAATCAAGTAATTTTCGGCTTTTGATGACAATTGAAGGAAAGGAATGAAATAATTTCACAAACGTTTCTTTTCCAGAATATTTGGATTAAAATATAATTTTTTTTTTCATATCTCTTATCCGTCACAATGTTTTAATCTTATTTTAATCTTATATCGCGAAATTCATTTTGTAAGACTTAATATTTATATGTTTGTTATAAGCAGATGTTCCTTGGAGAATTTAAATCTCCATTTTTTTTTTTTTTTGTAAAATAGGACCACCTGTTACTGAAAATCTGCTCTGAATCGTAAAATCGTACGATGCAATTATTTTATTAGGAAATCTTTTAAATGCTTATATAAATAACATATATTATATGTACTATTGGCTTAGTAAAAAAATTAATTTTTACAAGAATTGTTTTAGTTTTTTTTATTAGGTTGGTGCAAAAATAAGGACGTAATAATGTCGTTTTTTGACTTTAAAAACTACGTCATAAAACGACATTTTTACGTCATTATTTTTGGATCAACCTAATAAAATTCTAATTACCCTAATTCGTAAAATTTAAATATTTTTAAAATTCTTTATTAACTTTCAACGGGTAGATGATATTGGTATTAAGTAAAAACTATATTTAATAATCATAAATGAAAAAAACTTTCTAGAATTCAGCGACCTCCATTATTTGAAAAAAAAAAAAAAGAATTTAATTCTTTTAGTGTGTGTATAAACGTACCGATATTTTCAAATACAGGCGTCCATACATTATATTGTCGTAAAATAAGAGCAGCAACTATAGTAAACTTAAAAACAAAGCAATCTCAATCAAAAGACAATTTCAAAAAGGACTTTTTGCAGACGTGAACAGATTTTTCAGGGGCTATGATTTGTTTAATATTGCATTTCTTCGAATAATGGAGACTTTCTACAGATTAAAGAAAACACGTGATTTAATTTCGCTCATTTAACTATAGTTAAATAACAGTACGAGTTTCAGACCCATAATCAGAAATACAGGGTCTTAATACCAAAGGTCATGAACCAGTCTCGCAATTCCTAAGTCAAAAATACCGAGTGGGTTTGTGAGGTAAATAAAAACAAGTCAAAAATCCACAACTCAAATCACCCAGTTGCCTATTTTACACTCGAAGAACAAAGAAAAATTGAGATTTGATAAGCGTACAGGTTGCCATGGGTAAATTTTCACCATTTTATATTTTTAATTTCGCGCATGCGCATTATTTGTTTTTGATTTTGTTGACTCCACACTATAGTAGAGTCAGTTGCGCACCGTCTGTGAGAAAAAAAAAGCACCATGTCGCTTTCGGTTTTCATAGTCCATAATCCATTTTTAAGAAAATTAATGACAAAGTAGAAAAAAATGTGCGACACGTTTCACTTCATCAGAATAGAGTTATGTTCTTGCTGATGTAATTATACAGGAAGTATCAATATTATTTTTACAAAATTTGGAGGAGGGTTCTTCACGCCAAAACAAGGACAAACGTTCATATAAACATAAGTCCGCAAATCCTTTGTTTTTGAGTTAAGTTCAAAGAAAGCGTATGGTAGATGACGCTGTGTTGCCATGTAGAATAGGTTACATTTGTCATTCGTGTACATTTGTGGCTAGTCTGTCTTCAGTCTTTAACGCGTGTAGTAATAAGTCTGCTGAGAATTGTCCTGTTTAACAATGGCAGGATATTCATATCGTAAGCAGGCAGATATGATTTTTATATACGGCCGCGCAAATGGTAATGGACGCGAGGCTGAACGGCTGTATCATATTGCGTTTCCAGGCCGAAGGTAGCCGAGTCGTCCAACCTTTGCTGCTGCTTATCGCAGCATGGCTGAGACAGGATCCATAACACCACAAGTTATGGACTGAGGAAGACCGAGATCCGCTCGTACGCCTGATCACGAAGAACACTTTCTACAGGCTACCGGAGGTGGTCTAGGTATTAGCACACGTCCTTGTCTCTGCTTTGGTACGAGGAATCCACAGTTTGTAAAAGTATTTTTGACACACCCAGTATATGCCTGAGGAGGGGAGAGGGAATGTATAAATGCAAATGTTGATTATAATTATGCAGACGTCAGAAACGCTGAAAATGTTGGAACACTGAAATTTTTAAATTATTTTTTTTATAGATGTGTCTGGACATATTGTCTAGCCAATGGCCCAGTGGCTAAAAGCGTTGGTTGAAGTAATTCAAAAAGCGACTTGAGCCAAAGAGTTGTGAGTTCAATACCTGGCCACTGCAGAGGGAACAAAAACTTGGAGAGCTGAGATACTAAAGGGAATTAACTGAAATTGAGGTATCCAAAAAAAGGCATGGCGCGTGGAATTAGAACAATCTAACTCCATGGAATAAATAAAGTGTTCGGTTCGAAATTCCAATGTATATCACCAGAGCGTACAACGACCGGAACATAGAGAAATAAAGTTGGAGACAACAGTCCGTTAGAAGTAAGTTGTGTAGTTACAATACCTCATCTCAGAAATATAGACAGACTGGCAGGAGAACCCGGCGTTGCCTGGGGATGTAACAGTAAGAGATAGATCAAGTATAGACCATCATAAAGACTGAAAAATGAAATTGACAAAGATTATTGTTTAAGGTTGACTGACACGAATGTCTTAATTAGTTTTTTTTTTTTTTACGAATTGGTCAAACCCAAACTCAAACAAAACATTGTTTTCAATCGTTATGAGTCTACCGATTGAATAGAATGTTATTATAAACAATTGTTTTGTAAATGGAATTTTTAAAGCATTCTGAATGTAAAAATAAAGAAAAAAGTGTGCAAGACTATAAGAAACATTACCTGTAAAAAAAAAAAGTGAAGTTTTGTTGAAATCGGTTGAAAAATGTAGGAAATCCGATCCCATATATAAACGAACACACACACACACACACACAAACAACCTGGGTTTTATAATAAGTATAACTCGATATGAGTTGTTCCCCCGTTCATTCTGGCGACAGAATCGTGTATTCAAATTGATTTTGTGCAAAATCAATTGTGTTTTTCCAATTTTTGGTGCTGTCAGAACCACCGCAAGGTAATTTTATGTAGTCCTGTGAAGTTTTGTTGAAATCGGTTGAAAAATGTAGGAAATCCGATCCAATATATAAACGTACACACACACACACACACACACACACACACACGCACGCACACGCACACACACACAATATGCGTTTTATAATACAGTGTAACCCGGATATAAGAGAGTTGTCGGGACCGGATAAGTATCTTATATCCGGGTTTCTCTTATATCCGGGTTTGGTCTATTTTCTTTACGTAAGTATGGCTCTAATTTGGGATCAGAGGAAATCTCTCTTATATCCGGCTTCTCTTATATCTGGGTCTCTTATATCCTGTTTACACTGTGAGTAAGATTTTCATCTTAGTAAATGGCTTTCGGTTTTAATTAAAATAACATTTTAAAATCAAAATTATGATCAGACATTACAGTGAGCAACTTGAGTGTATTGTTTTGTAAAAGATCCCTTTTATGTTCATATAATCTTTTATTTAAATTCCTCGAGGTTTCTCCTATGTAATTCTTGTTACAATTATTACAGGTGATATAGTAAATTCCTTCTCCAAGATTTAGTTTATTATTATTTTGTTTTGTATTAAATCTTTTATTGTTTTGTGAAGTTGTTAAGCTTTTTCATTTGTAGTTGTGTTGCTCGCTAGAATAATATATTTTAATTAGTTGGGTTTGTCAAAAAGGGCCATGTTTCTATTTTCAAATATTTTACAAGCCTTTTGTTTCGCGTTGAATATGAAATAATTAGTGTATTGGAGGAGCTTAAACGTATTTTCAGTGTATTTTTCCTCTTCATGTAAATATTGATAATCAGGGCCGGTGCAAGAGTCTCGTGCCATCCGAATCTATGATTGCTCCCCGCCCAAACTCTACTGCAACTCACTTTGCATAAGGTAGTAGTCATATAAAAGACAAATTTTATTGTAACCTAATTATGTACAATAATGAATCATGAACAATTCAAGTAGAAAAATTGAAAATAAATTCAATGTATCTAAATATTAGGTTGGTGCGAAAATAATGACGTAATAATGTCGTTTTTTGACGTTAAGAATACGTCAAAAAACGACATTATTACGTCATTATTTTTGCACCAACCTAATAGAAATTCGAGACATATAGATCATTCCATCTTAAATAAATCAACAATGATTTGCAGCAATTTTTAACATCAACTTGAGATTTTTCTTGTTAAAAATTTGAATAATTTCAACATTATGGATAAAAATAGGTTCGAGTCTCTATAATGTAATCTAAAACCTTGATAAAATAAAAATTGGTTTCAATTTTTTTAATCATTTCAACCCAAGCAAGGTGATAAAGCCTCCCAGACTCAAGAGGTTACTGGAAGTGAAACTGATAAAACGTTATTGAATAGAGAAATTCAATGATTCGAGCCCCGCCTTGAATACATGATGCAGAGAATCTATGATACCGACACCCTCACTCAATTACATCTCTATATTTATAAAGTAGTATTTATATAAAATACAAATTTTATTGTAATATAATTATGTACAATAATGGATCATATGCAATATAGATGAACAATTCAACTAGAAAAATTGAAAATAAATTCAATGTATCTAAATAGAAATTCGAAACATGTCATAATAGATCATCTTAAATAAATCAACAATGATTTGCGACAATTTTTAATATCAATTTGAGATTTTTCTTATTAAAAAAAATAATAATTTCGACACATCCAACATTATAAATAAAAATAGTGAATTTTATATATTGTTTTTCTTTCCGGGAATTAGCATGTGAAAATAAATTCACGGATTTCGACGAAAAAAAAGAAAACCGCAGAGTGACGTCAAAATCCACGAAAACATTTATGCTCTAATTGTCAGCTTGCGCTTAGTTTCATTTGTACCATATATAAATGTAGGTAGAAAAAACAAATGTTGATAATATAGCGAGGATCACAAAGCACTATCCCGGGACCTGTAATCCGGCCTGCCCTACCGGGTCGGGAAAGTTCGGTTGGTAGTACGCACCGTCCTTGTTGATAATCCATTTTCAAATAATTTCTGTGGTTGAATAACGATGTGTTTACAGGCTTGATACACGAAAACCACTAATAAAACACAAGGTATATCTATGGATAAAACTTTATTAATCTATCAAGAATTATTTGATAATGGCTAATGAAAACAGAAAGCATTAACGGTAAAACGCTTAGAATAAACTGGTCAATTTATATCCATGTCATACAGTAGGTCAGCGCTTGACTGATTAGGACACCGATGTAGTTTCGGGAATTGTAAATAATTTGATCTGAGCCTAGATTGACCGACGGCTTTATAACAACCAACTGCGTTGCCAATAAAATCAGATTGTCTGAGTTTCGAAGCAACCATCCACTGCACAGAAGTCGGCAAAAGGAAATTAATAAAAACGTTTGGTATCAAGTGATACTTAGTCAGAATTCCGGTAATGGGTTTATATATTCAGGTCACAGTCTATAAGGTCAGTTACGGCTAGATTAATAATAGATGTAAAGTCAGACGGAATGGGGCTTACAACAATATCACACTGAAACACTTATTCTGGTACGATAACCGAAGTTAAGTAACATCAAGCCTGGTCAGTACCTAGATAGGTGACCGCTTGGGAATACCAGCTGCTGTAAGCTTGGTTATGCGGGTAGTATGGTGGGCTTATGGATAAATCATATTCAAGCACCGATTCTCGTACGATCACTGTTCAGTACCTAGATGGGTGACCGCTTGGGAATATCAGTTGATGTATAGTTGAATGTGCTGGTAGTATTGACTTGAGGCCAAATCATGTTGAAGCACCGATTCACGTACGGTAACCGAAGTTAAACAACGTCGAGCCTGGTCAGTAGCTAGATGGGTGGCTGCTTGGGAATAACAGACGCCAGAAACTTCGGTGTGCGGTGGTGTCTCTGATAAATATTTTGCTTATACTCCATTATTCATGAGGTAAGAGACATTAAAGACATTTTAATTTTTGACTTAATTTCCTCAAATCATGAGCAAAGTTATAAATTAAATAAATTGTGAGTTTTTTTATATATTATGTTCCAACTATTAAAACTTGTCTAAAGTCATGGTTCTAAGTTCAAGCTAGTCTGTGTGTGCTTTGCATGTGTTGCATTTTTGACATGATCACTTTGAGGTGTCTTTTTCAATACTTCTGGTAAGCTAATATTTTTATATTTTAATGCTATTTCTCTCCAAAATTCATTTGTGATATAAATCTAAATAGAACAAATTGCAGCTGGATCCAAGACTGCATTTTACATAAATAGTATCTATTAGTGAGGAAAATGTTTAGTGAGGTTTGTTACAAATTTTTGAAATCAGGAAAAATTGCTATTCCAAAATGCTACAGTGAACAAATGGCTCATTTGAAGAGAAAAACCGCGGAGAAGGCAGCATAAAACTGGAAACAACTCAAATACCTTTCCCAAGAAGTAATGGCAATTCACAGATAATAATTAAATGGAATCTGTGGAGAGCCATGATTTGTATATGTCCTGAAGAGAGAAAGACTATGAATTGAAAAACGTGGAAAAGGCAATGAAAAACTACTCCACTACATAAAGAAATGTACATAATACCTCATCTCAGAAATATAGACAAATGCATCTTTTTAGCAAAAATACTAACAATACATTATTATATAAAAAAAAATTACCAACAATAAATGTTTATAGTGAAATTATCAATAATACCTATTTGTAGTCAAATTACCATCAATAGACATTTATACTAAATTTACCCACAATACGTTTTTATAGTAAAAATACCAACGATATTTATTTATAGCAAAATGACAAACAATACATTTTATCCGTAACTGTAGGTATACAATTGCGTTCAAAATATATTTAGTTTAACCCATAAAATTGTTTTTTTTTATGATCAGTATTAAATAGTCCAAAGTGATGTTGATATGCCGTTAAACAAAATCAACCAATTAAAACGTTGAATGGGAGATCTTATCTGAAAAGGAAAGTGACTATTGACTTTTGCAATGGGCCTATTTAATACATACGTACGAAGAAGTATGCTCTTTATCTTTTTGAAGGAGACTAGTGTGACTAATTCTTGACCAAGTTCTGACTCCCAGATAGAGTAGAATAACGCGGGTACTTGACTGAAATTATTTTTTTATCTCTGAAGATTTTACAAATGTTATACAATTGTCTACTAAGATTTATCTTATTCTCAGTATCTATATTGAATTGGGTCAAAGATTATCGAATATTATTTGATGAGCTTGTAGGGTTTGGGGGCAAACTTTTTTCATGAGAGGCCGTATCATAGTCAATCCTGTGTAAAATTGACCTCTTCACAAGATCAACATAAGTTTCACAACAGCAATATAAATAACAATTATATGTGCGCATATAATTTGAACATTTATTTACTTTTTAAACACATTTAGAGGAAGGCATTTATATAATTAATTCTCCCTCCCTGAATAAGCATTTATGAGGGACGATAAAGTAATGGCTCGAGTTGAGGTATCAAACAACAGTTCGAATTTCAGTCGCGTTCATTATTAAATGCAATCACTTCTCGGCTAAGATCAAACTGTAGTATCTGTTCTTATCAGCTTAATTTTACTTTTTCTCGACACGTCCGTCTATATTTCCTATATATATATATATTAAGAAATGGACAATGTCCGACAATTTATTAAATACTTGTATCTATAAAAAGAATATTAAACATATAAAATGTCTTTAATATATATATATATATATATATATATATATATATATATATATATATATATATGTTACTACCGATACCGATTATCTTGCCAATATCCCTAGTAATGTAAGTGTTAAGCCATTTAAAGTATTCTTTTACTTACTTTTATCTACCTTCATTTTCATGTGTGTGTGTGTGTGTGTGTGTGTGTGTGTGTGTGTGTGTGTGTGTGTGTGTGTAATTAATGTCAATAATTTTATTAATAATGGAATTTTAAGTGATATTTCAAAAATGTTCCAAAAGTTTTTTTTTCGTTTTATTTTCAGAACGGGATGTACGTGAGGCGTAATGGATATTAGTGTTGGCTGAAAAATCGCAGAGCCAAGTTCGAATTACAGTTATCTTCGTTACAATCCCATAAGCAAAATTAGCCTTTCTAAATTGAGATGGGATATTTTATCACCGCCGACTCAACACCGTTGACTCAACACCGGCTAACTCATCTCCGGGATAAATCAACTCCGGGAATCTAGATATGGCCACAGTTCTCCCTTTTTCGGTCCAATCTGTCTCTTGTAAAGATCTTCTTCACAAGCTGAAGAGTTACGCTATCTGGACACATTTTTTGAACTTATCCAGTCTTTTCTATCTAATCATTCCCAGGGCTCCATTATTGGCCCTACCCTGTTTTTCATCTGATTAATTTTCTTCCCGATGACATCAGCTCTCAACGCAGTATCTACGCTGATGACACAACCATTTAATCCTGCTTCGATATTAAGGCTGATCAGTCCGACAAGTTCAAAATGGCAGCCGATGTCCAAAACGATCTCAAGTCCGTCGTTAACTGGGGGAAAAATGGTTTATTTATTTTAAACTTCTTTCTATTATTTACCTGAGTGACCGCTCTCTGCCTTCCATTAGAATGGCTGGGGAAAGTGCCTCGTTCTGCCTTCTCGGGTTTATGTTCTAAGGTGACATGAATTGGAAAGACTATATTGAATCCATTCAGGTGAGCTGTGTAGAATATTGGTTAGCTTGCCAGTGGTCTAACACACAAGTAGGCAAGTGTAGCCAAAGCTAATAACTCTTCAGTTATTTCATAGAGAAATGTATGGGTGAATAAAGACCACTCATGCAAATGTATTGGGCAGGTCCATTCTAGCAAAATGGACCAACCTAACTGGTGTATTAGGCACTCTCCTATAAAATGAGGTAAAATTCGCTGGCTTGCTTTACAAGGAAACAAAAGAAGGCAGCCATGTTGGCAGGTAAGTCACTTGACTTCTACAAGCTGCTAAGAAATTTGATTCACTCTGTCGTGAATCTATCTTACATATCTATAAGTTTACCATTCCTCCATTGTGGCCACATATGGTCCGAGGCTCCTGCTATTGAGCATGAGCTCCGTGATAAAATCCAAAGAAGGTGACTCTCTGTGTCTTTTCTGTAAATACTTTCATGGTAATTGTTTGTATGAGCTCTTTACTATGGTACCTTGACTTTTTTTCATTTAAGCGCAGTACTAGACTAGCGTCAAGATCTCATCAATTTACTGTTGAACTGGCGAGATGTAGCTGTAAATTCAATGCTAACCGTTTATTTTCTCCTACTTCTCACCCGTGGAACACCTTTCCGGGTAAATGCTTTCCAGTCAACTTTAATCTGTACAAATTTAAATGCAATGTCAATCGCTATCTATTGTTCCCCTGATTGCTCTTTTCTGTTTCTGCTCACTATTAATGATTCTGTTGCAAATTCTTTCCCACCCAGTAACCCGTTCCAACTTAGTGGCTTTACAGCCTTTCACGGGGTGATACCTGTAGTGATCCAAAGGGGCGATCGTTTTACCAGCATCTTTAACAATGGATATTAAATATTTGATCTACTTGAGGCCTAGAGTGAATTTAGCACCGAAACACGTTCAAAACGTGAAGCAAATTTAGAATAAAACTGTTCATAATGACCGGGAATAAATCGGAGTCGGATACTTCTTTCTTCTTTTGTGTGCCGTGTCCAGTCAGGCGATCATTACCCTCCACATGTTCCTGTCTAGTGTAGCTTTTAATAAGTTTTATCTTTATGTTATTTAACCCAAACCCTGTTCCGCTATCCATTTGTTCAAGCCCATCAAGTATGTTACGCGCTTCTTCCTGTATACATCTTTCCCTCTATTTTCTCTATGAGTATTACACTTTTCAAGCCACCCTTCCTCATTACGTGCCCCTGAAATATCGACTACCTCATCTTGGTGTTATATATAAGTTTCGTTTTCGTTTCCTTTCTCTCCTAAGACTCTTTGTTGATCATATATTTGGCTTTAAATTTGGCCTTGTGCCACATCCTACCTCGTGAGGAGGCAGGGAAATATCGCAGTATGCTGCCTAAGCTAACAGCGTGAGCTGTTAGCGTGGGAATCTCCAGTCGTGTCGAACTCTCTACCTTTGAGCAGAGAGGAACTCGGACAAGACTCTGCCGAAGGGCAGAGTCTCGTCCGTGGAGGTAGACAGATACCCGATCCCGCGTATTCGGGGTATACGGGCAATTCCTGTCCGAGCACACTGGATTTCCCCACATTAAATTTGGCTTCGTGAGGAGGTGGGTAAACATCGGAATATGCTGTTAACTAGTTCCCCTACAGCAGTGGTTTACCTACTTCACGCCGCTGGCGAGTATTGTATTTTGTTGATGTTATAAAGATTACCATTTCATTTCCAACTTCCGTTTTGGTTATTCCTCATTCAGTAACCTTTTCTAGGTTACAACAGTTATTTACCTATGATCTGTAAAAATAGATATTTATTGAAGTGAAAGTTGTATAGAGCATGAAGATATTGCATGTGACCAGCTTCTCGGGCATTTGAAATGATTAGCCTTCATGATAGCTTTCGATTCTTCTTCTCAAAGATATTTTAGCAAACTCAACATAAACAAAATATAGTCAGCTGCAGCGGTGATCGAGGTAGAATTTAAAAAAAAAAATGAAAGAAAACGGAAGGGTAATAAAAATTAAATTAAAAGGCAGAAAATCATTTTGAGTGAGTGTAGCTAATATTATAACCGATTATTACTGAAAACGACTTCAACTCTATGACCTGTCAGTAATCCTTATATATATATATATATATATATATATATATATATATATATATATATATATATATATATGTGTGCCCATTTGACAAATGTCTGGGTTTCGCAATCAAAGAAAGAAGATTTTGATTTTACAAACCATAAATGACCAGCAGTAACAGTAAAGGTCTCCAAATATGGCATACAAGAATCGTCTATTCACTAATATATGGAGATATCAAATGAGACGAATGTTTAGGCTTGTACACAACACACCAAATAAATATTAAGGCAATATGAAAATATTATATTCATTATTGTCAGCATCGTTGGCACATTTTGTAATTCAAGCTAATAGACGTTGATATCCTGGGCCTCTCGTAATCAGGAACAACCGTTAACATCTTTTAATATTGTATACATTAACTGTCTATTAACCAATAAATGGAGGTATAAAATGAGTTCTCTTGTGGGTATAACGGTGAACTACATCCCTCAGCAGAGCCTCTGATCGAGAGGTTTTGAGGAGCGTAGAACCAGGTTTAATTGCTTTTGTTCTCATGTCCCTCCTGGACCGGGGTTATTGTACCCTTTAATGTCTCAATTAGGTCAGGTTAACCCCAAACTTGGAAAAAAAAACTATGAAAGTTTGGAAATACATTTTTATAGTGAAAATACTGGCAATTTTTTTTTGTAAATAAAATAAAAAGATAAAAATGACTAGCAATCTATTTTTGCAAATGAAATTAAAAATGCTCCCAAGAAATTTAAAAGTTGGCATTAAATGTCCCATAAGCAGTTTATATTTCGCTAAACAAAGAAATTAATTAATTAATTAATTAATTACGTGTCAAATAGTTAGGTTTTTACAAAACTCACCTCAGAAATATCAAAGCAATCCAAGATATTCATGTTCATTTTTATCAGCATCGCGGGAAAATTTTGCAATCCAAGCGAATAGACGTTGATTTCACAGGCCACACGTAATCTACAGTATCTGGGAATGTCACTTAATATGGAATACACGAACCATTTATACAGCAATAAATTTATGCGATCAAATGATTCAAATATTAGGTTGGTGCAAAAATAATGACGTAATAATTATTACGTCATTATTTTTGCAACAGCCTAATATTTAGGTTATCCGCAACCCTCCACGAAAATTTCCCAGGTCACACACGAATAAGAGTATCTGTGGATGTCTCTTAATATGGAAGACACGAACCGAATAAATAAATTTATACGGTCAAATGATTCAAATATTTCGGTTGTTCACAACTCACCAGGAACACATCAAAACAGTAGAAGATCACGTGCATTATTGTCATCGTTGCTGGCACGTTTTGAAATCCAAGCAAAGAGACTTTTATATTAAAGGACACAAAATAATCAGCCAAAATATGTGAACTTAATATGCTGTATAGAGAAACCGTTTCTTCACCAACGAATAGGTGAAAATATTTACATTTCTACAAAGCTCCCTTAGTGCGCCTAACTAGCCTTGTAGATATCAAGGCAGTCCGAGATCACGTGCACGATTGTCGCTAGTGTTAGTTTAGGCTCTCTTTTAATCACCATAGAGAGCCACCCTTATCTCTCATCAGAATAGCTGATTCTCAAACCCCCCAGAGCGCCTCGTTACGCCTGCTTGGTCTCACACTGTCGACTGACACGAGGTGGAATATATACATTGAATCAATAGCCACGTCTACCGCAAGGAAAGTTGGTTCTCTTTGTCGTGAAGAAAGGTTTTTCTTGTCTGAGTTCATCCTTCAAATCTATAAATCAACCATCCGTCTTGGCATGGAATATTGCTGTCATATATAGTCTGGTGCTCCGGTTGTACATCTCGGGGTCCTCGACAAAATCCAGAGACGAATATGCATGATAGGTACTGATCTGGCATCTAGTCTACAATCACTATCCCACAGACATGCTGTGCTCTCCCTTTGTCTCTTCTACAATTATTTTCGCTGCAACTGTTTCGACGAGCTGGTTCCCGGACTGCATGAATTTAAGCGAGCTACCAGGCTGGCATATCGCCTCCATCCGTCCACTGCCATAACAGTTAAATCTAACCGTCTCTTCTACTCAAACAGCTTCTTCTCTAGCACTTCCCGTCTGTGGAGCTACCTTCCCCTTACTTACTTCACCCGATGACTATAATTTTCAAATAATCAAGTGTAATGTCAATCGACATCAGTCACCCTGAGATTGTTCCCGGTGCTTCTCTGTAGCCTTTCTCCAAACATGCCTGTTTACTCTTGTTCTCAATCCTCTGTAACCCCTTGCGTGTTAGTGGCACTCACGCTTTGCTTAGGGTGAATTACTTTAAAAAAAAAAAGGTGTAATATCAAGTTTAGTGCCCAGGGATACTTTAGATTGAAACTTTGAGTTGTGTAGTGTAGGAAATGTTATGGGACACTAATTCTAATTTGATGAAAAATGTTCAGTATAAAAGAATGAATAATTCGCATTCAATTCATTATAGATATTTAGAAAATTAGGACAGAAGAGGGCAGAAAAATCACTGCCGACCCTGATATTGAACAGATTACGGACTTCACTGGATTCCATATTAAGAGACTGCGGCAAACATGGTCAACAAATCTGACCATTGAAAAGTAATAATTCAGTTTTATCATCAGAATTAGTTTTATTGTCAGGTTAGCGTTCCAAGGATCGACAAAAAAAAAAAAAATAGAGGATATTTGTTCATATTTTTTTAATTTTAAAGAATATACTAATAAATAATAAAAATTCAAAGAATATTTTTGTTGTTCTTGGTCTTATCTAATCTATACCCGAAACAAAAATTTAATTTAATTTGAAGAATAATTGGAATCTTAATGTTTCTTCGCAGAACTGTATTTATATATTATACAGCAATGTGTGTCAGATATTTCCATTTACTCTCTTTCTTTTTCATACTGGTTCTTTGCCTCTCTCTTTTTAATATTTTTTTTTCATGTAGCATATGTTGAAATAAATTTTTAATACTCAAAATCCTATATAGCCCACCAAAATTTCCAGTCACCCACCATTTTCTATTTCATTACTCATCGACCTCCCAACTTGAAATCACCCGCCGATGAATGTTATCGCCCAGGTTGAACCTTGATCTCACTTGAAATACTTTCGAATGGCATTTACAGTACGTTCTACAAAGGAATTAGTTCATTTTTTTCTACTTATATTTAATATTGGAGAAAAGAGATAAAAATAATATTTTTTTTTGTTTTATTCATTTAGTTCATATTATTGAATCGCCTGCTTTCTGTCATTATTTTAATCTACTCAATTCTCTTCGTCGCCATTTTTTATAATTTTAAACTCTAAGTGGAAACAAATAAAAGATAATATGAAAAATCTAATAAAAAGAATGGCGTAAATACTAAAATATTGCACGAATGAATAAAAAAACGTATTAAAATATAGAACAATGCATTCAGTGGCACTGCCCTTTAGATCTAAAGTACAATCTACCTTATTGAATAATTGAGAATATAATTGAGATTTTCGTAAATTAATTCCTCGAAAAAAATGTTTTCTGTATCAAAATAATAACTAATCATATATAGCGATTTTCAACTCCAAATCTTCATTTCTAAAAGAAAAAATAATATGTAAAAATTTCGATTAATAGATATTTTAATTAGGTGGATTGTAATATTTTCCCTCAGAGAGATGTTTTTCATATTTTCAAAAAAAAAAAAACTTCACTTTGGTGAAGTATAGATTTGATTCTCTGCAACCCTTCCATGGAAACAATGATTTCAGAATATGGGTAGAATCGAAAGAAACGTGAAGACGTTCACATATGCTGGTAGTATTAAATCTTTGTGAAATACATCAGTGGGATTCTTTGGCAGACATTATCAGCGATATTTTTAGCCGAGGTTCATTAGAGGTTTCGGGTCTTTTAATATCAAAACCGCTTTCCACGATGACCCAACCAATACTGATCGGGTATTCACTTAGCTACAAGTTTCCTAAATTTTAAAGGGTATACTGTCAGTATTTAAAAGATATATTAATTTTCAAATTCCCTGAACCTGGGAACCGTTAGTTAAAGCAGTGAATGTTTAACTACAAATATTTTCATGGTAACTGTTCTGACGAGCTTTTCCCCTCTAGTGCCCGATTACATAGTGGGGGCGGTTATCGGGAATAGGTGGTGGGAACGCCTTAAATGTAGGATTAGGTCCTTCACCACTGATTTCAGCAAACGGCTCACACTAGATAGAGCTGATAAGGTGAAGACACTTAAGTCTAGTTATTCCCGGGCGGTGGCTGGGGGGATCCCCTAGAGATAGCCTTAGCTAAGGAGGCCCTGGATCGTTCGAATAGCGAGCGATACATAGGTCAGGTAATTAGACATAAGTTAAGCAAGATGTCTTCCGAAGCTGTAAATTTTGGCGCAGATCTGCGCAGGGAAGAGGTCCGTCGAGGTGGCGATCGTTAGATTCGTGAGGTCATATCCCCGCAGGGGCGTACTCTTCGGGCGACTGATCACATGTGCGAGGGGTTTCGGCGCTATTTCGAGAGCCGGTTTACCAAGGAGCCTGGTCTCTGTGAGGAGGAGTTTCGCAGCATTTTGGCTGACTTTCCTCGGCTTTCGCAGACTGAAGCGGCTAGCTGCGAGGGAGAGATCACTGAGGGCGAAGTCTACGCGGTATTGAAGAAGGTCGGCAGAGGCAAGTCGCCCGGTCTGGATGGTTTGCCCTATGAATTGTACTTGTGGTTGTCGCACATCTTTGTTCATCTTTCGGTCGGGGTCTATCTCCCACCGGGTTACCGGGGGCGTGATCACTCTGTTGAAAAATGGCAAAGGTGGTGGGGGGAAGCTAGATGATTACAGGCCCATAACTCTGCTGAACACAGAGTTAAAGATCATGGCCAAGATCCTGCAGGAGCGTTTGCAGTCAGTTGCCGAGTCTCTGTTGGGACCTGAGCAGACTTGTTCTGTGAGGGGCCGAACAATTCAGAGCAACCTGCATCTGATCCGCACGATCATAGAGGGTGTAAAAGACGACGAAGAAGCCGCGCTGATCAATTTGGATCAGTCCAAGGCATTTGATAGGGTCGACCATCGCTACCTTGCTACTGTCCTGCAGGCCGCTGGATTCGCACCCAAATTCTGCCGCTGGATTAGCCACCTGTATCGCTCCCCCAGTGCGGTGGTACAGGTGAACGGAAGGCTGTCGGACGCGTTCGTGCTGTCTAGGTCGGTTCGTCAGGGTTGTCCACTGTCGCCTCTGCTTTATACTTTGGCGTTGGAGCCTCTCCTTCGCCGGCTGAAAGACGAGACCGGCAGTCCGGCCCTACGTGAAATCGCCGTTCCTGGAGGGGCTCGAGCCAGGGTTTCCGCGTACGCCGATAACGTATCTGCTTTTGTGTCGTCCCGCAGCGACTTTGAGGCGGTACATAAAGCGCTTGATCGGTACGAGAAGGTGTCAGGAGCCAAGATAAACCGCGACAAGTCTTCCGGCTTGCGGTTAGGTGCCTGGAAGGGGGTCCCTCTTCCGGACTGCTTCGGTTGGACGGACGGTCCTGTCCACATTCTTGGAGTGTGGTTTTGGCCCGACCTGCAGCTGGAGAAGAACTGGTCTGAAGTACGAGCAAAGGACGATTCTGCCGGTCAGACTTGGAATCGACGGCAGTTGTCCGTGAAGGGCAGGGCGGAGGTGTGTGCTACATACATTTTCCCCCTGATTCTATATCGATTGTCCGTACTTCCTCTCTGTGGGACCCATTGGAAGGCGCTGGAGCAATCGCTATTCTTCATTTTGTGGAGGGGACGCGTGAACAGGGTCGACAGATGAATCTGCACTAAACGTCCGTGTCATGGGGCGCTGGGAATGCCGCACCTGCTGAGTCACATCCGTGCCTCTAGGTTGGCTTTCCTACGCCGCGCATTGACTGGAGGAGACCCGATTCTGGAGGGGATTGTTAGGGACGCCTTCCCTCGCCTTGCCATCAGTCCCCCCATCTCGAGGGTTGAGCGCCGTCGTAAACCCCGTGACGAGTCGGATTTCCTTCGCGAGTGTCGGTCGGCCTTGAGGGTCATTTCCCGGTCCAGTGACCTTTCACGGCCTAGGAAGGTCTTCTATCGTGGTTTAGTGGAGGGGCTCGCGAAGGATTCCCTGCGAGGTACGCTCGGTTTGTCGGAGGAGGAGTATCGCTCCTACTGGTCTTGGGCGCCAGCGGCGGATTACCTCAGTAACCCTGAGTTTTCGCTTAGCTGGCGATTGGCTCGGAATCGGCTGCCTCTCAACGACAAGGCTTTCATATGGGGTTTGGCGGATTTGCCAGACTGTGAACGGTGTGGTCTTGGTTTAGAAGAAACGGCTGCGCACGCCTTCTTCCATTGCCCCCGGGTCCGCCACTTCTGGGACCGTGTCGGCGAGCTGACGGCTTGTCTCGCTCTCGAACAGCTTGTGTCCATTGATCGCGCATACGCGTGTGACAATGTGTCGCCCCCGTATTCCGGGGTGAAGCGAATAGTGTTTCTGACGCTGCTGGTCACGGCTCGAATGGTGATTTGGACGACGCGAAAGGAGGAAGTCTTGCGGGGCAACCGCCTTTCTCATCATCATCTAATCCAATTCTTTGAGCATCAGCTCAAGATGAAGATTAGATCTGATAGAAAATGATTGCATTCGACAGTCTTTAGCGATAGGTGGGTAAAAAAGGCGAGCTTGCTCCGTGTGAACGGGGCTAGCCTTGATTTTCTCTTCTAGGTCAACCTATGGCACATCGGGGTGGCTTCCTGTGGAACCTTCCCCTTGGTTAGGTTAGACAAGCTTCAGTGTACCTAGTTAATGTGAGTAAGTGTTGTTCCTGTTACCTGGCCGTTCTTTGGTTATGATCCAAGTCGAGATTCCCAACCTCCCCAGTTTGTTTTGGCCTCCTTTTTATCTCGACTGGGTCAGTTTTACAGTTTCCCTTTCCCGTATAAGGTTTTATCCCTTTCCCACTCCCTTAGCGAAAGAGCTTCTTGATTCTGTCCCCTGGGCAGAATACAGCGACCTCTCTATTCTGAGGGTTGGACGGGACCTACTAACATCAATTATATTTAGTTTGCATTTTGTGTTAATTTTTATTTATTATTGGGTTCATCTCCTTTCCCCCCTCATTCTATCATTATTAGAATTTTAAATTACATATATATATATATCATTATATTTTTATGGCGTGGGGCGCGTTTTGTGTAGGTCCCCCTTGTGAGTATGCAGTATTATGGTGGGAGGAGGATTGATTGGTGATGGGCGAGTTCTTTTGGTGAATGTGTAAAGGGTAATGTACGAATGGGTCGTGAATCTGATTAGCTAGGTATAGGATAGTTAGTTTGGACCAGCCTTTACCCCTCCCCTTCATCGGCCACGTGCCACAATTTTGTATTTTACAAAATAAATCTCCTAGTGCTCCGATTACATGAACTAAAGCGTTGTACTAGATTAGCATTTGACCCCAACCGTTGAAATGGTTAAATGCAACCACCACTTCTGCTGCAGTAATTTATTTTCTTGCACTTTCCGACTATGGAACTCCTTTCCTCTTACCTGTTTCCCTGAAACTTACATTACTCAAAAATTTAAATGCAAGGTCAACCGCCATCTTCTGTTGGCTTGAACCCTATTTCCTCATTTCCCTTATACCCACTATTTTATTTCACTTTCCCTCTCTGTAGCCCACTGTGTGCTAGTGACATTCCTACCTTGCTAGCGGTGGACTGGTTTGAAAAAAAAAATTAAAAAACTCGCTTATAACAATGTTCTTCGGGGTAACTCGACGTGATGGAATGGTTAGCAAGCTTCTCTCGCTAGAAAAAATTACGTCTGAATAGTGATTTCGACCCTCACTGGGTGCTCCAGACTTTCGGCCTTGTGTCAAATCTAAGCTACGCTTAGAAAATATTCAATAGCAAGTTCTTTAATTAACTAACTTCGTCTACATTATTCCACTAAAGATTCGCATCACTTAGATATTCAGGTCATTTTAAAAATATACGCAAAAACCACATTTCTGCAAAAATATAAATTTTTTACTCTTTACCAAGTTATTGTACTAAATACACAATCCTTGTTGATAGAATTGGAAAAGAGAAAATGTGTTTCTCTTCTCCTTCCGGTTATAATAGGCGCAATTCACAGAACAAAACTCAAACACTGTGTAAAAAGGAAAATCATTTTATACACAAGTAAAGGCAAAAATGCGACAATACGAAATTTACACAAATCTTTTGTGCGTCTATTATGGCAGGATAACAAATTTCAAATGGCTCAAAGAGACTACCATCGAAAAGGATCGTTCAAAAAAAAAAAAAAAAAGGATTGGCGTCGTAAAAGTGTGGTTTATAAAGAAAAATGATAGCTCAAGAAGTATTACCATCGAAAAAGGATAGTTCAAGAAAGGATTAGCATCGAAAGAGAATTGTTCAAAACAGGATTAACGATCGAAAAAGGATTGTTCGAAAAAGGATTAGCATTGGAAAAGGATGATCCCTAAAAGGATAAACATCGAAAAAGTATTGTTCAAAAAAGGATTACCATCGAAAAAATTGTTCAGAAAAGGATTATGATCGAATAAAGATTGTTCAAAAAAAAAGAATTACCATCGAAAAAGGATTGTTCAAAAAAGGATTACCATAAAAAAATGAAAAAAAAGGGGTTACATTTTTGCATAGAAAAAGACACGTATTCCTCGAAGCCTTCTTTAAGATTAGAGCTTCCAGAACAGCCTCTTTTTATTTCCGAATAGATTCTTTCTAGTATGGATAATTTTGTCCTCCCAACAAAAGGTCAATGTGCATCTATTGTTTACCGTAATCACCACTATCGTCTACAGGGTTTTCGGAAAATTACTATGACGTTTCGAATCCGATTTTTTATATTTCTAATTTAAACCCCAACTGAAGAACGTTTATTTCTTACCGAACACGTAAACACAGATTTGGTGCGATAAATTTTCAGATACTCCTGTGCCACAGCGCAATGGAGCTCGAAACCTTGTTGATAAATATCGGTAAACAGGATCAGACGACGATGCCAATCGTTGTGGAAGGCCGGCAAAGCTACCGGAGGAGAAACTTGGATATTTCTGAAAGTGTGGAGGAGAGTTCAAGAAAATCATTATGCTTTCAGTCAGCGTTTTGTCAGTCTATTTTAAGCGAGCAAGCGACAGCGGTGTTCAAAACGAAAATAAGAAGGAACCAAGCCTGTATTGGTGATAACTGACGTCACTTTCAACGTTGTTTCCATTTTACACTCAAATTCTCCTCCTTTATTCTATATTGAACCGTGTCTGTTAATAAAAATAAAAAGTGCATATAGACTTTCTGAACACTCTGTGTATCAATGGTAAACGATGTAGCAGGAATTTTGCCAAATTCAGAACTGCCAGCAATCATTACAAGAAAAATGCAATGAGCAGTCACGTGCAGGTAGTCCAGGTCAAAAACAAAAATAACAGATTTGATTCCGGTGAATTCTGGAAAATTACAAATAATTTTCTCAATAGAGGCAAACCGACATTTCTTTTTATTATATTTTGCCGTAATGTTATATCATCCTCGTCAGAAAAGGCTAAACTTTTTGCAATAGACTTTGTCTCTAACTCCACTTAGAGATGCGCCATCCCCTGCCTGACTGGACGGACTGTTGCGTACTGGACATTTACGCCTCGGTGAATTGCGTACCAGACAATTACGGGCCTGGGCATTTGCAGTTACCATTTTTTTTTTTTTTTTTAGAGTTAACATAGAAATTTACACACCAGTACCTTTAATAATTCTAAACGAGCAGAAAATAGTTACCATAAATACACAAAATGCGAGAAAAAATTATGTTTAAAAGAAAGAGAAAATTAAGCTTGCAGTTTCAGTTCTCTCCAGCATTGCGTACCAAAAAAATCTAATAAATTCTGGATTTTATAGATTATATTTTTATTTGGAACCCATGGCTAAGGTCCGAAATTTAAACAATGGTAGAAGAATAATTGTGGACGAGAAAAAATACTATTAGGTTGGTCCAAAAATAATGTCGGTTTTTGACGTTAAAAATAATATCGTTTTTTCACGTTAAAAAATACGTCAAAAAACGATATTATTTTTTCACCAACCTAATATACGACTATCATAAAAACAACGCCCATAAAACAAAAACCTTCTGGCGATGTGTAGAGCGATCTTGCAACACTTACCTGTCATTGCATTTTAAACAAAAAGAAAATTTTAACTGTTTGTTTTATTTTATTCCTTTATTAAAATTTATGATTAATACCTATGCTTTTTTCAAAATTTACGGTAACTGCCTTTAAAAGCTTCAAAAAATTATCAGAGGTACATAATTACCCAGGCACTTGATATCAGTTTTTTGGTTGTTTTTCGTATTTTTATGTAAGAAATAAACATGAAAAAATTGTTTTATTTTGACAAATCGAATATTTTATTAGCAAATAAATTTTTAAATTCAAATACGCAAAAGATAAGTTGCATTTTCATTATTTTTTTAATCACTACCCAGGAAGTTAATTGAAGGAGAATGAAAATATTTTAATGAAGATAAATAAAAGAAAAGGGTGCAATTAAATAAAAGATGACGTTGCAGTTAAATTTTTGAAGATTATCGAAGACAGTTTAGCAAGAAACATGAAAATTGTTCCACAGGCTAGAAATGCCAGATTTTCTTTTAAAACCATTTATGATCCAATCTGACTCATCTTCAGGCGATTTCTTTTTTTTTTTTTTTCCATTCTAAGCAATGAAGAAGGTTACTGGGAATTTTGTATCCGTTTGTGCAACAATTATTACAGAAAATATTTACTTAAGTCTCATCTCCTTGCATTTTACTCAAATAGTTTAACTAAAACCAGAAAATTCTTTTAGTCACTTGACAGTGATAGAGTCCCCTTTTCTGCGAAGATACGCGAGTCGTTTCACTCTTTCCACTGCTTCTTCAATGATTTAACAAAATCTTGTAGTTTGCTTGCCACGAGAAAGGGATAACCTATTTATATAGCCTCCTTACCAACTTCTTTTTCTTTTTCTTCTCTCCTTTCAACCTCTGCCAAAAGATCTTCACATACAAGGGGAGACCCACCTTCAATCAACACTCGACTATAATAATTACAAGTAGTATTAAGAAACAGTTTCTTCTCCTCCACGTCTCGCCTGTGGGATTCTCTTCTGTCTTTCCAGTCGACTTTTATCTTCAAAAAAATTAAATGTTTAGTCAATCATTTTCTTCCTGTTCTTTTATTATTTTCACCAGTTAATAGTTTCAACTCATATTCTCTCACACTCAGTAACGTCTTAGTCGCTTTATTGAATTGCTGAGGGTTAATTTTTGTTCTCTAACAGGAAATACTGTTTCTTTTATTACAGTATTAAAAATAAAATAATCCAAGATGTTTTCAATGGTAAGTATATTTAAAATATATATTCGTCTCTCGGTTCTAACAAACTAAAATGGAGACGTTTTAAAAATATGCAGATGGAATTAGATTTTTAAAAAATAATTTATTTGAAAAAAATTACTATTTGATTTGGATCCAAGGTAAGATATTTCTATTTTCAAAAGTAGTTCTTTTCAAAAGTAGTTCTTTTTTTTTTTAGGAATTTGAATTAGAATGAGACAGACTAAACGCAAGTTTAATTTTAGCTGAGAGCGTGATTAAATCTAAAAAAGTTTTAACTGTTTTTTTTTTTGTTTTTGTTTTTTTTATTCCTTTATTAAAATTTAGGATTACTACCTATGCTTTTTTCAAAATTTACTGTAACTGCCTTTAAAAGCTTCAAAAAATTATCAGAGGTACGCAATTACCCAGTGACTTGAAAGCAGTTTTTTGGTTGTTTTTCGTATTTTTATATAAGAAATAAACATGAAAAAAATAATTTATTTTGACAAATCGAATTAAAAGTCAATATTAAAAAATAAATTTGTAAATTCAAATACGCAAAAGATAAGTTTCATTTTCATTATTTTTTTAATCATTACGCTGGAAATTAATTGACGGAGAATGAAAATATTTTAATGAAGATAAATAAAAGAAAAGGGTGCAATTAAATAAAAGATGACGTTGCAGTTAAATTTTTGAAGATCGTCGAAGACAAGTTAGCAAGAAACATGAAAATTGTTCCACAGGTGAGAAATGTCTTTTATTTTTCTCACTTGTTAATAGTTTCAACTCATATTCTCTCACACTTAGTAACGCCTTGGTTTTAGTGGCTTTATTGAGTTGCTTAGGGTTAATTTTTGTTCTCTAACAGGAAATACTGTTTCTTTTATTACAGTATTAAAAATAAAATAATCCAAGATGTTTTCAATGGTAAGTGTTTTTAAAATATACATTCCTCTGTCGGTTCTAACAAGCTAAAATGGGGACGTTTTAAAAATATGCAGACGGAATTAGATTTTTAAAAAAATAATTTATTTGAAAAATAATAGTATTTGATTTGGATTCAAGGTAAGATGTTTCTATTTTCAAAAATAGTTCCTTTTCTTTCGGAATTTGGATTAGAGTGACACAGACTAAAAAGAAAACGCAAGTTTAATTTTAGTTGAGAGCGTGATTAAATCTATAAAAGAACCGAGGAAAATAACAAAAAGAAAAAATATCACCAATAAAAGTTAATTTGTTTTAAAAATATTTGATTTGTATTCCAGGTAAGATGTTTCTCTTTCGAAAAGTACTATTTTAAATTTGAAAAAAAACAAAAAAAACAAACAAAAAACAATTGGCTAAAAAGAAAACACCAGTTCATTTTTGGAAGGGACATTATTAAATCTAGAAAAGTCGATGAATATCATGAAATAAAAATATATTTTATCAAAAATAGTTGACGCATTTAAATATAGATTTAGTATGTTAATAGTTACAGGACGGAGTTAGAAGGTAAAATGTCGGAAGAAAAATAGAACGAAGTGAAAATGTTCGGTATTTTTAAAAGCAGTAAGAAACTAAAAAAAAAATCTGATGAGAAAAATTATTATGAAATTCTAAAAATAATAAAGTAAATAAAAATCAAAGGGAGATAACCACAAGATTAATTACAAGCAGTAGAAGCGGCAAGCGGAGAATGATGGATGTGAAAGCAGAAGATAGAAGTGAATGGTGCAAAAATAAGATGAATACGAAATAACATAAGACGAAGAAAAACAGAAAAAAAAACACACTGCAGGGACACGATGAATCCGTGAACGATCACCATTATTACCCCTGTGGAACAGCAAATAGAGTCTTCATGATAACAAATATAAAAAACAACCAAAGATAATAATATTTTTTATTTAGATAAATCATTTCCCCCCAAACAAGAGAATAAAGCCAATGAGTCACAAGAGGTTTACTGAGTGTGAAAGAATATGAGAATAAAGAACAAAAAAGAGAAAACAATAAAAGAACAGAAATCAAGAAGACACAAAATAACGGCTGACACTAGAGTATTATTAGTATTCGCTTACAATATTTCCTCTAATTAAAAATGAAATTGAAAGTAAATACTATTAAATACTTAATCATCAATTACAATGATTCGTGTAATAAAAAAATGAAACTGAAAGTATATAGTAGTAAACATTTAATAACAATAGTTGACAATGTTTCATCTAATAAAAATGAAGAATAAAGCAAATACTAGTAAACAATTAATAATCATGAAATATGATTTACTTTCAACTGCATATGTTATTAAGTGGAGCATTGTTAGCCACTATTATTAATTTTTTTACTACTATTTAATTTCATCTTCATTTATTATTAGATGAAACATTATCAGCCAACTTTTATTAATTTTTCACTATATTAACTTTCATCTTCATTTTTTATTAGATGCAACATTGTCAGTCATTGTTGTTTTAGACTAGTAGTTACTTTTATCTTCGTTTATTAGATGAAGCTTTGTCGCCCATTATTATTCATTTTTGACTTGTATTTTCTTTCATCTTCTTTTTTTATTAGATGAAACATTGTCAATCATTGTTATTAATTTTTGACTAGTATATATTTTAATCTTCCTTTTTATTAGATGATTGTCAGCCATTTATAATTATTTTTGACTATTATATACTTTTATCATTTTTTATTAGATGAAGCATTGTCAGCCATTATTATTCATTTTTGACTTGTATTTTCTTTCATCTTCTTTTTTTATTAGATGAAACATTGTCAATCATTGTTATTAATTTTTGACTAGTATATATTTTAATCTTCCTTTTTATTAGATGATTGTCAGCCATTTATAATTATTTTTGACTATTATATACTTTTATCATTTTTTATTAGATGAAGCATTGTCAGCCATTATTATTCATTTTTGACGAGTATTTTCTTTCATCTTCTTTTTTTATTAGATGGATCATTGTCAGCCATTATTATTAATATTTAACTAGTATTTTCTTTCATCTTCATTTTTATTAGATGAAGCATTGTCAGCCATTATTATAAATTTTTGACTAGTAATTACTTTCATCTTCATTTTTTATTGGATGAAGCATTGTCAGCCATTATTAATTTTTGACTAGTATTTACTTTCATCTTCATTTTTTATTAAATGAAACATTGTCGGCCATTATTATTAATTTTTGACTAGTATTTTCTTTCATCTTCCTTTTTTATTAGATGAAACATTGTCGGCCATTATTATTAATTTTTGACTAGTATTTATTTTCATCTTTATTTTTTATTAAATGAATAATTGTCAGCCATTTTTAATAATTCATTTACTTTCATCTTAATTTAATATTAGATGAAGTATTGTCAGCCATTATTATTCATTTTTGACTAGTATTTACTTTCATCTTCATTTTTCATTGTCTGTCATCATTATTAATTTTTGTTATGTTTTTAATTTCATTTTCATTTTTTATCCGATGAGACAAGGTAAAGCATAATTATCGATTTCTTATTAGTGTTTAGTTTCAACTTCATTTTTATTACAAGAATCATTACAAGCCATTATTAAAAATTGTCTGGCCTCAACCATCATTTCCCTTTTCACTTTTTATTAGAAGAATCATTATCAGATATTATATTTAATCATTCGATTGTATTTAATTTTATCTCAATTTTTATTAGATGAACCATTATTCACACTATTATTAATAATATTTCATTAGTATTTAGTTTCATATTGATTTTTAATTTTCTTTATCGCAACTTTTTCTTAAGCTGTCAACCTACAGAACTCAACTGAGGGCAAGAGGCGAACATAAAAGTTACACATTCTTTTTTCTCGAGGTCGTATTCAGATTCTACTCATTATCTGATAAATTTTATTGCAAGAAAATTAATCGAAAATAACGAGAAGGAAAAATATTGTTTGGGCGCGACTAAATGAATCAGTATTTCGTTCTTAGCCAAGTAACATTTGATGTCGAATTTCAAATTTATGGCACAGTGGATAAAGTCGGTGGTTACATTACTGGGATGCTTATTTCCGCTTCTGCTGCTGAATCGAGCGGATATAATTGTCAGGCGTTTTACTGTAGAATTCTTGTCGGCCGCTTCTAGCTCTTTGCGAATTTTGACAACAAAATTTTAGGAAGCAGTCAATCTCTAAATCACTATGCCTTGTCTCTAAGTTCGCGAAAAATGGTTGCTGAAGACATTATCTTTATAATACCCAGAAATTCATACCCAGATGTCCTCAAGGACACATGGCACAGTGGATAAAGTCGTTGATTAGATCCAGTGACAAGATCCAAAGAGTGTGAGTTCAATACCCGGTTAAGGAATGAAAAGGAATAAAAAAAAACAAGAATGTATGACAGAACTAGTTCAGAGGAGTGGTTAGTTCAATGTCGAAATGTTGCCTATCGGGCGCAATCGTTCAAGGTTGTGTATCCAGTGCTTTGATGGCATGACATCTCTGTGTAGAATTCACCTTCGACAGAAGCTAACAGCCAGTGCAGATGATTCACGCAATGGAAAGTTCGTCCGGAATCAAGGCAAATTTTTAAGTTGAAGGACGGTGGCTGTGGTATGACCTTGAGAGGGATGGACTTCCCCGGCTATAATTATCAGGCGTCTTACTGTAGAATCCTTGTCGGCCGCTTCCAACTCTTTGTGAATTTTGACAACAAATCTCTATCAATCAATCTCTAAATCACTATGCCTTTTCTTTAAGTCAGCGATTACAGCGTGTCTTTTCGTTTCTTGAGTTAACTTGATGTTTGTCATCATTGATCTGAAAAGTAATGATAATCAGGACAAGTTAGAAAAGGTTAGAACTATTAAAAGACGTGTCCTCAAAGAACTGGGCAACTCTGGACAATGCTTATGTTTACAATGTGTCTTTGGCTATTCTTATGTGCCTTTTTAAATATGTGTTGAGCATTCCCTTCGTCTGTTACTACATTACCAAGACCGTTAAATCTCTGTATCCGCTTATTCGGATATCTTCAATCATAAATCAAACCCTGGACTGTTTTTCATTCTGACGACCATGCATTCTCTCTTCATATATTTAACGTTTAATTTTCTCTTCCTGCTTATCCCGTGTGGTCTTCTCTATGTACGAAATAAAAACTATTTCACTTGGCTGTTGCGGCTTCTTTACGTTGCTCGATTCAGCAGTAGAAGTGGAAATAATCATCACCAATTCGACCAGAAGTCCGTGAGGTTATATAGAACTTGACCGAGCCATATTAGGCCTCTTTTTCATTTTGCTTTTCAGAGGTTTCTCCGTTCAAGACATCAATGGGAGGGCAACACGCAACCCTTGCTGCAAACAACAAGGGCTGTCTTGGTAGTAACATACTTGGATTCCGGGTGCCCCTCGTGCGAACTAGTGGGGATATCTCACTCAACAACAACAGTTACTACACTCTTGAACAGCGTTTATTAAACTATAAGTCGCGACCCCAAATTGTGTCGTTAAGCGAAATTATGGGGTCGCGAAAATTAAATCCAAACACTTGAATTTCAATTGATATGTTATATAATATTTAACGTGATGTGCCACGCAAGCGCTGTGGTAATAAAAAGCGCTTACGGCGCCATTACCAATGATGCAGTGACAACGGATGTATTTTCCGTGTATTTGGGTCTTGAAAAAATATCCTCATAAAAAATGGGGCCATTAATGTTAAAGTTTAAGAAGCGTTGTGTTATAGAAACGCACACAAGCACTGGAATATTTTAAATGCATTTTGACTAAGTTTAATGCTATCTTTCGGCTTGATTTCAGATTCTGAGTAGTCCCGGCTATGCAGAGAATCCTTTTATATATTTTCTGTCGTAACCAAAGCTGTAATTGATAGACTTCCGCATATGCAGTGGAGTCCAGTTGGTTAATACTTAGAGTCGCAAAAATTCTCGTCATGAAAAATGGGGTCATGAATGAAAAAAAGAAAAAGTTTAAGAAGCGCTGCTCTAAAACATTGTTAACTGGGAAAACTCCGTTTTTCCCGCAAATTAAAACTGTTTTGCACTCCTTTTTCAAACAAATAAAGCTGTTGAACAGTTATTTTCAAGCTTTGGGTTTTTGTTAATTCCACGCAAGCTACCGAGCATAAACACTGAGGCGACCGGGGAAAATCCCTACAAATGTTGCAGATTTTTTTCAGAAGCTGTCTAATTGGAACATTTGCTCACTTTTTTTATAAAACGGTTATAACTATGGAGACTAAATTCTGGAAGGACATGCAGTTGCTTTAATGATCGTCTCGCTGTTTTCGATAAATTTAAATCGTCTAGAAAACGTAACCCTGTTTTATTTTTCTTTCCAATTTCTCTCTCCCCACGCAGTCTCCATTATATATTGAGGAATATTCTAATATTTTTCACATTTATCATGGAGCTTACCGAGTAGTTCAAATATGTTTTTGTGTTGTACCATTTTTTCTTAATCATTAAAAATGATGAATATCTCATTCTGGATTCGTACTGCTCACTACGGTACAATTCAGATCTTGAAGATATCATATCTTGCTCTATTGCCTTGAGCAAAGCCCCGTTGATTTTTTTATTTTTTTATTTTTTTGCTATTGCAGATTTAATTCTAATAAGATCTGTAATTTCTGGTTATGATTTACATTCAACTCAATTTGTTTTAGAGGAAAAATTGTCAACTATTATAATTAAATTTTATCTTTATTTTTATAAAATGAAACATTGTCAATCATTATTGTTTATTTTTTTTACAGGTATTTGTTTTCATCTTCATTTATATGAGATGAAACATTGGCAATGATTATTAATTTTTAGCAAGCATTTACATTCATATTTATTTTTTATTAGAACAAGCATTAGCAACCATAAGGACACATGGATACAGTGGATAAAGGCGTTGGTTACATCCAGTGACAGGATCAAGAGAGTCTGAGTTCAATACCCGGTTAAGGCAGTGGAGAACTTGGAGAGGGAAATTAGTAGGAGATAACTAATAACTGACTTCCATCAAACATGGCACGTGGAACTAGAACAGTTTACCCCAGTGAGCGAAATAAAGGGTTCGGTTCGAAATTCCAACCACCTAAAGAAGGTCGAAGCGTACAACGGCCGAAACGTTGTGATAAATATGGTGACAAAGATGACGACAATAGTCCGAATAATATAAATAATGTACATAATACCTCATCTCAGAAATATAGACAATATTTGATTTATCTTCAGTTTTGATGCACGAATAATTGTAATTTAGTATAGTCTTGCTACTATTTACTTTTTTCCTGTTTATTTTTTATTCGTCGAAACTTTGCCACTGATTATTATTAATTTTTGACTAGTATTTATTTTCATCTTAATATTTTATTCGATTAAATATTGTTAACTATTTTCTAAGTTCTGACTCGGATTTACTTTCATTTTTATTTTGTATTTCATGAAATATTGTCAGCCATTAATATTAGCTTTTATACTAACCAACTTTGTAATTTCCTGTAATGTGTCTTTCGCCATTTCTATTTGCCTTCGAATTTCTATGTTATGTGTTCCGTCTTCTGTTACTGCACTACCCAGGAAGTTCATTTTCTGAATCTGCTTGATTCTGATGTCCCCACTCCTAACTCACACATTGAACTGTCTCGCTTACTGACATCCACGCATTCTGTAATCATATATTAACTTTCAAGAATGACTTTTCTATCTAGATACAAAGAGGAAACTGTTTTTTTTTTTTTTTTTAAGATTCATGACGATGACGATGATTAAATAATGAAAAGTCTGGTACCAACGTTTTACCGTTTTGAGGGTATCGCTCCTTTTGTGATTGTTAATCAAGTTGCTGACCCTGATCTTCGAGCAAGGCGCAGTCCGTGGCGTACATCGCTGGTACCAGAATTTATTTGTTCTATTTATACTTTATCTTTACGCGAGTCAGATCCAAACAAGAAAGGAGTATTGCTGCCATATCTGGGCAGATGTTGCTCAATCCTGTCTACATAGAGTTCAAAAAGCGCTTACACGGCCTTCTGGGGTAAAATAATTCTCCACCCGGCGACACTTTTTCCATCAGATGAAACGTTTCTAGCCTGTACATAGTCTGTCGCTATTACTATGCCAGATGTTTGCATAAGTTACATTTCTTAGTGCCATCTGCTCAGAACTTCACAGCGAAGATCTGCCATGCTATGGTCGCTGTGATAAAACATCCCCATTGCATTCGTGTTCGCTCGATAAGCAACAATTTATATTCAGCTTCTTCCCTTACACTTTTTGACAAACTTCCAAGGGAGTGCTTTCTGACAACAAAAATCTTGGTCTGTTTCAGTTCAAGGTCAAACTATATCTACCCTACAAGTCCTCGTAATATGCGTTATTAAATTTGTCCACAATTCTCCCTTACAAACATTTTACTACGTAATCTTCTAGCTTGCGTGTCACTTGCGATTACATTTAGCCATTTCAACTATAAAATGATGAGACCTTGACGCCAATCAAGTACTGCGCTTAAATTCATAAAGTGTATTTGTATTTGGATAGCTTGGAAGAAAGTTTTATTCTATTTATGTTTCTTTCTTTCTAGGCATTATTTTATCCGTGATATAATAAGACCGTACTTCATGGATGGAACGGAATGGATGAAAAGAAAAGGAATAACAAACATGCTTTGTAAACTTTTATGCCACTAATGCATACACAAAAGTATGTATATTTACACGTGTCCCATGCAGAGAAAAATATAACATGCATCTACACAACAAGAAGAATGACAGAAGAAAGAAAAGATAGAGTCTTACATATAATATGGAGATCCTTCTGTGTTTCTGGAGAAGGCATGTTTAGAACTTCTGATTGCATGAGCCGGATCCATCAGCGAGTCTTGGGTTTTCCAAAACTGAAAGATGATAGTAGGAGATCGTTTATACCCATGGAAGATATATCCCCAAAGGGAGACGGCTTCATGGATTTCTAAGCCGTACCAGATTAGATTTAGCCTCTGTCCGGCCATTTTGGTCGTGGCTAAAAAGAAATCAACTGCGACGGCTTTTACTGTAAAGCAACTGGCGGAATGCCGCTTTCTTCGCTGTACGGAGTAACGTCACTAAGCGCCTCGTACATGACGATCTCGACCAAAGGGAGATAATAGAATTTTATATGTCTGCAGAACTTTTGATAATTTTTTACGATCAAATATTTAAAGATGAAATAGGAGAATATTTTATAGTCATGGACATCGCAAAAGGCCTGATCCACTCATTAATTCAAGAATTAAGTTATATGAACAAATTTAAATAAAGAAAATTCATTGCATTTTAACGGGTGTTTTTCAACCTTTTCAATGAACAGAAATGAGGACTCCTGTCAACTCACTAAGAAATCTACTGTTTTAGTTTATCGATACTTCGACTCTATTTCTGATTGAAATATTTCTCTATTTTAAACAAGTTATCTTAAAACAGAATTCCATTCTATGCCTGTCGAATGTGTCTGTCACCTCTTGCAAACTACGTGGCTGCTGCAAATGCAAAAAATATCCAAAATAAAGTCAGTATCCAAGATCAGAAGTGATTTAAAAGCTTTTTTTTTTTCTTTATTGAGGGTTTGCTTTTCCCAATGATCCCAAGAGCGAACCCGTCTGAAGTTCCGACTCCTGTATTCATAGGGATATGGTCGAAGGGCCAGACTGAATACGACCAACCCACGAAGAATCCAACGGCGGAATAGGCATAGCTACCGGATCTTAACGGTCAAACCGGTGGAAGAGGGCAGCGCCAGTAGGGCTGGCCTAACCAAGGTAGAAAATTGACAAGTATCTGACAGCCTGATGCAACCAGGTTTGCCAGATCCCGCCCGTTTCAATCCTCTTTGAGCCATGAGGTAGGCGTTTCTGGCCAAGTATATGGTCTTCTCCATCGCTCAGAGTTGTCCACCCAAATCAAATTCAAGCGAATGTCCTCGTCAAACTCACTTTGATTCACAACCAATCTCGCCACCGCCACCCAGGTTAGGAAAGGGAATAGGGGAAAAAAGATGACGTTCCCGATGATCGGATGGGAGCTGGTGCCGAGAGCTGTTATATTTGAAATTGTTATATGCCGTACGTATGAACACTAAAGTGTCTGTCACAAAACTCATAATGTTGGACACTATTGTAAGTGGGAGTAATATGCTGTCTAAGTAATCCACCACTAGCAGTGGTTTACCTATTTCACGCTGCTGGCGAGTATTTTATTTTGTTGATGTTATAAAGATTACCATTTTATTTCCAACCTCCGTTTTGGTTTTTCCCCATTCAGTAACCCTTTCTAGGTTAGAACAAAAATTAAACGCATCTCTTCTCTTTTCGTGTTGAAGATGAAGGTATAAATTGTTTCAAGTCAAATTCTGAAAGAAATTGATGTAAAATTAACAAATAGGACACTTTAATAATTAGGAATGAATCAATATTATGATAGCGAATCAATTGACAGTTGAACTGGAAGAATTTAAAATCATAATGTTATATACCGTACCTATGAACACTAATTGTTATGTCCCAATCCTTATAAATACATTGGACACTATTGTAAGTGCGGGTAATATGCTATCTATGTAGTCCACCACTAGCAGTGGTTTACCTATTTCACGCCGCTGGCGAGTATTGTATTTTGTTGATGTTATAAAGTTTGCCATTTCATTTCCAACCTCCGTTTTGGTTATTTCTCATTCAGTAACCTTCTCTAGGTTACAAAAAATAGAATCCTATAAATCAAAACGCAGGAAGTCATATTAGAAACGTTCAACGGTAATGTCACGTGCAGTGACGTAGATTTTTATTGTCATTGAAGAATATGGAGGGTATTTATTATGTAAAATTACATAATTGTGGCACAAGGCCGAAAAGGGGAGGGGTAGAGGCTGGTCAACACTAACTATCTTATACCTACCTAATCTGATTCACGACCCATTCATACATTACACTTTGCTCATTTACCACAAGAACTCGTCCATCACCAATCGATCCTTCATGCACCATAATACCACATTCTCTCCAGGCGGTCCTACAAAAACGCTCCCCAATCCATAAAAATTGTTGATGAAACACATGCTATACATAAAATTCTAATAATGATAGAATGAGAGGGGAGGGGAAATGAACCCAATAATAACTAAAAAGTAACACAAAATACAAACTAAACATAACAGATGTTAGTAGGGAACCGTCCAACCCTCAAAAATAGAGAGGCCGCTGTATTCTGCCCCAAAGACAGAATCAAGAATCTCTCTCGCTAAGGGAATGGGAAAAAGGATAAAATATTATGCGGGAATGGGAAAATATAAAGCTGACCCAGTCGAGATAAAAGGGAGGCCAAAACAAACTGGGGAGGTTGGGAATCTCAACTTGGATCATAACCAAAGAGTACCCAGGTAACAGGCCAGGAACAACACTTACTGACATTAACTAGGTACACTAAAGCTTGTCTAACCTAACCAAGGGGAGGGTTCCACAGGAAGCCACCCCGATGTGCCATAGGTTGACCTAGAAGAGAAAATCAAGAAGAATCATTGAAGAATATGGAGTTGGAGACTATAATTATTTTTATGATAGATTTATTCATCATATATAGATTTCTAAGTCCCATGGTATCATTTCAGAGTACGATACGCGTTACACAGAATTTTTTACCCTTTGTAATTCAATTAGATAATAATTTATTTAACGTCTGTTTTCTATAAAAGAGACAGAAGTTTTAATCTTGCGAAAGCTCTTTTTTTATGTTTAACACGTGTAATCACACTGGCGTTCATATTTATGGAACGATGCCTTGAATAAAGAATTAGGAGTGACGGAGAACTACTTTTGATGAAATTACGCCAAGAGGATAGGCTTGCCAGCGATGTCTTCGGTTCAGCTGAGTTCCATGTAACTTTTTATTCTTTGTGAAAAGGCTTGGCTATTTAACAGGCTTTTCCGTCGGAATTAAATGAACTGAATGTTTACGAAAAGCCGATAAATAAAGGCTTATAATTTACAGTTGCTAAAGAAAATTCTCTTTTATTTCTCTTTTCCGGACGTAGGCGATTATCGAGCTGCACAGTTTCTATAAATTTAACGAGTCGATTTTAATGTCTGAGTTTTTCCATTGCCTTCTATGCAGTTTTTATATTCAGAGTTGTCTTTGCATTAGCCTATTGGTAAAACAAGGCTTCTTCTTTTTTTATCATTTTGGATCATGGCTATCCACAACTGTTTGTGTAACAGGGAACTGATTCTGTTTAAACATTTAATTATATGAAATTACAGAATTATGATTTTGAAGATGACCTAATTGAAGAAAAAAATATTAAAATTCTCGATAGAGTAGGTTGAATAGTTGAGAAAATAATGAAAAGGGAAACGGGTTAAACATTATGTTTTAAAATAAGCAAATGAATTTAAGAACAGTTCCACGGACAATGGAATCCAGGATTAATTAACCAAGATTCAGTAAAATTGAGCAAGACCAAGATACCCATCCTATCTACTTCTCGCCTATAAAAAGACATGATGAATATGTTGTCAGAATTTCTTTGGTCCTGAGAAATTAAATTCGAACGTTTGTTTACATTATACTATCGGTCCAAAACCTTTGTATTCTTACAGAAAAGGACGATCCAAATTTTTTTTTTTTTTTTAAAAAGAAGCTTTTTTTTCATTCCTTGGCTTGTAATATATTTGTGTTGATGCTTCCCGCACTCAAACACCATTATCGTTTCAAATATATCTAAAAAAAAAAAGAAGAAAATGTCATATTGTTATTAACAAAACAGCTAAGACGGTCGGGAGGAGAAATCAAATATATCAGTGCCAATTTTTGTTTGGTAAAGAAGTTGTCTATATAAGTTAGGTCCAAAAACACACAGACAGAGACAGGGCATGAAGTCGGTTCGGAGATACGCATGATTGTCCGTAAAACAGCCGTCGCTATGGAACACACCCGAAATCCCCGTTGTCAGAGGGAAAAGAAAGACACAGGTGTGATAAAAACTCCGACTGATCGGGTATCAGTCGCACTGATGAGCTGTGATACAACGAAACAGGCCTGCATACGAGTGACATTATATATATATATATATATATATATATATATATATATATATATATATATATATATATATAATTATTTATGCTCTACTTTCGTATCGAGCACTATTTTTTAAAAATAACAAAAATACTAAGGAACTTTGGATTATTCACCAAACCAGTTTCTTTCCTATTTTCTATAATATTTTCACACACACACACATATATATATATATATATATATATATATATATATATATATATATATATATATATATATATATAATCAAATGAATAAGTATAAATAAAAGTATGTGTAAGTGTTCACATACAAATACATACATATATCCTTTGGTGTAAAAAAAAACAGTGCTCAATGCTAAATAACAGAGCCATTAAGCATGACTAGAGTTTCATGCTAATGCAATATTCAGGTACTGATCTTTGTTTACAGTTTTAGTTAATGCTTCTGCGCCTCGCCTCTTCGTGGTGTTGGTTTGACGAATTATTACTTTTGTTAAATGTTTAATTACACTGTAATTTAATTACGAATTTAAATTTAGGCTCAAACATACATTTAAAGTTAAAATGAAAATTATAATTATCAATCTGTATTTTTCGATATTGTGAATGTGGACAGGAATGTGGTGTAAATGTTTCGCAACGGACGAATGGTCAGATGTCAGGCGTCTTGATAATGTATTTGTAGTATGTCCAACATATATATTTGTTTTGTTCTCGGAGATACATTCTGCCAGTTGACATTTGAATTGATATATAATGTTGGTTTCATGTAATACATCGGTTAGTGAAGAGGAGTTACTGCGAATATTTAAAATAGTTGTATTGTATTTTGTAGAATATATGATTCATTTTATTTTTTGCTGGAGTCTTTGGGAGATATAATGAGATTTTAATGATTTTTTTCATAATGTTTATAGTTACCATGCATCTGATTGCAATATAAGCGTTTGATATATTTAGGGCTCATTGAGGAAGTACTATGATATATTTAAAGCCTGTTGAGGTTTAAGTAAGCTATAGCATTTAAACACAAAAGAAAAATTCAGTAATGGATAGCGGCTCATAGTTTTGCCTTACTAACTGCACCCTTGATTAATAATAAAAGTGATTCTAACTGTTACAGTGCATTTCTTGCCTCATTTAATTGTAATATGCGGGAAAAATCGTGAATATGAAATGATTATGATCAAGATTATATATATATATATATATATATATATATATATATGAAGAAATATAGTATTAAGGTGTGCTATATTTATGGGATAAAGTGCTCAATATCAGATATAGAGCGTGTGTAAATATAAAAGTGAACATAGAAGTCAACAGTTAGAGGCGACAGTTTGTTTCATGCTATATTCAATCCTCAGGCCTGACGATTGCATATAGTATGAAACAGACTGTCGCCTCTAAGTGTTGACTTCTATGTTCACTTTTATATTTATATATATATATATATATATCTATATATATATATGTGTGTGTGTGTGTGTGATAAAGCTAACAAATGTAGGTCTATGAATGTGAGTTTATAACCCAGGGTTTCGCGCACCTCAAACTCGTTTTTTTATCTGAGGTTCGCAAAATCGAGGAAGCCACGGTTACAAACTCACATACATACATCTAAGTATGTTAGCTTTATCACACACACACACACACACACACACACACACACACACACACACATATACATATATATATATATATATATATATATATATATTTATATATGTGTGTGTGTTTATGTGCATGTAAGTGTGTGTGTCTGTGCGTGTGTATGCTCGTAGTCCTCTCATGTTCAAACATCCTTACTCTTGAATACGCAAAGGTGTGCGTATAATCGGTGCTTCGGTATGAATAGGTAATCGATGGTGACAGTTTTGCCACAAAAATTTATGCGCCAATCAACTTTACGAAATTTAATGAAAATAGCTGACCATTCAAAACAAAAGTCTCTCCCAAACAAAGAAAGGAAATTATGAATATTGTAACCTAGAGAAGGTTACAGAATAGGATAATCCCACGAATGTTCGTAATGAACGATAATAATTAGGACAAGAACAGCACATATAAGATTCCCCAGCGGCGCATAGAAGAAGTAGTCAGCTGCTAGATGTGAGCCACGTGAATTCCACGATAAATCTCCAACTGCAGGATATCTACCAACCGCCCCACGCGGTCAGATGTAGCACAAATTTAATGTGGAGTATCCAAAAATTCCCCGTAGACCCCGTATAAAACGGGGTCGGGTAGCTCTTTCCCTAGACGAGACACTGCCCTTTGACATAGCCTCGTTTGGGGATCCTCTCTACCCAGAGGCAGACAGTTTGACCAGCACAGCTGGAAACGCATTTCTAACTGCAAACCAACAATCAGTATTTACTACTGTATTTATATGAATGGGGTCTTACCCATTATCATCTGTAGGTATGCCACAACAGTTATGTTTCCATATGCGGAGAAGAGACATTTTTTTTACTGTTTACCCATTACAAGAACCAAGGGCCACTCAAGGTAGATGGTTACTGAGTGTGATTGCGAAGGAGTGAAACAGGGAAATACAATAGTACTATGAGGACGAACAGGATAGAGATCTTTTGACCCAGGACTTAAAGTGGCTAAATTTGTAATCATCATGAGTTTGTTCCACAAAGTAACACTTCTAGAACACTAAGTGTGTGGCATAATGAATCCAAAAATGAAGTGAATTTACTTTTCTTCAAAGTTATGACGCTTGACTGTTAAGATCTCCAATCCGACCAGAAATTTGCTGACCTAAAACTATTGCAAGCACCCACAAGTTAAGCACTGAAAACATATTTTCGTTACGTCACAAAATCGTATAGTTAAATGGATGAGAAACTTTAAATTCACGATTGTTAAATACTCTCTATATAGCACAAAACAGCTTTTTATCCTCTACGTCAAGAACAGTCTCAAGTAGACCTGACGAAGCTAATCCCTCAACATGCCGAGCCACAGTCGATGTATTCTAACTTGAATGTTCGCTTTGATCACAGCTGTTGATTCAGTTTGGGGTAACTCTTATCACTGGCTGTTTTATTCAATCTCGGAAGCTCCCTACATAACGATGCACCGCACTAGGTGGTTACATACATATAGAGCCCAGTCTTAGATGGCCATTCACCTTACAAAAATGTCTTATATTTTATACTCTTCTGCATCTATTAGGTTGGTGCAAAAATAATGACGGTTTTTGACGTATTTTTTAACGTCAAAATCCGTCATTATTTTTGCACCAACCTAATAGTTCCTCTTCTCACCCCCCCACCCCAAAAAAAAAACAGGTAGGGAACAGGTTTTGTCACCGATGAGCCACCATGCCCCATATAGTAATGGGTTGGAATGCACAAGTATTGATCGTAGTCTGACCTGACATGAAACTGAAAGTGACAGAGATATTGCAGAGCTAAAATGGATATTCGACAAGTTCAAATCATTAGGTTGGTGCAAAAATAATGTCGTTTTCTCACATAGTAACATATGTGAGAAAACATTATTTTTGCACCAACCTAATACTTTGCGTAGTAAACCAGAATTTTTCTTCATACATTGAAAAATCAGGAAAAATGCGTAGCATCGAATACATATTATATTGTAAACAAAAAAAATGTTTACTTTTGGGGAAAAATAAATTTTATATCCGTTTCAATAGTATTGTCAGACTGGGGACCTTACAAATCAAGTTTCGTAATTTTGAAGAAAAATAAAATTGGCTTTATATTTATTTTTATAAATCATCTACGTTTGCCTGCATTACAATTCCATCTGTTTGTGATGCTTTGTTTCTGCTTTGTTTCTGCTTTGTTTCTGCTTTGTTTCTGCTTAATTTGATCAGATCTGATATCAAATCCGATTTTAATATTCGTTGCATGTATGGAGTACTAATATAGAAAATGGGAGACAAGGATCTTATCAGATCTATTCAACCTATGTTGTGAGGAGATCCTGAGAGATTTAGAAGTTCAGTCAGTATTGTTTAACTGGCGGACACAATCTTAACAACAGAAGATATACAGATGTCAGTGTTGATAGAAAGCAGAGAAAGGAAATTTCAAGAACTCCTACAGAAGGAAGTGAAGGAAAAAGTAAAAGACAGGAATAGATATCAACTGCAATATAGCGATGCAAAAGGTGATGTTACCCTTTGGTTGCAGTGAACTCACGAGGGTTCACGTCACGGCCGCTGATTGACGTCAGTTCACAGAGTGACGAAAGCTAGAGTCAAGGCGAGAATCACTTGTTTAGCAACGGCGAGGCAAGACAGTGCCCTGGCCAACTGCCCATGGCGCCGTTCTTTCGACAGAAGACTATCCCCAGCTCGCAGACTTCCAGTGTGGAAATATATCCTCACAAGAGAAGCTATATCCGCCCCGCTCGATATTCCGTTGGAAAATATAAATATACCCGCACCACTCGAGGCACCATTTCTCCATCTGTCAGCTCGAATTCTTGTTGGGAATTATTGCACGTAAGACTCTATCTTTCTTCACCGGTTTCACAATGCTTTTTTTCTATACAGGTGTTATAGTAGGTACCTCCACGAGATCGCTTAAAACAGAGCATAGCATGATGAAAAAGACGCCAAACTTGACAAAAACAAAATTTTATTATCTAAACGTTTATGTTATTATTAAGAAGAAAGATCGAAGTAATTTTGGGGTATTTCGGGCCACAGTGCTATGCAGTGTGTTGGTGGCAGGCCATGGTATCAAATGTACTCTAATAAATTGTCTCTACCTCAGACCTCTACGTGCAGAAAGTTCTTGGTCTGGAGCTTTAAAGAAACACAAGAAATGGAATTTTATATTATTCAAACAAGGTTCCTTGTTTTATTGCAGGAATAACAGGATCAACAAAAAATGCAAATGCCTTACTACAAACAAAATACAGTTAGAAATGGCAAATTATTTAAAGAGGCACTTGTTTCTGCTTATTGTTTGATAACTTCTCCACATCAGGTGAAATATTTGTGTTATATAGGAATAAAGTGTCGCTGCTGACACTTGAGTTTGAACATAGATCGCAAATGAGCAAACACAGTCGATCCCATTATTGAATTAAGTAGATCATGAGAGAAACGCATAAGTAGGAGGTAGAGTGACGTCTAAACGATCGCTATTTCTAGTCTATCCTCTATTACTGTTTGGATCAGCGTTTCTATTCTCTATACTATTCACTATACTATTTCTCTATACGGATTACTATCCGGTGGTTACTTTCCGAGCAAGTATTATCGAGCAAGTACTATTAGTGCGAGAGATATTCGAAGGCGTCTGACACCAGCATTATTCAACGGCGTACTATAGTTGTATCTGCGATTGCAAAGTCTCTACTACAACGAGCATTACGAAAGGGACAACGAGTATTCGTTGGCATTACAAAAGAGTCAACGAGTGTTCAATTTGTCGATGACAGGAGCAAAACATCATTGAGTTAGTCATCACCCAAACTTGTTCTTAGACGACTCTTGGTAGATTTCATTTTCGAAAAATGTTGTTCACAAGCATATGTATTTCCAAATAATGTTGCCATCATTTTTGCACTAATCAACAGACTTCAGTTCTACTTGGCAAAACATATTTCTGGTAGAAATCAGAAGTAGAAGTCAGAATTAAATTTTGATTTAAAAAAAAATGTCGCATTATAAATCGTTTAACTCTGACATTTTTCTGCCACTTGCCCCGCAAACGAATTAGAGAATTAGTCTTTTCTACAAAATTTTGATGGCAATTGTTCTGATGAGTTTTCTGGATTGGTGACGCAACAGCATGGATTTAAGCCTGCTACCTGATTGGCAACACGATCTCACAGTTTGACTGTTGAGCTAGTGAGAGGCAACCACATCTTTTGTTCTAACAGCTTCTTTTCTGTGGAAATACCTTCTGATTTCTTGCTTCAGGGCTAACTAAAATCTTAAAAAATTCAAATGCAATACAAACGAATTAGATAGTGTCAAGGGTTTAAGCTGGTGTGCCGGATAAAAATCCTTCACGGGTCGGATGTGGGCCAGAGGCCGAGGATTACCAACCTCTGCTCTACGGTTTATTATAACGTTAAAAAAAAACGCGCGTAGAAGTGAATTCGAAATTAAATTTTGATGTTAAAAAGTTGTCGCATTGTAAGTCGTTTAAATCAAACTGACATTTTTCTGCCACTTGCTCTGCAAATGAATTAGATAATTAATGCCCAGTTGTTTAGCTGGCCGGCCCGCCCGATAAAAATCCTTTGTTGTCCGGGGGTTACAGACCCCATGCTTTAAACAATGACGTTTGTATTCACATTAAGAAAGGTCTGTAATATAATTAATCCTGGACTGTCATATTTATTTATTTTCTCACTGACGCGACGGCGATTACCTCTGTCTTTTTTACAAAATTTTGATGGCAATTGTTCTGACGAGTTTTCCGCTTTGGTGACGCAACAGCATGGATTTAAGCCTGCTACTAGATTGGCAACACGATCTCACAGTTTGACTGTTGAACTAGTGAGAGACAACCACATCTTTTGTTCTAACAGCTTCTTTTCTGTTGAAATACCTTCTGATTTCTTGCTTCACGGCTAACTACAATCTTAAAAAATTCAAATGCAATGCTAATGTTTATGTTCTGCATTTCTGAACACAGGCCTTTTATTGTTCTTTCTCCTCACTAAAAATGTCTCCTTCTTTTTCACTCCCATTAAGCCTTTAAGCTCTAGTGGAATTATCGTCTAGCTTTGGCTTATATGTGATTACAAAAAAAAGTAATGTTACAAATATCATTTTGAAATGAATCCTTTACAAAAGCTGTTGCTTTTTAAAAACTTTGGAAATGGGGAGTTATTCCGTTAAAATCTTATCACAACTCTTGTCAACAATTTCGCTTTTTTTATCAACGATTTTTAACTGAAGCGTGACAACGACGGCTATAGTTTATGAAAAATATTTGTTATATAAAATAATTGAGCTTACCTCTACCTTCGTCAGTAAGAAAAAGGAATGAAAAAGAAAGAAAGAAAGAAGCGAAGATACAAGTGTTTAAAGGCTGTTAAAATCAATTGGAAAAAGTTGTCAATTTCAAAACTTTTCATTTGTACCCACTTAAAAATTAATTAATTATTAAAATAACGATCAGAATTCATATTTATGATCATTATCGCAATATTTTGCTAAAGTTGTTAGGCTCAGATATTTAACGATTTGATAGGGGAATTTCTATTGGTATTTTATTTTCACAGAAATTGCTTATTGCTAATTGAAATCATTAACTTAAGAATTAAGATTCTTCAGAAAATGAAAATAGGAAAACCGTGAAATTGATCACAGGTCTTTGTTTTAGTAGCAGTAGTAATAGTAATTATGACTGCTGCTGCGGCTGCTACTACTATTACTACTACTACGACTTTAAATTAAGAGAACAATTTTATAAATTTCAACCGACATCAGCACTTCCTTCTCGGTCAATAAACGCCAAACGTTTCCTTGTAGGGAAACGGCTAATATTACCATTATCATTGACATTTAAACTATATTTTATAACATCATTGAACCAAGGTTAAAGGGTAATTATTACAAAAGAGATTAAAATGTCATTTATATGTCGTTTTAAAAAAAAAAATATATATTAATAATTTAAAACTAAATATGGCGATATGGTTATCATCATCCTTCGACATTAGTCGGGATCATCGAGTCAAGGCGAACGAACTTTTCTTTTAGCTGCATAATTTCTCTTAGCCCGGTTGCCACCCAAGTGTTACAGAACCCATTTTCTCCTGCTATTTACCATGGGAGGGAGAAGAAGAAAAGGATCCATGCCTTTCACAAGGGAATTTGATCTCTTCTCTCCGATTCTTCAATCCCAGGCACCATCCATTACTCCACCGTGCCTCTATGTTTATACTACAATATATGTTCTTTCATATTCATCTGGGTGTTTTAGTTATCACGAAGACAAGTATAGAGTAATATGTCATGTTTAGGTGTAACTGGCAGAATTTCCCTGCAATCAGAATTGAGAATAAACATTAAGAACTATTAACATTTTGGGATTGTTGTCTTCATCTTTATTGTCATATTCACGACGTTTCGAGCGTTGTACGCTACTTCCCTCTTCAGGAGAAATACGTTAGAATTTCGAACAGAATCCTTTATTTATTTAATCTACGGGTGAGGATTGGTTCAGTTTCTCGTGCCAAGCCTTCTATCGATATTTTATTGTCATAGAACCCATCATGAGCTTATTGAAATCAATAACTTAAGAATTAAGATTCTTCAGAAAATTAAAATAGAAAGAAGATGAAATTTATCACTGCTCATTGAAGTAGTAGTAGTAGTAGTAGTAGCAGTAGTAGTAATAGTAGTAGTAGTCATATTTATGGCTATTACTACTACGACTACATTAGCGAGTATCAGTCATCTACGTTAACTATTTGATTATCTTTGTTGTTGATTCTTTCGTTGTATCTTTCGTTTTCCTACACACTTGTCACTGTCAATTACAAAATTTCCAAGCTTCAAGAATGACGTGAATGTAATTGCTGCTCGGGCAAGGGAAGATGAGTCAATGGAAATCTTTAAAAAAAAAATAGGTAAAGAAAACGCATCTTTCGTGTTGTTTCACATTCGCTGCGTTTATTCGTTCTGTTAATTTACTGGAAACCAGTTACCTGTCATTTGCCCTTCCGTTTCTCTCTCTTTCTAAAGTGGCTTTTTCACACATCTATCTATCTATCTATCTATCTATCTATCTATCTATCTATCTCATTCTCTTCTTTATCTATCTATCTATCTATCTATCTATCTATCTATCTATCTATCTATCTATCTATCTATCTATCTATCTCAGACTGTTCTTATCTATCTATCTATCTATCTATCTATCTATCTATCTATCTCATTCTCTTCTTTATCTATCTATATATCTATCTATCTCATTCTCTTCTTTATCTATCTATCTATCTGTCTATCTATCTATCTATCTATCTCAGACTGTTCTTATCTATCTATCTATCTCAGACTGTTCTTATCTATCTATCTATCTATCTATCTATCTATCTATCTATCCATCTATCTATCTATCTATCTGAGACTGTTCTTATCTATCTATCTATCTATCTATCTATCTCATTGTCTTCTTTATCTATCTATTTTGTGTATTTTTTATCTCTCACTCTCTCATCCTATCTAATAATAATTTTCAGTAAAATCTTGGCTAACGTTACGATAATTATATAAAACACATTTATTTTTCAAAATAAATTTTGTCATTTTCAATGCAATACAACATTATATTTTATGTATATTTTTATCCACATTTAATCCAAACTAATTTTGTTGAGACAGACTGGACCTCGCTGACATTGTATTTTTTCTCATAACACAGGCACAGAAACACAACGCCCAGCATACTCAACACATCGTAATAATATGCGAATTGATGCCTAAAACTACGATGAACTTTACAATGATAAACATCATCAACTCGTATTTTGATATCAGCTTTTTTATGTGTTAGATTTGTAAAACAAGTATGTGAAAACATTAATTCCGCCTGGGGATCAGGCATTTAGTGATAAAATAAACACTAAAAGCAAATACGGAGGGGCCGAAACCTCCGCGGTTCATTTATCTTGGGGAAACGATCTGGCGCATACTTTATTTAATACATTTAAAAGCAAGCAATATAAAATTAAAATTAGTTTGTTTTGAAACTGATGAAAATTCCGCTTCAGTGACGTAGAGAGATGGTCGAACATTCCAGTTTTGAATCTCACTCTCACAGAAAAATAAATTAATATCCTACAAGAGCGTGAAAGTGAATATTGTTGAAAGAGATGTGAATTAAATAAGGGGCCGCTTCATATTACATAACGTTTTCTAGAGGAAATTTTCCTCTGATGGTATATTTCATCTCTTTTGATTTGTGTATGACGAATTTGCGAGGCACGGTGGAGTAATGGATAGCGGCTTGGATTTGAGAAATCAGAGAGCCGAGTTCAAATTCTAGCCGAATCCATTACATTCACTTACGTGCTAATACCCTTGGGAAAGGTATGATTCCTCTTCTTCTCCACCCCCCACCAGCTATGGGTAAATAGCGGGACAGACTGGGTTCTATAGCCTTGGACGGAAACTAGTCTACATAGAAAGAAATGACAACCTACCGAGGGAAAAATTTGCCTCGTCAGTCATGTAACACGCATGGCTCATAATTGACAGATCTACACATTTATTTTCAAAATATGCTAATATTGTGCGTGAATTTGGAATGGTAAACTTGGGGCCTTGAACCCAAATGAAGTGGACATCAAAAAGTATCATGCTTTTAGAAAAAAACAAGTATTGTCCTATAAGAAATATATGATATACATACATAAAGCAAAAGTTACTATTTTCCAGTTAAGGGTTGAACTGCATTCATTTTTTGGAGCTTCAAAAGGACGCATCATCTCTCCTTTAATTGGGAATACCATAAAATATACAAACGTTGCTTAACAAGTCAAATACAGATAGAATCTGATTAACCATTGAAAATCAAACAACACAAAATAAAAATAATTTTTTTTCTTTTTTTCTGATTGTATGATGAAGCATTAATAAATAAATTCTAGATTGATAAACTGTCCATTTGTTATTTTATCTACACACACACACACATATTAGGTTGGGGCAAAAATAATGTCGTTTTCTCACATATGTTACTATGTGAGAAAACGACATTATTTTGTGGACACAGAATTGATCTGGGAATTTAACTATATTGTTGACATGGAAAAAAAAAAATCTCTTACTATAAATGTAATTTACATTAACCAGAAAAAAAAAGGCTTAGACAGAAGCGTTTATCTTTTTAAATTTGGATTTTTTTAATGTAACTATAACAACAAGAACATTTCGATTTCATTTTTGCCTTGAAAAAGTCGGAAGACGAAACGCGTCGGCAAAATCTAAGATCTTTTTTCCAATTGTCATTTTATTTATACCATATATATATATATATATATATATATATATATTGGCAGCATGTTATTGAGACATGTTTCATTGAATAATTAAGACGAGTTTTTTCTACTTATTTTCAATTAGATACTTGCATATTTACGGACAACATTTTTGGTGTCATTATTAAAAGAAGAAAGAAAATTATTATTTTTGGAGTTATTAATGAAGAAAAAGAGAAAATCATAATTTTTTGTGTAATTATTAAAGGAAGAGAGAAATTGAACGCGGTAATTTTATCTCTTCCTTTAATAATGAAACCAAAAAGCTTGTCCGTGAATATACAAAGACCAAATGCAAAATAAGTAGATGTCTCAACACACACACACACACATTGGCATTTCTCCAAAACAGCGTCAGCTTTATTTGCTCATGGTATATTTAACAATAGAATTTACATCTTTTACCTGGAATATCAAAAAAAAATATTAAAGATTATGTACCTTTTGGCATGTGTCATACTTTTATTCTATGGAACATCCTTTAAGCTATCGCTCTCTCTTACTTTCTCTCTCTCTCTCTCTCTCTATATATATATATATATATATATATATATATATATATATATATATATATATATATATGTATGTATATATATATGTAATTCACTATATTTGAAAAAAATAGAAATAGACAGAAAACATGACATTACGAAAATTTTGGAGGAACATGAAGATAAATGGATTTTGCGCCTCAAAACACTTTGTCCAGACGGTCGTAACCATTAATTTAAAAGTATAGATAGAATTAATATATAATTCCATAAATCAGGTCCGACCCACATTTATCACCCACGAAACACAGACATGCTTCCGAATATGTTGAGGTCTCATACTTATACACAAACCCATACTAATATATACAACTGCACCCATTCTACACACTTCCTAAGAACAAATTACACACACACACACACACACAGACACTTCCGGGCAACCAATAAAAGTATCAGTATGACCAAGCGGATTCTGAGAATCATGAATCTCCACAGCTTTTATCTTAAAAACAACTAAAAAGAGGTCTTTTGACCAATACAAGGACTGACCAAAATTAACGATAAAAAATAATGACAACTACAGATAAACTTCATTTTCTTCAGAAAGCCATTGATTCATGTAGATCACTGCTACTAACAAGCGGGAATTTTATTTCTTCTCCTGATGATGGACATTCTGGCCAAAACTTGTGAAGCAGCGTAATTGAAATAATAAAAAAAGTGCGTCTGAAAATTTTGTTTTTTTAATTTTTCAATATTTTTTATTCTTCAAAACACACACACACACACACACATATATATATATATATTAGGTTGGTGCAAAAATAATGTCGTTTTTGTTTTGTTGAATGTCAAAAACGACATTATTTTTGCACCAACCTAATATATATATATATATATATATATATATATATATATATATATATATATATGACGGTTATTATAAAATGCATGCGATACATAATGAAGAGAGAAACTGATACTCACAGGGCACATTGAAGGCAAGAGGGACAGACAAAAGAAAACGCATCGCATATTTAGTGAGCATGAGTAAATGGATAGCGGGACTGGCTTTAAGAGAAATAACAAAAAAAGACAAAATTTATCAAGGACTACAAAGGACAGGAAATTATGGAGAGTCATGATCGCCTACGTCATGAGAAGACACAGCACATAAATAAGTAAAAGCTATTACATGGTTCTGTTCGATATTTTTTATGATACTGGGAAAAAACACTGTCCTTTGATCACGTCAACCATCATATTCTTTCTGGTGGCGACGCTACTGAAAATAAATCCTCAATATATTTTAAATTAGATTATAATATTTTATATTAAATTATAAAGTCAAGGTAATTAATCCTCAATTGAAATACATTTTTTCTTTATCAGTTTTAATCTTTTTTGTAATTTTTTTGAAATATCACATTAATTACCCAAACCAAATTGAAACGGAAGTAAGCGTAAAAACAGATTGAAATCATCGCCTGTGGTACTGTTTAATTATTTCGTTAATTAAAAGTTTAAACTGCTTAAATTTCCATTTAATTTTGTTTCTTTCTTTTTTTGTTTCTTTTTTTCCAGATCCATGGTTACTATTGCGTCAGTTCACTTCTGTAGAATATCAAACGCTTTGTCTTCGAGGGATGATCAAGATCATGTTACACCCAGACGCCACTATAATTTAGCTTCCACAGACATAAAATGACATTAAGATACACAATCACTTTTTCAATTTGACGCCCGAGTGCAGAATGATTTTGAAATTATTTTCAAATAATAATTTCCAATATTGAAGCATCTATTTGGTTATATCGCACGGTAATGCCTTAGTGTTTCTTGAACGAGGAGAGGGTTTGAGATATAGTCTTCTTCCTTATCTGGTAAATCGCTTCAAGGGTTGGGGGTGATCATAGATCTCCACAACTACTCGTCATTTACAACTATGTGGTGTGTTTTTTTCTTCATTTTTCTTCTCCAACCTTGCTTAGTCATTTATTTATAAACGGCCATTTTCCTGAGTCCATCTTGGCTTCAATATGCCATTGTGTGTGCACAATTCTTCAAACCATTTTGCCTCATTCTGTGTCCTTGAAATTCGAACAAATTTACAAATGGCCTACAATCTGTTTTTAACTAGGACAATGAATGGTCCGTTCATTTTAAAGCATAATCTGTCTGTGCCTCTAAAATGAAACTATTTTCTATTAATCATCGTCGTGAGCTCATCCTGGCTTCCTTCAACATGGATAATGCTACTTTCCATGAGAGTGAATCGTTCCGCTTTCTCGGGTACCTTTTTTCCGCTGACATAAAGCGGAAAGATTATATAGAATCAATTGCTAGATCTTCTGCTAGGAAAGTGGCTTCACTGTATCGTGCTAGATAATATTTCTCGATATATTTACAAGTTTAGTATTACGTAAACGTTAAATTTAGTGGATAACAGTATTTGAGTAGATGCTCTATTTATTTATTAAACAGTTTATTTGTTTATTATTTGAATATTCAAGAAATCTCCTGGGGGGAAACCGTCATTAGTTCTGACTTGCTTTGACCCCACAGCTACAGAGAACCTGATGCCCGAGCAAAGCTCGAATAGCGCTTTTAAACACAATGTTTTCCCGATTCTCCAGAAATACATCTCAATTTCGTAACCTAATGTAAACAAAGGAATTTTAAGAATTATTTTTTCATTTATTAATAAAAAAAATATTTCGGTTTAATAAAGGAAAAATCCCGTCCTAAAATTCAAATTTATAAGTCTACGATTCGTCCTTGCTTTTAAATATTGCAGCCATATAAAGTCTGGTGCTCCTGATATATTTATATAGAGAGATTCTTGATAATACCCAAAGAAGAATCTGCAATCTTATTGGTCCTGGCCTGGCTTCTCGCCTTCAGTCACTTTGCTACTGCCGTATCATAGACTGTTTTGCTTTTATTATAAATACTTTCATGGTAATTCTTCGGATGAACATTTCTTCTTTTTTACCTGGACCACACACACACACACACATACACACGCGCGCACGCGCACACACACACACGCACACACACACACATATATATATATATATATATATATATAGTCATCCACCGACAGACTGTTTCGCCGTATCACAGCTCGTTAGTGTGGGTAGACATGCAATTGCTTCAAGCCAGGCTTTCACCTCGACCATCAGCGCACTCTGGGAAGGGTATTTTAAACACATTATATACAAGATATATGCATCACTAGCTACTAGAGGGCTCAATTCATTGCGAAGTGGTAAGCATTAATCATCGGCACAAGCCAACAATTTTCTTTTTTCCAATATCAATCTCTCTCTGTCCCAATATATATATATATATATATATATATATATATATATATATATATATATATATATATGATGGACTCTCACATCGGTTTCAACGTATGAAGATCTGACTGCTTATTGATTCAGTTATGAAAATTTGTTCGATAATCTTAAGTGAAACTTAAGATCCGCTAGTGATTTACAAAAGAAGGCCACATATAGAGCAAGAGTGAGGATTGTGGGATGAGATCACTGTTAGATTGGCTGACCTTTTAGATATTGCTCTTGCTTCTTGAAGACGATTCAGACAAGCTGATTGGAAACTGCTGTGTCCACTAAAACCCGTTGATATCCATTCTACCCGCTTCATGGCTCAGCGTTCGAGGGTGTTATGAGGTATATTGACAGCTGAGAAGTTGCTCTTCAGCTTGTCTTTGTATCTTAGCCATAGGTGTCCAACATTCCTGTAGCCATGATCTAAGTGGCTATATATTAAGGTCTTGGGTATCTTGTCATCATACATTCTCAAGACATGACCAGTCCACTATGAACAGGGACACAATATCTTGACCGTGTTCTGAAAAATGAAAACATTATATAAATACATAGATGCAACAAACTATTTCTTATTTAACAGTTAAAATATTTCCTCCTTGAAATGTCTAAATGTATAGTCGGAAGCGCTCGAAATAAAAGAACATTCGGACAGTTTTTATATAATTTATTATCTGAAAAGAAAAAAATATTAGATCGAATTGTATAAAAAACTAAACCAAAGCACCTCGTCTGTCGGATTCAATGAAATGTGCAAGAAAGAAAGATTGCCTAAATACGCACACACACACACACACACACACACACACACACACACATATATATATATATATATATATATATATATATATATATATATATATATATGTATTATAAATTAATTGATTTAAAATATGGTTTTTCCGCTACACAGTTCTAACCATGTTTCAAAACTGGAAGGTCCGAATTTAATTTTGCAATTAAATTAAAGTCATTAGTTCCATTTCATCATCAAGAAAATTTTGGTGTAAATTTTGAAATTACTGGGTTTTAAAGACACAGCTAAAATCATAATTCACGTTTCCAAGGTTACAGATTAATTCACTTCTACTAGACAGGGGTGTTTGCGTGTTCTTTATGTCTATATTTTGATGTATCCGTTATTAGCTACATTTTGGTAGGGGGTAGGGTGTATTCTTCAATGAAATCTGACATCCGTTAAATGCATGTCGTCTGGATTTTTAAAAAATTTTTATTGTTAACGGCAAAAATTCTTACGGCATTTTTTCTATCTGTATATTTAAAGATTTTGTTTTTTATGTTCTCTGTAAATTTACATTGAGCACTATTTTGTAAAAATAAAAATATCTATAGGAACACCGGATTATATATCTTACTGCTCTTTCTTTCTTTATATATATATATATATATATATATATATATATATATATATATATATATATATATATATATATATATATATATATATATATAATCTTATGAATTAACTTAACAGATCTTTCTAGTGACTATTGATTTTTTCATTATGTGTTTTGGGCTATAAAATTGGCTTGACTACAGCCTTCTTCTTCAACGGGTGTACATACGTATTCAAAAGGAATCCCTTACTCTAAAATTAAATTCAACAACTATTTCTTGCTGTCTTTTGATGAATATTGTTTTCGGCATTTCGACAAAGTCTAGCTCTGCAAGAAATATCTATGAACAAGAAAGAACAGGCAGAGATGATATTTCATGAATAAAAATGCTATTCTCTTCGTGAATTCAATTTCAGATGATTTGAATATAGTTCTGCGACTTTGGTCACTATCTGTAATGGAGGTCACGAAGCATGGTATTGTCTTTGCGTATTCCCTGTTCGGACGTGAATTTCACAGAGATATGCGCACTGAATTCTCACTTTTATTCTCCGTCGATGAGAGAAAAGTAATCGATAAAGCTGAATAAAAGAGATTCTTCTCGTGGTGTTGCCAGAAAATTTTGTTCTAATTTGCATACTTTTCAAGCATTTTTATCCTTCTTTCGAATATTTTTCGACACTCTATTCGTTTATTTTTATCCTTTCTCTTCAACATTTTACTTCTTATTCATGAACGGCTTTCTTCGCCGACGCAATCTTCAAACAATTCAAACAGAACAATTTCTCTTTGTCCTGATTATTTATTTGAGTATGTAGATAAATTTTTATCGTCCTTATTACAGGTCCAGCAATCTTTAACTTTACACTATTGGCTAAAAACTTTGGATCCACGCTGCATTTCTTAAAACAAAAACAAAATAAATAAATAAATAAATAAAATGAGATTAAATCTTTTTTAAAGTAAGAGGTAACATAGTAATTATAGTGCATTTCATTTTATTCTGAGAGAAAAAAAACAAGCATTTAACTATAAAAAAATTATCATACAACAGCATCATATTTTCTTTTCGTCAATAAAACCACCATCTACCTTAATTACTTCTCTGCAAATTCTTGTCATTCCTTACAACATTTAATATATATATATATATATATATATATATATATATATATATATATATATATATATATATATGGCAGACTTTCGTAAACATTCTTCAAACAACTGAAAAGATGATCTTAGTTTTTGGGATGCCGAAGGCATAATGTTTTATTGACTAAGTTCAAAAGGGGCACACCATCAATGGCGAGCATTATGCCACTGAGGCAGATACGAAATACAATCAGCAGCAAACGCCGACGAAAACTGATGAAAGTTATCTTGATTCATCAGGACAATGCTCCAGCACACATCCTTGATTTCAGTCGCTTTTGTGCGCAAACGTAGCTTTCAACTTGTTCATCACCCTCTATACTTTTCTGATTATGACACCATATGACTATCATCTGTTCCCCAACATGAAAATAAAGTTGTCCGAGAACCAGTATCATAATGATGATGATGTCATATATGCTGATTACACTTTTTTACTCACTGTATCCAAACTTCTACCACATCTGAAAGAATTGCATGAATTGTAAGGAAGACTATCTTGGAAAATATACATCATTTTAGAGTAGTCACAATTTTCGCAGTTCTTTTTCAAACAAGATTAATGAAGACTGTATGTCTTAGCGAAAACCATAGTTCTTTGAATTACGTAAACGGGCGCTGCACAATTATAACCAAATGACTATACAAAAAAAAAAAAAAGTCACAATCACCTATAGATTTTGTCCCCTGCAGCAACTAAAATAATTTTATCTCTAATCGGAGCTATGAAACTCCATTCTGATTTCTTGCTTCCCTGATAACTACAATCTTCAAAAAAATTAAATGCAACGTTAATTGCTATCTTTCGTCTTTTTTCTTTTCTTTTTTGTCCTATCTTCAATCTTGCGATTTTCAGTCTTCCCATTCTCTTTCAATTTCACTCCCTGTAATAATTTGTCTTATTAGCATTATCGCCTTGCTTGGTGTGGAAAGATTAAAAAATCATATTTGAGTCAAAAATAAAATAAATTAAAGAGAAGAAAAACTAATACTGGATTCTCACTATTGAGCCATAATTTGTTGACTCGTAATGCCTGAACATGAAATATATAATTACATGCTGATCATCCCATTAAATTATAAAATCACTAAAGTTTAAAGGAGAACTTAGGCGATCACGGATATTCGAGGATTCATTTTTTATTATCTGTGAATTGCCATGAGAATGATAGCAGATTGGTTTCCAGTTATCTTCCGTATGGTTGTGAACTGGAAGTCAACCGTCAATTTTAGAGACTACCGGCTCATTTGTGAGAGCTCATTTCACGCTGCTAGAAAATAAAGATTTGAGGAGAGAAGAGAAAGTTTCACGAGGGTATTGCTGTGAAAGTTGTCATAAAAACATGAACTGGTTTTGCTAATTCATTCACACCAGCAACTGTTTACCTCTTTGCACATGATAAAGAACAGTTGGGAAAGATGGGACAGAATATATATAAAGGGATAAGAAGTATAATATTGACATTTTAAAATTATATATATATATGTGTGTGTGTCCGCGCGGATATATATATATATATATATTAATTGATTTAAAATATGGTTTTTCCGCTACATAGTTCTAACCATGTTTCAAAAATGGAAGGTCCGAATTTAATTTTGTAATTAAATTAAAGACATTAGTTCCATTTCATCCTCAAGCGAATTTGGGAGTAACTTTTAAAATTACTGGGTTTCAAAGACACAAATAAAATCATAATTCACCTTTCCAAGATTACAGATTAATTCACTTCTACTAGACAGGGGTGTTTGCGTGTTCTTTATGTCTATATTTTGATGTATCCGTTATTAGCTACGTTTTGGTACCCGATGTATTCTTCAATGAAAACTGACATCCGTTAAATGCATGTCTTCTGGATTTTTAAAAAATTTATTGTTAACGACAAAAATTCTTACGGCATTTTTTCTATTTGTATATTTAAAGATTTTTTTGTGGGGTGTTCAGGTTAGAATACGTTTTATTTAACTACAATTTGAAAAATATTTTCACTATTAATTTTTAATATACTATATTTCTTTTAAGAACAAGTAAATGTATTAGAATCCCTTACATCATGTAGAGTTATTTTCACATCAACTATAAGTATGTATATTATTAGGTAACAATTTTTTTTAAAATAAACTTTATGACAATGACGCCAAAAATAGCTAATTGACTTCACTGATTTAGTAAACTTTTATTTTTTATATGAACTTAGAAATAACTTGTTTCTTATATAAGTACAAAGTAATTAAACTTAGTAATATCATGTTTGTTATGTAAGTACAAAGGACATGGGTCATTCATTGGGTTACATCTTCTTCCTTGAGCACTATTTTGTAAAAATTAAAATATCTATAAGAACACCGGATTATATATCTTACTGCTCTTTCTTTATATCGTTAGTGGTTGGCCAATCTTATTCGAGAATGCCTGTCTACTAGGGCGGTTAGTTAATCCCTATTGCAGACGCTTGCTCAGGCGCATTTTGTGTTTGTTCAACACCCAGAGAGACCATCACTTTTATACTGCAAGTATGCTGAGCAGAGAAGCGTGTCTTTAATGTCTTTAATCAATAAATTGTCGGACTTTGTCCATTTCATAATATATATATATAGACAAAATTCTCATCAACGGATTAATAGCGAGACGGGGCCCGTTAAAGCCGAGTGTCCGAAGACAAGAAGGTATAATATTTTAGTCATAAAACCATTATAGTACCTACCAGTAGTTATGATCATAATGTAAACACTATGAACATGAACAAAGCATAAATAAATACATACCTAATATAGATATATTAAGAGAAACATCAATAATATTTTTTTTTATTTTGCATCCGAAGTCAGTTGATGAGGTGTCCGTAGTTGAGAGTTGAGGTTGTCTCTCTCTCTCTCTCTCTCTCTCTCTATCTATCTATCAATATATATATATATATATATATATATATATATATATATATATATATATATATATATATATATATATAAAAGTGAACATTGATGTCAACACTCAGGGGCGACAATCTGTTTCGTGCTAGACGCAACAGTCTTTTGTATTTATATTTACGTACGCTCTATTTCTTTATCCCATAAATATAGCACACCTTAAAACTATATTTGTTCATATATATATATATATATATATATATATATATATATATATATATATATATATATATATATATATATATATATGTGTGTGTGTGTGTGTATATATATATATATATATATATGTATATATATATGTATATATATATATATATATGTATATATATATATATATATATATATATATATATGTATATATATATATATATATATATATATATATATAGATAGATAGATAGATAGATAGATATATAGATAAATATATATATACAGATCTTATCAAAAATACTTTCACAGACATTGGGGACATGTTCCTCACATAAAACCAAGAAGAGGATTTCACACAAACATACCTCCGCAAATCCTTCCTTCGAGATAGCGTTGTGTTCTTATGTAGACTAGGTTACATCTGTCACTCCTGTATATTTGAGTCAAGTCTATCTTCAACGTTTAATATGTGAAGTAGTCAGTTAAATAAAAAGTTTTCCATTTAACAGTGGCAGGATATTCATATCGTGAGCAAGCATATATGATTTTTGCATATGGTCGCGCGAATGGTAATGGACGTCTGGCTGCACGACTGTATCAGATTGCGAAAGATGAATAGGTAGGGAGGACCGTTCCATGGCCTGTACGTTCACCCAACCCCAATCCTAAAACAATTGGTTTATGCGGCAGATATTAATACGACAGAGACGCTACGGGTCATATTTTTTTTTTAATTGTATCTTGGATTGTACATTTAACAGCGTCTACCGTCAACATTAAACTTAATACCTCAAAAACGGAGCATTTGCGGACATATATGGTCTTTTGTCCTTGTTTTTGGTGTGAGGGACATGCACAAATGTTTGTAAAAGAATTTTTACAAGCTCTGTATATATATATATATATATATATATATAGTTTTAAAGTGTGCTATATTTATGGGATAAAATACTCAGTATCAGAGATAAAGTGTATGTAAATATAAATGTAAAATGATGTCAACCCTCAGAGGCGACAGGCTGTTTCATGCTAGAAGCAATCGTCAAGACTATTGCATGAAACAGCCTGTCGCCTCTGAGTGATGACATCAATATTCACTTTTATATTCATATATATATATATATATATATATATATATATATATATATATATATATATATGTGTGTGTGTGTGTGTGTGTGTGTATAAATTTTCACTTAACTAATATAGTAATTCGACTCCGGTGTTTTGTAGGCAAACCATTTTCGAAAAGTGCAGTCCGATCGTCTGGAGTTTTCAGCATTTATACCAGAATACCAAGATGTGGAATCAAAGATAAGCTTCTGTATGATTCTCCGCCCCCCACCCCCCCAAAAAAAAATTAAAAGAAATAACCCTCTTGTGCTCTTGGTAAATTGTCGATTCTGCCAGATTATGCGCTGTATCCGGGAACCTGTATCTAATGTCCCTTCAATAGAGTTGTATCATAAATCACAGGTTGTGGCTCTGTCCTTGTTGAAGTAATAATATTTTCTCGGATTAAAAAAATTAAAATAAACCGTTTTCTTTAGAAATTGCTTTGTTTACGTTAGAAAATGACTATTTGCAGTAAATATGTTTTTCCAAGTGTCAGAGATAAAATCTGTTTAAAGCCATAATTCAACTTTGTTTGGCTGCCAACGCGATTCGGAGTCGAATGTTCCAAAGCACATCAGATCTAATGACGGTTTCTTCTAGAAGAACACAAGTTCGAATCCTGCTGGAGAATATCTATTTTTATCTAATAAGATTTCTCGAATATTCTGCCCGAGAGACGGACATAAATACATGTACTATTTATTAAATAAAACGTCTACTCAAATACGGGTATCCTTTAAAAAATAAAGTTTGAAGTACTAAACATTTGAATAAGACAAACCAATAAAACTCCTTAAACGGATACAGTTAACATGGTGTTATATCGATTAGGCTATCAAAGAATCACTCTTCTTACAAGGCGCTATTCAACATCTTTCTTTAAGTTCTTTAATATAACCGACTTTTTTTTTCTTGAATCGATATCTAGCAGACATTATATACGGGGAACCCGGGACTAATTATATTTTCTTCTACGCTTTATACACGCTGGAGGAGCAGTTCAAACATCGTTGACCTCTCGCCGAAGCAGAAAGAAACATCTGATGGGGTTTAATTTTAATAAACTCCCGGAAGTGTGTAATGGCGTTAGCGCGGAAAAACCGAATCTGTGATTTGAGTCTGAAGTGGGTGATGGAACCATTCGCCCCGAAGGATTTTCTGAGAAAGAACATAAACAACTATTTTTCATCACTCAGCTTCTTCTTAACCATTAACACAATTATGCGTACGAACATCTTAAAAGCTGCTATAACCATTTTCACTTGCCGGAAAGTGAGCGTTTGGCCCTAGATTATGATAGCGAATGAATAATATTTTCTAGCTGGTCTGAAATATGTCATTTGATTTTTACAGCTTATCAATCTTTTGTAGGTCAAATCCGACAGGCTAAATGACCGTATTACGTTGAAACGACGGTTCTCGTACAATCATCGAAGTAAAGCAAACGCCAAGCGTAACCGTTTGGGAACACCAAGTACTGTAAACCGTTCGGTCATACCAGGTGCTGTAAAATTGGATGTGTGGGTGTTATAATGGATGAAGCCTTTGAATAGGAAATGAGAGAGCTGAGTTCAAATTCCAGTTGAGTTGGTTATATCTACTTTCGTGCAAATCTCTTTGGGAAAGGTATGACCCCATATTTATGGATTAATTAGTAGAATTTTTACCAATAAATCATAATTATTTCCTTCCCGCAAAAAAATCTTACAATTCTAAAAATATTTTCTGGCTTTAAGTAACGTGCAAAAGTTTCATAGCCGTAAAACCAAATCAATCCATATAATATCTGTCTATATTTCTGAGATGAGGTATTATGTACATTATTTATATTATTCGGACTATTGTCCTCATCTTTGTCGCCATATTTATTACAACGTTTCGGCCGTTGTAAGCTCCGACCTTCTTCAGGTGGTTAGCTTTATTTCGCTCCGTGGTGTAGACTGTTCTAGTTCCACGTGCCATGTTTTTAATGTGTGTCAGTTATAAGTTATCTCCTGTTAATTTCCCTCTGAAAATTCTCCACTGCCTTAACCGGGTATTGAACTCACACTCACTCACTCCTCAAGGACACATGGCACAGTGAATAAAGGCGCTGGTTAGATCCAGTGACAGGACCCAAATAATGTAAATAATGGGATATATTCTTGTCTTACAAACTTTTCTTTTCTTGTATATTTATTGAATACATTTTCCATCAAGTATTATAGATTTCTCAAATTTCTCTGCAGCAAACTCTCTTTCATTTATTTAACATAACTATTTCCTTCAGCATGTGCGGGTGGTGTAATCGATACCGACTCTCAATAAAAAATGGGAGAATCAAGATCTAATTACAGTCAGGTTGGTTACATTCACTTACACTCAAATATCTTTGGCATATATTTCAATCCATTGCCTCTCCCAGCTACCGGTTAAATAGTGCGACTAGTATCTTGAAAATTTATTTATTCTCAAAAATTTGTTAATGCAATAGTCACTCGCAAAAAGTATTTTTTTCAATCCAAAATTAATTCAGATTTAAATGGATTGCCCTATTTATATTATTCAGACTATTGTCCTCACTCTGATCATTCTGATAAAAAATAAAATAATTCGCGAATTTGTAGGTCAGGACCTCGGACTGAACACGGAGGGCCACATCAAGTAGCTTGAGAGGGTAGTGCTGCCCTGGTTCATGTGGCTGCTGGAAAATCCTATATCTGGCCACAGGACTCCGCACCATGCCAACACATTCAGGAGAAGATAGTCATCGCTGTCAGACAATGTCTGCGACCACATGAACCCCTTGCATCTTCCCACCTAACTCCCCAGACTTAGATAACTTGATTAATATATGTGGGGCGCAGTTGAGCGAGAGAACAACAAAATTCCTTGTAGCAATAACAATGAACTGAAAGGCAAGGATTATGGCAATTTTTGCCAAATTAAACAAAGAGAAGTTCCAGAAGAGTTGTAGGAGATTCCGAAGTCATCTGAAGGCCGTGGTTGAAGCCAATGGCTATTTTATGGAAGAGATTTACTCTTTCATATTTCAAGATATCCTTGTACAATTTTGCTAAATATAACTGTTAAAATCCGATATCAGTGTTATTTTTCATTTTCTGCGCAATTTAGGCAACAATTTATCCATCGCACCCTGTAGCTTTTAAAATTAATGTAGAAATGAAGAAAACACTACACTTAGAAAATTGCTTATTGCATTTTGATGCTAAACGAATTGCTGGCCAATAATATCCAGTGGCTGTTTTGAAGAAAGAGAAGTTAAGTTAGAAGTATTAGATTTATCAAATAGAAAAAGCGAATACAGTTGCCATAATTTTAACAGCTGTTCCCCATGAATACAATTTATGGAAGAGTATAAAGTTGATTTTTGCGGACACAACGAATGTGAACACTGGAAGCAGGAATGGTATTGTCGTTCAGTTACAAAGACTATTTTCGCAAAAGAAACAGGAAGAACCAATTTCATTGGCCGTCGTCATTCCTGACTGAGTTCTTCGCGTAGTAATGGATAATGAAGGAAACAATAAATTGCGAAAATCTGTTTACGCGTGAACTTGTTAATATACACAAACAGTTCAAGAAGAATTTTAAGAATGGTAAAGTAGAGATTCCTGAAACAACATGATGGCTTGATGATAGAAAATTTCTGTTTTATTTAACACAAGTTGTCCACCATTTCGAAGAAACTAGAAGATTTTCTCAAAGTGAAGTTTTAGAAAAAAATACCTGCAAAATGGATTTTTAAAGTATGGTAAGGTCTTTTAGCATTTATTCTTCTAAACAAAATTTGTTGATTCATTTCTTACAGATATGCCAACTATTGGTTTGCAGACCAAATCTAGAATGCAGTTGATTATCACATGCTATGTAGCTGCTTGCAGGCTCACAAAAAAGCATTAAAATATGCGTAACAATTTGGAATCCAGAACCATTGAGACTGTAAATCCCCAGAAGAAATCAGTGTGCAGAACGGACTATGAAATGCCTTCAAGATTTTTAATAACGTCTGTAAAAAGGAGAATGATCAGCTCACATTTATTTTTAAACACAATAATTTTATCGTCGGCGTCGCTGGCGCAACTCATTGCCGAGTATTGGGATGCTCATCGATATTTCCTTCTGTGTGAACTGGGTCTATTTAATTAGGTGACAGTTATTAATCACATAGTTATGAGCTGTAAAATATCAAACTTTTCGTTTAATTTCCCCACCCACCTCTAAGAATTTAAGGGCGACAGTTGAATCTACCAGACTACTCCTCCTAGGCAGCCACTAACCCAAATCCCGGTCACTAACCCGAAACCACGCTACCTCTAATAATAATATATTAATAGATTTTGAACATGTTATATAGGAATAAAGTGTCGCTGCCGACACTTGAGTTTGAACACAGATCACCAAAGAGCAAACACAGGTGATCCCATTTCTAATAAGTAGATCGTAAAAGAAATGTAGATATGAGAATTAGCGTGTTCTCTAATTGATCACTATTTCTACACTCTCCTCTATTACTATGCGAATCGCTATTCTCTATATTATTCACTATACTATTATAGTATTACAAATTAAATTAAATAAATATACTGTTTAATAAATAAACAGAACGTCTACTCAAATACGAGTATCCACTAAAAATAACGTTTAAGTAATATATATCATTGTTTGCGGAAGTCTTTTCCAAGTATCGGGTGGCTCATCGATGGGGTGGGATGGTTCAAAGAATGGAGAGCTCTTACTTTTCTTTAGACTGTCCTCGTCTCTTATATTTGTCTATTACTCTTCTTCATATATATATATATATATATATATATATATATATATATATATATATATATATATATATATATATATATATATATAGTATTTACATTATTCGGACTATTGTCCTCATCTTTGTCGCCATATTTGTCACAACGTTTCGGCCGTTGTACGCTCCGGCCTTCTTCAGGTGGTTGAAATTTCGAACTGAAACCTTTATTTCGATCACTGGGGTAGACTATTCTAGTTCCACGTGCCATGTTTGATGGATGTCAGTTATCAGTTATCTCCTGTTAATTTTCCTTCTTAAAGTTCTCCACTGCCTTGACCGGGTATTGAACTCAGACTCTTTGGGTTTGTCACTGGATCTAACCAACGCCTTCATCCACTGTGCCATGTGTCCTTAAGTATAAAGGCGTTGGTTAGATCCAGTGACAAACCCAAAGAGTGTGAGTTCAATACCCGGTTAAGGCAGTGGAGAACTTTCAGAGGGAAAATTATCAGGAGATAACTGATAACTGACATCCATCAAACATGGCACGTGGAACTAGAGCAGTCTACCCCAGTGATCGAAATAAAGGGTTCAGTTCGAACTTCCAACCACCTGAAGAAGGCCGGAGCGTACAACGGCCGAAACGTTGTGACAAATATGGCGACAAAGATGAGGACAATAGTCCGCATAATGTAAATACTGTACATAATACCTCATCTCAGAAATATAGACATATATATATATATATATATATATATATATATATATATATACACATATATATAAATGGATAGATAGATTAAATTAAAATAATATACTGTTTAACAAATAAACAGAACGTCTACTCAAATACGAGTATCCACTAAAAGTAACGTTTAAGTAATATATATATCATGGATTGCGGAACTCTTTTCCAAGTACTGGGTGGTTCATGGATATTTCCTTCTGTGTGAAATGAGTTCTATGTTGGATCTGCTGAGACGTCAGTATGGTAGGGTAGGAAGGTTCAGAGCATGTACAGATCTTGCTTTTCTTTCGACTCTTTTTGACTCTTTTATTTGTCGTCTGGTGTTTTTGTAGTATGTCGTTTTTTTTTGTTTTGTTTTTTTTTCGTTGACTTCACTTCTCTAATTGGTTCTTTCTGCGGCTTCTGTCTCCCAGTTGAGCGGACTTATTCTTTCCTTAGTAAAGTGTTTTTTAAAGTGATCCTTGAATTGACGACGTGAGGCGAACAAGGAGAAGTGTGAAAAAGAAACTTTGAGGAGGAGAAAAGTTTTTTGAGCACAAAATACTTTTCTCCGAATTGTCTGAATTGATGCCTCCGTGGGCGGAAGTCTTTGCCGAGCACTGGAGTGCTAGTTGACAATTACTTTTGTGTAAAATGAGTCTTATACTGGAACTGAAGGGACGTTCAAAGCCATCGTTCAGGAGAGTTGGTTTGGGGTTCTCTTCGTATATTTTATGTGTCTTCTGGAGTTTACGAAGGATTTTGTTTTTTCGTGCATTTCACTTCTCCAATTGTTTATTTCTGCAACTTCCATCTCCTAATTGACCGGATCGATTTCTGTCCTCAGTAAGGTGTTTTTGAACTGTTCATTGAATCGTAATTATTTCACTAAATATTCCATATTCTTCTTTTTTATATATTAGGTTGGTGCAAAAATAATGACGTAATAATGTCGTTTTTCGACGTATATTTTAACGTCAAAAACGACATTATTACCTCATTATTTTTGCACCAATCTAATAGATATTCTTCCTTTTAGATAAGTTATTAATTGTATATTCAAGTTTGAGGTTTTATTTATTTGTAAGTTTATATGTGATGCTATAATTATGTACTGATAAATGAGTAAAAAATACGTAAGTACAGTGTAACCCGGATATAAGAGACCCGGATATAAGAGAAGCCCGGATATAAGAGAAGCCCAGATATAAGAGAGATTTTCTCTGGGCTCAAATTAGACCCATACTTACCTAAACAAAATAGACTAAACCCAGATATAAGAGAAACCCGGATATAAGAGACTTCTTCTCCGGTCCCGACAACTGTCTTATATCCGGGTTACACTGTACTATCCAGTTCCATCATTAGTAAATAAATAAAAAAAGATAGAACAATAAAGCTTCTGAAATATTTGGTTTTGGTAACATCTTTTTCAAGAACTAATACATATTAATGCTTTTTTCATTATATTTGAACAGGAGAGAAGGACATTAACATAGAATAGGCTGCGCCAGTGTTAGTTTCGCCCAATACCACAAATTGCCACCAAGCAGAAACTAGATTCACGTTCTTAAATAGCCAAGATCAAAACTTTGCCATGTATGGCGACAAACACGTTTAGAAATATTTCAAATGTCAGCTTTATGCAAATTATTCCTAAGATCAATGGTGAAAAATGCTTTGTACGCGTGACTCACGAGGGTTCTCATAAAGATCATTCCTGTGTGAATATCACAGTCTGGTGTTCCACATTCGTAAACAAAGAACTGTCACAAATAACAAAAAAAAAAAAAAAATAAAACACATCACTTGGGGATGAACAAAAGCTAAAATGGATGGCATATGTAAGTGAAGGAGAAAATAATAACAAAATCAAAATCCATATTAATTCAAACAAAAGCCTAGGAAGAAAAGCGCCATCAACACTGGAGTGAGCGAGAACATCTTCTGGACTTGATAAATTGAAAAATTCCTTGACGAGAGAGATTTTATAAATTTCAACTGAAGGTTACAATGGCCCGCTACTTGATCAATGAATGCCAAAATTTTCCTCGTAGGAAAATGGGCTTATATTAATATTAGCATATATATATATATATATATATATATATATATATATATATATATATATTGCTGTGCAAAAGTTTGAAGCCACCCCCAGAATTAGTATGGGATGGACTTGACAGAAGAGTGAAAAAAAAACAAAAACTAAAAAAAAAACAACTTTTATAGTCATTGAAAAAAATGTAATCAATTATTAAACTTATCCTTTGAGAAAAAATTGCAACAAATATTACAACATTGTGCTGCAGTAATCAAGGCTAAAGCAGGATATTTTGACGAGATTGAAATTTAATCATGGATTTTTATTTCTTCTTATTATAATAAAATTTCTAAAAGAAAAATATGTCTGACCTTTTTAACTATGTAGAAAAAATATTTCTAAATAAAAAACAAATACTTTTTGTGCCATTAAAAAAATTACCAGGGTTGTCTTCAAACTTTTGAACTGTTATATATATATATATATATATATATATATATATATATATATATATATATATATATATATATATATATATATAATGATTATTATTCTGCAATTCTTGTTAACAGTATACAAGTGGCAAACGATTTTTTGATGAGGTGCTGACTGAAAAAATGTTAATGATTAATGGCGAAATCACTTCGCTAACAAGACTTAATGAGACATTAACTTACTATCAATTCCTTAAAAAATACGATACTTATATTTGAGTGGTTAGCATATGGAAATGACATGCCAAGTAGGTTCGACAATTACAAATTGTCACGTTCGGGGCACAGTTTTCCCATACACAGGCAAACACTAAAACGAAATATGTGTAGACCGAAGTATTTTTTTTAAAAAAATATCCTATTTCTTGACAGTTGAATATATGTTTTGGTGCGTGCAATGCCGCGACGCTTCAGTTTTTGTTCAATTCAGTGTATGTTTTGGAACATGCGATCTTTTTATTGTCTTCCTACCCCTCTCCTTTGCTAATAAAATTGAATTTTTGAATTTGTTTCATAATTATGATACATGGTTAGCACCCGCTGGTAGATTCTATCAATTTCTTGTCTGCCATTCATGATCTTGTCCATGACTATATTCCAAACCAAATTTTACCATGATAAAAATCGCCACTTTTTACGTATGTCTGATGCCTACTTGTAAATCAGATGAAACCCAGAAGCCTCACTTTAATTTTTTGTAAATCAGATGAAACCCAGAAGCCTCACTTTAATTTTGGTCCGACAATTATTTAAAGACATTTTTATAGTTTATACATTATTTTTATAGATACAAATATTTAAGTAAATGCTCCGTTTATAATAAACAGTATTAAACAACATTTACCGGCCTGAATGTCCGAGAAATTTTCACAGAAAATATTTGTCCTCCGACAGGATCCGAACCTGTATTCTATAAGGAATCGTCATTTAGCTTGACGTGCCTTAACCGATTTGGCTACAGAGGAGCGTTCGGTAAGCAAGGTCAAATTTACTGTATTTGAACTTTAATTTTCTATGAATCTCTGACGTACATTAATATCTGCTCATGGCGTATCAAATGTAAACAAATGACGTCACACATTATGAAATGGACATATATATATGTCAGAGGATGAATACTTTCTGTGAAAATTTCACGGACATTCAGGCCGGTAAATGTTGTTTAATACTGTTTATTATAAACAGACCATTTACTTAAATATTTGTATCTATAAAAAGAATGTATATATATATATATATATATATATATATATATATATATATATATATATATATATATATATATCGTACAAAGACTGCTGGTGCTAATGGAACAGTGATCGATGTAATATAGCAGAACTATTAAGTTTATATATATATATATATATATATATATATATATATATATATATATATATATATATTATCCTTCACCAGTAGCGCGACTCGAAAAACGCAATCTTCAGGTGGTATGTACAGACTGGGCTTTACGTTATCTAATATGGATGAAACTCCGAGCTGTGTTACCGGTTAGGAATAATACAATATATTCCTATATATATATATATATATATATATATATATATATATATATATATATATATATATAATTAGGTGTGTATATACATATGCTACTGATTTCATTGCTACATCAATGAATCTTTATACGTTATAATATGTCTTTATAAAATAACTTCGATTTAACAGAAAGCCAACGAATTTTTGCGGAAGAATTTTTTCTTTCTCTTTGTAGAAGTTTCAGCCCTTCTATTGAAATGCTAATATTTTCAAAATGGCTTCCTATAGTTAATCACGTGATAGCATTTTTCTTTCTCTGCCCTTAACATCTGCAATGACTTCATGCAGCGACCAGAATCAAAAAGTTGCTGACTCGACCGGCGATATATATATTTTTTTTCTTTTCAATAGAAATGTTGCCATGGCTTGCATTTAATAAATTCTAAAATATAAAACGTTGCCTACAATAACATCTGACGGTACGAAAACAACAAAGGCAAATACAGACAACGTTTCTCTTATGTACGCTACGCCACCCTATTTGAAATGATGCTACAAAAAAAAAAAAAAAAAACACTAGGAAAAAAAAAGTTTAATATATTAATATATTTTCTTGTTGAAGATCACATCTAATCTCTAATAAAAGTCATTCAATAATAATGGAGGAGACTTTAATAAGCCCGATACATACAAAATAAAATAGGAAAATCTGCACAACGTGAACCAGCTAAATAGAATAGTGTAGATTTGCGATTAATATTTTAAGTGTAGAATTCAACAGATACACAAACAACGGAGAAAAATTCGGAAGACCTGAAAAGAAAAAAAAAGATGTTAAGATGCATATATAAATTAATCACAATTCTGCGCAACAAACTGTATATACTAAGTTGTTTACAAAAAAATCTTATTTCAATCTTCAATGAATAGTTCAAACAAACAAGCGGGATGTTTAAGTCAAGAGTTAATAGTTATCTTCCCAATATAGCTGCATAAGCTGTACATTTTACTCTGTGACACTCTATTTCGTGTGGCCCAAGGTTCTTTTACAGCGTGAATGTCACTGTAAAAAGGAATTAAAAAAAATATATCCCATCATATTATTTGTCTGTTGCCATCGGTTATATAATGTAGCGTATGTACTGATGAATCCTCAGTTACTTCCTCTTAAGGTCTAGGACGTATAAAAACACCTTTGAAAATCCGTCAGTAGATGAGTAGTCAGAGTAAAGGGCAATACAACTTTAGTATAATTTATTTATTGATTCTGTTTTTAATACAACTGGTTTAGAGCTGAAACAATCCCTGCACCCGTTTAAAACATCAATGACATTTTGAAGCTACGTCTGTGTAGGAAATAAACCAAGTTTCAGAAAAAATGGTAATTTCATTCCCGTTATTTTGAACAGGAGTAGCGGTTTATTGCTTGATTCCTGTTTAGGATTGTATTTCTGGTTTCTTTCTGAAGTCTTCTCATTCTCCACTAGCTCCCTTGAGTCTTAGCGGCATTATCGGTTTGATTGGAGTGAATGGCTTATACAAAAAATACGGTGCCAGGCCTGGATTCAAGGCAAATTAAGGTAGAACTTTCAGTCCCTCAAATTCCGTTGGTTTATTCTTGGTTAGATTGCGATCTGGGGCAATGTCATGATGAAGTAGTGCGCTCTTTCGATTGACCAATGCTGGGTGGTGAGCTTTCAAAGCATCATATACTCAGTCCAGTTGCTGGCCATCTCGGTCAGTGTTCATAGCACAACCAGCGACGAGCTCAAAGTCCAACTCTCCTTTCATCTTCCACCGAACAGAAAACTTGACATTCTGAAACATAGGTAAAACGAAGATTCTGATTTCTGTTATAAAGATTACGTACACAAATCCACTTTCAACACCCAGTTACAATTCGACGCCAACGACGGGCATCGTCTTCGGTGTTTGCCAGCATTTGTTCGCAAATATTCACACGTCGTTTAGCCTCGCCATCGGCCAGTTCATGATAAACTTCTCGACAGCGTCTGTTCTCAAGTCCGAGCTTGTTAATTTTTTGATTGTGCTTGCTTTTTGAAGGACCAGGTTCTGCTGACAATGCATGAGTGTTTGTGCCTGACTGTCATTTCAAGTATTCTCTTATCTTCCACAACAGAGGGTTTCGCTCACTCTGGTTTCTCTTCCAGGATTGTGTTATCTTCATTGAAACGTCGGAACCAGTTCCGCGACAGTTACTGGGTTTTCCACTTCAATGATTTCATTTGCGACTCCCTTGAAATCCGTCATTTTACCATGGGTAGCTTAAAATGGTTTTAATTGCAATTATTTCGCCGACTATTTACAATAAAGGGTTTATGTTATGGGGACCTACCTTCATGGACAAAAATGTCTCGTCTTATGACTATATTATCCCTCGCAAGAGGACTGTAGTCAGGTGACGAGTTGACTACGGTTGACTACGTGTACCACTTCTGTCGAACTCTCTGCTTTGGCAGAGAGGAACCGGGACGAAGCTTTGCCGAAGGGCAATGATTCGTCCGGGGAGGTAGACAGGCCCTGAACGCGTCTAGGCGGGTTCAAAGGGTATATTGTTTGGCCGAGGCTACGAGCTCGGAGAAGCCCACATTAAACTCGGCCTTGTGTTACATACATTTCTCGTGGGGGGGATTGTTAAATACTGCAGACGAGTTGACTACTGTACTTAGCCGTCAGACGGACGTGCAACACTTCTGTATTCGTTCTTTTTGTTAATAATATGTTTTCACTGAATTGCTGAGTTCGAGTTTTCTTTCGGACCTCTTCCGGGTCCACAACAGTTTAAAATAAAATATAAACAATTAATATCTATATTAACAAGAAACAAATCAGCAACGATCGGGCAATTTGTACCACATTAATAGTATGACATGGAGTTAGAAGTTGCTGAAAAAAAAGCTTTTGACACAACTTTGTTACTGTTGAGGGGTTCTCCCTTTTTTGCACAAATGGACTCACCCAGTATATACATATACTACTACAACGTGAAGACCCGATAGCTACAGAGGAGGACTGAAAGGTTGTAGGTAACCGGAATGTGAGAGCAGGTAACAGACAGACAGAACGAACGTAGCGAGCAAGAGTCACAGTGAGCGAGCATGTAGACTCAGTAAGAAGTCATACAGCGATACTTCAATACCAAAGACTATATATATATATATATATATATATATATATATATATATATATATATATATATATATATATATATATATTACTACTAATCCGTATTCCTGGAACTACTAACCTGCATTACCAGTTTGTATTATTACGTTAATACTTTATTTTACTATATTCATTCCTGGCGTTTGTTATTTATTGGTACCAGATTTCACCCCGGGATCCACAACAGTTACATATATTAATGGCCATGTGACCAGAGTGTTTAGAACGTTTTCCTTCTCACCCTGAGACCCGGGGTCGAATCTCACCAGGGTTGATTTGTCAGAAAGTGGACTTCTCGATGTAATCGGTCTGGGGGAGGCGATCCCAGCGTGTGGGATCTTTGGAAAGCGCCTGAAAACCATACAACGGGTTTACCCAAGCCTTGTGCGTGACAATGTCTAGACGTAAAAATTCTAGATCCGTTGATTGATCTGCTAGCAACAAGTCATAAGTGATCGTGAGGGTTTGAGCGTACAGGCTTTGTTCCTTCTGTTGCATAGTTGTAGTATAAAGCACAAGTTCGCATTTACAAAAGCTTAAATATCTATAAATTATTTTAACGGTAGCTGAAAAGGGTAAACTCCGAAATCAGAAAGTGAACTCGAATAGCGAAAGATGCCTCCCAAAAGCTAAGTAAAATAATAAAAAAAGAGAAATATTTCGTCAGAAACAAAAGAAAGGGTACTGGACTGTTATGAGATATAGTTCTTTCTATAAATACTAGACAATCTCTTCACAGATGAAGTAAATTGAGGTAACAGAAAGATAGTTCTATAGAAGAAGGCTGAGAATACCATGGCCTAAACATCTGAGAAATGACGAAGTATTTGACAAAAAGGAAACAAAAAGGAAACCTTTAATTATATATATATATATATATATATATATATATATATATATATATATAGTGTCAAAAAAGAACTGTACTCATTGTTAAATAATAGTTAATTAATATAGCAAGAAATATACATATCTTACATTGATTGCACAACTCGTAGTTTCATACTTTCTGCATTTGACAGGTGCAATTTTTGTGTCAAACTCCTCTGTAATATTGATATTTAGCTTCCAGATATTTTATTATAGGAGTGGATTATTATCGTTGTTAACATATTTAAGTGAATTGCAGTTTCATTATGGGTTTGAATTTAGACTCAGATTAGCATTTAAGATTGGAAATAATATTGGGAATAAGAATTCTAAATTCTAAATTAGAGAGACGCTGTTGTAATCAGAAGCAATGAGTAAGAAAAAAAAAAGTTTGACAATCAAGGGGAGCAACTCTTTTTTTCCCATGAAAATCGATAAATTAATAATATTATTAATATTAATGTTAAACTAAAGAGTCGTGAAATCAGTAATCATGCTGTGATGAAACAAAATTAAAATGAATCTACTAAATAAAATAATACATATCAATGAAAATAACTTCATACAAAACGAGATAAAATAAAAAAAGAAACATAAATAAAACAAATAAATAAAAAATAATGAATGGAAATAAACACGTTACAAATACTAAAAAGGTTATAGAAAAAGACAAAACAATAATAATAACAATGATAGAGAAAAAAAAATGGAAACAATGGATTAGCAAAAAAGTCAAATGCGTCAGAGTCTAATATTAACAATAGTTGTATAGTAAAGGTAGCAAAAACTAAACATATTAATAAAAATAGACAATATCAGGATTAGCGTTTTGAAACAAAGTGGTAAAACGTTCAAACAACGTTTTTCGCAGAGGTGACGCAAGTTTTTTTAGGTTGAAATGATATCAAATCTGTCTGTAAGGGAAATGCCTTGGGATTGTTGAGAATAAGAGAGGCAATAAATTAACTTACTAGATCCTACGACCAGAGAGCAGAAAGTTTTTATTTGTTCGATTATATATATATATATATATATATATATATATATATATATATATATATATATATATATATATATATATATATATATATATATATATTAGGCAGCATATATTTTATATATAAAGAAATAATCACATATAGAATCAGTCAGCAATATTAATCCGATTAATAGCGAAATACACTAGAAACATCTGACAACAGTTTTATAAACGAGGATCACATCAGTATTTTAATGCATACATTATGTTTTACTAGCGAAGTCATTTCGCCATTAATCGCATTGATATTGCTGATTGATTCAACGTGTATTATTTCTTTATATATATATATATATATATATATATATATATAAAGGGTGCTTCAATAATTTGGACCGATTTTAAATGGGAATTAAGATTAAGCGTCCAATATTTTTTCTTTTTCTTTCAGATTTGTCGGACATTTAGACGGTATTATTTTTCACAAATAATTGCCATGACTTAAATAGCATGATCTAATAGAAAAATAATTAAATTTTTCCAAATAACATTGATTTAATTACTGCTGACTTTGATCTGTCTTCATGAAACAGCTTTATATATATATATATATATATATATATATATATATATATATATATATATATATATGTGTGTGTGTATGTGTGTGTTTGTTCGAAGTTTCTAGAAGGTAATTTTTTTTACCTTAATTAAATCTTGTCATAAGTTCTAACTTGTGTATTAATAGATTTTCTTGATTTATATTTCTTGCATTCATTAATAAAAAAAATATTCAAAATATAGAGCGGGGACTACGTCCAATAGCACTGCCTCTTATCAGGTGATTGAAGGTTTTGAGGATTGTAGAACCATCTCTTAATTACTGTTGTTCCCAGGGCTACCGAGACCTGGGCGGTAGCACCTGTTAGGGTCCCAGTTATGGCCCAAAAGGGAACTCCTAAAGAAAAACAAAACACTATGAAAGTATAAAGATACATATTTATAGTAAAAATACCAGTAATAGATATGTATATAAAAAAAAATACCAAGAATATATTTTTATAGCAAAATGACCAACAATACATTTTATCTGTATTTGATGGCATACAATTGCGTTTAAAATATATTTAATTGTAGTCATATATTTGTTCAAATTATTTACATTTCGGTATTACATAGATCGTGGCAATTGATATTGATTATCTAAACGTAGCTTAGATGTGGCACAAAGGAAAAAGTATGGGACATCGATGATCGAATTCACTGTGAGGTCGATAACTGTTTTAGCGAGACACGCCGAGGTAACCAACTGTAGTGCTTGATATACCGCTACCCAAAATCAACCAACTAACCATAGAACCGGGCAAGAAATTTGGAGACCCTACAAAGATTCATTATCGGTGACAAAAGTCTTAATACATGATAGATGAGCTTGCGTTGATGATAGACACAAAAGGAAAGTTGTACCTTCCAAACTATTTGGCAAGAAATGTATTACAGTCATTAAAAGAAGGTAAAATTTGTCATTGTCAGCAAAAGAAAACACCAAAGATGCGACCTTCCAATTAAATATGGCATAAGCAAACAATTAAGGAATTGTAAATAACTGGGAAGTGTTTGAATAATGGATGGAAACTGTGATAACGAAACTGGAATATTTGCTTTGGGAAAGCAAACGAAATGTTGTATAAAAAACAACAGTAGATTATATTTAGCCATTCTTATCTCTCTTTTTTGTCTGCTACTATCTCTCTCTCTCTCTCTCTCTATATATATATATATATATATATATATATATATATATAACAATCTGTTCATATTTATCTATTTCAGTATCTATCTATCTATCTATCTATCTATCTATCTATCTATCTATATATATATATATATATATATATATATATATATATATATATATAAATAATTAAGTTATAAGGAACTTGGTAAACCGAATTGGTAAATCCAAAGAGGATGAAATCCTGAGAGCTCAATGTTAGGACAGAGCTAATATGTAATGAAAAACAAATCACTTTAATGTACCATTACGATAATTTATTTCACCTAAATCCTTTTTTAAGGATTCAGGATCATCAGGTAAATCTTCCAACAACGAAATGAGAAAAAAAAAAAAAAAAAAAAAAAAAATTTCGTTGTTGGAAGATTTACCTGATGATCCTGAATCCTTAAAAAAGGATTTAGGTGAAATAAATTATCGTAATGGTACATTAAAGTGATTTGTTTTTCATTACATATATATATATATATATATATATATATATATATATATATATATATATATATATATCAATCTGTTCATATCTATCTATCTCAATCTATTCACATCTATCTATCTATTTAGTGAATTTATGTGAACAAAATAAATGATAGAAATGCGTGGAAAATGCATTTTTCTAAAATTTTTGACTATATTTACTCATTTAATTTTTATATAAATTTACTTGTACTTAAATACATCTAAAATTGAGAATTTACACAATAGCAGTGTTTAACTTAGTTATCGAAACAAGAAAAGAAAACCGAAATTAGTTTAACAACAATTTTATTACTGTTGTAGGGTAGTTATCACCTCTTCAACACTCTACCAGAGCCTTAAATAGTCTACAATTAAGGACTTCAACAGTTGAATAATAAGTTGATACTAATCTGATTTATATTCGGACTGATCTTACTTTGTTTGGCTATACAGCATTTGACCCTCTTCTATTCCTTGTAAGTTGTCTTGTTAATTGTTTTGTAACTTATTGTTCTGTGTTTTTTATATGTATCCGTTAACACCGGATACTGGTGCTGAATAAATATATCAAACACTCATTCTTCTGAGAATATCTAGCCCTGAATAAATGTTTTCAGCAAAGGCTATTGCTGCTATTGCTCATCCTTCTACGCTTTGTTGATGTGGGAGTATTTTTATGTTTTTCGTCCGACGGCCGAGTCCTGACTTGTAGGAACATTTTCTTCCTCACAACAGGAAGCAGTCGTAAAGCTAAGCAAAATATGAAGAAACAAGAAAATTCCGTTAGAAAACAGAAAATTAGGCTGAACTGCGATCTCACTTTACGTATATGGCATTTTTCTACGAGTATCTTCGATGAGACACAAGGCCGAAAATATGGAGCATCTAGTAAGGATCGAAATCACTACTCAATCGTAATTTATATAACGCGATGATATTGGTAAACATTACATAACGCCGAGTTTCCCAGCGATTTACTAAGTGTCGCTTAGATTCGGTACAAGGTTGAAGGTTTGGAGCACCAATTGAGGATCGAACTCACTATTCAGTCATAATTGATGTAGCGAGAAAAGCTTGTTAACCATTACATCGCACCGAAGTGCTTCAGTCATTCTATTTGATAGTTCATACTGGACAATTTCCTCTCAGATGAGGAAAATACTTAAGGCAGCAGAAATGTGGTTCTACAGAAGGATACTGAGAATAAATTTGAGAGGGGGCGTAAGGATATCGATGTCATTACAATAAAAAATAATGTTCTTACAATCAAAATGAAACAGCTGACATTTCTTGGAAACAGATTTGAGTAATTTGACATAACGCAGGCAAAGAAGTGAGCGGGAAGCAGCGTGCGTGGCAAGTTTAAGTGAAGGGATGGCAGAACCGGGGTTTGATGGAGGGCAAAAAAAAAAAAAAAATTAAATGTTACTAACTATAAGAGATAGGAAGTTGTGGACAGTCATAATTGTGCACGTTCTGAAGGGATGTAGAAGTATAAACATACAGAAAAATAAAATGTTAGGGTTGGAAAATAAAGAATTGTCTCCTAAAATAAATGTCGCTGTAAACTGAATAAATAAGTTAGCAAATAGAGAAAAAAATATAAAATAGAAAAAAATATTGCAATCCGATTCGTTTTATATATATTCATTTTATTTTTTATAATCTTGTGTACATTCGTGAAACTTGTTGAGGCGAATTTACCGATAAGGATACATGTAAATAATAGATCTGAAAATTTCATTGGCCAATATATGCCCGAAGCCCTTAGGACAAACGTCTATCTGATTATATTATCTGTCGTCTGCTTCCGGATGGCACAACACTTCGCAAAAAGACGAAAGAAGAAATCAAATATTTGATACTGAATCTATGGGACATAGTAAAAAAAAATTAAGAGAAAACAAAGATGTTGCCACACTCTTCAAATGTGGATATGTGATTTTGTGAATCAGTAAACGAAATCTAATATAAAACTTTTAATTTCATTAATAGGTCACATTCCAGAACGACAATTTTGCATTAATGCTATTTAAACGTTTTTGTGCGTGTGTTGGCAAAAGAGAAAATCAGCGATTATCGAATCAAATTACTGAGAATGAGAAAGAAGAAGTCTTTTTGCCAGGACTCGTAGATTAAGAATACTCAATTAGACGAAGTAGACAGTCTGAGAAATTACTTCAATAAATAGTTCGTATACAAAAATAAATCTAGACACAAGAGTTTGGGGGTGTTAACGATAAAATTACGTTATTCAGGAGTTGTTATAGATATTTAGAAAGGTAGATATCTAAGAGATTGAGAAATTAGATCTTCATAATAATCGTGTGATAAATTGATATTTATAAAGAGAGCTGAATATATATATATATATATATATATATATATATATATATATATATATATATATATATATATATATATAAACAGCGTGTATCAAAAAATACTTTACAAACTTTTGGTCGGCTTCCATATACGAAAGCAAGGAGAAAATTCCATATAAACATATGCCCGCAAATCCTTCTTTTTTTGAGTTATTAAGTTTAAAGAATGCCCTGCGTCTATTACCATCAATTACTTTAATAAATAGTTCATATACAAAAATAAATTTATGCACAAGTATTTGAGGGTATTAACGATAAAATTTCCTTTAAAACAGCACGTTCCAGTGAGGGACCGATGCCAGAAGTGCACTCCCTCGGACATTCTGGCCGGTGCGTGTGGGTCTTCCATCGCAGAGCACCTTGTGAATGGACATAGTTGTGCTGTTGGTTTTGGTGAGACCGCTTTTGCCATCCTTGGCGGGTCCCACTCCGGTTGCCACCTAGGGTTGTTGGGGACCATCTGTATTCTGTCTTTGAAGCCTTATCTATATAAACAGAGAACTTTATATTAGGCCTCAAACTAATTAACATTTAATTTTTTTCCCTCAATAAATTTCGGACGTTGTTCTTTCTTTTTATTATTATTATTATATAATTTTCTCGATTTAGCTCTTTTGAGCGAGGTACGAAACCGGTTAGCTAGCCCGTTTGTCATTTTTAATTTTTATTATCATGAGTGGTAATAATAAAACTAATTTTTGTCTATTCATGACAGTGATATATATATATATATATGAAAAATATACGGAAAAAAACAAACAAAAATCCTTGTATGCAATAATGCTGTTTTAATGTTAATATGTCGACGTCGGACGTTTCGGTCAATAAACCATCTTCAGGACATATTCAATATAAAATATAAACTATAAATAACATATCAAACTTAACATGACAAAGACGATGGACACAAGTTGTTATTTATATATATTTTTTTGTTTGTTTTTTCCGTATATTTTTCTTCATACTGTCGGATCTATATCCATATATTTGCTTACATATATATATATATATATATATATATATATATATATATATATATATATATATATATATATATATATATATATATATATACAGTGTATATAAAAAAATAACTTACAAACTTTGGGTTGGCTTCCATGCACCAATATATGGAAAATGTCCATATGAACATATGCCCGCAAATCCTTCCTTTTTTTGAGTTATTAAGTTTAAAGAAAGCCTTGCGACCATTAGCATTCGCGTTTTTATGTAAGAATCATATCTGCCTACTCACGATATGAATATCGTAGTATTGTTAAATGCAACGCTTCTCAATTAGCTCAGTACAACACATGTTAAACGTTGAAGACAGTCTAGCCACAGATAAACACGAATGACAAATGTAACCAAGTTGACATGGAAAGACAGCGCCATCTACCGTAAACTTTCTTTCAACTTAATAATTCAAATACGAAGGATTTATGGACATATGTTTATAAGGGCATTTTCATTTTTTTGGAGTAAGGAATCCGCAACCCGCCCCAAGTTAATTCTGATACCCTCTCTCTCGCTTTACCCCCCCTCTCTCTCTATATATATATATATATATATATATATATATATATATATATATATATATATATGTATATATTTTTTAAGAAAATGTTTATTGATAAACATTTTTCTAAAATTAAACCTAATAGTAAAATATTTAACAGAAACACATAAAAACTAAGTTATAATTGCACCAATATACTTGAGAAGATCATAAAGTTACACAACAATGAAATTCTAAATCAATTTAATAATATGAATCCAAGTTCCAAGGTGAATATTGTAAAGGATATTTACCAATGTAATTGTAGGATTCCCGAACAATGCCCATTGCCAAACACATGTTTAATTAAATCTCTTGTTTATCTTTGTTCTGTGTTTACATGAAAAATTGCAAATTATCACGTTCTTTGATAAGATTGTATTATGAAACCAAAGATCCGAGTTAACGGTCAATTCTAACAGTCTACCTTCGTGTGTATGGATGTGTGTGAGGAATTATAAGATTCTCTGACGGCCCATGCAGTAAAAAAAAACGAACAGTTGAAATATTTTAAATTCACAGAAACACCTACACACTCACAGAAAATTTAACTCCCTGAAGATGGTCTAAGAGGAGATTGAAAATACTTGTGAAAATAAAAAAATATTTGAAAGAAAATTTTGGTATTTTTTTTTACTCAGTTTTCTAAGTGTCCCAAAAAATAAATCCGCAAACTTGAAAGGATCACAACGAAAACTAATTGACATTATATGTCTAAATTATTTAATCAAAATTGTTTCAATGAAAATATGGTGCTTAATATATATATATATATATATATATATATATATATATATATATATATATATATACGCACAGACACACAAAAACAATATATATATATATATATATATATATATATATATATATATATATATATGTGTGTGTGTGTAATTTTGGTAAATATTTAGCAAAATTACACAAAAATATATTGAAATACTAAAGAGTAAATTTATTCAACAAAATCGCCATTGTATTCAACCACTGCCTCCACGCGTCTTCGGAATCTTCTACAACTACTCTGGACAGACTCCTTATTTAAGTTAAGGGCCAGATGTAAGTGGTGATGTGGTTGCACAAAATGCCTGACAGCCATTACTGTGTTCTTCTAATTGTGTAGCCAGATATAACGTTTTCAAGAAGCTGTCCCAGGGCAGCACAAACCTCGCTAAGGCGCTTGATGGAAGTCTCCGTTCTGAGTCTGAGGCCTCGTGGGAAGATTTTGGATGCATAACGTCGCCATCACTAGTGATCACTCCAAATACAATAATATTGTCTAGATATATCATATAACTCTTTCCAAATCTTCTGCAATGTACTCAAATTGACATCCAAACACTCTGAAATGTTCGTATTGGAACTTCTCAACTGGCCCTACTATACGGTGCAGTCGGCAGAATAAAAAATTAAACAACGCGCATGCGCATGCGTGAAATTAAAAATATAAAATGACGACAATCTACCGATCACACTATATATATATATATATATATATATATATATATATATATATATATATATTTGTGTATATATTTCAATCAGTATACATAAATAACCCGCCTCATTCTAATATCACGTTGAGATGTGTATTTGCTATAATGGGTTTCCGACCATGTAACTTTGAAACAACGATTCTCTTAAGATCACCGAAGTAAAGCAAAGTTGAGCCTGTTCATTAATCTGCGGGTGTGGTAATGGATAAAGGCTCATAATTGAAATTACATGTTCCAATTTCAGGTGGGTTCATTATATTCACTTATGCACAAATACCTTCGAGTAATGTATAGATCCACCTCTTCTCTCCCCAGCTATGGGTTAATTAGTAGTCGACTTATATGTAAATTCATAATACCTCAAAAACATCCTGAAATCTAAAAATATTTTCTTGCTTTGAATAACCTGTCCAAGGTTGATAATCCGTCAAAAACAAATCAATCATAGACAACATTGTTTTATTCTCATAGTTCGTGTATCTTCATGTCTTTGGCGTTCATGGCCTTCTCCGATTTCGTTTCTTTTATAGCTCTTAGTAAATTTTGTCTTTTTGCTATCTCTCCTAAACCTTCTTCTGCCATCCATTTATTCAAGTACGTTAAGTAGTCTATGTTTTCCTCTTCCCCTGTTGCCTTCAATTTGACATGGGAATGCCAAATTTCCGAAGCTTTTTTTCTTCATTATATGTCCTAGAAATTTCATTTGTCTCTTAAGTATGTTTTCTTTCTGTTTTCATTCTCTCTAAAACTTCATCGTTTCTCACATGTTCAGTCCATGGTATTCTCTGCAACCTTCTCTAGAAGTGCAAGGGAAGTAACTGTTACAAAAAAAAACAAGAAACAACTTAACCGTAAAATAAATTAGATCTTCAAATTCATGAAGTTTTCGTACCAAAGCGAGTATCAAATCCGAAACAATTACCATGAAAGTCTTTTTCGAAAGGTCAGAGGAAAGCTAAATTACAGCGGTGGGTATGTAAATGAACCGGTGATGATATGACACAACAAATAATAATGCTGGTTCTTCTCTGGATGTTATCAGGTATCTCTAAATATACAGCAATATCACCGGACCCTATGAGGCAGCAATATTCAAAGCATGGATGAATGATAAACTTATAAAGATAGATTCTGCTGATAAATATTGTCTAACATGACAGCGAACAAACTTTCTTAGCAATACAACTCGCAGTTAATTTAGCATAATCTTTCCCCTTCATGTAAGTCGAGCCGTCCTCCAGGAGGTTAGCATCAGCCCTGGAGTCTATATTGGCTATTTTTTTTCTTTGCATTATCTGGCTTCTTACAAATGATACTATTTTTTTCTTTGCATTATCTGGCTTCTTATAGATTATACTATTTTTTTCTTTGCATTATCTGGTTTTTTACAGACTACAACTTTCCATCGTTTTTGTATACAAAATCTTTTTTATTCTAACATCAATATTTTCTTATAAGCCTTTCTTTTCTCTGGTCTTCTATCACCTTTCATCTGCTGTCAGCTAAATTGTACATTCCAGAATAAAAGAATGGTGTGTCTACTGAAGTATTAACCATTCCATTAATTTTACATTTTATTTTGTTTTCTTTTCTTTTTTACAGCAGCAGACAAACGGTCATTTTTATTACACTCTATTCTAAAATTCAAAATACGCCATACACTAAATTGTGTCGACGCTAAAAATATCAAAGATGTTTCTTTGTTATTTAAATCTTGGTTCTTCAAAGATAAAATAAATTCTACGATCATTTTGGCGGCATTTAGTGTCAAATCTTTTTTTTTTTAATTTGCTCTTATCACAGAATTTTTTTTTTATTCTGAATGAATTCAATAACTTCTAATGAACTAGACAATGATGAAAATTTTTTATAGACTTTGTTTCATGTAATACTGAGTGACAGTTATCTCCCCTGATAGCTGCAGTTCTCATTCTAGCCATTAATAGATATTTCATTTTTCCATCTTGCTCTCTCTGTCGTTTTTCGATTTGTAGCCGCATCATGTAATTTTTTTTAAAGAAATAAAAGAATAGAGAAAAAAAGAAGAAACGAATTCTATCGTTTCATACAGTCCGAAAAGATTATCAGCAAAAAGCGCAGGAATCAGAGATATTATTGACTTTGAACTTCCAGGATAACCACTTTTTATCATGTCTCCTGAATTATCAGCTTCATGCGTAGCATTCGCTGCAAATATTCCTTGTTCATATTACGACCGAAACACTCTGTTGGGATTTCTTCAAGGTTTTCGGAAAATTTTGACGTTGATGACTGGCATAAGCTTTTTTATAATCTTTCTATAATTTTTTTATAATCCTGTGTAATCTTTCCTATAATTTGCTGTTATTACAGTAAGATTATTTTTTTAATGTGAATAAAACTGAATAACTTCTGTTACAATAATATTTATTTATTTAAACTTTATAGCTTGGAATATTGAGTAATGGTTATCGCCTCTGGTAACCATTCCCTTCATAATAGGCGCCAGTTTATTAAAAGTTGAAAGAAATGTCTCTGTAGAGGTTCGTAAAGACTAGTTTAATTTTCTCTCTGCTCATATATATATATATATATATATATATATATATATATATATATGAGCAGAGAGAAAATGAGCAGCAATCATTCGTTTATGTGTGCATTATGTGTATGTTTTAGTGTGTTGCGGAGTTGTTTTTAATTTCCGAATACGGTTAGGACATTGTGTCCTTGTTCGTAGTTAATATTGTTAAGAGTTGGCTTTTCCTTTTTTATTATTAAAGCTTGGATTACTTTTAATCTTTTTTTTACAAGTGGATGAAGTTATTATATTTATTATATTCATAACACACTAAAACATACACATAATGCACACACTCAATTAAGCTGAAAAATTGAATCATCCTTGATAATGGCTATAGGTATAGATAGCCTAAAGCGCTCGGAACTAAAAAAAAAAAACAAAAAAAAAAAACATTTGGACCGTTTTTACACACACATTGTCCAGAAAAGTAAGCTTTTGTTCCCAAAGAAGTAATGAGGAGAGGAAAAAGATCATTCAGTTCTTCAGTAATGGTACCAACATTCATACTCTGGCTTCTATCTTCCAAGACTATTCAAAAAACACCAGGAGAACAGTGAATAAGTTCTGAAAAGGAAGGAACAGTAGATGTCACAACAGGAAAAGGGATCATTTCAACTTGGAGCTAAAGAGATGATTTAAAACGATTCTGCTGTTACGCCCGGCGTAATACCGTATTTGTATCGAAAAGAAGCTATACATAATAAGAGAAGAAAAAAGAAAGAAATATGTTAAAAGAAATCGTACCCCCCATGCTTCATAAAAATATGCATGTGGACTTTTTTAAAAATCATATCGCACCAAGTAAGGCAATAAAGCCACTAAGACACAAGGAAGTACTGAGTGTGAAAGAATAAGTAAAAATGGGATATTAAGTAGTGAGAATAATAATCTAGAAGGTAGTAGTACATTTTACTTAAACTTTTAATATTCAAATTCGGCTGGAAAGCATAATAGTGTTCCACAATGTAGAAGTGCGACAAATAGAACTGTGAGCGTAGAAACTTCGGTTAAACGTAACTAACTCGACTGTGAATTGATGAAATCTAATACTGCCCTAAAACTCATGAAGCTTAAATAACTCAAGGAAGAGTTCAGCCTTCTTCAGGATCCGTCTATATTGCGGAAATGGCGTATTGTAATTATTCAGATTATTTACATTAGGATTGTTGTCCTTAACTTTATTACCATATTCAAGACGCTTCGGAAGTTGTACACTCTGGATTTTCGTCAGGTGATTGGAGTTTCGAACTGAACACTTTATTAAGTCCACAGGGTAGACTGTTCTAATTTCTCTTTCATATGTATCACTTATCTCCCTTTAACTCAACTCTCGAATGTTTTGTTCCCCACTGCAGTAGACATGTATTGAACTAACAACTCTTTGGGTCTAGTCACCGGATCCAACCAACGCTTTTGTCCACTATGATTTGTGGCATTCAGTGCATCAATTTTGGGAACTTATAAACTTAAAGTCACAATTTTTTTTATTTACCAGAGCTCATATTGCATTTTTGTTGTTATTATTCCTTTTCTTGGGGTCTAATCTACAGAGCAACGGTTCACTGCAATAAGCTGTTCGAGTGGAACTTACTACTTACCATTGGAATCCGGAGAGAATGTGTAAGTGGCATGTCAGGTCCTAGCCTGGCGGAACCAAGGAATATAGTTCTTCCGAGCACTTTCCATGGAAGTATTAATAGATCAGTGTGAGGCTGGCCACATTCCGTCTGTGAGAGAGATGTTGGTGGATGGAAAATAATTCCTCTCTCACAAGGACTCGGAGACGCTTTTCAAGTCTATCATGGCTGGAAAGTAAAGACTGCGTAACTCTCGCACAAATATGGCAACGGTACTGCATTTTTCGACCTGATCTGACTCTTGTAACGGTAGAGGATAGCATGGGGGATCATATACTTGCAGGAACGGCACAGGGAGCCAGTCAGTTTATCTGAATGATTGGGGTGAGTTAAGGGGTAGTTTATGTAGAAAGGATAGAGTGATGACGGTTAATACTAGACTTGAACAGGTTAAGATTGTAGTGATTAGGGGAACCATGCTCTTCGTAATCTGTTCCACAATGCAGTCATTCGAGAGAAGATCCTTTTCAAATAGAAAATACATCTTAACTAAAGAATACGACTGGGGGAGGGTTCGCGACAATATGCGTGGCTCTCAGCTGTGAATATCAGAATTAGTGGTCACAATAAATTAGTAAAGGTGATAAGGAATTGGAGTATATTTAGTGTGGCCTATGCTAGAGTTAATTTCGCCGTAAAACCGCAAGATGCTACAAAACGAAAACATTAACCAATAAACGTTATTTATGTACTTAAATAATCTCGTCAAATCGCGACCCTCGCACGAATGCCATGCGCGACGACAGACTCGTCCAGAAATAATTGAACTGTCGGCAGTTTACAATTGCTTTTTCTGGATGATGACTAAAAATTGCTACCAGAAAGAGAAACGGATATGTCTCAGCAAGGACCTTCTTTCCTGGACTGACGCTGCAGATTCACAAACAATGAAACTGCCCCGGATAACATAAATCACATCATGTATGGAGTACCAACAGCAGCAACAACTAAAATGTATAGAATGTAACTCAGAAGAAAGAATAATGGCATAATCAAAATATTACTGTTCCACACCACTTCAAACAAAAGTTTAGGAAGGAAACCTCCGACAATAGTAAAAACAGCTATAGCAGATACTGGACTTGCTGAACCCATATTCTTCAAAGTTGGGTTTAATTGAAATATTTTTTCAGCCTGCAGCAGCAAAGGGTGCTAAGTCAATGAATGCAGAATGTTTCCTTATAAAGAAACAAGTAATATTATCATTACCAGTTGTCTAATTCTACTGTTAAATATTTTGTAATTAATGAAGAACAGACATAAGATGTTTGATCGTTTCTCGTACGTTCTTGAAGAACAACTCGAGTTGATGCATACAAAGTTAAAATAAACTACTGCCAAATTAATTTTTATATATTATTAATGCCTCTTTTCTGCTATTCGTTCTTTTGTTTGTTTAACCGAGGTGCGATCTTCTAATTAAAATCCATGTAAAAAGAAATGATCATGGAGTCACTATTTTTAAAAAAGACTTCATTTTGGTATTATAATGAATTATCATTATTATCATTGTATTTTCTTTGATTTCTGGTGTGTACAGATTTCTTTCCAGATCCCGCCCAGAGACCTAAGTTTAGAAATGGCATTTTCCACTAACCACTTAAAAAAAAAACCCAAAACAAACAAAAGTAACACACACACACACACGGACATGTTTTTTATATATAAAGTCCTTCGTAAGGTGTGTGCTGTACTCGTGAGAACAGTTTTTTTTTTGTATTTCTTTAAGGCATTGGCTTCCAGGGATTCCTTCACTGAGTCTAATAGAATCTTTTCCAATCAATCCGGAAGATCCAACTACAAATGGATTTGTTAATGTCCTCATGTGCCACATATTTGAGATTTCAATTTCAAGGTCCTTATATTTTGATAGCTTTTTGAATAACTTCAAAGATACATTGCAGTCTGCAGGGACTGCTATATCAATAAGGAGGCACTTTTTTGTTTGCGGTCTCTAATAACAACGTTTGAGCAGTTAGATTTGATTATTGTTAGGTTCATTATTATTATTATTATTATTATTATTATTATTATTATATCTTTTGATTTCTGTTGTATACCCATTTCATTCCGGGTCCCAACCAGAGACCTAAGGTCATTTTCCACTGATGCAGCAAGTATTAAAAAAAAAAACCTTTGATTTCAGATTTTATTCCTGCACTATCTAATCACTGATGGGATAGGGGTTGTCTAGATCAGCTTCTTTGGTACGGGCCATGAAGAGGCTTATCTTGTCATCGTTTCTGTATTTTCTACATTGCATTTGCTTTGTTTTCTTTGGGGAGTTCATGATGCATTATGATTTATATTTACTTTTCCACGACCTGAAATTCTCTTTTGAATTTATTGGCTTTCTTTTTGCTGTGAATAAAGTTTCTTATTTCTTTCGTGTTTTCTGATATAGATCATAAATCGGTATTCTGTAGTTTTCAGATATCTTTGAAGACTGCTTCCTTTGGCCCTTTAAGACTGTTCTAGTTGAAATAATCCTCTGAATCTTTCGGATCTGGACACAGAGAGACGAGCAACATCAACCTTAGAGTGACGTATGCTGTGGCAAGTGCGAAAATGTTGGCATCTATTCGATAAATGACAGCAGCTATGGTCCAGTTAAGGACGTTGAAACGCCATTGCTCTACAGAGACAGCCAAATAATAGAACCTTATTTTCTATTTTTAAATAATAATCTACAATGGTATAACATCTTATAACATGTGGAGGACATCTTTAAAATGAGAAATTAATGCAGCCTGATAAAGATTGTTAATTATTTCTGGATATTTATCAGAGAATCTGCATTTCATGTTAACAGAATTTTTCAGTATGTGTGTTTGGCAATTTCTAGTTAGCAAGCATTGTATTGGAAGAATAAAATTTTATTTTAATCCTGTATTACGTACTTACTAATAGGACGGGGTTTGTCTAGATCAGCTTGTTTGGTATGGGCAGAGTACTGACCACGAAGAGGTTTATCATGTCATCATTTCTATATTTGTTACATGGTATTTGGTTTTGCTTTCTTTTTTTAAAGTTATTTGCCATTAAAGTAGCTTGTTTCTACTATTTAAACCATTGCTACGAGGAGAAGAGGTGGATTAAGACCTTTACCAAAAGTATATGCGTATAAGGAAATATGACGAATATGACTGCTCCACAAAGAAGCTTACAACATCAGGATTTCTCAAGCGGTCACCCGTCTAAGTACTGACCAGAATAGACGTAGCTTAACTTCGGTGATTGTACAAGATAATAAGAAAATAATGCTGCTTGATTCTGGATTGTTAATTATTTCCTGATATTTATCACAGAATCTGCATTTTGGGTTAAAACAAATGTTCTGTATGTGTGTTTGGTAATTTCTAGTTCAGAAGAATTGTTTCTGTGCAGCAAGAATAAAACCTTTGATTTTAGTTTTTATTCCTGGACTCTGTAACCCCTGATCGTCGGGGTTTGTCTAGATCAACTTCTTTGGTACGGGCAGGCTATTCATCATTTCTGTATTTGGTACATTGCATTTACTTTTGCATTCTTTTTTAATTTATTTGCCGCTATCATAGCTTACATTTCTTCATCCACTTGAACTTAATTTTGAATTTACTGCCTTCCTTTATTTCTGAATAATATTTCTTTTTATTTTCCTTCGTGTTCTTTGACACAGTTTCCAGGTATCTTTGAAGACCGCTTGTTGTGGTTTTGTACGACAGTTCTAGTTGAACTAATCCTCTCTCTTCTTCGGATCTGTACACATACAGCGATCAACATCAGCCTTAGGATGATGGATGCGGTGGCAAGGGAGAAGCTTTCTCATTTTGGCGTCAATTCGATTAATGTCAACTATCGTCCAATTAAGGATGTTGAAACAGTATTGCTTCACAGTGACAGCCAAAGGGTTTATGGCTGACGTACTGCTTTGTGAATCGTTTTTTGACATCAGACACACATGCCTGTAGTATTCTTATCTTACGTTGCCTTTCATTTGGGTATACTGTATTCCATCACCGCAGCTAACTAGATATAGGCTTCTATCTTGCTCAGTTCCCTAATCTTTTTGATAAAATCTACATCTATTGAGTGTGTCTCTGTAATTCTACATTTCTTGAATGTTACTTTTGCAGATTTATCTAATCCGAAATCCATACCAATATCATCGCAGAAACATTTTACAGTATTGAGATTATCCTTTTGCACATTGTCGTCATTGGCACGGAAATTGATATCATCTATGTAGGAGGGGATTTGCTTTACTTTGCAGCTATTGTTATTACTGTTTAGGTCACAGTAATCTATCTAAGCTGTCATGGGAATTCTACCTTTTTTCCTGCAATTTTCCAGTAACATGTTATTTATTACTAGTTGATATTTGCAACCATATCAACTTTTTCGACATTTTTTCTGTTCCATAGGAAGAATGTTATTTTCATCGAGAATAATAATAATAATAATAATAATAATAATTATTATTATTATTATACCTTGCGTTTTATGTAGTAAGAGTTGCCCCCAAGTCTGAACTAGAGACTACAACAGATAACAAAATATTGTCGCAGGTGGTGCAGGCAGATAACGTGTAAAGTGCCACCCAATCAAGGTTAAAATAAGTTATTGCGATCAAGGCATGTAAAAATGTTAACATGAGACTTAATGCATACAACATATGACTTTTTTCATTTCGCCTATTTTCGGCCTGACGAGAATTTTCACATTATATATATTTGTTTCTTTTGATATTCTCAAAATACCAATAAGTACAGGTAATTATATTGTTATTCGATGCGATTTATTGATGCCTATATCAGTGTAATCGATCCTGACCTCGTACCCCGGTTTCAGTCCCTTTCTCAACGACGTATCGTATCTTCTATCTGTCTATTCTACAAATATATTCTTGGCAATTTGTCCGATGAGCTTTCTTCCGTCTTGTCTCGGCGACATGTATTTAAACGTGTTACAAGATTGGCAAGTAGGTCTCACCATTTTAATGTTTAACTAGCTAGACGCAACTGTATATTCTATTCCACTAGTTCATCTACTGCCGTATCGTAGTTTTCTTATGCCTATACAGTGTAACCCGGATATAAGAGAGTTGTCGGGACCGGATAAGAGGTATCTTATATCCGGGTTTCTCTTATATACGGGTTTTGTCTCTTTTGTTTACATTGACACAGGCTCTAATTTGACGCCAGATAAAATCTCTCTTATATCCGGGTTTCTCTTATATCCGGGTAACACTGTACAATATTTTCCTTGTAATTGTTCTATGAAATTTCATTTATTTTCATCGGCTTTTTTTCATTTCTGTCCCCACTTTTATTTTCCCTCCCTAACCAACCCGCATTATTTTGACTGAGATGTCAGTTCTCTGGTAGATGCCGGGTGCTTTTCTGTTTTTGAGTGTGTATTTTCTAACTTTTTTTGGTTGTTTGGATGAGTGTGTTTGCGTGAGTGATTCAGCGAATGATTGTTATTAAATACCCTAGTCCCGCGTCAATTTCGTCCACTCAACTGATTTTTCTGCCACATTTAATAATGACGGGGGCGTTTATTACTAACACTGCTATTTTACTTTCTTGTATATAAATTGCATTCATTGTAAATATTCATTATGGTTTCATTTTTAAATGTTGTTATTTTTATCCCCCTACAGGCGAATTGTATATATGAGAACTAGTTAGAACTATATAGAGACTTGAGGTATTATGGTGACTGTAGTAAGAATGGTGAGTAAGAAAGTGTTATTTTGGTGTAAGAAATACTGTGGTATGTTCGGGTCAGTAATTGTGTCTAGCTAAGTTCAAGATAAAAAAAAAGAAAGATTGAAGATCAACCTTCCTCTATCCACCCTTTTGACCTATATCTGTCGATATCTTGGAGACGATGTATTATAAT
>OZ010582.1:59355486-59422986 GCA_963932145.1 Acanthosepion lycidas | reverse complement strand
AATGATATATATATATATATATATATATATATATATATATATATATATATATATATATATATATATATTCGATAAAGGTGCAATTAATTTACAAATTCATGAATTATTCATACATAAAACAAATACAAAGGTTAATGATTTAAATGGCGAGAAATCCATCTTCGCGAACAATTCAAATAATATACAAAAACCCCGAACCTGTTTATGAATAAAAAGATCCTGTTTTATAAATTCCAGTTGCAATAGATCTTTTTATTTTTACAAGCTTTCGTCTGTTCCTACAGACATCCTCATATATCAAATAGATTGTGTTCTTGTTTTTACTCTCAGGGGTTTTGTTCACGAAGATGGATTTCTCGCCATTTAAATCCTTAACCTTTGTATTTGTTTTATGTATGAATAATTCATGAATATATATATATATATATATATATATATATATATATATATATATATATATATATATATATATATATATAAATTTCCACGAGGATAGAATTCAGGTACAGCTCAATGTCCAGGACAGAACAAGAATATAATACATGAGGCTCAGACACTAATATTGCATGGTTATAATAAAAAAAAAATGTAGGTCTGTTGAATTGGATCGTGATTATGATTCCAATGTAATAAATTATAACCATGGAATATTACTTTTCGAGCCTCTTACATACATATATATATATATATATATATATAATGTCATCCACAGACAGACTGTTTCGCTGTATCACAGCTCATCAGTGCGGCTAGACATCCGGTTGCCTCTAGCTAGGAACGACTGAATTGGTATCAGGCGGATTTTCTACCACTAAGCTGTCGGCGCACGGTCGGGATGAAGGTGGATTTTTAGCGTATTTATTTTTGGAAACACGCCCAGTGACCGAGAGTGACTCAATTCGGCTTGCAAAGAGTCTCGCTATATAGCTATAATAGTCACTGTTTACAAACCCATACCTCAGCCCTAGAGTGCTCAACTGGAATTAAATTTAATTCAGGAGCTAATATATATATATATATATATATATATATATATATATATATATATATATAACTAGACTCGTTTCGAAAAACCATCGAATATTTGATTTGCAAATAATCAAATCAATCTCGAGGGAAAAAAGGTTTAAAAAAAAGAAAGAGCTAAAAAAATGAACTACTGTCGAACAAATCGCACAGATGCAGGTCTGAAGCCCAAAGAAAAAACCCCGATACGAGTAGACAACTAACTAACAAAAGAGCTCAATACAATCGTAGAGCAGACCTAGATACATATATATATATATATATATATATAGTGTGTGTTTGTGTGTGTGTGTGCGAGTGTGTGTGTGTGTGTGTGTCTTTGGGCAGCAATCTCTTTCATACAAGTTTCAATAAAATCACTGACAAGATACTCCGGTGTACTAGGTTAGCGGAGGATTCTTATCCTTTTATACTTTATATGGAGAGATGTAACCGTAAGTTCTATGCTAACCGTTTTCTCCGTTGCACTTTTCGATGCTGAAATTCTGTTCCAGTTTCATGCCTCACAGACAACTTTGATTTTCAAACATATAAATGCAACGTCAATCGCTATCTTCTGTCTTCTTATTTCTCGCTATTTTGTTGTTTTCTCCCCTTAATAGTTGTTCTTTCGTTTTTCATTTTCTTATATTCCTGAACTCTCAGTGATTCCTTCCGTCTTTATAACCCAAAACATTTCTTGGACCCCTTTCAAGACAATGTTGAGTTTATGGAGATCGTTCGTATCCCAAATATGATTACCTATGCCATCGGAAACCTCTCATTCACCCTCATCTATACATAGGCATCAGTCCCAAAATTGAAAAAAAAGTTGCCGAGTAGAAAGGACAATAAAAAGAACTGACAACTTCAGGAGACAGCGGTTGGTTGACATTGCATTTAAATTTTTGTTGATTGTCCCAGTTCGAATTTCAGTCGGGTTCGTTCCATTCACTGACACGCAACTACCTTTGGGAAAGATATGACTCCAACTCATCTCCCTCAGGCTATGAAGAATCTGACAGACTGGGGTCCGTAGCCTTGCTGGGAAACCGATCTACCACAGTAAGAAACGGGAATCTACTGCGGGAATATCTGCCTAGTCAGTCATGAATCGAAAGAGACACAATCGCCCAAGTGTGTATCACGTATTGCACTTAGCTGAGTCTGCCGGCAAACAGGCAGCAGGAAAAAAGACTTCAAAAGATGTTCAGTCTGATAGAAATTACTATTAGAATAGAAATTACGGATATATCAAGCAATTCAAAGAGTAAAATGAGGAGACCTATCTGCCAATGTTGTACTACTAGTTCATAAAAATAAAGTACCAAAGGAAATCAAAAACACTCGTCAGAAAAATTACCATGATAATGTTTATAGACAAAGGCACAGAGAAGCTACATTATGGTCAGATCGTAGGAAAACGTCCCATTTTTTTTTCTTTCTCCTGTCAAGGTAGATAGTTAAATAAAAGCTTTAAAATATTCAGCACTTACCAAAACTGACCAGTTAGAAGGTAAATGCATTAAAAGAAAATCGATGTACTTTGAGGAAGAAAATATCTTACAAAGAAAAATTGGTGACGGAATAGACAGCTACATTTAGACGGTAGAGTAATGGATTGTGGATCAGATTGAGGAATCAGAGAGCCGAGTTCGAATCTCAGTCGAGTTTATTACATTCGCTTACCTGAGAAAGGTATGAATCCATCTATTCCCCTTCAACTTCCAGGTATGGGTAAATAGCAGGACAGACTGTATTCTATAGCCTTTGGTAGCAACCGGTCTAGGAGAAGATAAAATCGGAATTCGCACCAGTCTGAAGACAGTTGGGCTCCGCCAGGATATTTTACCCAAGTCACACTACTTCTACTGCATCTGCAGTACCCGCTACGTTTCTAATGAGTTACGAAACACGTGATAGACATCTTCAGGAATAGTGAAATTGGATTTTTTGCGCTCATCCTATTGTCTTTTATTTACAATATTTGTTCGCACATTATCTGCAAAGTCTGTTATCTGGTATATATACTGTTGTAGATTCCGTGGATGGAATCCAGCACAAATAAATAAACACCATTAATTGAGATAGAAAAATAAGTGTATTAAACGTAAGAATACAGACTTGAAGTGAAGAATAGTAGTTCAGGAATGCGCGTTAGTAGAAAGTAGATGTACAAGTCTCTGTAAGTAAAGCCGTAATCATCTCGCTCTCTAGACTATTGTATAACTCTCTGAGAACACCCTGTGTCTGTCTCCTTATCTCTCAACCTGTCTCAACGTATCTCCACGTATCTCAACGTATCTCAGTATTTAATATCCCACCCACGAGAAATATATGTGACACAAGGCTGAGTTTAAAGTGGGTATCCCCGAGCCCGTAGGCTCGGCCAAAAATATAGCCTTTGAACCCGCCTGTCTACCTCCCCGGACGAAACCTTGCCCTTCGGCAAAGCTTCGTCCGGGTTCCTCTCTGACAAAGCAGAGAGTTCGACCGACGCCGGGTCTGTATTTCGACGTATCTCGGTATTTAATATCCCATCCACGAGGAATATATGTGGGACAAAGCCGAGTTTAAAGTGGGTTTCTCCAAGCCCGTAGGCTCGGCCAAAAATATAGCCTTTGAACCCGCCTAGATGGGTTCGGGGCCTGTCTATCTACCAGGACGAAACTTTTCCCTTCGACAAAGCTTCGTTCGGGTTCCTTTCTCACAAAGCAGAGAGTTCGACAGACGTCGGACAGTCAGAGACTGTATCTCAACGTATCTCGGTATTTAATATCCCACCCACGAGGAATATATGTGGCACAAGGCCGAGTTTAAAGTGGGTTTCTGCGAGCCCGTAGGCTTGACAAAAAATATAGCCTTTGAACCCGCCTAGACAGGTTCAGGGTCTGTCTACCTGCCCGGACGAAACCTTGCCCTTCGGCAAAGCTTCGTCTGGGTTCCTCTCTGCTAACGCAGAGAGTCCGACAGCCGTCGCAAACAGTCAAAGACTGTATCGAGACGGAGCTTGGTATTTATCAATCCACCCACGAGGAACGAATGTGGCACAAGGTCGGTTTAATGTGGGTATCTCAATCTTAGGGTTCAAACTACAACAGGGATTGTTGATGTTCCCATATGCCACATTTTTGAGATTTCGATTTCAAGATCCTTGTATTTTGATAGCTTTTTGAAGATCTTCAAAGATACATTGCAGTCTGCAGACACAGTTAATTAAGGAGGCAGAATCTGTCTTTGCGGTTTCTAATCACATTTCTGTCTGTGTGTATTGTAAAGTTATTATTATTATTATTATTATTATTATTATTATTATTATTATTATTATTATTATTTTGCTTGGAATTTACTTTGGGGCAGTAGGATTCCTTCCCAAGACTGTCAACCACAGAACAATCTTTCGAAGAAAATTGAAACAGATGACGAGTCAACCACTCAAGGAGTACATATGAGACCGTGGCCTCTAAATTAAAATTAAAACACCAACATGAGATATACGAAGTACCTAAAAATGTTTCATTCATGTTTTTGTTTGCTCCTTAAGGTAATTCTATTGTTTTGAGAGACCTCATTCTACTGATTTCTACATGGAAGTCCTTCATTTAGTCTCTCAAATGTTTACAAAGATCAGTTCTGTTATTATTATTATTATTATTATTATTATTATTATTATTATTATTATTATTATTATTATTAATATTATTATTTTTAAAAAAAAAGACAGGAAAAAAGAGAAAAGAAAATGAATAAAGTGAGTAAAATGTAAGGAAGGAAAATAAAGCGAGGAAGAAAGAAATGAAAAATAAAATAAAAAAAGAAGGAAGCAAACAAAAAAGAACTTGAGGAAGAAAAGGAAGAAAAAAAAAAAAGAAAGCAGGGCTATTTTTGGCTTATTATTTCAATAAAATAAGATCCAATTCCATTTTTAACAAATTTTATTAGATGTATCATCGTCTTTTAATTTATAAAAAATACACTGTACGGTGTAGAAAAAAACTTTTACAAGATGATGTCACTCCAACTTTATTAGAAAAAAAAAACAAAACTTTTCGCTTATAATGTTGTCTTTTGGATATGAAAGATATAAGGCAGAATTACCTTCCAGATGAAATTAAAAAAAACGAAAATCCAAAATGGCCGACAGTTATGACTGTCACACAGCTTTTGTTTTCAAAGGAATCTCTTCCTTTTTAACTTTTTATTGATAAACTCCAAGTGTCTTTTAACAAATTCAGATTTTTTTTTTTTTTTGCGTTAGGATGAACAACTACTTCATCCCACCTTTTGATGTTGTCGAGGAAAACATTGAAAAAAATCGTTTTAAAATGTTTGTCTCTCCTTTCCTTTGAGAGTCTTCTGAATAGGCAGCTGAAGCCGGTTGGTCAGCTACTTTTTGAGTCGGAGGCGATGGTTCTTCTTCTTCCAGAGAATCCTGAAAAAGAAGACGAGAAAAATGTTAAGGCCTAATATTAGTAGAAGCAATTTAATTATAAATTAATTATTTACATTTAATGTCATTGTCTATATGCCATGTCCCTCCAGGACGTGGGCGATCTTAGCTGTCTTAAATTTATATCCCACCTAGCACTTAGCAGCATTTTTCCATTTGCCAAGTTTCCCCGTTCCGTCATCCGTTCACGCAAGCTCGACAGCTAGCTGGCATGCTGTCTTTCCCTACCTCCCTTGCCTTCGATATGCATTGTGAGAGTCATGTTTTCCGAGCCCTCCTTTCTCGTTATGTACCGAAGAAATGTAAGTGGTCACTTTCTGCTATCTGACTGTCCGAAATTATTCCTTGCAAAACATCTCTCCATTCTATGTGTTTGACCCCGTGAGAGTAATTGAGGAAGAAATAAAAAAGGAAGTAAAAAAAAAACAGGGGAGAGGAAGGAAAAAAAGAAAAGGAATAAAGAACGCGAAAGGAAAGTAAGGAAGAAAGAAAGGAAGGAAAGAAAAACAGAGACAAATGTAAGAGAGAAAAATGCAGAGCAAATGAGGGAAAAAGGAAAAGAAAAAAGGAAACAAAAGGAGAGAGAGAAAATTTATAACAAAAAAAAAAAGCATGATCTTTTTAAGCATATTATTTAAAAGAAATCATTTGTAACGAATTTTAATCAGTATCATTCAATCGTAATCGGGATCATCGCACCAATGCCAACAATCCTTTCTTTAGTATGTGCCACGTCAAAGCTACATACTGTTTTAGAATTCAGAGTTACTTCTCCTAGATCAGTTGTCACCCAAGACTATAGAACCGCGGCTGCCCTGCTATTTACCCAGATGGGTGAAGAAGAAAATGATTCATATATTTCCCAAGTGTAAGAGTACGTAAGTGAATTGGGCACCTCGAGGTGGTGTTATGCTTAGCAAGCTTGTCTGGTTAGAACAATTACAACTGAGTAGTGAGTTCGATTCTCACTGGCTACCCCATACTTTCGGCCTTGTGCCACATCTAAGCTACGCTTGGAAAATCACTAGTACGTAAGTGAATGTACTGAACTCGGCTCTCCGATCCTCAAATCGAGCCGCTAGGCATTAACCCACATCCACGATAATGCACTCTATTAAGAAATAGATGAGTCAAAAAATGTCCAATTTAAATTCGGGGATATGTCTTAAATATAACTTAATGTTTTCGAGGAAAACTTTCTTTTTATTTGATGTCTGACAGTTCTAAACTTTTACTTAAGTGTAAAAACTTCGAACTGTCAGGTTTCACGAGCCCGGCGCCGAGGCTGATAGCGAGAGGGATTGTTGAATAAGACAAAAGCTTTGATTTCTTGCAGCTTAGCAGCTATTTTTCCTTACGGCCCTTAAGAGAACTCCAGATTTTTAAAGAGACTTTCATTTCTTTTTCGTTATTCTTTACATGTCGTCAGGATTGCGTGTTCTTATTTGCACAGCATGCGCGAGTGATTGATAACAGCTCGGAACGAGAAATCGGTTAACTGAGTTCGAATTCTACTTCATTTCGTTACAGTTGCTTTCTAATTTAATTATATTAATTACCGTATATACTCGTGTAACGCACGATCTCGCTTATCGTACGATCTCGCTTACCATGCGATCTCGCTTACCATGCGATCTCGCGTATCGTGCGATCCCCAAATTCTCACTTATAAAAAATAATTATATCTTGTATCCTCTGCATCTTGCGACTTCCTTTTTTCAGAGACCAAAATACAATAGACTAACATATTTACCTTATATCTCTTTATCCAATCTTCTAGTTAAATAAGTTAAAAAAACAAATGAGAATGATAAAAGTATCGTTAGTAACGCTATACTCGTTGCTTAAACGCGTCCAACCATAGATAACCGAACGAGAAACAGCAAAACATGTTATAACATTGGAAAAGATTAAAACATCTTTGATTTCTTAGCAATCGAACCGTTTTGGGCAACTCGACGTGGTGTAATGCTTAGAAAGCTTGTCTTGCTAGATCAATTACGACTGAGTAGTGAGTTCGATCATCACTGGGTACCCCATACTTTCGGCCTTGTGCCACATCTAAGCCGGGCTTAGAAAATCACAATGTGGGTACCTCTAGGTGGTGTAATGGTTAGCAAACTTGTCTCGCTGAGAATTATTAAGACTGAGTAGGGAGTTCGATCCTCACTGAGTACCCCATACTTTCGGCCTTATGCCACATGTGAGCTATGCTTGGAAAATCACTATAACATTGGAAAAGATGCATATTCGCTATGTAATTTATAATACGATACTAATATATGCATATAAAATGCATTATTATTGGATACAGTTAATTAAAACATCAGTTTTATCAAAAACATCTTAGTTTAAAATTCAGGTGTACTTTCTGACTGCAGTAAATAGATATGTAGTTTGATCAACGGCGTACTCGGAGCCAGCATTACAAACGCTAATTTTATATCTCGTGTATGATACGACCCCCTTAAAATTACCTTCGAAATTAAGTCTTCGAAAGATACAAGAGTATATATGGTATGAATAAAGTGATATATTTTAGGTTTGAAAACATGTATTCTGTATTTGATTGCATATTATATAATTACATAACTATGTGCCAGATGTTATGGTAAAACGTTTCTTAACTGGTGCGTCACGGTGCACAAATGGGCCTTGAAAGGTAGCCAGGTGCGCTGCACGTTAATAGAAGAGCAATTCATCAATTAATTTTATATTTAAAGAATCTTTATTTTCAAAAAGCTAGTGGCACCAATCACATGGTTTCCATGTCTAAATGAATTCTTAGTCATTTGATATTTTAAAAATGCTAAATACCTTAATTTTTAAGGCGTTGATAATATTTTCAGTTTTGCCGAAGAAGAGTTGTCACTCTATCTAGTGACTGTGGCTTATATATCAAGCAAAAAATAGTGTCCTTGATTTCAATTAAACAATATCCCCCAATAGGTAGTAAAGCAGTGAATATATTACTTCAATTTTTCGTATCATATCTCTTGGAATTGGCATTTTTTGCAGTTGTCAACATTAAATGCAAAAATAGTTAAAATATTATCAGGTAATGAGAGTATGTTTATCACATATAAATCCTGACATTCAAAAGACTGACAAAGCTTACAAGCACATGTTCCACACAAGGAAATATTTAATTATACGCAATATCTTAAAATTAAATGTTTATTTCAGGAGGCTTTTATTGTCCTATTTTTAAATTTCAGAACTATTTTTTTTTGATATTCAAAAGTGCGCCTCAGAATTAAAAAAAAAACGGTTGAGTAAAACTGTTATATTTTTTTTTATCATTTCACCCCATGCCAAGCAGTAAAGCCACTAAGAAACAATCAATATTGCTGTCACATATCGTCCAGTACGCTTGCTATATATTTAGATATCTGGATAAAAGATGTGGCTTTAGAAGGAGAATATTTCGCAGGAGATTAAATGCCGAATTGATATGTGCTGTAGTTTTCCTTTCATAGAACCAGTTCCGAACATTTTTGATCATACCTCGTAAAATGTAACGTCTTAAAATTAAGATCTCTTCATTATTTTCCTGTTTTCAAATTTCATGACTATTTTTTTCTTATTAAAATTTAAAATGCTTGCAGAGTTGTAGATAATCTACAAGCACACAATGAAATAAAAAAAAAATGAGAAAAACCGCTTAAGGGCTAAATTTCCTATACGAGTTGTAAATAGAGTAATTATTCCTAAATTTCGAAATTCAAAATAAAAAAGAATCAAAATGAGATGAAATGGAGACTTTTATTGTCAAATCAAATAAGAAAGAAAATTACCGTATTTGATATTATGTAATATGAACGAGGCATATTAGACGCACACGCATTTCTGCAGAGAATATTCAGAAGAAAAAAATTTTTAAAGAATATAATGTCTAACTCATACATAAAATGCATACAAAAAAAACAAAAAAACAATAATCCTGTATTAATTATAATTTTCACAACAAATAATCATTTTTGTATATAATTAAATATACACTTTAAATAAAATGAATTTTCTCGTTTTTATTCATTCAGTCCGAATTATTCCCGTCGTTTAAGGGTTAACAATATTGGGGTTTTTTTTTTATTCTGTCACTGATAAATTTGTATTGATTAAAAAGCATAGTTTTGAATATTCTTCAATTTAAATACGTATACTGTATCAATTGCTAAGTTAGGAAAAATAAATGAATCTGCTAGACAATTTTTCTCTCTTGGAACTATCCTACATATTTATAATTGTTGCAACATATCGTTTGTTGCTCCTGTTATATATTTAAATATTCTTGATAAAGGCCAAAGAAGAATCTGCAATTTTATCGGTCCTGATCTGACATCCTGTCTTCAGTTAATTTCCCACCGCCGTAATGTATCATTCCTGTGCTTTTTCTATACAAACCTCATTGTAATTATTCTGACAAAACTTCCTCTTTGGTACATAGCTTTTATGAATTTAAACGCATTACTGGATTGGCGGGTAGGTCACAAAATTTTAAAGTTGACATGGCTATCTGTAATCATATGTTCTATGCTAACAGTTTCTTCTTTCGTACTTCTGGCTTGTGGAATACTCTTTCGGCGTCTTGCTTCCCAGTCAAGTTTGATCTTCGAAAATTTAAATACAATGTATCTTCTGTCTTCTTAATTCTTATTTTTTTTTTTATTTTTCTCTCTCCGTAATAGTTTTTTTTTCTCATACTCTCTAACACTAGGTAACCGCTTAGACCCTAGTGGCTTTATTGCCTTACTTGGGTGAAATGATTAAAAACAAACATATAATAGTACTGACTGAAATTATTTGTCTTTCTTTATCATGTCAAAGTTCGCATCCACTCCTAACTCTCACATCTTTCCAATATTTTGGATACCAATCTATTAGGACACTATGTATTTAAGGACATAATGCTTCACTCAGATGCAAAACTTAACCAAAATTTACATACTCACAAATATTAATCAAGTACGTAGTCTGCATTGTTTTAATAACTGTCTCCCATTCTTCTACAAGTTTGTTGAAGCGATTTTCATGATTCAGATTGAAGTTGATACACATTATTATGTTAAATAATTGTCAGGTATACTATTATTTTTTACGAGAATTATATTCTCTGACCTAATCATTTTGACTTTTGATGTCAGATAAAGGAAAAGAGAAGAAGGCGTTTTTTGATTGGTTAAAACTAGCGTAGAAATGTTAGAGAGTTAGAAGGGGATTTCAGAGAGTTAAGTTTTACAGTCAAAGAATGTAGACGTAATATTTAGTCACACGAGGAACTTGCTCCCCAGTGGGGGTGATAGAGCGATCCCACTGGCTAATTAAAAATGTACACGCTGACTTGTTTAATAAAATAGATAAGTTATAAACCCCTTTTTGTTGACGTTCTCTTACATATCCGGAGATAACAGGCGATCAACTGCCGAGAAATAAGAGGCCAATGTTATACGTGAGTCAAGACCGTTGACCAAGATCAATACCGTCGATCATGGTTATATGAAAGATAATTCAATGAAAGTTTTTATTGCCAATGATTGATAAATGTAGATATTTATGCTGCTGCCCTTTTTTTTTTTAAATCGTTTCATCCTAAGCAAGGTAACAAAGCCATTAATAAGCAATGGGTTACTGTCAGTGTTAGAATATAAGAAGAAAAGATTATTAACGAACAAGAAGAATAAATGCCCAAAAATTAAAAAGGAAGAAAACTGATCAAAATTGACAAGAAATGAACAAGCCGGAAAAGAGTTTTACAAACGGAAAGTGGAAGAAAAGAAACTGTTAGCATAGAACTTACGGCTACGTCTAGCCAGTTCAACTGTGAATTGGTAGACCTTGCCGCTAATCTAGTACTGAACTTAATTTCATAGAAAACTAGATAAAATAGAGGAAAGTTCATCCAAACTATTCGAATTTAAGTATTTATAGAACATGCAAAGAGAAGGTATATATATGCTGGGAAAGTGACTGAAGCTAAGATGCCAGGTCACCACCAACGTTATTGCAGATTCTTTTTTTTGATCAGAACTTATGCAGCAGCATAATTCTCCGGGTTTCTTCAAGCGTCTCTCTTCGTACATGGTAAGATCTGGGAAATTTAGGACCAAACAATTTATAACACCAAATTGCGTAGATCGTTCTTAATTCCCCTTTCTACGAGGTCTGTCTGAATATTATCGGAACTAGTGAAAAAAACAATTTATTTTATTTAAGAACAATAACCTACATGGTTTCCCCTTCAATGAATCCCGGTTGAGTCTAATGGTGAAATGGATTGTTATTCGGAATTTTTATTCAGAAAGGCGAGTTCCAAATCTAGTTGGGTTCGTTATGTTCACTTATCTGTATATAGCCTTGGGAAAGGCAGGAATCCACCTCTTATCCCCCCACTATGGGTTAATTATCAAGAATTGTACCATTAAAACATTATTATCAAAAAATATACTTCATAATAAAATAATTATTGGCTTTAAATAACCTGCAAAGGATTCATATGCCGTAGAAAAGGAAACAATCTCTAGCAAGCTAAAAATCCTTATTAATTTTTTTATGGCGTAGAAATCGTGAATAGATTTTGTTGTAATCCTTCAATTAAGCGACATAAAATAAACTGCTATTCCCTGGAAGGCATAAAATCAATGTTTGTGTCGAACTGCGCCATGCTGTGACTCCAGCAATAGACATAACAGATCAGTCGCTTTAGTCACAACATGCTGTGAGAAAAGTATGAATCATCTGTGACACTTTGAAGATGTTTACATGATTTCCAATACCAGCGATAACCATCTGCTTTATCTTGACAGGCATCTCGCCAAAATGGTCAGTTCAACTGCTTGCAATGTAAGCGGAATGGAATGAGTCGACATTATGCTAACCAACGCAGCACATTTATAAACACCCTAATATAATTCTAGAACGCCAATAAACACCAATCGTCTTGTAGAATATATTCTCGTGATAATAATTTATTCGGATCGACGATTGACTGCGCGAGATGACTGAAATCGAAGAGGTTAAGATTTTGATTAATTGACTTGTTTTTTTTATGGCTTATCAAGCTTTTGAACGCTATTTAAATCCAGAAATTATTCCTAGATTGTAAAATTCTTTGGATTGAGATTAGAATAACCCGAGTTCAGCTGCAGTTTAATTGATCCACTGATGCATATTAATACAAGAATTTATTCTTCAATCTAATTTCCTTCCTTGACAACGCAGCTGCTTGAGAAACTCCCTTCCATTTCTGGCTTCGCTGCTACGAAGAACCTTCGAAAATGTAAATGCAACTTGAAAGAATTGCCTTGATCTTACATCTCAACTTAACGTGAATTCCCTCTCTCTTTTTAACAAATGTTTTTTAAAGCAAATTTTCTGATGAGCTATTTTTCTTAAACGACATGAAATTAAGCGTGCTACTTGATTGGCAACTAGGTCTCACCGTTTTACTGTTGAACTTGTTAGATGCAACCGCAACTTTCTATTCAAGCAGTTTCTTTTCTCGCACTTCACGCCTGTCAAACTCCCTTCAGATTACTTCCTTTTCTGCCACGATGAATCTTCAAAAATTTAAATTCAAAGTCAATCGCCATCTTCAATATTTACTCTGTTAACTTCTCCAATATCCTTTTCCTCAGGTCGCATGAATTTAAGCGTGCTACTCGATTGAAAACTAGGTTTCACCATATTACTGTTCAACTAGCTAGATGCAATCGCCAGTTTCATTCTAATAATTTTTCCTGGTGAGACGCAGGAGTTGCAAGGCCGGGAAGCCCACCACAGTGCCTAGTCCCCCCCAAGCAGAGGTTCAAGCAGTGCCTGATACTCTATTTTGAAGAAAGATAAAATGGCCACTAGCCAGTAACAAACACGCCTGATTCTTTAAAAGGCCAGAGTAGCTGTTAGCGTTTAAACAGAAGGGGGAATCAACGGTTGATCTCCCCTGATTGGGTCGATTTGGTGATGGGGAGTATGATGTTGAAAGACCCGAAACTCCCTGATGAACCAAGTCAAAAATCACTGAAGACCCTCTTGCGCGCCTACTTAAAAGCGTATTTTCGAAAAAAAATTCTAGCGCCTCTCGTCTGTAGAATTTCCTTCTGATTTCTTGCTACCCGGCCACCCACAACGTTCGAAACATTAGATGTAACCATCTTCTCTCTTCCTGATTCCTGTTCCTTCATTGTCTGTTTTCTCAATTCTCATCGCTTAAGTTTTCTCATTCTGTTTCACTCCATGTAATTCATTGCGCCTTAGTGGTGTTATCGCCTTCAATGTGGTTAAACGATTAAAAATTGATGTAAAAAAACAAAAAAAAAAACATGTATCACTAAATTTATTCTTTGGTGGAATCGTAAACTAGAACATCTCCACAGGAACAGTTAAGAGCAAAGCAAACGCAGTTGCACTAAGAAATGCCAACAGGGGTTGAGCATTCTTTCCTACTGATCTATCTAATAATGTGATTTTATTTTCAATATGAACGACCAGTGGAGTAATTACAATGTTTTCTTGATTTTATTCCCTTGGGATATTAAAATAAAATATAACAAATAAATGAATCTATTTTTTTCTGCGGTCTCGTTCCCGATAGCCGTTACATAAGCCATTTCATGAGACGATTTCAAACATACAGCTTTCCAAAGTCTACCAGGATGCAGACAACGACATTCTAACTACCACACAGACATTGTGATGTCTTTGTGGTAAATCGAGTTATAACGAAGCTATAGCAGATCATCATGCAAGTTTTTTTTTTTTTGCTGGTGTCACAGTGTAAACATGGACGCTCCACTAGTAGTGTACACCAAAGAGGAACAAATAGCAGTGATCCAAATATGCAGAGAACATTCTACCGCATCGATGATAACTTGCCGGTTCACAATTAACATAGATGGTAGTTGTGAACCAGTGAGGTTTTATCAATGAGGTAGCATGTTGTCTGCAGATAGAGATCACTGCTCTTTATTCCTCCTTGATACACACTGTTAGCAGAGCGGTCATGTTTACACTGTTACAGCAGTAAGAAAACTGGTGCAGTCAAGCTCAAACTTAGGTCACATAACCACAATAGTACCAACTATAAGCACTGCATGGGCAGAAGGCAGTGTGGCAAATCTAAATTTAAAGTGTTGAAAATTATCTACGTATATAGGAAAAAATCGATAATTTTCTCCCGTTTTCACGGAAATGACAGGAAAGCGTGGTAAATTGTATGTTAATTTTATGCAATTTATTCATATTTTTCTGGTCTGATTGTTTTTTAGGTTACAATTGTTTTATGGTACATGCGATAAAAGGGAGTGATTACTTCATATTATTACACGTCATATCACGGAGAGAATTAGGACACGTGTTGCCCGTACCAAGGTTCATGCTGAAGAGATGGAAATTAATGTCGGGATCTCCGTATTTCTAAAAGGAACAGTTTTTGCTGCATTCTGTGAGTATTGCTGCCATATATGGTCTGGTTGCCCTTCTGTTTACCTCGGGGTTCTTGATAGGCTCCAGAGGCGGATATACAATGTAGTTGGCCCTGTTCAGGCATCTCGTCTACAGTCCCTTTCTCACAAACGAGCCGTCGCCTGTCTCTGTCTGTTCTACAAATACTTTCATGGTAATTGCTCCGAGGAGCTGCATTCGCTTGTTCCCAGACTTCATGAGTTCAAGCGCCCTACGAGGCTGGCATCCCGCTCTCACCCTTTCACTGTCGAAACTCCTAAATGTAGCCGTCTCTTCTACTCTAATAGCTTCATGTCTCGCACCTCTCGCCTGTGAAACTCCCTTCCCTATTCCAGTTTCCCTGAGAGCTATAATTTCCAGCTATTCAATTGTAATGTCAATCGACATCTCCAGTTGTCTTGATCTATCCACTATCCTTCTCCTCACACTCTCTTCTATCACTCCTATCTGATCTCGCTCTATATTTTCTGTAACCCCTTGCGTCCTAGTGGATTCCCGCCTTGCTTTGGTTGAAATGCTTAAAAAAAAAAATTCTTATTATCTTTATTTCGCTTGTATTATCATTATTTTATATTTTATTTTTATTTATTTATAATAATAATGTTCCTACAACTTAATCAGGGTTTTATAATTACTAAATTTGTACACTTGTTAATCCTACATAAAAATAGCCTTCGAAAGATAAAACAGCAGCGTATAAATGTAACAAATAATCTGGCAAGAGATACTTAAGGAAATAGTAGTGGATTTGAGGATTTATTAATTCTTATATATAATCTGTGTTATATTTTATTACACTGATGTCCGTCAATAGAAATCGCAAGAATCAAGATAGATTCTTACTGTTTGATGTCGTATGAATGTAATCTAAGGTAAGAATTGAATATTTGGTGCTTATGCGGGAAAGATAACAGTTACTCTTAACTTGAAGAGAACAAGATTATAGTGATTAATGACCCTAGTCTCTTACAGTAAGCAGCAGTTCTTTGGAACATAACAAATGTATCTGCAATATAATCGATCATGAACTCTCGACCTCCTCACCGACATGACGTGGATTCCTTCTCTTAATTTCTACAAATTATTTTCATGGCAACTACTATGACGGTCTTTTTCCCTGGTGCCTCGACTACGTGAATTTAAGCGTGCTACTATTTTGCCATTTACTTCCCACTCTTTTACTGTTGATATAGTTAATAGTTTCTCTAACTTCCCGCCTGTCGAACTCCCTTCCGCTTACTTGCTTCTCTAACATCTACAATCCTCAAAAATTGAAATGCAACGTCAATCACCATCTTCTCTATTTGTGAATCCCGTTCGTCTTTATCCTTTCTTCGATCCTCCTTATACTTGGTCATTTTTTTTCTCACTTTCACTCTCTGTAATCCCCTGCATGGTAGTGGCATTGCCGCCTTACTTGTGGGGGTGAAATGATAAATAAAACAAAAAATAAATAAATAAAATAAAGGAATGCTTTCCCCTTGCCTTCTCCATCGTATAGAACTGAAAAAGTAGCGAGACTGATGGTATAGTAACGGAGATAATGTAAGCAGAGTGAAACCGCTTGACCTTGATCTTGAACTCTGTAGCGCACACATATTAAGTTCTAACGTTCTCATACACTTACGGTGTTTATTGCAGTGCTTGCAAGGAAAGTGTGCAGAATGTGCTCGTCTCACCAAACCACTGATCTTCCATCAGTGATCATGGCTTTTGCAGCAGTTTTTGGCTAAGAAATAACATTCTATTGGTCAGACAACCACTCTATTACTCAGATATCCCCCTTGCGACTTTTTTCTCTTATAAAAAGCAAATATTAGTTGAAAGGAAGATTATTTCAAGACGAGCAAATAAGAGAGCATACGATGAGGTAGCTGCTCGCTATCCCCAAAAAGGAGTCGCAGGAATGTGCCGTCAATGTAAACGATGCGGGTAAATTTTATGGATTCAGAAGGGGGCAACTTCGAAGGGGATTAAATGCCGAATTGATATGCGTTGTAATTTTCTTCTTATAGCACCAGTCCCGTTCATTTTTGCTCAGATCTCGTACAAGGCGCGAGAGATCACCGTTCATTTAATATTTAACAAATAGGTGGGTGTATAAAAGACGGGCTCATCATTTTCCTGGCAGTAAGTGCTATTACGTTGGTGCAAAAATAATGTCGTTTTCTCACATATGTTACTATGTGAGAAAACGACATTATTTTTGCACCAGCCTAATATATATATATATATATATATATATATATATATATATATATATATATATATATATATATATGTGTGTGTGTGTGTGTGTGTGTGTGTGTGTGTGCAGTCTAGCCCGAAATTTGAAGTTGTTTCGCTAAATCTATTTTCTTCTTGGATATCCATTACACTTTTTGAAGCTAGTTGTAAATTAAATATTCTCTAAAATCTGATGGAGGAAAACGGGAAGGAATGCCTAAACATCAATTGCAAGAAGACTGAATGCATGGTTGTAAGCCAAAATGTACTGTCCAACATGCAACTTTCAGATTGGAGATACTGAAATCATACAGCCGCGACAATTTAGATATCTGAGAAGCGTATCAACAGAGGGCGGAAAGTGTGAAACTGAAATCCGAAAAAGCAAAGTATTACGAGAGGAAAATTTTACTAAAAACCAAGAAAAAATTACATAAATGTTATGGCCGGAAATGCGGGACGATCTCCTCATGGATGAAGAAGAGACATGAAGGATTACAAATATGATTCTGATGCTGAGAATGATATGAACCAAACATGTAAGCATCGATGAATAGCTGCAGAAAGGACTTTTATATTTTACATCAAGAAGAAACAGTTGAAATTTTTAAGGTTAACAAGGTAAGAGGTCTTGTAAAATTTGATAGTCACAGGACATATTGAAGGTGATAGTCCCAGAGATAAACAACTTACCTGGAGATACTGACCGAATGGATGGTAGAAAAAATTTGGGGAGAGATTGCAAAAAGTCGCAAGTTATTAAGAGTTATAAAGGAGAGGAAATTGTGGATAGTCATGATCGCCAACTTCATGCAGAGATACGGGACATATTACGTTAAATCTACGAAGTTAAGTAACGTCGAGCTGGGTCAGTACCTAGATTCTTGACCGCTTGGGAATTCCAGGTGCTATAAGCTTCGATGTGAATGTCAAACTTACCAGGTATTTTTTTCCTAATTATATGCCCCAGAAATGTAAAGTGTCTGTTTCTGATGCTACAGAAGAATTTCCTTTTAGTTTACATTTTCTCTAAAACTTTGTCGTTGCTCACAAGTTCAATCTTCAACATTCTCATCATCCTTCTGTAGAACCACATTTCTGTTGCCTCACATTTCATCTTCGTCTGTGTTGAGATTGCTCAGCCTTCACTTCCATATAGTATGACCGATAACAGTTCATTACGCTTTTCTTTGTTTCTAATTAAGTTTTTACTGTTTCTTAATACTTTACTTAGCTTTTGGAAGACATCTTTCGCTATCCCAAGGCGACTTCAGATTTTGGTTTCAGATTTTCTGTCTTTTGTTACTGCGAAATATTGTCCTCATCTCTGATCGTCATATAGGTTTACGGCCACATCATGTTGAAACACCGATTTCATACGATCAGAAAAGTTAAGCAACATCGAAACTGATTCGTATCTAGATGGGTGAACACTTGGGAATACCTGGTTCTGTAGGCCTGTATGTCTAGGGGGTGGTGTCATGCAGAACAGTCCAGAATAGGAAATCGGAGACTCGCGATTCAATTCCAGTCGGGTTTGTTATATTTACTTACGTGCTAAAAGGAAAGGTATGAATCCATCAACCCCCACACCCAACAATTTTATTATCTAAAAAAAATATTCAAAACGTCTATAACATTTTCTAACTTTAAACGATCTGCAAAATGTTGATATGCCGAAAAAAAAAATTAAATCTGAGATTTAACCACGTCATCAAAGATAACGGCATATTTTGAGAAATCCTTACTATTGTGATTATCTTCACATGGTTTTGCCAGATTCACCAAGACGCCGTTAGGTGGCGCTGTAAGAGAGCTATAAAAACGGAACACACCCGTTTTCTTTCACTTTTCTCTATTTTTGTTTCTAACAAGTGAATACTAGATAATCTCCTCAAAGATGAAGATATTTGAAGCAACAGAAATCGGGTTCTACAGAAGGATGCTGAATATACTATGGATATTTACTTGACCCCCCCCCATGAGTCAGGTTTTGACACAAGGTCATTTCTTAACGTGGGGGCCGGAGTGTTTTCACTCGGGCCGCTGGTGTAAGCTGGTCTTAGCTGGTCATATCTTGTCCAAGCTGGTCATATCTTGTCCAAGCTGGTCAGAGCTATTTATAGCTGGTCTTGGCTTGTCATAGCCGGTCCAAGCTAGTCGTAGCCGTGATACCAGCAGCACAGGAACTGAGCCCTGTGCCAGGTAAATATCTGGGCACCGACGAAGTTCTAGTGAAAGTTGAAGCAAAAAGGAGACTTATACTTAATATCATCAAAGGGAAACTTGAGGTTTCTGCAGAACATAATGAGGAAAAACGGATTGGAGGAACTGAAACACAGGAAATATTGAAGGCAAGCGAGACAGCTTGAGGAAATTGATGGCCGAACAGGGTTTAAGAGAAATAACAAAAAGACAAAGTCTATTAAGATCTTTTGTGGAGAGGAAATTGTTGCGAGCTATAACCGCCTATGTCCTGAGAGGAAATGGCACAAAAGGAAGAATTGCTAGTGACAACAATCGTTTCGAGTATAGAGATATCTTCCTCCAGGTGATTAAAGTCTTTACACACGCACACTCACACGCCTGTAACATTCACAGATTTTCTAAATGCTAACTTTTAATGTTTTCTTCTTTTACACCCATACTAGTCTATTGACTCTCTTTTGTCACTCAGTGGGCCCTTCGACGCGGAGTATAATTAGCAATCATCTCTCGTTAGATCTGACTGAATTGTGAGTCCGATCCAAACTGGATGTCCCATACTTCTGGCATTGCGTCACATCGAAGCTACACTTAATAAGTCACTGTATATATATATATATATATATATATATATATATATATATATATATATATATATATATATATATATTAACATGAAAATTTCGCTTTTATATAGGAATAAAATGTCGCTGCCGACACTTGTTTGAACATAGATCACCAGTGAGTAAACACAGGCGATCCCATTATTGAATTAAGTAGACCATATGACCATAAAGGAAACGCATGTATAGGAAGTCGCGTGACGTCTAAATGATCGCTATTTCTAGCTTATCCTCTATACTATACGGATCACATTTTTACTCTATCCTCTATTACTATACGGATAACTATTTCGAGCCTATCCTCTATACTATACGGAGCGCTATTCTCTACCCTATTCACTTTACTATTTCTCTATTCAGGTCACTGTACGGCTTACTTTTCGAGCGAGTATTATCGAGCAAGTACGATTAGTGCGAGTGATATTTGAAGGCGTCAGACACCAGTATTGTCTAACGGCGTTACTATAGTTGTATCTACGATTACAAAGTCTCTACTACAACGAGCATTACAAAAGTGACAACGAGTATTCATTGGCATTAAAAATGTGGCCAGAAATGTTCGTTGACATCACAAAAATCGCCTTGTTGAAATGTATTCCATTTACCTGCAATGACATTCCGTAATTTGCATGTGTAAATTTTGGTTGCCACTGCTGTTAGTCAAGCTCGGAGCAGTCTCGCAACACTATTTTGCTATATTGTTATATCATTGTTGCTTGACAGTGCCGGCTAATTCTTGAAAAAATAATGAATTGGCATTTACTGTGGATCTAGTAGATTATCCCCACTTGGCTTTGCCAAGACGCAGTTAGGTGGCGCTCTAAAGGAGCTATAAAATATTTCTTTCTTTCTCGTTTCTCCTTTTAGAATGTGTCCTCAGCATCGGGGTATCTATTCCAGGGTGACTGAACTCACACACTTCATAATTACTAATTTTTAATGTCATCTACATGCACACTCGTATTTTTTTTCTCATGAAAAATATCGCCTTATTGAAATTCTATTCTATTTCCTTGCACCTCTACTAACAATGGCGATCATTCATTTACATGTGTACAATTTGTTTAACACTTTATTTTAACTAAACTACGACAAGCACCGCAGCAATTTGCATTAGGCGTTCACATGTGAATACTTAAATACAATTTTCAAGTAATGTATTCGGTATTAATTGGAGGATAAGTTTAATGCTTATTAACAATAGGAAATCGATCCTCTATTTTATGCCAATATAGAATCTTATATTAATATAACGGCATTAATTGTTAAGTCTTTAATATTATTAGGCTTTTACGGGCGAATCCATAAATATAATTTTTCAAGTAATGTATTATGCGGGGGATCAGTTTAGTACTTATTAACGATAACATACAGATCCCTCATTGTCTGCCCAATATAGAATATAATATTATATTAGTTAACCCATCCATGCAAATACGATGTCATATTTTCTTCAATATTTCTTCATATGAGAAGTTTTCACGTGAGTTTTAAATACATTTTCGTAATTATGATTGTAGTATCGTATGCAAATTAGACAGACACGTATGAATAGAGAACAATAGGCGAACATAGGATGGCAAACCCCGTTGCTATTCAGGACACGGAAAACTGTACTACGACTACTACTACGCAGAATGATACACGAAACATATCTATTATATTACTATATATTAATTACTGGGGGATCAGTTTATTATATACTGACAGTAGAAATCCGATCCCCGTTTTCTTCCCATTACGGAATTTGATATTAATACGCCTTTACCAATACAAAAACAAAAAAAGAAAAAACCCAATGAAATCAATATTTTGTTAAGGCATACCAGAATATATTTTTCACAACTGATTATTTAACCGTACATTAGTCATATTTTTGACTACAGATTTTTTTTAAAGTACTCGTAATTTCTAATTAGCAGCTTTTTTCTTTTTTCCCTCCCACAACTCTCATGACTCCATGACGCGTGGTGGGGGTTGTATCAAGTTTTAGCTTAGTTGTTGTGGGAAACCATCGTCGCTTTTTTCTTGTTAGGGTTATTTTGTCACCCCACCAGATTAACGAACGTAATTTCCCTGATATATATATATATATATATATATAGGTTTTTTTGTTATACGGAATATTAACATCAATTAGTTATTTAATGCCAACAAGATTTTTATTGTTGGTAATATTTTCTTTTATCCAAAAATATATTGCTGGTAATATCTTTTTTTTAAATAGAAGTTATTACTGATATTAAAACATATTTTTACACTTTCATAGTGTTATGACTATAGATTTGGGGTTACCTCTTCGTTTTGATTATAGTTTTTGCGTTAATTATCTGGTATCCTAACAGGTGCTATCACCATGGGTGAAGATGAACATGGGAACAACCGCAATTAAGAGTTGGTTCCATGCGCCACAAAATCTCCTGATAACAGGCCTTGATGTCGGATGCAGTTTATCATTTTACCCAGGATATCGATGTAGCTTATCGTCACACACAGGATGCCTCAATAGAGGCGGGGCGGGGTCTTATCTCTCTGTAGAAGTGAAGTCTGTGTATTCCGATGCCCCAGGCTATACATATATAGGAGGCAGAGTAATGCATAGCGGTTCGGATTGAGGAATTGGAAAGCCGAATTCGAATTCTAGTCGAATCCATTACATTCACTTACGGGCTAATGTCCTTGGGAAAGGTATTACTCCTCTTCTCCTCCCTGCAGTTATGGATGGCAAGTCGTCTAGAAGAAGGACAACTCTGAATTCAAAACCTTCTGAGGGTCGTCTGGGGAACTTGTGGTACGTAGTGTACCAGGAAATCTGTATTCGACTATTCAAAAAAGTGTGGTTACTTCAGCAGAAAGCCTTCACCACGATCATCAAATCATATGTTGCTGGTGTCTCGCTGTCGGTTCCTAGGAACTGAGCTACTTGACCATTATACATCGAATACCGCAGGAGAGTCTACTATATATATATATATATATATATATATATATATATATATATATATATATGTATATATATATATATATATATATATATATAAAAGTTAACATTGAAGTCAACCCCCATAGGTGACAGTGTGTTTCATCCTGGACGTCAGGCCTGAAGATTGCGTCCAGCATGAAACAGCCTGTCACCTTTGAGTGTTGACTTCAATGTTCACTTTTATATTTATATTTACATACGCCCTATCTCTGATATTGAGCACTTTATCCCATAAATATAGTACACCTTAAAACTATATTTCTTCATATATATATATATATATATATATATATATATATATATATATATATATACATATATATATATATATATATATATATATATATATATATACATACATATATATATACATACATACATATATACATACATACATATATATATATATATATATATATATATATATATATATATATATATATATATATATATATATATAATTACTCTTTCCGATTGTGGTTATTTTTTATGAATAAAGCTTTTCCCCATTATTGTATTGGTGTTTTCCACCTATAATTTACAACAAATTTATTATATTTTTCATTTCACTGAATAATTATTTCTTCAGTTCAAATTTTGATTTAATATATACGGAGATAGACTGCTATGTTATTTTTATTTAGTACTACGATAATATTTTGCCTAATTTTATCACTATAAGCCTTTTAGTACAGTAAAAACCGTATGTGACTATTCATTTTCGGGAATCTGAGTTGACTAATGCAGGGGAAAACTGAAACAGTCATTATCGATATCATTTAAGTTGAAACAGGTCTGTTGATTATGATAATTCAAAGAGTTGATATATTTCTATATTGAAATAGTGCAATGTTTTCCCATTGAGGTCTCCAAGGATTTAAATTCAGAGTTGTCCTTCTCTTCGACACTAGCTGCTGTGCAAGGCTTGACTACCCAGTTTACTTTGCTATTTAACTCGTATGTAGTTGAAATTGATCCATAAATTCGCCAAAAGAATAGCGCAAAAGAGAACGCAATCGACTAGACCAGAATTTGAACTCGGTTCGTCTGATACACTTCCAGAGCCGATAACCCTTATGACACCCGGACATGCACACATATACGAGAATATGGCATATAATTTTTTTATTTAGCAGTACAACAATATTTTATGTAATTGTAACACTGTAAGCATTTTTGTATTGTTGGGTGTAAACACGTCAGGGGACTATCCATTTTCGCAAATTTTGGTTAAATATTTTTTTTCTATTATTATTGCAGCCCAGATTTCATGGGATGGGTCTTTTTGCATATCGTTTTCGTAAGTCTTTTGGAACCCAGAGATTGATACTCGAAGGTGTCTGTTCAAGGCCGGTAATTCTATTTCAGGAAAAAGTTGCAACCAAATCATGTAAATAATGCATTTGATGTATTATACAGAACTATAAGTTTTGAACTATATTTTCAGAGACAACAATGCCGATTAAAAAAGAAATAAAAAAAGTTCTATATTGACGCAGATGTCAACGGTTGAGCTCTGAAGATCGAGGATTGATAACTAGTTATACGTTTTCTAGTTTTTATGTTGAGTTTCGTTAGAAACAAACAAATTACTGTTACTTAATATCAGCCCGCCTACAGAGTGCGATGGATTAATTGTCGTTTAAATTACGCAAAAATTGGTGAATATTGCTATAATCCTTGCCTACAGTTCATCTTTGGTGCAACAAGGAACTGTATCCTTCTCAACGTATAATAATCAAGGGAAAGTTGCTCCCCACGTATAATAATTAAGGGAGAGTTGCAGTCTGGAGAGTTAGGTGGTCAGATATAAGAGATGTGGTCGCAGAAATTTTTTGGTAACTATGACTGGGTTGTTCTGCTTGCGTGGCCATCTTCTTGAGCCAGGGCAGCTCTTAATGTAGGCCTCCGTGTTGAATTTGATGGAAGGTGAATGTAGACATAACGTCGCCTTCACTAGTGATCACTCCAAACATAATGATGTCGACTGGACATATCATCCAACACTTTCCGATTACTCTGCACTGTATTCAGATTAATATCCAAATACTCTGAAATGTTCGTTTTGGAGCTTCCGGGACGAATGGCAAGCAGTACGTATGCCGTTTCCAAATTTCTGATGGAGTAAATTACGTCGTGGTGGTCTTTTTCTCACAGACAGTGTCCGACTGACCCTACCATACTGTGCAGTTGGCAAAATAAATATAAAAAAAAACAATGCGCGAAATAAAAAAAAATTAAAATGGCAATAATTAACACATCGCGCCCTGTGTAGTGATTTTCCTTGCATCGTTTAGATGTGGCACAGGGCCTACAGTAGGGGGGGGGCAACCAGTGAGGATCGAAATCGCTACTAAGTTGTAATTTTTCTCGCGAGACAAGATTGCTAACCCTTACAACATCCCGAGGTGCTCATCCATCGTTCCTTGTATATGTCAGTGAATGCTGGACAATTTCATCACTGATGAAGCAGAATCTTCATGTGGTTCTCTAGAAGGGTGCTGAGAATACCATGGAGTGATGATGATGAAGTTTCAGAGAAAATTGAAACAAACAGTTTCTAGGGAAAATAACGAAGAAAGAGGACTTGGAGTTGTTAATACTCCTCGGACAGATTGAAGGTAAGAGGGGCAGAGGGAGACGACAAGTGACCGGCTTGGAAAACTTGGGAAGTAGATAAGGAAACAGGGGTTAAGAGAAGTAACTATGACAAAATATATTAAGAGCTACAACGGACAAGGTATTGTGGGGAGCTATGGTCATCAACATCCAGAATATATACGGCTTATAAGATGTATAATATAAAACAATGGGTTTGCGTGAAAGGATGCCATGTAGGGACTGGGAAAGATGGTAAAAAAGAAACGTTTCTGAGAGCTACACAAGTTAAAAAGTGGCGCAGAAGCATAACGGCACATATCATTGAAGCATATGTCGGCAACCCGGTACGGAGCAGAGACACGGCAGTATAACCGGTATACCTGGTAAGCTATCAGTCTACAAATCCTTTCCGCATAAGGTGAGGAACCCAAATTATTCTGTAAAGTAAGTGATCGTACGGGTCACCAGACCTGTTCTCCCAAGGCGTATTTGTTGAGGTCATTCGGTGATATGCACATAGATGCTACCATAATGCAACGAATATTTTTTTACGGCTTATCAACCCGTTGCAGGTTAGTTGAACCCGAAAAAATATTTTTTAGAATGTAAGAACTTTTGGAGATGACAATGATTTACTGATACAAGTGCTACTAATTAACCCATAGTTGGGGGAGAAGAGATGGATTTGTAACTTTACCAATGGTATTTGTGCGTAGATATAACGAGACCGACAGGAACCGGAACTCGGCTCCCCGATTTCCAATTCCAAGCCGTTATCGATTATACCACCCACAAATCCAAGCTTTCAGCTCTTGGTATTCCCAAGCATTCACCCATCTAGTTACTGACCAGTCTCGACCTTGCTTAAGTTTCTTAATCGTACGAGAACAGTTGTTTCGACGTGATATGGCCGTACGCCTGATCTAATGAGAGACGTGGGTGTGTGACCTTCGCAAGTGTAATACAATAGTGCGTAAATAAACCAACAGCCACAAATTAATTTAAGCCGGATCCGCATATTCCATTGATCCTAATTAACTGTTACGTCGAGTCGGTACATCCATGCGGCGTGGTAGTGACTAAACATAGCTTAATTCTAGCGCAACGCCACTAATATCTGCTAACCAATGTGGACCAAAGTGACTATTAACGGTCTCCGAATGTGTACCTGATATCAACACTGAAAAATATGGTATCAGAAAACTGAGTTGGAACTTCAGGCCTGACTGTTGCATCTAATTTTGCAAAGTCCATTTTTCCCCACCAGCTAAGGATTAAATAGCGGAGTACACACAGCATTTTGTCTCCTGGTAGCAGCATAACTCAGAATGAAGAAAAGTGAATTCCGAGCCGTGCAGCCAAGCATCGATGGTAATTTGCGGATAATATACAAAAAGAATATGTGGAGAATCATGTTCGCTCACGCCTTGAAGAGACACTTTATTAAGAATATATTTTTGTGCAATAACTTTCTCCCTGTACGAGGCACAAGAGGCACCCAAGAAAGAGTTTTACAGAGACAGAAGTAATGACAATGATAATATGAGCCGTTTTTTGTACAAAGAAACATTGGACATTAAGTCAGCACTATTTTAGATTGAAAATCATAGACTTTCATCTAAAACACATTTTAGAAAAAAGGTAGCTTTTATCACTATTCAAACAACATTTCTTTACATCTAAACAACATTTAAACAGCATTTCTGGAAAACAGATATCTCAAGTTCAGTAGCTTTTATCAATATTTAAACAAAATTTCTTTACATTTAAACAACATTTAAACAACATTTCTGGAAAACAGGTTTCTCAAGTCGAGTAGCTTTCATCTCTCCTTCCAGTATTGATTTCCTTCCGTTTTGTTTCAAGTCGTGTGGGAAGTTAACATAACTGTTTATGAAGGTATATGGGGAAGGTAACGGTTTCCACTAGACTTGAACAGGTTAAGAATGTAGTGATCATGGAAGCATACTCGTGGGAGTCGGTTCGCAAGAATAAGAAATGAAAAACAAAAAAATGTGAAAATGAAAAAAAGTAAGTAAAAGAAAAGCAAAACAAAAAGTAAGAAAAATAAACAAAAATATAAGAAATAAAAAACAAAAAAAGAAGAAGAAAAAAAAAGACTAGTGTAATGACGAAAGTACGCAGGTGTAAGCTTTAAGAAAGCTTTATTCAACTGAGAATACAAAGTTCGCGCATAATCCCAGTAAACAGATATGGCACTCTCAAAGAGGAGAGTAACGAAACAAGGGGAGACCACTCTTGATTATTCATAACAAATAGGAATACAAAACCTAAAATGAAACAAATAAAGTTACTAATAAATTATTTTATACTTTATCTACTTTTCTATTTATTAGACACAAGCTGAAGAAAATGGATCAAATACTTAAGCAAATAGAATAATAGTTCCTGCGTATATATTAAGCGTCCTAATTACTGGTCAAATCTATTTACATTAGGTTGGTGCAAAAATAATGTCGGTTTTTGCCGTGAAAAATACGTCAAAAACCGACATTATTTTTGCACCAACCTAATATGAACATTGTGTACACAGACCCTTGCGTGATGCATAAATATTTAGCTACAAAATAGTGCTTACTATTTTCCCTTTCAATTTTATTTTTAACCATTTTCTCATACTATCATTTCTCAAACACTAAAATCACTATTTCATGATTAAAAAAAAAATGTTTAAAAAATTGTAAATGATTTTTAATACATAATAAGTTCACTGTCCCCTGCTTTTAAATCTAACCCCTAACACTAACCCTTAAACCTAACCCCAACATACTTCTAACAGTTGGTAAATATACCATAATAGAAAATGAATATTAGATATCATACCATAGTAAAAATAATGGACAGTAGATATAATATATATAGTTGCATTGTAAGTGGACTATAATAAAATAAATAACTGCACAATAATAAAAAAATCACATACACAATAATAAAAAGACCAGAATATACTCTATAATAAAAAAACAAGTACACTATAATAAAAAACAAGTACACAATAATAAAAATTGAGTACGTACAGAAGAGTAAACAATTGATTAATACACAATAATGAAAAGACGTGTAAGTACACAATAATAAAAAATAATTACGTACACAATAATAAAAAAGACAATTAAGTACCCAATAATAAAAAGATGAATAAATGCGGCGCTACTATAGTATGATATCTACCGAGGCATTTCCGACGAAGAAATTATTATTGCTGGAAAATGCTCAGGAAAAACAATGACCTGTTTACTGTTTTTTTTTTTTTATTAAATGACATCAAATTTACGAACATTAAAATCACTACTGGTTATTTTATTTTGGTATAAAAAATGTTAAGTAATGTTAATACATAACCAGTTCACTGTTCACTACCTTTAACCCTAACCCTAACCTATTTTATACTTCCAACTGTTGGTAAATATCATAGCTTAGTAGAAAATGAATAGTAGATATCATACTATAGGAGAAAAATGAATAGTAGATATCATACTATAGGAGAAAAATGAATAGTAGATATCATACTATAGGAGAAAATGAATAGTAGATATCATACTATAGGAGAAAAATGAATAGTAGATATCATACTATAGGAGAAAAAGGAATAGTAGATATCATACTATAGGAGAAAAATGAATAGTAGATATCATACTATAGGAGAAAAAGGAATAGTAGATATCATACTATAGGAGAAAAATGAATACTAGATATCATACTATAGGAGAAAATGAATAGTAGTTATACTATAGGAGAAAAATGAATAGTAGATATCATACTATAGGAGAAAAAGGAATAGTAGATATCATACTATAGGAGAAAAATGAATAGTAGATATCATACTATAGGAGAAAATGAATAGTAGTTATACTATAGGAGAAAAATGAATAGTAGATATCATACTATAGGAGAAAAATGAATAGTAGATATCATACTATAGGAGAAAAAGGAATAGTAGATATCATACTATAGGAGAAAATGAATAGTAGATATACTATAGGAGAAAAGGAATAGTAGATATCATACTATAGGAGAAAAGGAATAGTAGATATCATACTATAGGAGAAAAGGAATAGTAGATATCATACTATAGGAGAAAAGGAATAGTAGATATACTATAGGAGAAAAAGGAATAGTAGATATCATACTATAGGAGAAAATGAATAGTAGATATCATACTATAGGAGAAAAGGAATAGTAGATATCATACTATAGGAGAAAATTGACGGGTGATATACTATAATAATACCCATTATTTGATGTTGTATTTTACCAATTCTACTGGATTAGGTGTATTTTTTTTTGAACGCCAATGACTCACCTGGCATCTAAGACTGGAATGAAAAATCGTACTGAAAACGATAAACAAACTTTCATGGAAAAAAAATATAAAAATATAACACAAAAACATTCGAAAAATAAAAATTTTCTTAAGTTGGCCATTATAGCATTATTACTAAACGTAGTTTAGACGTGGCACAAGGTCAAAACTATGGCGTACGAACTCCCGAATCAGTTGTAATTTATTTAGCGAGATACGCTTGCTAACCAGTACCAAAGTGCCAAAGTTGCCCGTTATGAAGTTGGCATTTGATGTCAGATTTTGTGATACGACCCCTGGCAGACAACGTGATCCGCAAATATTTAGGCAACTTGAGCAACTAATTTTTGAGCCAAAATTTCGCCACTAGAGGCCTGGTCAAACTCGTAATTTGCTTATGAAAAAAATTTCCCTTTTCAATGATTTTTTAGACTACGGGCCTACTGACGTACCTACATATAGACCCCTGAATTAAGTTCAAGGTTACGAAGGGAGTTTAAATAATTGTTGCGTATTTTTTTCTTCTTGATGATCCTACTTTTAAGATTAATAGTGATTTTTCAAACGTAGCTTAGATGTGTCACAAGGCCGAAAGTATGGGGCACCCAGTGAGGATCGAAATCACTATTCAGTCGTAATTTATCTAGCGAGATAAGCTTTCTAACCATTACATAACACCGAATGTCCAAGATGACTTTTTAAGCGTAGCTTAAATGAGGCACAAGGCCGAAAGTATGGTGCAGCCAATGAGAATCGAACTCCCTATTCAGTCGTAATTGTTCTAGCGAGACAAACTTGCTAACCATTAAACCACCTCGAGGTGCCCATACATATAAGATTAATATTACATCCTGAATCAAGTGCATAGAAAAGGAAAATGCTGTTCTAAAGTATAAGTGGTGTGTAAAAAAAATAGTTTTTACAGAATTCTGATGGTAACTCAATTTCCTGCATACGGCCACATCACGTTGAAACACCGGTTCCCTTACGATCACGAAGTTAAGCAACGTTGAGTCTGGTCATTACCTAGATGGGTAACCAGGTAATATAAGCTTGGATGTGCGGATGGATATCGCAAATTAGTCGAAGAGAAAATAATGGCATAACCATGATGTTGACATTCCACACTACTTCAAATAAAAGATTAGCAAGGAAACGTCCATCAGTACTTGAAGGAACGATAAGAGCTACTGGATTTGAGAAATCTATTTTCCTGGAAAATTGTTTTTAAGAGAATGCAGTTATTCAGAGTTTGTGGAGTAATGGATAGCGGCTGGGATTGAGAAACTGGAGAGCCGAGTTCAAATTCCACTCGAATCCATTGCATTCACTTACGTGCTAATAACACTTGAGAAAGATATGAATCCCCTATACTCCCGCCCCCCACAGCTATGGGTAAATAGCGAGATAGATCTGGTTCTATAGCTTTGGATGGCAACTGGTCTACAACAGAAAGAAATGTCAACCCACTGCGAGGAAAAAAAAATCTGCCTCGTCAGTCATGTATCGAAAGATACATGATCGCCTAAACGTGTATCACGTATGGGATATAAATAACTGAGTTACTCAGATATTGACATTTTAAAATTTCTTTCGGAATTATTAATCGGTGAGCCGTGTTCCAATTCCAGCCGTGTTCATTATCTTCACTTACACGCAAATACTGTTGAGAAAGGCATGAATCCACCTCTTCTGCCCAGCTTTCAGTTAATTAGTAAGACTTGTATCACTAAAACCATTATTATCTAAAAAAAAAAATCTTACAAAAATATTCAGATTTCGGCACTCACTAACCCATAGAGGTGTTGATATGCCGCTAAACAAAAACAACCAACCAACCTAATTTCCTATATGACACTAAACGTTAGATATCTGCTTCACAGGTGAAGAAGTGACTTGAAGCGAGCCATATGTGATTCCACCGACGAATATTGAGAATAAGGTCGATATAAAGTGCGAAATACGGAGAAATACCTACTCACAAAAAAAATAAATCAGAGAGAGCATAAATTGCTGGGACATAAGGTGAGAAAAGAGAGCCTAGAAAGTTAATATACTCCTAAGGCAAGAGAAATCGAGGGAAACAGCGAGGAATCAGTTTAACAAGTGCGTGTGTATAAATAGCAGGACAGTGAACAAAGGGCTGAAAGGTTACTTGAAGTAGCAATACTAATGGCTGCCTACATATTGATAATCGCTGACTTCCAGAAAGAACATGGCCTATAAATGGAAGAGGAAGTTGTGGAGAGTCATGACTACCCTCATCCTAAAGCGATATTGCACGGAGAAAAAAAAATAAATAAGTGAATGGATCGCAGAATAGGGACAAGAAAGGATGATAACTGGTTAAAAGTTTACTTGCAGTAACAAAAGATAGGAAGTTGTGGAGAACCATGATTGCTCGTATTTTGAAGGGGCATTGAACACAGAAGAAGAAAAATATAAGTCAATGGCTAGCAGAACAGTGTTAAAAAGTGATTGTAAAAGGTGAATAATTTGTTTAGGGCAAAGAAGACAGGAAGCAGTTGAGAGCCATAACTACCCACATCCTCATAATCGCTGACTTCCAGAAAGAACACGACCTATAAATGGAGGAGGAAGTCGTGGAGAGTCATGACTACCCTCATCCTAAAGCGATATTGCACGGAGAAAAAGAAAAAAAATAAATGAATGGATGGCAGAATAGGGACAAGAAAAGATGATAACTGGTTAAAAGTTTACTTGCAGTAACAAAAGATAGGAAGTTGTGGAGAACCATGATTGCTCGTATTTTGAAGGGGCATTGAACACAGAAGAAGAAAAATAAGTCAATGGCTAGCAGAACAGTGTTAAAAAGTGATTGTAAAAAGTGAATAATTTGTTTAGGGCAAAGAAGACAGGAAGCAGTGGAGAGCCATAACTACCCCCATCCTGATAATCACTGACTTCCAGAAAGAACACGCCCTGTAAATGGAGGAGGTGAGCTTGTTGATTTACCTTTAAGGTTCGATGAATATGTCTTCAGCCTGATACGGTATTCGTTGAATTCGTTTACGGAAAATGTTCCATCTGTTTTATGAATATTTGCCTTTGAATTAAGAAAATAAATTATATCTATATAATAAATGCAAATGTCAGTGTGTCACTGTGTCACATTTTTTGAACTTTATTCCTAGAGACCGTACCCCAACATATCATACCATTTGGGAATCAAGCCGACTCCGTGAGCAAATTAAAACATTGCGAATGCAACTTGCTGTAAGCTTGGAATTGCGTTTGGTGCAGTGGAAAACGGCTCGGAATTGGAAGTTGGGCAGATGAATTGCATTTCCCGTTGGTTTCGTCATATTCACTTACGTGCTACTACCGTTGGGAAAGGGATGAATCTACCTCTTCACCCTCCAGATATGGATTAATTAGTAAGACTTATATTACTAAAACCTTCATTATCTCAAAAGAAAAACAAAAACAAACAAACTTACAATCTAAAAATATTTTCTTGTTATAAATAACCTGCAAATGTTGATAAACCGTAGAAATCTCTCTAAAAAAGGCAGGATGTGCGCGTGTGTGTAACGAATGCACGGCCGCAATTTTCGACGGATTTGCACCAAAATTTAAAAGCACATGCTAAGTTAGCGGGAAGGTCAAAGCCGACTTTGCATTTCCCAACTCCCATCGATAGTGGAAATAATCGATTTTTTCATGCTTCTACGACAGTTTTCATGTAGTTTGCGGCCATTTTCTACTGGCTAGAGTGAGAGCCAATAGCTGGCTGCCACGAATAGGCGGGAAGATTCTATTGGCTAGCGTGAGAGCCAACAGCTGACTGACACGAATATTAACTAGCTTGTTAGCATGCAAAAAATCGATAGCTGCATTCGTCACAAGTGGGAAAAATTTAAATCTGCATGGCACTTTACTCCAATTGGCTCATTCGCTTGCTTAAACTCAACGTTGATTCTGATTCCGCAGAAATTGGTTGTGTGTGAAAAAGTATTTGTTGTTAACATTCTTTTTTCATTCGGTTTTTCCAGTTACGAGTCCTTTTTTAAAGCTGATCGTTTTGTGTTCATTTTGTTTAGTTCTTTTTTCGTAACAGATTTAATGTTTAGTATAGAGCTTAGAAAAAAACCGCAGTGTTAGATAGGCAAGAAGTAAGGCATGTAGCAACATCAGCACGGCAAAGGGCACTCCTTTAAAGGCAAGGAAGGGCAAAAATATTTTAAGTCAAGTGATAGAGATTGCTGTATGAGTCGTACGATTTTTGAATCAAGCACGGGCAACGCCTGGCCATGCTGCTAGTCAATAATAATAAAAAATGAACATTCTTAATGATGGAAAAAAGAAAGGAAACATTTTTATATTTGCACTAATTTCATGCGGTCTATTTTCCTCATCTTTGTTGTTGTTATCACTCTGGCATTTATTGGGTGTGCGTCAATCTAGGGAGGTGTCCCTATAGGTTACGCGGATCGACGTAACAAATAACGAACACCATAGTTTCGAACGACCGAAATGTTATCAGCGTGTAAATAGTGCAAATAATGATAATTCCTCATACCGTAAATTCAGACAGAAATTAGAAAGGGAATACAATTATTTATTAAGGTTAATGTTATACTGCGCATGACCGCCGGTGGGAGCTAGCCAATAATAATTGGTTTCTCTACAGCTGTCAGTTATTCAACCACTTTACGGTCAGGTAAATTTGCCGAACTGCTTTCACTTTATTCATCGTGTAGATTGACATATTCTTATAATGGAGTGATCTGGATGCCTCAAAATACAAATTAGGCGGATATGACAAGGTCACCGGGAGCAGATGAACGGAATATTTTATATCTGGGTATAAATTTGTGGGCCTTTCATTCAATTATCTGTTTTGGAAAATCAGAAATCAAACATGTCTCTCGCTCACCAGAAATAAAGAGCTGAGAAATACCGCACTTGGACAATTTGTGGAATAGAGTGTTGAGAAGAAAACCTGATGAGTGTGTGTGTTTCCACCGCATCTTTTGGAGTTAACCTGAGTACCTGAAGCTTGACAAATTTAGAGAAAGATTGTTTACTGTTTCGAATTCGCAATTTTATCTTTGCGTTTCCCTCTCTCGGCTTATAAAGCCTCCTATTACAAGTAATCACATAAGCATCTAAAATGCCATTATGCGAAGCACTCGTCACCCCACCAAAAAAAAAAAAAACACATTTATTTTATGCGATACATATATGCTAGTCAGAGGGCACCTCGACCTGGTGTAATGGTTATCAAACGTGTCTCAGTAGATCAGTGAGTAGTACGTTCGATCCTCATTGGGTCTATTATATTTTCGGCCTTGTGCTACGCTTAGAAAATCATTGGATATTTCGACATGATGTAATGGTTAGCAAGCTTGTTCTTTTGATTAATTACGACTAAGTAGTGAGTTCAATCCTAACTGGATGCTCCACACTCTAAAATAACATCATTCAAGAAGAAGGGCGATGGTAGTTGACGTAGTTTTAGGTTGGTGCAAAAATAATGTCGTTTTCTCAACGTAAAATGACATTATTTTTGAACCAACTTAATATTCTAACTTACAGATTGCAGGTAGCGGAGAAGCAAGAAACCGTAAAAGAGTTTCACAGGCAAGAGGTGCGAGAGAAAATAACTACTAAAATAGAATTTATGGTTCCCTCTAGCTATTTCAACTGCAAAACGATGAGACCAATCAAGTAGTGTGTTTAAATTTCAAGCAGCGGTGGTACCACTGAGGAGAGTTCATTTGAACCACTGTCATGGAAATATTTATAGAAAGAGACAAAGGGAAGCCACGTCACAGGGGTGGGAAAATGACTGAAGTCGAGATGCCAGGTCAGGACCGTTTACATTACAGACCCTTCTTTGGATTTTGTCGAGAATCTCGAGGTATATAGCAGGAGCACCAGACCCGATATGGCAGTAATATTCAATGTACGAATGAACGCTATATGAATCTGAAAGATGGATTCTAACGTGAAAAATAGTCTGGCACGAAACAGTAAACAAAACCTCTTTCTAGAAAATCTAGCAATTCATTCAATAAAATCGCTCCACTTCATGTTAGTAGAAAACGTGAGACCCATAAGCGCAATGGGTTACTCTCCTAGATATGAGAAACAGCTATGAACTTATTAACCTTTGACACTTTTCGGTGCTTTTTGGACACATTTTATGTGAGGTTTCAAGCCGTGTAAGTCGAGAGGCAATATAATTGTAAATTTTATACAGCGAGTAGAATTTCTTCAAAATTTCAGATACGAACACCGGGAATGCCCTTATATGGAAATAGTGCATAAAAGCCTTTAACTGAATAAAAAAAAAAAATGTCCAATTGATACAATATTTCTATATAAAATTGAAGTTCTCATGTAGAAAACGAGCCAAAATGTTACCAGTCGCCATGTTTCACTTTCCAGCGTAACTTGTGAGATATGTACCGGAAAACGGTCATAGACTGACACGTAAAGAACGTAGATGTTGAAAGGTACTCGTAGAAAGAGATAATTCAAACCCCATGGTTTAGGCGTGTGTTCGAAGTTTCAACGACGCCGCTTGTCTGTATGCTACTAAAATAATTTGGAATACTTACTAGTTATTTTGATGAAAACAACTCGTAGGCTGTTTACATCGTTCTCCGAGGAAAGAGCGTGTTGTGTCGCCAAGTTGAACTTCTACTCACTCAGTCCTTGGATTTTCGAGAATTCGTATTCTGTATGACAGCATACAGTACACAGGACAAAACGGCAAACTACACATTAGCCAGAATATACTTTGCACTCGTTGTGACGTCGGACAAGCCAGGTGTATCGGCGAGTGTGCCTTGAGAGATATCCTCAGGGCCAACAAGTGCGTATCAGCTCCTCACAGTATATTCTAACCTGTGACCACGAAAGAACCATGTGTCAGACTGGCATGTAAATACCCACCGCTGTTAGAAGAGGCACAGAGACATCGGACAGAATTTGAATCCCACCTTCTGACGAGAGTCTCTATCTGCACATAACAACACTGAATGACAATAATTAACGAGACCGAAGTTCAAAAATATAATCTTCCTCGTAAAACAAAAATGACAGCAAGAAATTGAACATTTAAAAATCCAACAAGTACAGAAGTTAACGAGATTTGTTTAAAAAGTAACGTGAATGCGTGTCCTGTGTTAGCTATGAGCATCGTCTTCCGTGAGTTTTTGCCACAGGGCCAGACGATCAATTAGCAAGTCTACAAAGAGATCCTGTGGCGTTTGCTTCGCTGAATACGAGAGACGTGATGGGAGAGTTGTGGCAGGACAAATCGTGGTTGCTTCAGCACGACCACGGAACAAATTCTTATTCACTTGATCGTGCTTCCTGTGGCATTCTTTTATCCCCCCAATCTCAAGCATCATCAAGGGGACACATTTCGAAGGCGTGGAGGCGATCAAGCTTATGAGGGGCTTTTACGAATAATCCTTCAAGATGTAAATAGAAGCGTGGCAGAGAAGGATGGAAAAGTGGAATGGACTCGAGGAGAATTAGTTTGAATGGGACACCATGTAGTGTGTTGTTTGCAATTGAAATAAGTTATTTGTGAGACCAGTCACGATACTTTTCAGACATATATATATATATATATATATATATATATATATATATATATATATATATATATATATATATATATCCTGCAGGTGCTTTAAGTGATGATAGATAGAAGACTGGACACCGAAATTAGAAGCAACAAGAGAATAACAAATGATGCCATAAGAAAAGTTAACCGTTTTAAGTAACAGGAAAATGACATTAGAATCACATAAAAGAGTGCTAAAATCGTACTATATGACCTTTATTTTTCGACAATTTCGCCACAGAGCAAAAAGAGAGTTTAGGCAACAGATATGCGCTTTCACAGAATCATAATGATAATACAAACTGTTTCCTTATAAGGAAACTTTCGAGGTTTTCTGACTGAGCGGCCAGTTCCTCTGACGATTGAAATTTATAATTTTTTTCTCTTAAAAGAATATTTCAGGAAATTGTTTTGTAAAGTTCCGGAAGTCATTGTGTTTCTGATATTTGGTACAATTCTTTGTGATTCTGTAGCGGCATTCCACATAGACTAAAAGAGGATGGTCCTCTCTCAGACCTACAGGATTCATTCGCTCAAAGTCATTTTAACCATTGATCTGCAAAAGCGATTGCATAAAGTTGACAATTTAGATATTTCTGAATATGTTAGACGTCATGCATGAGGTCTCTGTGAAAGTCTCTAAGATTTTACGTGAATGTGTTGTTTTTGTTCCAGGAACTCAACATGGCAGCAACGAGAAAGTTTTCAGAAACATAGGAATGGAAAGAATACTTAGTATCAGATAACGACATTTCTAGGGAATATAATGACGAAAGAGGGCTCAGAAAATGTCGCACTCACAAGAAATTAGAGGCAAGAGGGTTAGAGGGCAGACCCTACCTGATAACTTGTGTAAATGGATGGCATAACAGCGAGTGGGGGATATTCCAAAAGTCAAAACTTTTCTAAGAGCTACAAATGATACGAAGTTGTAGAGTGCGATATTCAACCTACCTAGCGAGCTTGTGTAAGTAGATGGCAAAAAACAGGGAGCGGGAGTAATAGTAAAAAGAGAAATATTTCTAAGGGCTAGAAAAGAAAGGAAGGTGTGGCGAGCCATGATCAACCTACAGTGGGCTATGAAAAGTTTTTAGCCATCCTTGATTACAGCAATTTTGGAGTGTTTAATAAGGTCTCTTTTTTTTCATACAATACCGTTTTAGTGTCAAGATACTCTCATCTATGAACAATAGTTGACTTATATCTTGAAATGAAAGTTCATGAACGTAAGGAAATTAGTGAATTTCAACAAGGGCAAATAATAGGATGAAATCAGTTTGGCAAGTCAAATAGAGACATTGCTACGTTTTTCCAGATTAATCATCAAATAATATTGTCAATAAATTTAATGAAGAAGGTCATTGTCGAGTGGAACAAGGTTCAGGGAGACCAAGCATCGTGTCTGAGTGAACGAAAAGGGCACTGAAAAAGGAAGTCATCAGAAACCGTCGTCAGAGTGTCAAAGCTGTCACCAACAGCATGGAAATGTCGCCATATTCGGTGAGAGATTCTGAAAGAGCTAGGATTTTAAAGAAGAGTTGCGAGAAAGAAGCCCTTGATTTCAGAGGTTAATATTAACCTTCGTATGAACTGGGCGAGAGAATTCGAGTGCAAAGATTATGAATTTTGGCAGTCTGTAATTTGGTTAGATGAAAGTAAACACTGCCAACATTCTAATTCAAGATTGGTTTATGTTTGGAGAAATCAGAATGAAACTTGGAAAATTGAATGTTTGCAGGCGACCGTGTAACATGGAAAGATTGGAATAATGGTGTGGGGCGCTGCCTGATTTGGAGGCAAATCTGAGCTGATTCTTGTTGACGAACGGTTGAATGGTCCAAGATACTGTTAAATATTAGAGAAAGGACTACTCACACTATTTGAAACCAATCAGCTTGACAAGAATGTCGACAATTTTCAAGATGGAGCACCATGTCATACAAGCAAAGTAGCAAAGGCCTGAAAGGAAATGCAAGGAATCAAGTCACTGGCATGGGTAGCCCAAAGTCATGATATGGATCCAATAGAGCACGTTTGGGAGCACCTTGACCGAAGTCTTTGAGAGCGTGCAACCAATATCACGTCAGTGGAAACCGTTAAAGAAACATTAATAGAGTGGCAAAATATGGCTCAAACGATTGTTGGTAACTTGATCAAATCCATGAAAAATCCCTTATAAGCACTAAAACTACCAAATGAAGTACCTACTCTATACTAGTTCCAAACACTGTTTATTTATGTTGAGTAGGGATTACGTAATTAAATTTTGAAATTGGATGTAGTTTATTTCTTCTGGCTAAAAACTTTTCTTAGGTCATTGTACAGCCAGAAGAGTTATGCGCTTGTCTTTGAGAAATTGGTTGTTAATTAAAATCGGAAACTGTTCTCTAATGAGTTCAACCCAGACCTTATTAATGATTGTGGCAACATCAGAAAGATCCTAGACCGTGCACGCTATGATTTACGTTTCAGCGGAAAGGGCGCACGCAACTAGCATTCACTGGTATCCGACATTGAATCCGACTGTCAATAGGTTTCTTCCTATCGATTTCTTTTTAATGACATTGGAGGTAACAGAAGCAGAGGATTACAGTGAGTAAGCTACAGATTTGTGTGAGCTGATACAGAACAAAAACAAAAAATGGTGTTTAAGACTCAAACATTGCTTAAAGTAATAAAAAACATGTAAGTATGGAGAGCCATGATCAAGAGAATTTAAATCTTGCGGGACATATTGAAAGCAGGAGACGTGGATGAAAAAAGCTACCTACTTAACGAATTTAACACTTAAGGAAAATATTAAGTGTCAATAGCTTTCTTGTTATCTACTCTTCGTTGATTAAACGAAGTTTACTATACTTGTATTGCAACGGTTCTGCGATGTTTACAATGGTTACAAATTCGAGTAGCAAACCTGTATTTCATCTTTCTTAAATATCTACTACGCAAATCTTCGAAATACATCATGAGGCTTTAGGGAAACATTGTTTTTTTGTTTTTGTTATGTTAAACAGACAGAGCTCCATGTTAAGTACAGGTTGAGTTAAACCTGCGTTTCAAGGCCAGTCGAGTATATGCTCGAGATAATGAGCGTACACGACTGATAATATCAAGAAAAAATAAAAACAAAATATGGTAAACATTTGTGAATGCATCTGTGAAAGCTGTCGATAAACAATACATCAGCAGCCTGTGAGACAACTGGAGTCGGGATGCTAAATAAAATTCTAAGAAAATTCGCTTGTGTTATTTCATGGATTTCAAAAAGAGGAGTAACTTGGTAATTTTGAAGCGAAGGTTCTGTGTAAGATGTCAATTGAAATGTAGCAATATGAGTCTTGTTAAATTTAAAAACAGCGAGACGTGTCCCAGCGAGACGTGTCCCAGCGAGACGTGTATTTTCCATCGATGTCTATCAGTAATTGGTGTCAACTTCCAAGTGTAAGAGCAAGAGGCTAAGACTGAGAGAAAGTGACAGAAGGAAGATTAATTACTTTTTAGACGAAGATGATAAGACAAACAAAACTGTTTATGAAACTGACCATCCCGCGAAAATGAAAAAAAAGAAGGAATTGCGCCTCACAGAAGGACATAGACGACGACGACGACCGATGAACTACACACATCCCGTTTACTTACTTCTCAATCTTACCTCTGGTTTACTGCTAGAAATTGTTTTGTTCTTCACTCGTGGGTAACAGTTTTAAGCCACAAGTGTTTGACTAGAATAAACTACACTCTGTCAACGAAACAAATACTTGGCAAATGAAAATGGTTGGATTTAAATAATATATGAAATATATTATTTACCGGAATAATAATGAATAACCCTACAGGATATACGTACGGCAATGTTGATGATATATTCAGAAATAAAACCTAAAGGACAAGGTGGAAAATGAAAACAAGAAGTAAGCACAATTAACTGTAAGAAGACATGATGAGGGATCATCAGTAAAAAGGCCAACTGGAGGTATGAACTTGTACCAAAGTCAGAAGTCTAGGAACAGAAGACCAAAACTTTGACACAAGAAGAGAAAGTGTATACAAATATCAGTTGATTTATTTTTTACGGTTTATCAAACCTTTGCAGGTTATTTAAAGTCAGGAAATATTTTTAGATTGAACGTTTTTTTTAGATAATAACGATTTAGTAATAAAATCTTACTAATAAATCGATGGTTTGGAGAGAAGATGTGAATACTCACCTTTTCTAGGGGTGTTTGCTCGTAATTTAATGTAACGAATCCAACTAGAACTAGAACCCGGCTCTCCAATTCTCAGCCATTATGCCTTACACCAGCTGTACATCCAAGCTTACGGCACATCGATTAGCGGTAACCTATCTAGATACTGACCAGTTTCGACGTTGCTTAACATCGATCGTACCGGAACTTGTGTTTCAACATGATATGACCGTCAGCCCTTTAGAGGAACGGTGAAAAATGTCTTTCAGAAACTAAACAAAGTATTAAGAGATTGGAAAATGTTAGAAGCAAAGAAAAGAGTGCTGAACTGCTATGTAATATCTAAACTCATATATGGCAGAGAATGCTAAACAATCGTCTTAAGTCTTCCTGAAATTTAGCTAGGTATTAAAGTATAGGAAAATATTTTTAACAATGAAAATCTCAACATAATTTAGTTAATACTACTTCTAAAACAACAACAAAAAATACTAAACAAAACAATACGCTAAAGCTTGAAATAATTTGAATTTATTCGATCGCCAGTAATAATTGTCACAAAAATACATGGGAAAAAACTCAAGGAATCTAAATGAAAAAAATTATATGAATACAAAAGGGATATTTTACAAAATAATACGTCAAATGCTTTTGTTGCCATAGTAACGACACTGACCAAGATTTTGGCATAAAAATGCTACTCTGTCATAGGAACACGAAAAATGTCTAGAGAGTTCCTTATTTGAAAAATCATCCCTAATAAATTTGCACCCTGATTCTTACAATATTTCACCATCCCTGGGAATTTGGGATATCTAATAACAAAAAATTAATGGAAAAAAAAAAGGAAAAAGAATCGAAATTAAATCGGTTAGATTATATATATATATATATATATATATATATATATATATATATATATATATATATATAAATGTAAATAAATTTAAAATTCCCAGCGTTCCTCAGTCGGGTGCATTTGTAATTGCACAAATGTAACACATTTAGTCTGATGAAGTCCTAAGGACGAAACGCGTCACATGAAAACATTTACATTGTCCCATATATATATATATATATATATATATATATATATATATATATATATATATATATATATATATATATTAATAAATATACATAGTACCCAACGCTGGCAGTACAACTCGGAGTGCCATGCACTAAGCAATCATCATTTACAAATAAGACGTTGTATTATTAAGCATATTGCGACCAGTTCATTTGTACCTGATTATTGCATAGTACCTGAAACTCCTAGTGGTACTGTTGGCATGTCTATTATGTATATTTATTAATATATATATATATATATATATATATATATATATATATATATATATATATATATATATATCGACACAAAAAATATATCCGAGAATGTAGTTAATGTTGTAGAATTTCATCTCAGATGAAAACTAAACTTGAAGCGACAGATACATGATTTTATTAACCATTATTATGAATATTATTGATGGAGTATCTAAGTAACGTGACACTTTTGAGGAAAATACGAGAAAGAAGAGAGATTTTACTTACAGTCAGAAAAAGGCAATTGTAATTGTTAAGGAACTTTTTGAGGGGCGTGTATAATTTAAACTCTCAAGTCATCACGAGAGAAAAAAAGCCACCTGACATAACTAGCAAACTACATATCGGGTTTGTGGGAAAATATGGCAGAACAGGGACAACTTGGAACAGTAAATGGGCAAATGTTAAATAGAGCAACAAAAGGGGGGTGGGGAATTGTGGAGAGCCGTGATCGTCAAGAGAATTTAATTTCCACAAGACATAGAATTGCAGAGAAACAAAGGGAAACAGTGAACATCTGATGAACGTGTTTGAGCGAATGAATATCAGAACGGGGACAAAAGTGATGGTAAACACCAAAAAACAAAACAAAAAAAACACACAAAAAAAACAGGAAGTTGTGGATAGCCATTATCTTCTAGAGTATTTAGGACATATTGAAAGCAAGCGAATCAGAAGGAAACTGTCACCTATATAATGTGTTTCTGACAATAGACGGCAGATCAGAGACAAAGAGCGATGGTAAATAGTAAAATGCTACTGAGAACAACAAAGAACGGGAAGTTGAGGAGAGCCGTGATCACCTATAGAATGTAACGCTTACTCGACAATCGGAAGGCAAGAAAAACATGGAGAGTCTAATTAAAGAATTTATGCGAATGGATGGCAGAACAGCGGGGAAATAGTACTTAGTATTGTGGGAGGAGGAGTGACCAGACCTTGACCTATTTAAACGGTTAGCTTAACGGAAATAGGAGGGGAGAAGAGAGAAACAATATTAGCTCTGGATTTACATTGAGCTCAAAGGAAAAATACCCATCTAAAAATAATTACAAATTACATTCAAAAATTAGATTCAAACTGGTAAAGATGTTACCTTAACTGTCTTTTACACTATTAAAAGAGTACTATTGGTCAGGTAAACAAAATGTTATAGTTTAATTTTTTTTTAATATGTTCTCTATGAATGTGTTAATAAATACAGTATTTAACTTATATTAATTCCTTAAAATATTTGTAAAAAAGTTAAATATTTCAATTGCTAGCAAGTATCAAATTAATTTCTTGCGGTTTTTTTTTTACATCTAAATTAATATCAAACATTAAAATCTATTTTTTACGTAAATTGCTAAAACTTACCAACCATCTCCTCAATATTAAAACCCATTTACAGCCTCTTTCTCTTTACTTCCCTCTTCTTTCTTTTTCCTTTTTTTCTCTATTCTTCCCTCCCATTTCAATATATCACTTCCGTTAAGCTAACCGTCTAAATAAGTCAAGGTCTGGTCACTCTTCCTCCCCTAATACTAAGTATGATTGAGAGAGATATTAATTTAAACCCTCCCTAAATTCTACCATGTCTTTCTAACTACTCCTATTACACTCTCTGTTAAATTACAAAAACTTACACTACCCATCAATTTTCATTTCACTTTTCGTTTCATTTATGGAAGTGCTATCTGATGATCCGGAGTCTTTTAAAAGGGATCTGGTGAAATAAATTACTATAACGTAACCTTAAATTGGTCTGTTTTTCTTTAATATATATATATATATATATATATATATATATATATATATATATGCGTGTGTGTGTGTGTTTGTGTGTGTTTGTGAGTGTGGGTGTGTGTGTATGTATGCATGTGTGTGTTTAAGTATATTTAAATAGAAAAAGATAAACTTTGTTGAGATAGATAGATAGATAGATAGATAGGAACTGACTGAGATATGAAGATAGACAGGAACATACTGACATAGACAGATAGATTGATAGATAGATAGGAACATAGATAGATAGATAGATAGATAGATAGATAGATAGTGTTATGGTCCAGGGTAGAACCAATATAGAAGAACTCGAACACGGGGAGAGAATAACACAGATGTATTACAAACAGGAATATATACAGAGAAGTAGAAAGTGTTAGTACGAACAATCAGGTTTAGTATGGAGAACAATGTAGTCTCGGCCAGTATTCCAATGTCTTGTAGTAATTGTCTGAACGCGACTCTGTTTCAAACTGCCTCTGACTCGACTGACTGACTCGCTCGCACTGACTGACAGTCTTCTGACGGACCTCACTCCAGACTTCAGACTGAACAGTATTTAGTCACCCCCGCGCACGAGGGCATAATGTGGCACAAGACCGGTTTAACGTGGGAACTCCGAGCCCGTGGACTCGGCCAAAAATATGCCTTTTGAATCCGTATAAACGGGTTCAGGGTCGGTTTACCTCCTCGAAAGAGACTCCGCCCTTTGGCGTAGCCTCGTTCGGGTTCCTCCCCGCCCGAAGGCAGAGATTTCAACCGATCAGCCGGTTAGCCAGTCGCCCGACTTCGGGCTGAACTCTCTGCTTCCTCTTGAGGCGCAGTATTTATTACGTATGGAATAGTCCATTATGTTGTTATGGGTAAGGTCCCATAACAGATAGATAGATAGATAGATAGATAGATAGATAGATAGGAACAGAGATAGATAAATAGATAGATAGGTAGATAGGAACAGACTGAAGTAGATTGATAGATAGATTGATAGATATTCTCAGATTAATAGAATATGAGAGTTGAACAAACTGAGAGATTGACAGATAGAGTGAAACAGAGAAGAGTCTATCTGAATAGTTTAACATAGCTAGATACGGCATGACTAGTCTAAGATTAATAGAGAGACAGACAAGAATCGAATTAGTTATAAACAGTTTAAGACAGACAAATCGATTGATTTATGTAAACGTACATACATACAGGGCGCAATGGATAAATTGTCGTCTAAATTACGCAGAGACGAAAATAACACTGACATCTCATTTTAACAGATATATTTACTAAAATTACACAAAAATATCTTGAAATTCTAAAGAGTACATTTCTTCAATTGAATCGCAATACGCTTCAACCAGGACCTTCAGACAATGCTGAAATCTCTTTCAAATCTTCTTGACTGTCTCATTGAATGCTGCCATAATCCTTGCCTTTTGTTCATCTTTAGTGTTACAAGGTATTTTCTAGGTCTCCCCCTCAAATGCACCTGACACATAAGAACAGGGGGGTTGCTACCTGGGGAGTTTGGTGGCCAGATGTATGGAGTAATGTAGTCACAAAAATTATCTGACAGCCATGACTGGGTTCTCCTGTTAGTGTGGCATGGGTCAGTGTCATGTTGACAGGCATATGTTCTTCAAGCAGTCACCCTCTTGACACAGGGTAGCGTTACCTTTCAAGGCACTTAATTTACGCTTCCGTGTTGAGTCTGAGGCCCTTATCAACCAATTCGGAAGTTTTAATTTTATTAGAATGATCAGAGTGAGTTTCCGACCTTCGTACCTTCCTAATCACCCTTAGACTCATCCAACTCTTTGCAAATCCTCTGCCCTGCCCAGAATTTCTGGGATGAAGAATTATCACTATTTTCGTCATATACATGCGAACTATTGTCTTCATCTTTTTTAACGCTTGTCGATCCGTCTAAACTTCAGGAATTTCCTAACACGTAGATTGTTCACTTTTTGCGTTCCATGTCTACGGATATCTCATCTTGTTTTTATTCCATATTGCTCAGTTATTTCTCTAGCTGCTGAACCTAATCAGTCACCAACCAGCCCTTGAATTGGACTCAGAATTACTATGTCCTGAAATCTTTAATCCACTATGCTACAGCTCTGAGTGTGGAAATTTCAACTTAAATTAATCTGCTTGCTGTTGACATTGAACATGATGTTTGTCACGCTTAATTGGATTCACCGAGGTTTCTCTTTTTGTGCGGCTTCTACTGTAGAAAACGTCGATTATAATTATGTACCGAGGGGAAACGCTGAAAATGTAGCGACGATAAATTTGACATTTTAAATATTGAAATTTCTGGCGTCAGACATGTCTAAAAGCATTGCTCAACCGATCTACCAACGCTTTTTTTTAATGATTTTTATCGTTGTTGTTGTTTTGAAATATCCCCAACTGCGGCTACAGATGATTTGTTAAGAATGATGAAACGTTGAAAGTACCATTGCATTAATTTAACACGAAGAGTCAGAAATCAGTGCACTTTCAATACATTGCTTTCTCTTTAAATGAAATCAATGTATTAGAATGGAAATTATAGTCGGAGTCATTTCAATGAGCGGATAACGCAGAGATTGTGTTTTTGTTGTTTTGTAAAATTCCGAAGAAAAAAAATAAGGACAATATAAAGATATTGGAATTCCACACTTCTTCAAACAAAAGGTTAGAAAGGAAACTGCAAACAATAAATTAAATTGAAATTTGATTTTTTAATTATAATCACGTGATCAGCCATAGAAACCTTTCCGTCAGAAAGTGATAAACATAACATTTGGTCAAGAATTGAGAATGTCATGATTCATTGATCGTGATTAATGACAACACCATTTTAAATAGCTCTTTTGTGTCTTATATAAAATACATATTATTTACTTTCTTATATATATATATATATATATATATATATATATATATATATATATATATATATATATATATAAATACATACATAATTATATCTATCTATCTATCTATATATATATATATATATATATATATATATATTATGAAATGGACAAAGTACGACAATTATTTTAAGACATTTTTATTTTCTATAAAAAGAATGTATAAACATAAAAATGTCTTAAAATAATTGGGGTAGTTTGTCCATTTCGTAATGGGTGACGTCATTTGTTTACATTTGATACGCCATGAGCAGATATGGATGTACGTGAGAGATTCATGGAAGATTGAAGTTTAAATACAGTAAATTCGAACTTGCTAACACAGTTTCGATTCCTGTCGGAAGACGAATAATTTCTATGGACATTTCTCGGACATTCAGGCCGGTAAATGTTATTTAATACTGTTTATTATAAACAGAGCCTTTACTTAAATATTTGCATCTATAAAAAAGAATGTTAAACATAAAAATGTCTTAATATATATATATATATATATATGTAAATACATATCTGTATGTAAATACATATATATATATATATATATATATATATATATACATGAAGAAATATAGTCTTAAGGTGTCCTATATTTATGGAATAAAGTAATCAATATCAGAGATAGAGCGTGTGTAAATATAAAAGTGAACATAGAAGTCAACACTTAGAGGCGACAGTCTGTTTCATGCTATATGCATATAGCATGAAACGACTGTGGCCTGATGATTGCATATAGCATGAAACAGACTGTCGCCTCTAAGTATTGATTCTATGTTCACTTATATATATATATATATATATATATATATATATATATATATATATATATATATATATATATAGATAGATAACTAGACTCGTTTCGAAAAATCCTCGAATTTTTGATTTGCAAATAATCAAATCAATCTCGAGGGAAAAAATGTTTTAAAAAAAGAAAGAGCTACAAACATGAAATACTGTCGAACAAATCGCACAGATGCAGGTCTGAAGCCCAAAGAAAAACCCCCGATACGAGTAGACAACTAACAAAAGAGCTCAATACAATCGTAGAGCGGACCTAGATACACCTAGTAAGTCAGACAAACTGGCTCACTAGGTGTATCTATCTATCTATCTATCTATCTATCTATCTATCTATATATATATATATATATATATATATATATATATATATATGTAAATACATATATATATATACATGTAAAGACACACACACACACACATATATATAAACACGCATATATACTTTCTTTCTTTCTGCTAGCAATTATGTTACTGCAAAATGGCAATATCCAAATACAACAACCTGCTGTCCTTGTTCAGATTGTTGATCACGCTAGATAACGCACACTCTCCAAGATACTGTAACCAAGGTCCGCTCAGGATTGTTTCAGTATAAAGCACATGTAGTGTCATGAGTGTTGAACAAGCACAAATGTGCTTGAGCAGGCGTCTGCAATGAGGAATACCCTGCCGCCCTCGCATTCGAATGGAGGAATATCTGGCATCCTCGCATTCGATTGAATGCGCCATTTTAGCATAGGAGATATGGAAATTAAACGTAGAACAGGCAGCATTTGGAGTTGTTTTATTCTACACAGCATGTTGCTACAAAATCAAAACATAAACTAAATACCTTGATTCAGGTACTTAACTATCCTTGGCACGTTGAGAATTTCATATGGACGCTATACATTGGGCCGAACGCTTTCAGAAAAGTCTAAACTGTCAGCTGTAGACAACTGCTGTCCCAGCTCAATTATTAAATATGGCTTCCAACAAATGACACCTGTAGGTCTTGGAGAGGACTAGCTTGATTTGAACGTAGCGGACTGGCGTTACAGAATTCCAAACAAAGAATTGTACCAAATAATAGACACCACAACATTTGATGATTTTCAGCAGCAGTAACAACTAAAATGCTTAGCACCTTTTTTAAATGATAAATTATAAATATTGAAAATGAAAGAGGCAGCCCAAGTTTGAGCTAGATATTGGAGATGACAAAACCAACAGGTTCAGACTTTTAATTATGTAAGTAGTTTAGTAAGATACGATGGAAATTGCAATAGAGAAATTCGAAGGAACACAAGAATAGCGAAAAATGGATTTCAGAAACGAAGCAAAGTAATAAGAGACAGTAAAGATTGATGCATAATATCTCATTTCTTATATGGCAGTGAATGTTGGATAGTCACGAGGTAGTTTTAAGTAAAATCATAACTGCAAAAGAACTTATATTAAAAGTCAGAAAGGGACAACTAAAACTTCTGGACACCATGAAGAAAGAAAGCTTGGAGATTATAACATTCAGCGGACATATTGAAGGTGAGAGGACCAAGAGGAAATATCTTGTTAACCTAATTCCCGTGATTTAGAGAAAATGGATGGAAAATAAAATTGCTTTGTTTCAAGTTATTCAAAGTTAAATGTATAGGCAATCTATTAGGTTGGCCAGAAAGTGTTGACTACGAAGCGGAAAGAAAACAGCAAAATTTTACGGAGCAACACTAATATTTATTCTTCAAAATAAAGTCCACCATTCTGGACGATCTTCTTCCAGCGATCATCCAGCAACCGAATCTGTCTCCGATACCAGTCGGCTGGCGTTGAATCAAAAAAAAAAAAAACTATAAACAAGCTTCCTTTACTTCATCAAAAGTTTTGAATCTCTAATCACCGAAGAATTGCGCTACCGAGCGGAATAAGGCCATAGTCACTCGGAGCAGCATCAGGACGGAATGGTGGATGTGAAAATCTTAACAGTATTCATTATGTTTGAACTTCTCCATAGTCAACCTGACAATGTATGACCTTGAAACTGCAATGTATTGCCACCCTATTATAATTTCAAGTGGCGCCTTCTGTAGCATGTCTATCATGTGTAGTCCTCTTCATTTGCTGGTTCAAATGTTGAGATCTGTTACATTTATCATGCACATGTTCCACCATTGGGGTTTTGGGGGTTGGTTGCACTTAATATGTGTCCACTTCCTCGACCTTGCCGCTAAAGACGAACCTACCAGGAGTTTAGAACTCCCGAAGACATCACTCTCAGAGTCAATGGACCATGCAAGACCCTCCACCACAACAAGAGGCAATCATTAGAGGTACACACATAGATACATATACATAAACACATATATGTATTAGGTTGGCTAGAAAATATTAAATCACTTAGGAAGTGAAAAGAAAACAAGAAAACTTTATGAAGCAGCAGCAAAATTTATTCCTCAGAATAAAGTCTATCATTCTCAATGATCTTCAGCCAGCGATCAGCCAGCATTCGAATCTATCCCAGATACCAGTTCGCCGGCTTTGAATAATACAAAAACAAACTGTAAACAAGCTTACTTTATTCATCAAAATTGTTGAAGCTCTGGTCGCGGAAAAAGTGTGCCATTGAGCGGAATAAGGCCATAGTCACTCGGCGTAGTATTGGGAGTGAATGGTGGATGTGGAAGAATCTGAACACCGTTCATCTGTTTGAACTTCCCTTAGTTAACCTGTCAGTGGGTGGCCTCGTATTGTCTTGCTGAAACAATAGCCGACCCCGATTGACCAATCAGGATATTCTTTCTTTGGTTTAGTTTAAATGCTACTCCTTTATTTAACGTGGTAGGCTTTATCCTCTCTCTGTTGCGTCTCTGTCTTCGGGTAGAGTGAAAATCAGTTATGGCTCTGCGCGCGGACTGATGCGCATTTAAGAAAAATTCCCGTGCTTTAGAGAATATGGATGGAAAATAAAATTGCTTTGTTTCAAGTTATTCAAAGTTAAATGTATAGGCAATCTATCAAGTTGGCCAGAAAGTGTTGACTACGAAGCGGAAAGAAAACAACAAAATATTACGGACCAACACTAATATTTATTCTTCAAAATAAAAAAAATCCATCATTCTTGACGATCTTCTGTCAGCGATCAGCCAGCAGCCGAATTTCTCCCAGATACTGGCTCGCTAACTTTGGATCAAAAAACTGTAAACAAGCTTCCGTCACTTCATCAAAAGTGTTGAATCACTAGTCGCGGAGGAAGTGTGCCATTGAGCAGAATAAGGACATAGTCACTCAGAGCAGCATTGGGAGTGAATGGTGGATGTACAAGCATCTCAAGACCGTTAATTTGTTTTAACCTCCTTAGTCACCCTTCCAGTGTGTGGCCTCCTATTGTCTTGCTGAAACAATAGCCGACCGCGATTGATCAATCAGGATATTCTTTCTTTAGTTTAGTTTAAATGATACTCCTTTATTTAACCTGGTAGGGTTTATCCTCTCTCTGTTGCGTCTCTGTCTTCGGGTAGAGTGAAAATCAGTTATGGCTCTGTTCGCGGACAGAGGCGTATTTAAGAAAAATAAATACTGCCAGCTGCCAGGTCATGGGGAACAACTGCTCGAGGCTGTATTCCCAAATGAGCTACAGAGGTTGGGTTGGTAGTCGCTACCGTGGCCAGCGCAACCGACCGTTGCGGGGTTCTGGTCAATTCTTGTCACCGGGTGTATGCGTTGCGGTTCCCCACACTAAACCCGACCTAGTGTTACATCAATTCTCAGTGAGGAGACGAGGTAACTGTCATACTCGTTCCTTAGTTTGTCGTACATGCGAGAAAAAACAGTATTAACTACATTTACTGGCCTGAATTTCCGAAAAATTTAATAGAAACATGGGTCCTCCGTAATTTGACTTTACTAATCAGACGTTTTCTCTGTAGCGAAATGGTATAGCACATCAGGCCAAATGACGTTTCCGTGTAGGATACAGGTTCGATTCCTATCAGAGGACACATATATTCTATAAAATTTCTCGGACTCTCAGGCCGGTAAATGTTGTTAACACTGTTTGTTATGAACATAGCATTTACTTAAATATGTTTTATTTATAAACAGAAAATATATTAATAGATTTCTTTTTAATCGAGTTCAGTCCATTCAAGGCAGTAAAGCCACTAAGACACTAGGGGCTACTGAGTGTGGAAGAATTAGAAAACAAAAACATTTCGAAAAGAGAAAAGAGTAATCAGGAGAACAGTTGATAGCCATTGACATTGAATGTAAATTGTTGAAGATTAAAGTTGGCTGAAAAACATGGAGCCGAAAGAGAGTTCCACAATCACGAAGTGCAAGAATAGAAACTATTTGCATAAAATTGACGGTTACAATTCCACGGTAAATTGATGAGATCTCGACGCCAGTCTATTACTGCAGTTAAATTCACACACACACACACATGCATTATATATTATTAATCAATATTCTTTATGTCTTTAAACTTAAGGAAATTAAATTACTTTTATCATGCGAATATATGATTTAATAAAATTTTAAATAATTCGCCTGCTAACGCGCGTCCGAACAAAATGTGCAATAATAAAAAACAAAAAAACAAAAAAAAAAAAAAGCATTTCGGTCTGGAACTTACAGATTGAATGATAATTAAAATAAACGAAATATCCTCCAAAATACATTGGAACGTTATAAAAATTGTCACGATTTACGTGTAAACAGTGAAATAATTTTATGGCTTACCCGCATTTATGCCAAACTTTAACGATATATCCTCAACCGAATTCATATATTTAAATACTTTTGAGCATTTAATTCTCAGTGAACGCACAAAAATTTATATATATATATACAGGGTGTATCAAAAATAATTTTACAATTTTTTGAGGGGGATTACTCACACCAAAACAAGAACAAAAGCTCCTATAATCATATGTCTGTATATTCTTAAGTTTTGAGTCATAAAGTTTAAAGAAAGTTAAAGGTAGATGACGCTCTCTGGCAATGTAGACTGGGTTACATTTATCATTCGTGTACATTTATGGATAGTCTGTCTTCAACGTTTAAGTGTTCCGTTTAACAGTGGTAGGATATTCATATTTTGAGCTGGCAGATATGATTTTTACATACAGCCTCACGAATGATATTGGAAGTGAGGCTGCACGGCTGTTTCCGATTGCGTTTCCAGACCGAAGGCAACCGAGTCATCCGGTTTTGCTGGTGTTTATCGTCGCGTTCCTAAGATCGAATCCGTAGCTCCACAAACTAAGCTAATAAGGAATTTCGACTGTGTCTTGGATTGTACATTTAACAGCGTAAACTTTATAAATAATAATTCAAAAAGGATTTGCAGACAAATGTTTATATGAACTTTTTCCTTCTTTTGCTTTGAGAAACGCGCCTCAATGTTTGGTGAACCCTATATATATATATATATATATATAAAGAAATATAGTCTTAAGGTGTGCTATATTTATGGAATAAAGTGCTCAATATCAGAGATAGAGCGTGTGTAAATATAAAAGTGAACATAGAAGTCAACACTTAGAGGCGACAGTCTGTTTCATGCTATATGCAATCGTCAGGCCACGTGTGCTCTGACGATTGCATATAGCATGAAACAGACTGTCGCCTCTAAGTGTTGACTTCTATGTTCACTTTTATATTTATATATATATATATATATATATATATATATATATATATATATATCCCAGGGCTAGAACTTATAGCATCTTTAGAGAAAGTTGTAACCTCTTCATTAAAGAGAAAGTATTAATAATCAAATATAAAAGTCTTGATTAGTTACTGAAATACCGTAAAGAAATCATCTTCAAATACAGATATAACATTTAAATTGATAAAATAATATATATGGATGCACAGATGTATCAAAAATACTTGACAAATTCTGGGAACTGGTTCGTAAAAAAAAAGGACAAAAATGCATATAAAGATATGTCTGCGAATCCTTCGTTTCGGGGTTATTAAGTTTAAAGAAAGTTTACGTTAGATGGCGCTATGTTGTAAAGAAGACTAGGTTACATCTGTCAATCGTGTATATTTGTGGCCGCAACCTTTAATGTGCGTTTGAATATTAATATCGTGACCAGGCAGATATGATTTTTACACAATGCCGTGTGAATGATAATGGACGCGAGGCTGCATGGCTGTATCAGATTGCCTTTGAATTGTATCTTGAATTGTACATTTAACAGCGTCTAACCTGAAATTAAAATTAATAATTCAAAAACGAAGCTTTAGGGGACATAGGTTTATATGATCTTTTGTCCTTGTTTTGGGTTGAGGAACCCGCCACCAAATTTTGTAATAGTAATTCTGATACCCATTACACACACACAAACACACACACACGCATATATATATATATATATATATATATATATATATATATATATATATATATATATATATAATATACCTTTTAAGTGAATTAAAATACTTTTATCATGCAAATAGTCTTAAACTTACAGATTAAATGATAATTAAAATAGTCGAAATGTTCACAGGAATACATTAAAATGGTACCAATAGGAAAAATTTGGAAAAAGAAACATTGTGTAGATTTTCATGTAAAGAAGGTAACATTTTTTTAACATAGGTTTACAAGAAACCGTTCGCCACATGACGAAAATTATAACAAGCTACTGGACTTTTCCTGATAATTATTTTTGATTTCATAATAGTTTTTGCCATAAAATAGATTAATTAAATTTGCAATAATTAAAACTTACCAAAGAAGAGTTTAGATTAATATGATGAAACACTCTTTATCTATCTATCTATATATTACGAAATTGACAAAGCCCGACAATTTATTTATTAAAGACATTTTTATGTTTAACGTTCTTTTTATAGATACAAGTATTTAAGTAAATGCTCTGTTTATAATTAACCAGTATTAAATAACATTTACCGGCCCGAATGTCCGAAAAATTTTCATAGAAAATATTCGTCTTGGACAGGATTTGAACCTGCATCCTATACGGAACCGTCATTTACGCTGACGTGCCTTGACCGCTCGGCCACCAAGGATCGCTCAGTAAGCAACGTCTACTCTCTATAAAAAAAAAACAAAAAAAAAACATCTATCTATCTATCTATCTAGAGAAAACGGGGAGGTAGAAAGAGGGAGAGAGTGACAGAAAGAAGAGAGACTTGTTGGAAAGGGAGAGTCATACAGAAGATGGAGAGATATGTAAATAGATGGCGAGGGGCAGAAAGAAAGAGAGAGATGTTGAAAAAGGAGAGTCGTATACAAAAAGAAAACGGGGAAGTAGAAATAGGGAGAGAGTGACAGAAAGAAGAGAGACGTATTGGAAATGGAGAGTCATACAGAAAATGGAGAGATATGTAAAAAGATGGAGAGGGGTAGATAGAAAGAGAGACATGTTGAAAAAGGAGAGTCGTATAGAGAAAGGAAACAGGGAGGTAGAAAGAAGGAGAGAGGGACAGGATAAAGAGAGTCGTGTTGAAAAGGGAGAGTCATACAGAAGATGGAGATATATGTAAATAGGTGGAGAGGGGCAGAAAGAAAGAGAGAGACGTTCAAAATAGAAGGTCGTATAGAAAAAGAAAACGGGGTGATAGAAAGAGGGAGAGAGTGACAGAAGGAAGAGAGACGTATTGGAAATGGAGAGTCATACAGAAAATGGAGAGATGTGTAAAAAGATGGAGAGGCGTAGAAAGAAAGAGAGAGATATTGAAAAAGGAGAGTCGTATAGAGAAAGGAAACGGGGAGGTAGAAAGAGGGAGAGAGGGACAGGAATAAAAAGGGTCCTGTTGGAAAGGAAGAGTCATACAGAAAATGGAGAGATATGTAAATAGGTGGAGAGGGGCAGAAAGAAAGAGAGAGATGTTCAAAATGGAAAGTCATATAGAAAAAGAAAACGGGAAGATACAAAGACGGAGAGAGTGACAGAAAGAAGTGAGACGTGTTGGAAAGGGAGAGTCATACAGAAAATGGAGAGATATGTAAAAAGATGGAGAGGGGTACAAAGAAAGAGAGAGATATTGAAAAAGGAGAGTCGTATAGAGAAAGGAAACGGGGAGGTAGAAAGAGGGAGAGAGGGACAGAAAGAAGGGACTTGGAGAAAGAAAGAACGATTGAAGAAGAGTAGTGGAGATATAAAAATGCGATTATGCCATTAAAATCATATCTGATTCGCTCAGTAGAATCATGTGGATCTTAATACAGACGCAGGGAATCATGACTGAATAGCGAGTTCGATCTTCACTGGGTAATCCATATTTTAGGCCCTGTAACTAAGCTACACTTATAAAATCGCCATAATACTTAAGTAATGAAGAAATAACAGAAAATAAAGAAAGGATGAACGAAAATATTAGGTTGGTGCAAAAATAATGACGTAATAATGTCGTTTTTTGATGTATTTTTTAACGTCAAAAAAAGACATTATTACGTCATTATTTTTGCACCAACCTAATATATATTAAATAAGAAGTAGAAGCCATGAAAGAAGAAAAAAAAAAAGGAATTAATGTTCTAAAAAAAAAAAAGAAGAAAAAACGAATGAGAGAGAGAGAGAGAGAGAGAGAGAGAGAGAGATAAAGAAAGAGAGAGAGAGAGTGAAATAAATATCGGGTGAGGCAGTTTATATGAAGCGTTACATATATAAGGGAAAGAGTAAAGAAAAATACAGAAAAAATAAATAAAACGTAAATAAAAATAATGAATGAAAACCAACCAATAAATTAGTGATAAAAAGATATATAATGAAAGAAAATACAGAAAAGGATAAATAAAAAAAAAATGAGAGGAAAAATATAGAGAAAGAAAAAATGAAAAACAGAAAAGAAGAGCAAATAATGAAAATTAAAATAATGAAAAAAAGATAAAAAGAAAAAAAGGAAGAATAAAAAAAAAAACCATTAGAAAGACAGAAATAACGAATGATTGAAAGAAAGAAAAAAGTATACTTTTGTTATTCTTAAATTATGCCGTTTAAATGATGGTTTGAAATATTTAATAAAACACGAGGAAAGGCATCAGAATATAATAAAAAAAAAATACAAATGAAAAATAATGGGAAAAAACAATTAAATAATGAAAACGAAAGAAAGAAGGAAAGAAAGAAAGAAATTTACTGTTTCGAAAAGCTTAGAATAAGCTTTTCAAACAGTGGCCAGATATATTTAAAGTCTAAAACAAGAATGAAGTAATTCGGGGTGACTGAAGAAACATAAAGAAGAAAAGAAAAAAAAAAGAAATTAACAAAGAAAAATGAAGGGACTAATTAAATAATGAGGAGAGAAGAAAGAAAGAAAGAGAGAAAGAGAGAAAGAAAGAAAGAAAGAAAGAAAGAGAGAAAGAAAGAAAGAGAGAAATAATGTGGATACCGAAATTGAACAGGAAGAAACAAACAATAGATTCAAATAATGAGGATAAAAAAAGAAAGAAAAAAGAAAGAAAGAACGAATCAATCAAATAATGAGGATAAGAAAAATAAACAGAAAGAAAGAAAAGGAAGGAAAAAAAGAAAGAAAGAACGAATCAATCAAATAATGAGGATAAAAGAGGTAAACAGAAAGAAAGAAAGAAAGAAAGAGAAAGAAAGAGAAAAATAAAGGAAAGAACGGCAGAATCAAAAAATGATGAGAGAATTAAACGGAAATAAATAAATAAAAAAAGAATGAAAGAAAAGGACAAAAAAAGAAGGAAAAAGAAATAAAGAAAGAAAAAGAAAGACAAAAGAAAGGAAATAACAGCGGTGCCAAAATATATGTGCACAAAAATCAGAAATTAAACAAAACGAAAATGGAGAAAAATCTAAATGAAAGGGGGTGTGAAAAAAAGAGGGAAAGAGAGAATAAAAGAGAGCCACCATAAAAGAGAGATAAAAAGATGACTTAAATCTGGACGTGTAAAATATTTGTTAAATTAATCAATCGATTGAAAAACACAGAATGTATCGTCCAACGAATTTTGTGGCGGGATAGAGAGAAGATATGACGAGAACGAAAGACGAATTGTCAGGAAGATCAAGGAATGGGTTGCCCGCGTGCGGTGCTGGCATCCGGGTGTGTGTTTTTGAGTTTCCAAAAATCCAATTGCAAGTGCCTCACAATGCGATAATTACTTGTTCAACTTTCATCGTCAGATTAAAATATCAACAAACAGATTAAATCGAAAGATAACCGACGAAAAAGAGCGGGAAAAGAGGTTTTCTTTTCTCTAATCTTTTTATTATTATTATTATTATTATTATTATTATTATTATTATTATTATTATTATTATCATCATCATCATCATCATCATTATTATTATTATCATCATCATTATCATCATCATCATCATCATTATTATTATTATTATCATCATCATCATTATCATCATCATCATTATTATTATTATTATTATTATCATCATCATCATCATTATCATCATCATCATCATTATTATTATTATTATTATCATCATCATTATTATTATTATTATTATTATTATCATCATCATCATTATTATTATTATTATTATTATTATTATCATCATCATCATTATCATCATCATCATTATTATTATTATTATTATCATCATCATCATCATTATTATTATAATTATTATTATTATTATTATCATCATCATCATCATTATCATCATCATCATTATTATTATTATTATTATTATTATTATTATCATCATCATCATTATCATCATCATCATTATTATTATTATTATTATTATTATTATTATTATTATTATTATTATTATTATATTGTTTGCGTAATATGGGCCGGATTAAGGAAATGCGATTCCTGTAGCATAGGCTATGCAGGGGCCTTCAATTTTACCCAAAACACACGTCTAATTATTATAAAGTCACAATGACAGCGCTTAAAACAAGTACAGTGTAACCCGGATATAAGAGAGTTGTCGGGACCGGAAAATAAATCTCTTATATACGGGTTTCTCTTATATCCGGGGTTTGGTCTATTTTGTTTAGGTAAGTATGGCTCTAATTTGGGACCAGAGAAAATCTCTCTTATATCCGAGTTTTTCTTATATCCGGGTCTCTTATATCCGGGTTAAACTGTATTTAACTTCTATCAAGAAACTCAGAAAATATATGAAGTAAACGATTCTACGAGACGTTTGAATAAGAATAATAAAAGATGTAACTCCTCCAGATATGTAAACATTAAGATTTTTGAGAGATTTTTTTGTAACCGACATTACTATGTTATAAACGTTATTTTTAGAGGGTAGACATGTTTGTGTTGCTATCTTTGATTTTTATTTTCTTTCTTATACAACGAAATTACTAACAACCGGTCCAGTTTAAGAAAACTACAGAAATCGAACCTGTAATTCTTTTTTAATCAGGAAAACCACTTTTATAGCCGACACGTGCCGCTCCCAGTTTTGTGACGTATGCCGCGTTGATAGAGGGAGGTTTGATTGACCTTTTAGCTAAAGAAGGGGTTTGTCGGATGGTAAATGGATATAGGTTCAATTCTTGTCAGAGGATCATTCTTTCTTCAGTAGGGGTTCTCAATTTCGGCCGTTTGTTATATTAGGTTGGTGCAAAAATAATGACGTAATAATGTCGTTTTTTGACGTATTTTTAACGTCAAAAAACGACATTATTACGTCATTATCTTCGAACCAACCTAATAATTTCACCGTTCAAGAAAATAATTAAAAACACACACACACAGACTCAGACACATGCAACCCACTAAAATAAATAAAACTGCCAGCTTAGAAGATGCCGGTTTCACGAAGAAGGTTCAACGTATTTACTGAAGGCGTCCCTCAAAATCACCGGGCCTAAAGAATTTAGAATTTTTTCCTATTAGTTTAATCTGGAAATACAATAATGATCCGACGGCTTACATTACAAATGGTAACATCGTCATTAAGAAAGGATTCATTTCAGATGTTGTAAGCTATTATTTTAGTATATCTTGGTATATAGAGAATAAATTTGTACAATATCAACAAATAAAAGAATGTGAATATAGACAAAAGCTTGTGATGCAGATATTTACGCAGAATAAAATTTACCCGTCACTATAATGTTAAAAACAGAGCGAAGCTATTAAAATATCAACTATTATTATTATTTGGGGATGCTACATTACTTGCTTTGTATCCTCTAGAGCCGGGCCCAAAATATGGTTCTTAGGCCCAATAGGAGAATTGTTATTTAATTGATAGCACTTATCTTAGCATATGAGATGCTCCTAGTAGGGCGATCTTTTGGGAAACTTTTATGTTGATATTACCTGGTCCATTCCTTTTTTTCACGAGGTCCAGAGCTCCGATTACTGTTTGTACAATCACAGTCTTCATTCCCGACAACCTGTTAATCATGATTTCTAGGTCCTTGTATTTGGACAATTTGTCGATAATTTTTATGGAGGTGTTACTCTCAGATGGTACAATCAATAAGCATACATTTCCTGAATTTCTTGATTTGTGTGATAATATGAGATCGGTTGACTTTTATTTCCCTATCAGTTTGAATTGGCATGTCCCAGAGGATAGTTACATCGATATTTTAGGTAACTATGTCTGGTGTCGCCTTTCTGCTTCTTGCATATCTTCCAGTGCACATATATCGCTACCTTGTTATATCAGTGGGTATATTAATTTTTTTGATAGTTCCAGACATCCTGAGATGATATATGGTCGAGAGCTTCATCATATTTTCAGCAGATCTTGCATTTCGGGTTGATTATGTGACAGTGATAGAATCTGCTTGCGAGGCTTTGGACCTGAGCTGCAATAATTAGGCCTTCTGTCTCAGCTTTCACCTGGTGTTCCTTAGTCACTGAGGAGTTTATTTGTTTTCTGTTTGTCCATATCTGCTTCTTTCGTTTACGTTTATTATTATTATTATTATTATTATTATTATTATTATTATTATTATTCCGTTAATATATTGTTAAAAAACGTACCGAAGCTTTGAAAATATTCCCTAAATTTTCAAATCCTAGTAAGCTTTACAAAAATATATTTTACTTTAATCATTTTATTCCAAGGAAGGTGGTAAAGCCACTGAGATTCAAGGGGTTACTGAGGAAGAAAGTCACTGTGAGAAAGGATAATGAAAAGAACAGGATTCAAGGCGACAGAATATGAAACATTACTTAAGCCATATTTCAATGTGACTGGGAGCCTGCTAATTATTGCGTGATGTACTAAGTATGTCATATACTAAGCGTAGTTCAGTGTAGTAGCTGTGCGTAAGAGTGGGGCACGCAGTGAGAATCAAACTCACTATTGTGTTCGGAGAGATAACTAGCCGGTTAAGTAGTAAAAGGAAAGCTGTCCTGTCTGCATAGTCTTATAACAAACGATATGTTAAGTCATTTTAAATTTTAGGTTTATTTTTTCGTTTACATATCTAAATATTTATATACTTCTCTCAACACCGTGTAGCGATAGTCTGTTTCATCCTTGAACACAACTCGATGTTGACATCATCATCCACCATTCTTATATTTACGTACGCTCTCGAATACTGAGCAATTTTACCTATAAATATACCATACATTTAAACCATATATATATATATATATATATATATATATATATATATATATATATATATATATATATATCCGTATTTGAATAGCATAGTGTAAAGAATTAGCATTGTTTAAATAAAAATTGTAATTTTTCGAAACGGAAAACAATTTATCCCCAAAGGAAAACCAATAAAAATATTTTTGGGTTGTGCTCTGGTATTTGAGATAGTAACATTCATCCTATTGATAACAAATGTTTGCGTTCGAGCACAGGAAAAAGTAAACATTCGTCATGCTGATTTTCTAGGCCTTACTTCATAATAAATTAATGCATCAGAAAATTTACTATCCCGCTTAGTAAAGTATTCCGCTATACATGCTAATTAACAATATACACATATATGCGCTCACACAACCATATATATATATATATATATATATATATATATATATATATATATATATATATTGAGCATATTTTGTTTTCATTAAGATATTTCTCATTAAACAATTTATACCAGGGATCCTCTGATATTTACAGCCGAGTTTCTTCAGTCAGTTATATACCATGCGTGAAACATGCATAAGCGATCATATATCTGTCGATATTTCCCGCAGTAGGTTGCCATTTTTTTCTGCGGTAGACCTGTTGCCATCCAAGGCTATAGAACCCGGTCTGTACTGATATTTACCTATCGCTGAGGCTGGAGGGCGAGGTGGGGAGAAGAATAAGATTCATACATTTCCCAAAGGTATTAGCACGTAAGTGAACGTCATGGATTTGAGTTTTTCCTATCCTTATTAAAGGAAGTAAGAAAATTACCATGTTGATCTACATCTATTTTATTTCCAAGTACTTTTAGCATTAGTACAATGTCATCTTCAGGGTCTTGTTTTTCATAAAACATCTGAAAATAAAACTTCCTACTTGTGAATTGAATAACTCAATTTATGCCTTGCAAAATTTAAAATTTTTATGAAGCAAACATAAGCGTGGAGTAGTAGCGTAAACGAAGGTAACGAAGATATATATATAAGTATTTGAAGTTATTAGTTATGATTTAGATATTTTAAACTATCTACTGTAAACATTTTAAAACATTTGAACAGAATAAGTTGACAAAACTAAATAGTTTAATGAGACATGTCTAATATATATATATATATATATATATATATATATATATATATATATATATAAATTCATCGAGTTTAGAAGAATCCTCAACAGAATGCAGAAAGCACTAGACGGCCGTTTCGTCTCATTTTGGGGACTCATCATCAGTGAACATTCACTACCGAGAATCGAAACCGGACCGTTACGATATGAGTGCGCACTGCTGATGACTCCCAAAAATATGACGAAACTTCCCTCCGGTGTTTCTGCATTCTGTTAAGGATTCTTCAGTCTTAATTTCTCTATTTCTCTCTCTCTCTCTCTATGTATATATATATATATATATATATATATATATATATATATATATATATATATATATATATATATATATATGTATTTATAAGTATGTGTGTGTTTTCAGTGTGTAAATTATTTTCAGATAGGGCGTATGTGTAAAGAATCAAAATTAATAAAAAACAAGTGGAGAAACAATTCTTAGTCAAGACGTTTCGACCTCTGAAGATCTTTATCAAGGCGAATGTAGGACTGACTTTGTTGCACGTGTATATATACAAGAGCAAGTGTGTCATTGTTTTAGCCAGGCTTTTCTTGTATATAACCAGGAGTAACAAAATAAATCCTACATTTGTCGTGATAAAAATTTGACTAAGAATTGTTTATCCTCTTTTCCTTATATATATATATATATATATATATATATATATATATATATATATATATATATATATATATATATATGTATATTTATATTAGTTTGTGACCCTGGGTTTTAGATCTTGCGATCATCAGACAAACGCAAAGGCGAGAAACCCAGTGTTATAACTCCACATCAACTAAATATGTTAGATCTATCACCGATATTAAGCGCTTTCCTATAAGTAACGCGCATGCGTAATAGTAATTTTCCTAGGGTAGCTTATTTGCGGCACAAAGCCGAAAGTAGTGGGGAACTAGTGAGGATCAAACACACTTACTCAGTCGTAATTGTTGTGGCGATTTAAGCTTGCTAATTATTACACCGCCTCGAGTTGCCCAAACGCGCATATCTAATATATAAATAATATATAGAGCAATTCCACACACACACACACACACACACACACACACACACACACACACACACACACACACACACATATATATATATATATATATATATATATATATATATGAAAATTTCTCCGAATTAACCAGTAGAGAGACAAAATATATATATATATATATATATATATATATATATATATAAAGAAATAAAGACCACTTTAAGGTTCCATTATAATAATTTATATCACCAGAGCCCTTTAAGGGACGCTGGGTCATCAGATAACACTTCCAAAAAATGAAACAAAAGATGGAAACCTTTCGTTTCATTTTTGGAAGTGTTATCTTAAGATCAGGCGTCCCTTAAAAGGGCTCTGGTGAAATAAATTATTATAATAGAACCTTAATTGTTCTGTATTTCTTTAAATTATTAGCTCTGGATTTACATTGAGCTCTCAAGATTTCATCCTCCATGAGACTGCCCATAAGGATTACCAAATGTTTCCTAACTTATATATATATATATATATATATATATATATATATATATATATATGCATACATACAAATTATACATACATATATATGTATAATATGTATGCATGTATGAATATATATACATATATATGTGTGTATGTGTGCGTGTGTGTGCGTCTAAGAGAAAAATGGAGAAGGAGACTCTGTATAGTGACTGTGAGTTGTCCTCTTGAATGCAATGCCCATGTCAATTTGATGACAATACGATGACACTGACGTATGAAACTGTCACCATATCATTAAATTCCAATATCCATATGTCTAAATGCCATATCTCTGACATTGGACACGCTTTCTTCATAACCAGATTAAAATTTAAACATTATATATATATATATATATATATATATATATATATATATATATATATATATATATATATATATATATGTATATTAGGTTGGTGCAAAAATAATGACGTAATAATGTCGTTTTGTGACGTTAAAAAAGACGTCAAAAAACGACATTATTACGTCATTATTTTTGCACCAAGCTAATATACACACGCACACACACACACACACATATATATATATATATATATATATATATATATATATATATATATATCTGTGTGTGTGCTTGTATAATGTATATTGGCAGCAATTCTTCTTTTATACAAGTTTAATTAAAGAAGGTAATACAATTAAGCTTTATATTCAATTCCACCTGTGCAGAGTTATAACAACGTTTTTTTCTCTCTTTTTTTTCTCTTATTTTTATTCTTCAAACACATACATAGATACATATATAAAATTTCATGTATTCATTTAAAAATAAAAAAAAAAGCATCATCATTGCTAATGGCTAAGGAAACAGCGGAGAGTGCTCGTATATGCAGAAAGTCCGGATGGTTTTGGCTCACTTTCTGTGCGGAAGGGTGGACATTTATGCGAACAGCATTATCTATGTATTGATTTGTTTGTATCTCTCTCTTCCTATATGTCTTTCGGTCATTACGCACACACACACACACATATATCCATTTACTCTAAATATCTATCTATCTATCTATCTATATATATATATATATATATATATATATATATATATATATATGTATATCTGTTGTCTATCTATCCACTCTATAACTTTATCTATCTAGCTTGTCGGTCACAGAACGCGTGAAACCCAGTGTCGCAAATTCACATTAATCCAAATACACACACACACACATATATATATATATATATATATTATGTAAAAACATTACATTTAAATATCAATTTTTAGCCAGGCATCAATGTTTCTGAGTAAAATTTCCATTTATCAGAGGTAGTGGCTTTGTAACATTCAAAGCCAGCTTAACCTGAAGATCCATTTAGGTGAAACATAGGTAGTTCCTGGCTCTTTTGTATTATATATATATATACATACATATATATATATATATATATATATATATATATATATATATATATATTGAATCTATTTATAGGTCATGTACTAAGAAGGCCGGTTCACAGTTTCGGTCGTGCCAATTTCTATCCACAATTTATTATACACATCTATAAGTTTAGCATTCGTCCATACTTAGAATATTGCTGCCAAATATGGTCCGGTGTCCCTGCTACTTACTTAGACCTTCGTGATGAGATGTAAAGAAGAATCAGCATTATTATTAGTCCTGATCTTTTGACTCAACACGCATTAGTCACTTTCCCTCACTTATTTTCACGGTAATTGTTCGGGTGAGCTTTCGCTATGGTTCCTAGACTTTTTGAATTTAAGCGCACACCGTTTTTAAAAAAAAACAAAAAACTGAGAATCCAAATAACGTGTTATGGCCAGAAAAATCAGTTGCTAGTGATTAAGCCACATAAAACAGGTCAAATTTACATGCACACGCATCCATCACACTCTCTCTCTCATATATATATATATATATATATATATATATATATATATATATATATATATATATTCACACACACACATATATATATCTATATCTATCTATCTATCTATCTATCTATCTATCTATCTATATATATATATATATAGTTGGATTGATGTGAGCTTTTGTGACCCTGGCTTTCACACTATTTGCGATCGTCAGACAAGCAGGGATTTTTTCTGACGATCGCAAATAGCGTGAAACGTACATCAATCAAACTAAATGTGTTAAATCAATCCAAATAAATATGTTAGATCTGTCACTGATATTGAGCACTTTCCAAATAAGTACCGCGCATATATAATATATAAAATTGCATATATATATATATATATATATATATATATATATATATATATATATATATATGTGTGTGTGTGTGTGTGTGTGTGTGTGTAAAGGAAGGAATGGATTAATTTTTTTATTAATCCGACAGATTGTTATTATTTAAAAGTTATTGTTATTAGATACTCATATCTAAGTACGCTCTCAGTTTATTTATTTAACAGTATATTTATTTATAAAAAAATACAAAGAAGCTAGGAGTATTTTTTTATATTTTTATTCTGGTTTGAAAATGACATTTTTTCTTTCTTTTAACATTCTCACGCTTTCAGCTTATACATGTCTCGCAAAGTCAGGTCGATCGCGTTTTTTTTGTTAATATGAATTTCTAATGAATACAATGTGGCTTAGTCACTGTTTCAATTATTTCTCAAGAGTTATCAAGGATTGCAAAAGCTTTCCGAAGTATATCTTGTTTAATAATAAATTATACTTTGGAATTACAAGTTTTCTTTTTAAGTATTACTTATTTATTATCGTTTTCCTGAATATTCGAAAAATTATTATTGTAGCAAAGATATCCGCTCTCCAGCAGAAATCGAACCTGCGTTCCCCTAGGGAAA
>OZ010582.1:59295486-59350486 GCA_963932145.1 Acanthosepion lycidas | reverse complement strand
ATAGAAGGGTAAATATTAGGTTATTGCAAAATTAATGTCGGTTTTTGACGTATTTTTTAGGTCAAAAACCGACATTATTTTTGCAACAACCTAATACTTATATAGTGAGAGATATGATCAGATTTGAAATGATAGACACATAGATATGAACAGGCTTTGACCGATAGTTAGTTAGATATGTTAGCAGATAGATAGATAGATAGATAGATAGATAGATCCGAACAGACTGCGTTTTATATATATATATATATATATTATATATAGCTACGAAAAGACATTGTATGATAAGTATACATATATACCTGTATTAGTATATATATATATATATATATATATATATATATATATATATATATATATATATTATGTATGTATATATAATAAAAAGGCTTATGTATGTATATATAATAAAAAGGCTTATGTATGTATATATAATAAAAAGGCTTATGTATGTATATATAATAAAAAGGCTTAAACACTAATATTCCATAGTCAATGGAATGATCATGGAATATTAGTGTTTAAGCCTTGTTATTATACCCTTACTCTGTCCTGGACATTGAGTTCTACCTGATTTCTATCCTCCCGGAATTTTTTATTCAAAAAATATATACATGTGTGTATATGCACCTGTGTATTTTGCATATATATGTGTATATTTACCACTAAAATTATCTATCTATCTATCTATCTATCTATCTATCTATCTATCTATCTATCTATCTATCTATCTATTTATATATATATATATATTTATATATATATGTGTGTGTATGTGTGTTTGTGGGTGCAAATGTATTTAAATAAATAGAAACTGACTAAGAAATATATAGATACATGAGAATATAAGTTGTGTAATAAAAATTAATGCCCATATATATTTTGATAGATACGAACAGACATTGAAATATGTAAATATTTAAAGACACATATAGATATATAAAACGGAGTAAGGGAGATGAACAGATATATAGAACGTTTGATGAAAAGGCATAGATAGTAATAGTTCTTAGATGATAAGATATTTATTTATGAACACTTCATGAAAGATGAGTAGATAGATAGATAGATAGATAGACAGGAACAGAGATAGATAGATAGATAGATAGATAGATAGATAGATAGATAGATAGATAGATAGATAGATAGATAGATAGATAGATTAATCTGAATCACTCATGCATGATTTTTTTCACTATTATATCGAACTATCTCATCTGACGTTTTAGTGATAAAGAAAAAAATGCAGCCGTTACGGAATATACGAAAATGTACACTTACCGGCGCTTGATCTGTAAAAATATAATCAACAGCCTGCCTGTCCTTGTGTCCCTCTGTTTGGTCAAAGGATGAAGCAGTGGTACAATAATTATCCCCCATGAACATGAAAGACAGCCAAATGGCCGAGTCGCTTATAGAAAAAAAGGATTGACTCAGAAAATAACAAAAAAAAAGAGAAGAGAAAAGGAAAAATCCGATCCGTGAAATTCCGTGCTTGAAGTTTACGCCGTGACTACGCGACTGACAATCGACTTGGTTTTCTCACTTGTCTCCAATCGAAGAACGTTCCCGCCTCAACCAGCATTCGCCTTTTATTGTCTGTTTAGGGCCGGACTCTCCTCTGACTAAAGAGTAGAACGTATAGAAAAAGGAGGAGGAGGAGGATGAGGAAGAGGAGGAGGAAGTGGAGGAGAACAATGTACGCGGAGCACGTGTTGGTCGGCGACTACACTGCAAGGGACTCATGCGCTATTCAAAACGGCGGAGCGTGTTCATTTCTTATTGAAATGGGTGTGTTCCTCTTTCATGTATAAAAGCTACGAGGAGGGAAACATTGTTTGCTAAACAATCATTTTATTTGTGTTTTTTTCCTATGATTTACTCCGTTTTTCGTTTCTATTTGGTGGTCTCTTTGCTTTATTTATTTCTGTGTACTTGATAAGTCTCTGCTAATTTAAACGTCTTAAATCGTAGTAAAATAAATAATGTGACGGAGAGGTTTTTCTAGAAGTTGTGCTGCTACTAACTACAGTTTCAGGCAAAAGTCGTAACGTTGATGATCTTCGGAAAGATAGAACGTAAATAAATATTCATCGGCCGTGTTTTATTTTTGCGTTTTCTCTAAGAGTATGGACGCACTCACGCACACACACGGACGCACAGATAACACACGCACGCACGCAAACACACACACACACACACACACATATATATATATCTTAGAAAATTTTCACAACTTATTTTATTGATTTAGCAATACACCATTGAATATGATATTGAATGAGATTGAAAGTAAGAGGAAAACTAAGAGAATTGTAAATAACTAGGATTTTTAATCAGTTTAATAACAACATTAAGAAAACTATCCGTGATTTTGGGACAAGAGACATAATATATCTAGATTATTCAAACAACATGCTTGAATATATATATATATATATATATATATATATATATATATATTTGGTTGGATTGATGTGAGTTTGTGACCTCTGATATTAAGCGCTTTCTAATAAGTACCACGCATATAATATATAAATAATCATATATATATATATATATATATATATATATATATATATATATATATATTTCTTCATTTATATTTATATACACATACTTTTCACACACATATATATATATGTATATATATATATACATATATATATATATGTATATATATATATATATATGTATATATATATATATATATATATATATATATATATATATACATATATATACATATATATACATATATATATATATATATATATATATATATATATTTTTTTTTTTTTTTGTTTCGTCTTTTGGAAGTTCTATCTGATGATCCAGCGTCCTTTAAAAGGGCTCCGGTGAAATAAATTTTTATAATGGAGCCTAAAGTGTTCTCTCTCTCTCTCTCTCTCTCTCTCTCTCTCTCTCTCTATATATATATATATATATATATATATATATATATATATATATATTTTTTTTTTTTTTTTTCGTTTCGTCTTTTGGAAGTTCTATCTGATGATCCAGCGTCCTTTAAAAGGGCTCCGGTGAAATAAATTTTTATAATGGAACCTAAAGTGTTCTCTCTCTCTCTCTCTCTCTCTCTCTCTATATATATATATATATATATATATATATATATATATATATGAGTGTGTGTATATTAGTGTGTTGCACACCTAACGATATTTTTACTGTTGTTTATAAACAATTGTTGCGAAATAAAATCCTTATATTTACATTTAAAATTTTTTCCCAGAGGACGAAACGAAGTTTTCTATTTGTCTTTATATATATATATATATATATATATATAAAAATAAATATGCAATCTCACATTGACTGGTGGTGTTAATTCAAAGGTGCCCGATGCAATATAACAGAGCTGTTAACTATCTATTAATAAATATACATATTATTCCTCACCGGTAGTTACATGCAAAACGCAATGATCAGTAACTGAAGGCATATCATATTGCTTTAAGTAAAAGTTATTTTATTTAATAATCCAAATATTGCTCCTCGGCAGTTATTGAACCTACACCCCTCTCTTTTTTGGAAACCCCAGTCTGATATGACGAATTCGGCATCAATGTATATGCCATTCAGAATAATTGTTATAAAATCTAATGTTGGATTAAAACTAAAATCATTTAATTCCTCATTAGATCATTTCTATCTTGATCTCTGACAAGTTTTTTATAAAGTGGAATATTTTAGATTAATATCTGTTTCTTACTCGTTGTTTATCCTATCATGTTTTCGGATTCCTATCCATATATATATAAATATATATATATATTTAGAAATGCTCAATATGAGGGTTAGTGCGTGTGTAAGTATGAAAGTGTACACCCAGTGGTGACAGAGGGTTTCATGCTTAAACGCAATCTTCACGCCTGGGTGTTGACCTCAGTATCCCCTCATATATATATATATATATATATATATATATATATATATGAGAGAGAGAGAGAGAGAGAAAGATATATATATATATATGAGAGAGAGGGAGAGAAAGAGAGAGAGAGATATATTGTTTAAATTTTATATATTTGTACCCAACTGCGTACTATTAACGATTGATAAAGTGCCGTAAGTTTTGCAAATAAAAACAAAATACAAACTCTGTAGAACGTCTTGAATCGACTTTTGACTGTATTAAGTAAAAAAATCCCACCTTCTGAAATGATAAAAAAGCAAATATTTGTGAATTCTGACAAATGCTGTGTCTTGGAATAGCTCAAATGAATTCTAGCCTACAAATATTGTTAGAAAAATAATTCCGCCCTTATTTTCAAGAACGGGTAAGGCTGTTGATTTTGTGTGCGTCAAAGATATCCACATGGTTTAACCAAGTCTGGCAAAAGATTATAATAATAATAGAAAAAAATCACACAATATTTCGAGTGCCACTGTATGAAGTACTAGTTAAATACCGAGTCTTTTACCAAAACCAATATATCCAAAATATTTCATCAAACGTATACACAAAGTTTTATCTTCTCTGAGAAAAGGTTACAATAATAGAGTGCTCTTGCATTGAAATCACTACCCATAGTTGAAACTCTAATGTAATTAGTATTGTTTTCCGGTTTTTTGAAGCGTGACTGAATTCAAATAAATCCTAGATGTCACCGGTAATCTGTTTTAGTAGCAACATCATCCTTTGCTATGAACACGATAGCGCGATAAGGCTGCTTTGATGCCTATTATAAAATGTGATAATTTTGCTATTATTAATCTACACATGTGTAATTGGTCCTAACCTGGAATCTCGCCTTCAATCACTAATCTACCGCCAGAACATGTGGCTTTTCTACAAATATTTTTAATCGTATTTTTTTCAGATGGGCATTCCTTTCTGGTATCTTGACTTTATAAATTTAAGCGTACAACTAGATTGGCAGTTAAGTTTCATCATTTTAATGTTGAAATGATAAGATGTAACCGTAAATTCTATGCTAACAGTTTCTTCTATCGTACTTCTCGCTTGTGGAACTGTATTCCATCTTCTTGTTATCCAGTCAACTATGATCTTCAAAAAATTAAATGCAATAATAATCGTTATCTTCTTAATTCTTCTCCTTTTATTGTTCTCACTTCTCAGTGTGTTTCTCCTGGTCTTATCATATTACAGTTGAAATCGCTAAATGTAACCGTAAGTTCTATGTTAATATTTTCTTCCCTCGTAATTCTCACTGGTGGAACACTCTTCTGGTTTCTTGCTTTCCATTACACTTTGATCTTCAATTATTTAAATGTAATCGAATTACAATTTTTACAAATTGAATTACAATTTTTTTCTATTTCTGTAATCATTTCACCCTCCAAGTAAAGGGTGTTACGAAGAACGAAAGTGAAAGTGAAAGTGAAAGAAAAGTCTGGGAATACGGAGGATTGAAGAAAATATATAAATGGATTCAAGAAGATAGAAGATGGCAGTTGATGTTGCAATTAAATGTTTATTATCAAGGAAGCCAGGAAATGGAGTGGAGTTCCACAGGTGAGAAGTGCGAGAAAAAACAAAAAAACAAACTGGAGTAGATCTTCTGCCTTCCTAATGTCAGTTTTCCTTTTATTTTGCTCTCTGTTGATGTATGTTTCCTTTTTCTCATATTCTTTCATACACAGTAACCCCTTTCCCCTTAATGGCTTCACTGATTCGGGTTGATTAAAGTGCATAATGTGACTATCTCTGACCTATTCCGATACTCAGACTGCAACCCTTATTTCGTTTACATCTACAGGAGGTGTCGGATAAGCTGAATGATATATTTGCTGTCTATACGTAAGTTTGTATACAAGATTACAATTCCGTTTTGATGCTTGAAGCATAGACACTTTATGAATATGAGCCATGAACACTGTAGATCTACGTCTTATTTTCGAACCTCTATCTTTGACATTTATATGTGGTCATGTATGTATACGTTTATCATATAAGAGATATTATCATATTACTCTAAGTAATGCCCAAGCGATATTACCTATCCGTTTAAATTAAATAATCCCTTGCATCTCGGTGGTTTTATTGCCTTGTTTAGGATTAAATGATTTAAACATGACCCTCATTTAAAACTCTCGTATTTATCCTTGTGAGGAGAGAAAAACAAATGGTAATAACGCCACAAGCTCCTTTATATAGATATACACCTTGCTTTAGTTTGTCTGGCTCAACAACAGTAATCAGGACAGGATTCAAGGCGATAGAATATTAAACATTTCATATCTCTTAAGGCATATTTCAATATGATATATACACGCCGGGGATCTGTTAATGTTTTTGCTTGCGATATACTAAGCGTAGATTTGCCTTAGAGCTGTGCGTAAGAGTGGGCACCCAGTAAGAATCGAACTCAATACTACGTAGGAACGGGTAACTAGCCCACTAACCACAAATTAAAGGAAAGCCGTGCCCACCGTATAGTTTTATAAAAAATGATATGTTAATTAATTTCAAAGATAATGTTAAGGTATATTTTTCAATTGCCGTCTTCGAAAGATGTGGACACCGAGTGGCGACAGTCTGTTTATATTTGGATACTTGGTTTTGCATACGTACAAATGTACATTTTCTAATGCAGTGTGTGCGTGCATCTGTGTTTATACTCGATTGATTAACATATTTTTTACATCTTATCAACCTATTGAAAAAATATTTTTAGAGCGTAAGAATTTTTTTGATATGATAATCATTTAGTGATACAAGTCTTATTAATTAACATATAGATGGGGGAGTATAGGTGGATTCATACCTTTTCCAAGCGTAAATTATTATAGCAAACCCGACTGGATTGAAACTGGGCTCAACAATGAAAAATTCTCTTATACCAAGTGATATTCCCAAGAAGTCACTCATCTAGGTATTAACCAAGGTCGACTTTGCTTTATGTCGGTGATCATTGGATTCGAATCACGGTTTATAAGGAAGGTGACTTCTTGGTGTTAGCAGTCTGGAGAAGGCAATCTCAGCGTGCGGCACATGTAGAAAGTGCCTGGAAACCATACCACGTGGCTGCCATCTGTCATTTCTACAGGTATTTTAACGGCTCTGACGAGCTTTTTCTCCCCAGTGCTACAACATGGATTTCACCGCACTACTAGATTCTCATGGAGGTCCCACCTTTCTACTTTTGAAATGTTTAAATGTAACCGTCACTTCTACTCCAATAGTTTCTTTTCTCGCACTTCTCACCTGTGGAAACCTCTTCCAATTCCTTGCTTCCTTGATAACAAACATTTAAATGTAACATCAATGGCCAACTTATATCTTCTTGAATCCTGTCCATTTATGTATTTTCTTCAATCACCCCTATTCTCAGACATCACTTTCACTTTCACTTTCACTTTCACTTTCATTCTTCAATCTTCTCAGACATCACTTTCACTTTCACCTTCACTTTCATTCCTCGTAATACCCTTTACTTGGAGTGTGGAATGATTAAAAAATTAGGAAAAACTTGTAATTCGATTTGTCGTTTCTAGCCTTCCTTACATATCCACCTAAACATGCACCAGCCGATTAATACATGGCTCGATTACGAGGAAATGCTTTGAAGGTGAGGGGACAACTTTCTCTAAATTAAAGCCACGTACAAGAGTTTGTCGCAAACAATTCTTCACATCCAAACCTGCTTAGTTTTACTTAACGTAAATACAAACTGTTGACTGATAAGCGGCAACAAATCATCGCCAAGAACGGTAAACATACAATCAAATCAAATATAATTGCACTTTATTATTTGGAGAATAAATTTGATGGACACAAACAGAAATTGTTTATGACTCAATCTAATGTTCTTTTCTCAAGATTTTCATAACAGCTCGATTCTCGGTATTTTTGCTCAGGTTCTGATCCTTCTCCCAGCTGCTAGAATCAATACTATCCGTTTCCTTCGTGTGTCATGATTGCTGCAATATTTTCATCTTTGTCTCATAATATTCAAAGTCATTTATTTTACTATAGTATTTACTCTCTCATTTTACAACGACCAACTTCTCACGCTTAAATTATGCCTGTTATATATAAATCAATAATTACGACTACAGGCGTTACTGCCACCTTTTTCCTACATAGTATTTTCCAAGTCTTCGCTGAGATCTACGACACCAGCACACCCTATTACTACTCATATGCAACTCCAGCTTCTGCTACTGCTGCAAACAAAAGACTGGTTCTTTTATGAACGAACTTTTTTTAGCCACGTAATTGTATACTATTGGGATACTGAATGATGCCTTCCGAAAGCAAAACAATATGTTAAGAAACAGGTTTGGTTTGGTTTATTTTGTTTTAGGATATATCAGTCTCAATGGGTTACTTAATGCTGACAAGATTATTAAGATAAGTTTGGTCTAGTTTATTTTGTTTTAGAGCATATCATCCTCAATGGGTTATTTAATGCCGACAATATTTTTAGGATTGGTTTGGTTTGGTTTATTTTCTTTTACAGCATATCAACCTCAATGGGTTATTTAATGCCGGCAAGATTTTTAGGATATGTTCGGTTTGGTTTGGTTTGGTTTAGTTTGGATTGGTTTACTTTCTTCAACAGCATATCAACCTCAATGGGTTATTTAATGCCGGCAAGATTTTTAGGATAGGTTCGGTTTGGTTTGGTTTGGTTTAGTTTGGTTTGGTTTACTTTCTTCAACAGCATATCAACCTCAATGGGTTATTTAATGCCGGCAAGATTTTTAGGATAGGTTCGGTTTGGTTTGGTTTGGTTTAGTTTGGTTTGGTTTACTTTCTTCAACAGCATATCAACCTCAATGGGTTATTTAATGCCGACAAGATTTTTAGGATAGGTTTGTTTGGGTTTATTTTATTTTACGGTATATCAACCTCAATGGGTTATTTAATGCCGACAAGATTTTTAGGATAGGTTTGGTTTATTTTGTTTTACGGCATACCTATAAGTAAATAATAAACAAATTAACAATCTACGAGTTCACACTTGAACACAAGTAATAATAATAATAATAATAATAATAATAATAATAATAATAATAATAATAATCAAAAACAAATAATTAATCAATATACAGTAATTAATGAGTAATCAATAATAAATACTGACTAAAAAAAAGTTAAACGAAAATATACAATAACTAAAAATAATCGCTTTATTATTATAATTCACAATTATTTCTACTCAATAGCGTCTAGAAAAAATTGAAGAAAATCGTGAAGAATCATGATCGCTAACGTCCTGAAGTGACATGGCCGATACAAAAAAGAAGACGACGTCGACAAGTTTTCGCAACTAGTCCAGTAGCGTTTACTGTTGGTAGCCCGCTGTCGGCGTGTTCGTCTCTACAGGCCCACCGGTGGCCGGCTAGGGGGACGCCGGTGGCTGCCACCAAAGGACCGCTGGAGTTGCCATCGGCGCCCTGCCAGCAAGCTACTTGTCTGCAGGGTCTGAATGCTTTTGTCAATTAAATAAAAGACATTTTTTTCACATTTATGTGAATTACAATCACATGACTGTAAAATTGTCTTCAATAATTATGGTACACATGGCAGAACGGAGAAGCCTGTTGTTCGTTGCTTGTAATTTAAAGAAAAAACTTCAAGAGGAATAAAATTGATAAAAAAAAAACTGTTTTAAAAATTATATTAGAAATAAAATTAAAACTATTTTTGGATATTTGAATATTTGAAATATATTTTTATTCATTTCACCCCAAGGAAGGCAATAAAGCAACTAAGGCACAAGGAGTTACTGAGCAATCAGAAAGTAAGTAGATAACGATTGACATTGCATTTGAATTTTTGAAGATCAAAGTTAGCTATAAAGTATAAAACCAGAAAAAGAGTTCCACAGGCAAGAAAGGCTAGAAAAGAAAATTATGTTTACATCTAGCCAATTCAAATGTAAAATGATGAGACCTAACCGCCAATCAAGTACTGCATTTAAATACAGAAAGTCGACTTACAATAGCATAATTTTCATCATTTCCAAGAAAGTATGAATAGTTAAATCTCAGACAAGCTGCATTACGGCAGTGGCATGCCAGGACAGGATCAATAAAATTGCAGATTCGTCCTAGGATTTTATCAAGAATATCTAAATATATAACAAGAGCAGAAGACCATATGTGGCAGCAATGTTCTAAGCATGAACGAATAAGATATATTCTGGTGAGAAAAAATGCCCAGCACGACACAGTAAACCAACTTTCCTAGCAGCAGATCTATCAACTGATTCAATATAATCTTTCCACTTTTTGTCAACAGAGAACATTAATCTGAGAAGGCGCATTGAATCACTCTACTTTAGGTTAGCATCAGCGATACTGATTGAATGAAAAAGGGGATCGCTTAGATAATTAATAGAAAAAAGTTTTATCGGAGGCGTTAAAATTAAAAAGCCTTGATCACTTTTGAGATCAGCTGAGAATTTGATGTTATCAAACCGATCAGACTTGCTATTAAGACAGTCACAGACATAATAAATAGTGTCAACAGAATTGGTTGCTGAAAAATAATTTTTAATTTTGGCCTTCTAATTTGATCCTTTCAAAATATTTTTCCTTATTTTTCATCCTGTAAATCTGTGATAATCTAGGAAAGGTTACTGAATAGAATAATCAAACTAATGTTGGTAATGTACGATAATACTTAGGATATGAACAACACATATAAGATTCACCAACGGCGCGTAGAAGTAGTCAAATGCTAGAAGTGAGTCAAGTGAATTTCACAATGAATCTCCAACTGCAGGATATCTACAAACCGCCCCACGCATTAAGATGTGGCACAAGGCCGAATTAAATGTGGGGTATCCGGGCCCGTAGGCTCAGCCAAAAATTCCCCGTAGACTCCGTATAAAACGGGGTCGGGTAGTTGTTTCCCGAGACGAGATTCTGCGCTTCGATATAGCCTCGTCTGGGGATCCTCTATGCTCAGAGGCAGGGAGTTTGACCAGCGCAACTGGAGACGAATCTCCGACTACATACCAACATACAAGTCTTTAGTACTGTATTTAGGTGAATGGAGAGATACCCATTATCGTCCATAGGTATGCTACAACAAAAATTCAGAATTAACTCTCAAAACAATAAGCAACATGACGAATATAAAGTGGATGGTGTATCCATCATATTGGCAGTGTGAAAATGCTATGTTAGCAATGTTGAGAAAATGTCCCATTGTCCAAACGAAGAGTTAAAAATAATAAATATGTACTATCTGTTATTATCTGCCTTCAAAAATTAGACATATCATTACTCTCCCTAACATCCCATCTTTTGTCCCATTTTACCGAAAGCTTCCTCGTTGCTCACATGACCTGTTCATGGTATTTTCAACATACTTCTGTAAAACAACATGGCTGTTGCCTCAAGTCTCCTCTTCATCTGAGGAAATTATCCGTCATTCCCTGCCATATAGGAAAATTTGTATAAAATAAGAAATTTGCACTTTTTCTTTCTTTCGAATGACTTTTCCGATCTTTTAATAATTTGCTTAGTTTCTGAAAGGCATGAAGAGATTGTCCAGTATTCACTGCCATAGAGGGTATTAGATATTACATAATACACATTTCTTTGATTTCAAGCACATTTCTCACGTTTGTTTTTACAAGAGTTTCTTATCTCTAAATACTTTGCTTAGATTCTGAAAAGCAAGAAGCTATTCTACAGCATTCACTGTCATATAGATGATTAGATATTGCATAGCAATTCAGCAGTCTTAATACTATCTCTTAATACTTTGCTTAGTTTCCGAAAGACGTGAAGAGATCGTCCAGCGTTCATTGCCATATAGGAGATTAGATATTTTGTAGCATTTCAGCACTCTATTGTTTGTTTCTTGCGACGTTTTCCTATCGCTTAATACTTTGCTTAGTTTATGAAAGGCATGAGGAGATTGTCATAGAGAGAAGCCGATATTACATAGTAGTTCAGCATTCTTCACTTTCTTTCTAGCGGAATTCTTCTGTTGGTTAATTCTTTGATTTGGTTTTGTAGGCCACTTTTCGCTATTGAAATGAGCCTTCAGATTTCACTATTACCTCTGTATATTATAAAACATTTCCCAGACATTTTAAATTCTGTACTTGATTTTGGACTGTCTCACTTGCTAAGAAACATAATTCTTTCTTAATATTGACGATTTGTTTCTGGAGTAAATACAAAATTTCGAATCAATGATACGCAGCATCTTTAAATGCAGTAAACAAGTTTTTTTATTGGTATTCCTGGAATAAAATTCGTCCTCTTTGCTGTCAAATAGATTAATCGATTTATTGTTCATTGGTTTGCGATATTTAACGAAACTTTTTTATTATTACACTTGGGAAAAATATGTTTTTCGTAGAAAAAAATATTATCGTCTCTGTTGCATAAGTCGATTGATAGATTTTTACGACATATCAACAATTTGTGGGTTATTTAAAGCCAAAACATATTTTTTGTTGATTGTTAAAATATTGTTTCTGTTGTCAGTGAATACTGCATTTACACACTTTCTGAAGGCAATGTAGTACTGCTGCTCAGATTAGACACGAGGTTCTTTCTCAGGTGCATCTTGCTCCAGCAGAAAGCTTGTGGCTAAATACAAGGAAGCTAATTCTTTGGCCGTATTGTTACCCCCCCCCCAAAAAAAAAAAAAAAAAAAACTTGAGACGAAGTTGTAGCAGTCGGCAAATTTTATTCAGTTGAAAAATTCTAGGCTATAAGCGAGCAAGGAAAATTGAGCTGATGTAAACGGGCATGTACCTTTCTTTTCGCGTCAAGGGCGAGCAGTGTTCTGGTTTAGGCTGACAGGGACCACTATCTTATGGAGTACAAAGCTTCTTATCTCGTCGGATTTCGTCTAAAATTCATCATTCAAAAAGCCAGGTTTGGCTGATCTGGTTCTTAGGAGGTACGCTCCACTCAGCTGACCTTCTTTGTCAAGTCGATAATTGTCAAAAGGATTTCTTTGGGTCCTGTCATTGGATCTAACCAACGCTTTTATCCACTGTGCCATGTATCCATGAGGACATCTGTTTATAAAAGGCGTTGGTTAGATCCAGTGACAGGTCCCAAAGAGTGTGAGTTCAATACCTGGTTAAGGCAGTGGAGAACTTGGAGAGGGGAATTAACAGGAGATAACTGATAACTGGCATCCATTAAAGATGGCACGTGAAACTCGAACAGTCTACCCCAGCGAGCGAAATAAAGGGTTCAGTTCAACATTCCAACCACCTGAAGAAGGTCGAAGCATACAACGGCCAAAACGTTGTAAGAAATATGGCAACAAAGATGAGGACAATAGACGGAATAATGTAAATAGTGTACATAATACCTCATCTCAGAGATATAGACAGATGGTAAAAGAACACATTCATGATATTAATCCTTATATTCTACAATTTCTTTAACCAAACACTATCCCAAAATATAACTTCAACAAAAATACCACATAAAACACACATTCCACGGCCTCTATTGATTATGCTTAGACAAACAAAAGGTGAGTATCATTTCGTATGTATTCAGTTGTGACAGCATATTATATTTTCTATTATTACATAGCTCTAGATAAAATTAAATTTTAGCATTCAGTGATTCATAAAGGCACTGATATGCCGTTAAACAGAGAACTCAATCAATCAATCAGGTGAATGATTAAAATGGTTTTCAGCAAATGAAGACTGTAGGTTATAGTGAGGACCATCCTTCTTCAAACCTCGAGGACTGGGGCTCAGTCGGTTATGTGTCATGCGTAATACACGCTTAGACGATCATGCATCTTTCGACACATGTCTGAGGATTTTTTCCCGCAGAAGGTTGCCATTTCTTTCTGCGGTACACCAGTTGCAATCCAAGGTTATAGAACTCGGTCTGTCATGCTATTTACCCATAGGTGGGGGTGGGGAAAAGAGGATTCATACCTTTACCAAGGGTATTATCATGTAAGTGAATGTAATGGATTCGACTGGAATTCGAACTCGGTTCTCCGGTTCCTCAATCCGAGCCGCTATCCACTACTGTTCCTTATCCTAACCACTCTTATATCAAATCGGAAACGTCTATGAATTTAACATTTTTTTTCTTTTATTAATCATCAAATAAGGAAATATGATTTGTTCCTTATCCTATCATTCTGTGGGGGTTCTAATCCATATTCCATTTACGCACATCATTGGAGCAATCAGTCAAACTCTGATCTACAGGGAAAGGCATAGATAATCATTTACAAAAGACAAATGCTGCTGTTGTGGATTTGGGGGAAGTAATTCAGTCAGTTATATGCCATGCGTAATAGACTCTGAGACGATCATGTATTTTCCGATCATCCGAGGCAGATTTTTTCCCCGCAGTAGCTTGCCTTTTTTTTCTGATGTAGACCAGTTGCCATAGAACCCGATCTGTCCTGCTTTTTACGAATAGCTTGAGAGAAAAAATGATTAATACCTTACCCAAGGTTATTAGCGCGTAAGTGAATGTAATGCATTAGACTGGAATTCGAACTCGTGTCTCCGATTCCTCAATCCAAACTGCTAGCCATTACTCTCCCGTGGGCTACAAAACCGCGAAGAATACTACCAAATAACATAAACCACAATACTTGAGAATTTTCAACAGAGACAGCAGAAGCTACAATGGACAGCAGATACAACTTGAAGAGAATATGATGACATAACCAAGATGTTGATATTCCACAACATTCCGAACAAAAGGAAGGAAACAGTCATCAACACTGGAAAGATCGATAACACTTACTGCACTAAAAATCCTATTTATACTTTTAATAAAATACTTTTAATAAAAAGATTTTATAAATTTCAACGTCTATGGCAAACTCATCATGCCTTTAAATTTGAGGTAAAGCTTACGGCCAATATTGAAGGCAATACAATTATTAATATCTTCAGATAGTGTCAAGATTTCTTTACTAATATTTACTTAATACAAGGTCCAAAGAACCACTGAATGTACAGGATTACTGTATGTTTATGTTTTAGCGTAAGAAAGAGCAAGAAATGAAGTTCTTAGTCGTTATACAGAAAAGATAGCAGCTAGCTCTAGACTTCAAGAGGTCAATATTTAATTAGTTAATTATATTTCACAGTCCAGAGAGGTTAGAATTATAGTGTGCAAAGCAACATTGAAAGTAACCGGAAACCTAATCCTAGAAAGGAGAACAAAGTAAAGGATTACTGTAAATTCGTGGACAATAATTTTTGAATGGCTAAAGGCAAAGCCAAAAACTTAAAATTAGTGGGGCCATCCTTAGAGAACTAGACGTCCTACCGGTATATTTTAGTGCCGAACTCAATATTCATGTAAGCATATGGTAAAGTGTTGATAGCAGACACAAAATTGAAAGTGCAAACATTCTTAGAGAAGGTAGGAAAGGAAAGCGAGAAAGAAGGAGTTAACGTCAATTTTAAGAATACATTATATATCGTTAACAACATGTGGAACAATCTAATATGAGGACCACGAATTGGCGACACCGAGTTCAAACGGGCAAGAAAATTTAAATATCTTGCATATTATAACAGAGAATAGAAAATACGACAGCGAAATCCGAAGGCGCATTGGCATAGCAAAGCAGAGTAATAAGAAACAGAAAAATTGCGTTAGAAACAAAACTGAAGTGTTATGTAATATCAGTCATCCTATTAATATCTAGAAAGTTCCTTAACAGAAAAGGGAAAATGCAACACCGAAATCCGAAAGCGAATTGACATAGCGAAAAGATGCCTCCCAAAAGCTAAGTAGAGTATTAAAAAACACGAAAATTGCGTTAGAAACAAAAATGAATTGTCATTTAATATCACTCCTATTAATATCTAAAAAGTGTCTTCACAAAAGAGGAAAAATGAGACACCAAAATCTGGAAGCGCATTGGCATCGTGAAAGATGTATTTCAAAACTAAGCAGAGTAATAGGAAACAGGAAAATCTCATTAGAATCAGTTGTGAATTGTCATATAATATCAGTCCTATTAATATCTAGAAAGTGTGTCAACAGAAGTGGGAAAATGCGACACTGAAGTCGCGTTTGGATAGCGAAAGTGCTTTTCAAACGCTGAGCAAAGTATTAAGAAACAGAAAAATTTCGCTAGAAACAAGTCCTGAAGAGTTATGTCATATCAGTCTTACTTTTTGGCAGAGAATGTTGGAAAATCTCTTCACTGCTGACTAGGGACCTAATTCAACAGAATTACGGTTCGATAAAAACACGGTTTTCTTGCACATGAAGATTACACTTGTGTTTCGAAAGCTCGGTTATAAGATTATTCTAAAATATTTTTTATATTTGAAACAACCAAGTTTGCGAAAAGTAATTCGAAATTTAGAAAAGTCGATGAATATATTGAATAAATAAAGAATGTCCATCCTTTTAAATTTCTTGTAGAAGAAACACACCCGGTTTGATATTAGCAGATATCTGGTTATGCTTTATCAAGAGTATAGGAATATAAAAAGGAAATACACAGTACTTAATTGCTGTGTCATTTCTAACCTCTTGTATGACTGAATGCTGAAGAATTAAATCAAAGTTGAAGATACTCGAATCGATAGAAATGGGCTTTTTGACAGACTGACGCAGAAATTTACTCGGAGCCCACGAGGAACGAGGAAGTCCGAAAGAGAATGTCAACTCGAAGAACAGATATTGGAATCAGAAAGTAATATTTAAAAGTTCTTAGACATTTAGAAACAAGGCTCGTAAATTTTGAGACACATAGTAAAAGTAAATGAGTAGATCTAAACAAGGAGTAACCTACTTGAAGAATTTTTTTCTGAATAGAAGGTGGGGGAGTGACGTCAAAAAACAATGATATAGAACCAGGCGTTATTTAGAGCAACAACGGAGAGGAGGTTTCTTCTCATAGAGTCGCAGCACCACACCCATCCAAAGGTTTCAAGACCGTTAAGCGTGCATAGAGCTTCAAGATCGGGGCAAACTAGATGATTTTCTATAGTTTGTGGTCAACATCGGTGACATTTCCCCATTTTGGAAGGTTGACGATACAGTTGCTCGAAGGCGATTTATGTATCACTGAAAGGTCTAGGCCTCATTAGAGCTAGTAGAGGTGTATTCTTTAGGACTGACAGAGAGAGAGAGCCTGTGTCCTATGTTAGAGTACTTTTTTTTTCATACGCTTGGAGTACATAAAAGCGTATATAAAAAAATAATGTGTGCGTGAAAATAGACGTACGGACACATTCAATCATACATATATATTGTTACTGAAGGATTTAGTTAAAGAAGGAACTCGAATAAACAGAGATGTGTTCAAACAGACTGTTTCTGAAAATATCAACAGAGCACATTAAGAACGATGGAGTTCGAAAGACTCACGCCATGTGTACGCGGTATTGACCATGGAATATCTCTGAGTGGGCACTGAAAGCCTATCGTCACACTTAAATGTATAAAATGGCAAAAATATAATATCGGAATTTGTTGATATTTTATAATTTTTGCTTCAGACTGGTGGAGATAATTTTCAGAATAATGCGCACCTGTAATAGCAAAAATAAATAAACTGCCAAAGAATACATTAAGAAAATTATGATTTATTCGAATTAATATAAAAATTACGATAGGAAATGAATAACAAGACACAAAAATGTTTTTTTATTTAAATAGAAAATTACTTAAATCCGTCTAGCAAGGACAAAAAATTAGGTAGGATATAAGATACAGGCTGATTTGTCGCGATGAAAAAAGCAACATTGTCGTCCAAAATTTAAGCAATATCTGAACACACCCACACACACACACACATATATATATATATATATATATATATATATATATAGCAAGAATAATACTTTTTTTGCGAGTGAGTATTGCATTAACAATGTTTTGAGAATAACATAGATTTTTACAGAAATATGACTTATTATTTAACCCATAGCTGGAGAGTGTAAATGGATTCATAGCTGCTTTCGCAATATTATTTTCGCGTAAGTGAATGTAACAAACCTAACTAGGATTCGATCTCGTATGGCCAATTCACCATTCCGTATCTCTATCCATGACATCACGCAAGGTTTCTTGTGCGCCGACACTTTAGCGAATACGGATTCTCTGCACGTAACCTATAAAGCTTCACTATAGGAAGACGATCTATCGTTGGACAGAGAACTACTGCTCTTTATACTTTGCAGTTCTTAGGGTTTTTTTTGTTTTTTTTTTCTTTTTCTTAGCAAAATTTTATGAGGCTGGCTTTTGGCATCAAGTGATGCTTACAGCTACAAACGCGGGAAGTTTGGGGAAAAAACCGCATTTATATTGTTGTATTGAGTTTTCTTAATGCAACACACTTATTGTCTTCGCGAAGGGTAGACAAAATGTCTGTAGCCATCTGGCGGAAAATGACCCGTTCCTATCTTGCGTTTAAAAAACGATTTTATAAACATGAGATGATAATGCTTTAATCTTACAGATATACCAAGGTTGATTCATATTATAACTGGGTAGCCCTACCGTCGATTGGTTTCTAATGTGCCTGTGTGTCTCCCAAAACTCATTAGGGTAGTAGATGTACAGATGTGCAGTAGTTGTGTGTCTAGGGCAATTGCTCTCGAACGGTGCCGCGCGTTTTATAGGTACAGTGGAAGAGGATATTAGGTGAGGCGGTATGATTCAAATAGAGTTAAAGATTTAGTAAGTGTTTAAAAAATTCATATGACAAAATTAAATATGATTTCAAAGTTTAAAATTACCAAAGATTACTTTAATTGGATGCATGAGTCCCAGTAGAAATAATTATAAATAATTATTGGCCGATTTTATCATTGTGGTATTTTTTGCAATATATCAACTATTAAGAATACAGTAACAAGGATCTGCGAATTAGAGGAGAGAGTTATCAATGACTTCGGATTGTTGGTTATCTTCTTTGTCTTTTTTTTAATCGTATAAAATTTGATGAGATGCGAGCAAGTTTTCATCCCGAAAATACGGCCCAAAGGGAAAATAGTTTGGGGACCACTTGTCTAGGGAAAGTTACTCTGACGGAGCCAGCTTTTGCGTTGGTTTTAAATTCTGAATTAACCTTCTCCTAGAGGGCCTTGTCTGCTCTTCTATTTAACTCATAGCTGGAGTAAGATACATTCATGCCTTTCCCAAGATCAATAGTACTATTTGAACGAATCACAATCGATGGAGAATTTTCCATGATGTTATTCATTACAATATCTGTGCCTCCGGTTGTTAATGAATTCATTTAATTAACCCATTACTGTGAAGTCATTTAACATTTTATTACAATCAATAAATATGCTATCGTATTTGTTTTTTTAATCGGTATCACACCATGCAAGGCAGTAAGACTACTAAAACACAAGGGGTTACTGGGTATGGCGGAATTAGAAACACCAAGCAACAATGAAGAGCACAAAGAGAAGAGAATAGTCAGTAGATAACGATTAACATTATAAAGTTGGCTGGAAAGCAAGGGGCTGGAAGAGTATTCCACAAGCGAGAAGTTCGAAAGAAGAAACTGTAATCATAGAACTTACGGCTACATCTAGCGACCTCAACTTTAAACTGATGAGATTTCGATGTCAGTCTCGTACTGCTCTTAAATTTAAAAAAACAACAACAACAAAAAAAAAACAGTATGTATCATGGCAAAGAGATCATCCGAATGATTACCATGAAAGTATTCATAGAAAACACACAGGGAGGCAAGCTGACGGCGGTAGGAAAATGACTAAAGCCGATCCACCAGATCAGGACCGATAATATTGTAGATTCGTTTTTGGATCTTATGAAGGAACTCAGGGCAAATAGCAAGGTGCACCGGACCATATGTGGCAGCAATATTTTAAGCATTGATGAAAGTAAGACTTAGAGATATGTAAGATAGATTCTAGAGAGAAAGATTGTGAACCGACTTTCTTAGCAGCTGACCTAGCAATAGATTCAACATAGTCTTTCCATTTCTTTTCATCATAGAACGCGGTCCCGAAAAGGTTTAAGTAGTAACTTTCCTGCAGGTTAGCATCAGCCATGGTGATAGAAGGCAGCAAAGAGTCTCTCGGATGGTTAATGAAAAGAAGTTTAGTTTAAAAAAAAAATTATATCTTTTGCCTCATTTAACAACGGACTTGAGGTCGTTTTTTGTCATTATACTGAAAATACTGTTGGTGTAATATATAACCATGTTCGAATTTGAGTCGGGATTGTTACGTTCACTTCTATGTAAGTACCCTTGGGAAATGTATAAATCCATCTTCTCCCTCCACGTATGGGTTAAATAGTATGGCTCCGATCTGGGAAACTGCAATTTTCAAAAAATTATTCAACCAGTATACACTAGAAAGAGAATAATTGCAGTGAAATATATGTTCTGGCTTGGAATCACCAACAGTTCATTGATAAACAGTATTAAAAAAAAGAAGAAATAAACAAAAACAAACAAAAAAAATAACAAATCTGTGATCAGATTTTTATCATTAGGAAACTGTAAAAGAAATACACATACTCACTTAAGGCGCGTCAACATTGTCTAATGGTTAATAAACTTGTCTCACTAGATCAATTACAAGTGAATAGTGAGTTCGATCCTCACTGTATGCTCTACGCTTTCTGCCTTGTGCTACATCTAAGCTATAATTCTTGTCACGTCGATGGGGTAATGTCTACCAAGCTTGTCTCGTTACAGCAATTGCGACTCAGTAGTGAGCTTGATTTTCACTGAGTGCCTCATATTCTCAATCGTTGGCCACATCTAAGCTAGGCTTCTAAAATCACCATATGTAAGCATTTATGCTGAACGCGTATCCAAGTGTTTAGAATGTTGACACTGTGACCACGAGGCACGGGTTCGAATCCCAACATTGTTGACTTGTCAAAGGATAATCTCGGCTTGGGGTGATGATTCCAGCTGTGATTAGGTGCAAGATTAAATATATTAGAACATTAGATTTCTGGTTCGAATTACACCATTGTCAACTTTTCAAGGAGGTGACTTCTTGACAATATCACAGCTTAATGGTAATAACAATATAAGCCGTTTCCCTATAAGGAAACATTTGGCATTCATTGACCGAGTAGTCAGTACTACTGCCGGTTAAAATGTTTCTCTTTCTCTTTAAATACTTCACAGGAACACATTTTTCTCGAGTCCAGTTGCTGTTATCGCTCTTACCTCTATTGATAGGGATTTCCTTCCTAATTTTCTATTTGAATTTATGTGAAACGTCAACATCTTGATTATATCATTATTTTATATGCGAGTGACATTTGCTATCCATTTTAGTTGTTACTGCTGGTGGTAGTCCTCAAGTGATGTTATTTCTGGTATGCGGTGCAGCAAATTAAAAACATTCCGGGCCCGATCCGGGGTTGCACTCCTGAAATTCATTAATGCGATTGTTGACGGCGAGTTTTGTACGTGACTTTTTAGATGAATTTTTCGTACGATAACGTGGAAATAAATTTAGGAATAATGGAAATTAATTCCGAAATTACCATAAAAAATAATTGTACAGAAAGTAAGGACCTACGTATATCAAATTGTCTTTTAAGTAAGTGGCGACAGAATAATTATCGTTGAAACTATTAAAAGGTAAACTACTTACATTATTCGGACTATTGTCTTCATCTTTGTTGCTATATTTATTACAACGTTTCGGCCTTTGTACGCTGTGGCCTTGTTCAGGTATTTGGAATGTTGAACTGAACCCTTTATTTCGCTCATTGGTGTAGACTGTTCTAGTTCCACGTGCCATGTTTAATGGATGTCAGTTGTCAATTATCTGTTGATTCCCCTCTGAAAGTTCTCCACTGCCTTAACCGGGTATTGAACTCGCACTCTTTGGGTCCAGTCACTGGATCTAACTAACTCGTTTATCCACTATGGATAAAGACGTAAGTTAGATCCAGTGAAATAAAGGGTTCAGTGTGACATGCCAACCACCTGAACAAGGCCGGAGCCTACAACGACCGAAACGTTGTAATAAATATGATGACAAAGATGAGGACAATAGTCCGAATAATGTAAATAGTGTACATAATACCTCGTCTCAGAAATATAGACAGATACTGAAAGGCCGAAACGTTGTAATAAATATGGCGAAAAATATGACGACAATAGTCTGAATAATGTAAATAGTGCACATAATACCTCATCTCAGAAATATAGACAGATACTTTTAATGCAATAATTATATGTAGCGATCAATTTTGAGTTCTTCTGTAGTGTATATTGTAGGCTATTGCATCTGATCCTCCTTATCTATTGTGACGTAGGACCAATGAAGAGCCCCCAGCATGAACTGGCTTAAATGCTGCCCGATAAGGCGTCTTTTAAGCTAGTATAGCAGATAAATTTAATAACTCCATAACCTAACGCTGAACTTATTTATTTTCCACATCATATATTGGTTTCACAACATATCAGCTTTCGTTGTGAATGCGCTTAATTCATTGTTGGAATCGTTGACAGATTAGATATTTCGTCGCACAAAGGTTTTCTTATTTTAGCCACATTATAAATTGAATTGTCATGTTAGCAAAAATAGCACCGGCGATGCAATCCCATACAATCAGCATCGTTCCGTTTAAAAGAGGCAAAGGCTCAGTGAAGCGTTACCTAATAAGAGTTAAGTTTCCCGCAATTCCTAAAAAAATAAAATAAAATAAAATAAAATTATATTTTTGTATTTCACAAAACAGAGACAATATCTTTTTGGGTCCAGTAGATTGCGTTTCGCTTGAGTTGTCCAAGGATGTTCCGGTTCTGATCACGAAATTCTTTGTTTTGGATTTTGCTAATAAATCCATTTTCTCCACGCGTAGAATTTTAAAAATAGCGGTGTATCAGACACTTGAATTCGATTGTCATTGATTTTTCAGAGTTGAATTTTACCAATGATGGGGAAAAGAATCAAACTGAAATATTATCCTTATTAAAAATATTCTCATAACACAGCATTCACTTTGTTTTTATTTTTATTTTTTTGATTTTGCAAGAACATTGGGATGGCAAACAATTTGAATCGGTTTATTAAGTTATTTACTATTTAATAATTGAGGAACATTTGCGGCTGAACCAATGAAAAATTTATGTATGTGTTGAGCGTTATAGAAATGTTTATTTTCATTTTCTGAACATGATCAGTAGATATTCCTATAACTCTAGGTAAATACATAAAAATCCGTATATTCAGCTGAAAATAAAAATGAAAACAACCCTTGATGATGGTTAAAAGTAGAGCCGAAAGCGCTCTGATCTTCAGAACATTCGGCCAATTTTTCACACTTTCTGTCCAAAAAAAGAAAACATTCTACAAACACAACAAAAATTATATTAAACAAGAAAAATGAACCGCTGTACATTTCCTGCCGTTTTTAATGAATTAAATATCGTTATCCCATATATATTAGGTTGGTGCAAAAATGATGTCGTTTTCTCACATATGTGAGAAAACGACATTATTTTTGCACCAACTTAATATACACACTACGGTTCAAACGTTCAAACGCCTGGTAAACTTTTTAAGTTAGCCCCAAAACTAGTTATTTTGTACTTTAAATAAGAGAAAATTATTATGCATGGTTAAAAAACAGAAGTGAGACATGATTTTATTAGAAATTTTATTATTATCAAATGAAAAAAAAAAAGGATTGTATGCTAAAATTTTGCTCTCCTCAAAATATCCTCCTTTAACATTGATTACTGCAGGACAAATTTTTGTATATATATATGCATGTATATATATATATATATATATATATATATATATATATGTATATATATATATATGAAATGTAGTGTATATATATATATATATGTACAAATATGAATTGTAGTATATATATATATATATATATATATATATATATATATATATGAATTGTAGTGTATATATATATATAAATAATATATATATATATATTATGACGTTTTTGACGTTAAAAATACGTCAAAAAACGTCATTATTTTTGCACCAACCTAATATATATATATATATATATATATATATATATATATATATATATATATATATATATATATGAAGAGATATATTGTTAAGATGTGCCATATTTATGGGATAAAGTGCTCAATATCAGATATTGAGCGTGTGTAAATATAAAATTAAACATAGAAGTCAACACTTAGAGGCGACAGGCTGTTTCATGCTAGACACAATCGTCAGCCCTGATGATTGCATCTGGCATGAAACTGACTGTCGCTTCTAAGTGTTGACTTCTATGTTCACTTATATATATATATATATATATATATATATATATATATATATATGAAGAAAAAAACAAAACTTCTCTTAGACGGCGTTATTTTTTTTTAAATTGTAGGTACAGGAATGCTCACGAATATTCATCAAGTTAACGGAAAATGTGGACATGTGAATCAATTCTGTGTCTAATATACGAATTTGAGTAGGTTATCATTTTTTGTTTATATACATACATAATACACACACATATCTATCTATCTATCTATCTATCTATCTATATATATATATATATATATATATATATATATATATATATATATATTTATATATGTATTTATAAGTTAGGTTGTCTTATTTTCATAAAGATTTAGTTGTTTATAAATTCAAATGCCGTTGTGACGCGGTGTACATAGGGCGATCCATTCTAAGGTTGGAGACGCGGGATGCGCAGCGTGTTCCCGCCTTTTTGCGTTCTGGTAGTCTTATATAGCCAAAACGTCTGTAAATTGATTAGAACTCGTCGCCAATCTGGTATTCCGTTTAAATTCAAAGACCTTAGCCATCATCATACAAACAATTACCTTGAAAGTATTTATAGAATTAGCAAACTTGCGGCGGTATGAAAAAAAAACAACAAAAAAACAACTGAATCCGAGACGCCAGAACTAAACCATTAATATTACGGATTCTTCTTTACAGTTTATCAAAGAACTCTATGTAAATAGAAAATGTGGCAGCAATACCGTGGAGTAATAAAAAGCGGCTTGGATTGAGGAATCGGAGAGCTGAGTTCGAATTCCAGTCGAATCCATTACATTAATTTACGTGCTAATGCCCTTGGTAAATTTGTGAATCCTATTCTTCTCGCTCCAGCTATGGGTACATACATAGCAAGACACAAAGAAATCAGCCTCGCCAGTCATGTATCGAAGGATACATGATCGCTTAAGCGTATATCACGCATGGCACATGACTGACTGAATATAGATTCTAGAGGGAAAAATTACTTGGTATGACTCAGTGAATCGTCTTTCTTAGCAGCTGACCTAGAAATGAATGTTTCGATTGATGAATTTTTTTTTCTTATCAGAGAAAACCTAAGGGATTCGAGCCTCTTGATGTTTAGATTTGTTCAAGAAGCATTTTAAGTTTATTGGACGGGTATATTTTGTCTTTGCAGGAATGAATCGGCCTCTCTCCATCACATATGTCTGAATCATAAGTAGTCATGCACAATTATTTGAGAAATAAAATTAATTGTGCTTCTGAATGTGCGTCAATTGACTTTTCTGTTGCGATAATTTTCTGAACCTTTCGCACAAATATGAGAGATCTAATTGTATTAGGACGTTTAGCAGACGTTTTACATATTCTGCTGCTGTCAAAAACATGGTGAGCGGCTTAAAGCTCATTGTAAACGTTGACAACGAAATACTGTGGAATTTACAGGAAGCTGTAACCTTTAAATTCTCTATGCCCTGCCTTGATGGCAATGATTATAGTCTGTCCTTTTATTTACTGAGTTAGCTTGACTTTCGTTATCAATTATCTGAAAATACATTCATTGATTCATTTTCATCATGAGCACGAATGGTTAGAACATTATCATTCATCATGAGACCCGGGTTCGAATCTCACCATGGTCGATTTCTCAGGAAGGAAACTTCCTGATGTTATCCGACTGGGGCGTGCGGCACCTTTGGAAAGTGCCTGAAAAACCAAACCACAATTTGATCCAAGCCTTGTGAGTGAAACTGGGACTCTTGGATGCCGTCGACAGTTGTGCTAGCATGAAGTCACAACTCATCGTGGTCGATGGTTTGAGCGTGGCCTTGTTCAAATTGTTGATCACGTTAGATAACACGCTCTTTAACAGAAACTACAACTAATGTTTGCTCAGTATAGTTGCAGTATAAACTACAGGGGGGCTCTGTGGGTGTTGAATAAACACCAATGCGCCTGAGCAAGCGTTTACAATAGGGATTGGCTATCCACCCTAATAGACGGGTACCTCGAATACGAGTAGCCCGCTATACAGACATACATGCATACGGCTTACCAACTCTTTACACACTATTTAAAACCAGAAAATATTTATAGATTGTAAGATTTTTTTTGTTTGTTTTGGAAATAATAATGTTTTTGGTGATACAATAAAAATGTTTTTAGTGATACAATTCTTACTACTTAAGCCGTAACCGGAAGAAAATTTGTGGATTCATATGTCTCCCAAGGGAATTTGTACGTAAGTGAATACAACGAGCCCAACCAGAATTGGAACTCAGCTTTCTAATTAACAATGTTCAGCCATTATCCGTTACATACCCGCACATCTGATCTGGTTCTTTCAAGGGGTCACCCATCAAGTTACTGACTGACCATGCTCGACGTTGCTTAACTTCAGGCATCGTACAGAACCAGTGTTTCAACATAAGGTTGCAATCCCCTGAACAGAAATGATATTCATAATAAAAAAAAAAAAAAGGTTACATCTTCTAAGAACGGGTTCTCAAAGAAATGAGCAAACCTGATACCAATGGAAGTTATATAAGAAAACTAATATATCCCGCTTCGCTTTGATGTGGCACAAGATAATACATATTGAGCTCTCAGTAAGAATTGATCTCATGATCAACAGGCACTGCTTACTAGCACTTGCCGCTTAGAATAAACTATACTGGTTTTTAAAATGGGATATTGAATCTTTCATCAGTAAATTCTTACGTCTGTAACTTTTCACCAAAGATTTGTCTTGAAAATTGTGCATCTAACGTTCAGTAAAATACGACACTAAAGGCAGAGGGATTTAATAATAGTGTTTGATTTGTTTTTCCTTCGGTAAGTTTGTTTCAACAGAACACGAGCAATATGAATGCAATGATTTTGTTTTTTTATTAAATTTACATGACTATTGCATCTCGGCGTGAAGCGCAAATTGTTTTGATTCGCGGGAATCGATGGAGACGCTCTGAACTATAATTTTCCTGCCAAAAGCGATTCATCTCAACAAACATAATTTGTCTCTTGATTCAGTTAAATTAGACTCACGTATTCGTGGTAATCCGTCAGGGAGAATCACTCGACGCCATCCTATTCTTTCATCATTACTATTTTCACTTTCTCACGCGGCGTTTTCTTTTCTCCGCACTTCTCTCATCTCTTCTTTGTTTATCGGATTCACTCTAGTCGTGTTCTGCTTTGACACTTGTAATGATAAAGCATCGTAATAGTAATCAGGTACTTTCTAGAGTGGTACAAGAAACTGACCATTTTCACGCGTCTTTAGATTCTACGAAGTGTATTCAAGAAAATTTCAGGTTATTACAGAATGTCCTGGTGTCCTCACGCTAAAGAGTCTATGTTTGACTCTTCCGCCTACTATAAGATTATATAAAGAGAGAAGGCCTTGGGAGAACAGTTGTATAGTTTGAATGCTGAGTCAACTGACACACAGTCACTAGTCGCGTAATACACTTCTGTTGTACTTACTGTTTAATATATGATATACCTGTAAAACTCGTTTTGTTATTTCTTTAACTATTTACTTGGTCGCAACACAGACTATTTTATAAAGTTATGTTTAATAATTTCAAAGCATGTAATATTGTAACAAGTCATTTTTCCTATTGATATTTTCTATTTTAGCATTTAATTTTTTTAAGATTGTAATTGAAGCAAGTAAAGCAAGGGAAGCAACTAAAAGACGTGAGTTCCACAGGCGGAAAATGCGTGAAACTGTTGGAGTAGAAGTAGTTGTTACTTTTAACTATTTCACCAGTAAAAGGGTGGGACCTAGATGGCAATCGAGTAGCACGCTTAAATCTATGTAGTTGAGACATCGGGGGAAAAAAAACTTGTCAGAGCAATTGCCATTTTTGTAGAAAAGACAGAGAGGAGTCACGTCAAGTTGGTGTGAAAGTGATTGAAGTCAAGATCGATTACATCGCAGATCCTTCTTTGGAATTTGTCAAGAATCTCGAGATGAATAACAGGGGCAGCAGACCAGATATGACAACAATTTTAAGTGCATGGGCGAATGGCAGATTTGTAAATGTGCAAGATGAACTCTGACTAGAAAAAGAAATCTTTCTGGCACGACACAGTGAACCTACTTTCCTTGCAGTAGATGCAGTTATTTATTCAATGTAGTTGTTCCACTTCAAGTCATTTGAAAACGTGAGGCCAAGAAAACGTAGTGAGACACTCTCCTGGAGCACAGTGAAGTTTCTCTATGGTGGTGAAATGAGAGCAATTCAGATTTGCAAGCATGAAAATTTACAAGGCAATTTCTACTCCAGTTAACGACTGTTTGAAGTTTCATTTCAAGAACAGTGGTCAGGATAACTTTGTTAGCTCTGACAGGTTTTAAATGTTGTAGTCGTTCCACTTCACGTTTCCTATCTTTACAGTCACACGACACTTTTTATCGAGAAAACTGGTCATTTTCCCAAGGAGCTCTGAGTTGCTAACGTTTCACCTCCGTCTCGCATCTCTCACATCCTATCTACAGTCCTTGAATCTCTTTCGCGAGAAGAAAAAAAATAAATGTTTGGTATATACAAGTAAATCCATAAACGGATGGTTTGATTTGTTTTCCATGTCAGCCTAAACTGGTTATTTATTGCCGACAAGATAAAAATCTTGTCGGCAATAAATAACCAGTTTTATTGCCGGTAATACTTTTTTTTCTTCAAAAATATATTGCTGGTAATTTTCTAGTAAAAAATTTTCCTCAAAAATTTCATTGCTGGTATTGAAACTATTTCTACACTTTCATGGTGTTTTGACCCCAGTTTAGGGGTTAACTATTTACCCATAGCTAGGACATTAACAAGTGCTACCACACCGATTCAGGGTGAACCTGGGAACACCAGCAATTAAGAGGTGGTTCCACACTCCTCAAAACCTCTTGATCAGAGACCTTGCTGTCGGACGTAGTTTATCGTCTTACTCTGGACACGGATATAGTTTATCGTCATACCCAGGACGATCCATAAACGGTCTGGAAGATTTCATAGGATTCTGTAGCGTTTTTTCCCAGTTTAGCGCAAAACATTATTGCATAGGGTAAGAATTTTCAAATTGTCTTCATGTCCTGACTGCATTCTGCAAACTCGTTAGCTGTGACGAACAATGTTTAGTAAGGTGTGTTCGAAAAACTGTTCCTTCGTCTACTTTAATCTAGAAAAAGAAAACATGGCAGGTCAGGACAAACTTATTTAATTTTATGAAATTTCGAGAAACTTTTTTTTTTTGTATGGCTTAATGTTAGTTATATGTAGAACTCCTTAGAGAAGTTAAAACACGAATTAGTTTACCAGTTGCTGAAAATCTGCCCAGCATCGTAAAATAGAAATTGCAATAAAACAATAAGACATTATCAAATTAAAAAAAAACAAAAAAAACATTTTAATTGCTTTCATGAATATTAATGTCTTAAGAAAAGCAATTGTCGATGAATAATGAATTGTTTTCATCTTTTTAAAATTTTAGTCAAAATAATTTATAAAGTTTTAAAACTTTTACAATTCTGTATTAATGTGTCGCGGTTAGCAGATGTTGTTATTAAGTAGACACTACACATAATTATCATAAATAGAAAAGCTTGCAACCCTGAGTATTTCAAAAAGAATACGGTGCATTCGAATTTGATTAAATATGATTAACGAATGAACATTAAACAGTACAAATGTATAAAATACCAGAATTTCTTTCTTCTTTTTCTTTGTGTCTCAGTCTCTGATTAAGCTTCAATAAATGTGAAGCATGTTAGATTGATAAACGTTTCCTATTTGTTCATTATCTTATGGTTCTCTCGGATTTCAATACATATTGTATCCCAAGATATATATATATATATATATATATATATATATATATATATATATATATATATATGCTTACGGAGGTGTGGAGGCCTCACACTTATACACTCACCCACACGAATATACATACTTACACACATCATACTCACTCACTCCCTAAGAACCAAATAACACACACACATACACTAAAAAGAGACACATCCTCTCACCAGGTCCAATAAAACTATCAAACTGACCAGAGAATTCGGACCAGCATGTATAATATCTCAAATAACAACTTAAAAGAGACTGTTTGACCACCACATGGAATGTTAAAAGATTCATGTTAAAAAGATAAAAAAAAAAAAAAAAAAAAAAAAAACAAATCAAAACTACAGACAAAAGTTCATTTTCTTCAGCAAAAGACCCATTTCTGTAGTTTACTGCTACCAGCAAGCAGAAATATTTCTCCTCCCGATGATGGCCATTTTGGTCGAAAGTAGTCGAGGAATCTAAATGAAATAATAATAAAAAAAATAACGAAAGAATATTAATCTACAACCTAGATTTTAATTTTTTTATTTTTTTATTGTTCAATATATATATATATATATATATATATATATATATATATATATATATATTATTTATAATTAAGTTAGACTATATTTAATTTAAAAACAGCATTTTCTTAAATAAACTGTATCTATTAAAATAAGGTACAAACAGAAAATATATTAAATAATTGTCGGACTTAATCCATTTCATAATATGTTGTCAATGTTTACGTTAATGTACGTTTCGCGAACAGATATGATCGTTCGGGAAATATCGTCGAAGATTTATTGTTTATAGGCAGTAATTCGGACTTTGCAAACCAGATCAAATGATTGTTTCTACTGGGGCTACAGGTTTGATTCCTACAGGAGAAGCACATATTGTTTATGAAATTTCTCGTACAATCAAGCCAGTAAATATAATTAATAATGTTTATTAAAAAAAAAAAAAAAAAAAAAAAAAAAAACAGAGCAGTTATTTAAATAAATTGTATTTAACAATATAGCTTGATTGGAAAACAACCCGCGAGAAATTCGAGAGAAGAAACTGCTAGCATAAAAATTACGGTTACATCTAGCAATGTCAACTGTAAATGATGAGACCTATCTTCCAATCTAGTACCGCGTTTTAATTCGTAAAATCGAGGTACTCAAGAGCAAGCTCATCAGATTACTATGAAAATATTTATAGAAAAGGCATAGGTAAGTTAGGTTATTAGGGTGAGAACGCGACTGAAACCAGTTTATTGCCTATAAACTTACTGATATTTTCAGGGATCTCTAAAAACACAGTAGAATCACCAGACCAAACCAGACTTACGAACGTGTTAGATAGAGTCTGGCCAGAAAAATGATCTAGCACGAAACAGTTAACAAACATTCATAGAAGCAGTGTTTCACAAAAAACAAGCGCGAAAGAAATTATTAGCGTAGAAATTGCGGTTACATCTAAATGTTTCAATTGTAAAATGGTGAGACCTAGCCGCCAATCTAGTACCGCGTTTAAATTCTTAAAGTCTATACGTTAAAGAGGAAAGTGATATTCATTCTATTTTATACAAACTGTCTTATACTTAAATTTAGCTATCCACAATCACTGGCTCAAACGTAACATAGTATTCCCTGCACCAAAAAAATCATATTTTTACATACCACACTTAATAAAAATAACAACTTTTACAGAGGAAAATTTTACCATGAACATATTTATAGAAAAGACAAAGATACGTTAAAACGATGAGAAAGTAACCAAAGCCCTGATGCCAATACATGACCGATAATATAGCAGATTCTTTTTTTGTATTTTACCTACAGTAAATAGCAGAAGCACTAGACCAAATCGTATAGATTTATTCTTCATGTATCATGTCAGTGTATCTGCGAAAGTTGAAATCGGAAGATAAATTCCTTTAAATTTTCTTTATCTATTAATTATTGCAATTGACAGTTGACGTGTTTCGTTAGGCGCTAATCGTGTTTGTAATTAATTAATGATAGAAATCAGTGTATTAACGTTTTCAGTTTTCTATTTCTCAGACAGGCTAGATTATCATATAAGAATTAAATGGCGTGATCATCAATTAAACTGCTTATCTTGCCCAAAGGAATGGGAAACAATGTTTAATTGAAAGAATTATTGCAACGGAAATAAAATAATATTTATTAGTTTAATAGCAACGGAAATAAAATAATATTTATTAGTTTGATAGCAAGATTCGGAACACTCTGAGACTGAACATATCAACCATAATTTTTCAGAGACATTTTGGATGTAGGTCATGTAAATTGTAATATAGAGCTAATCAAAATAGCTTTGTGATATTAAACACCATTATTATCATTAACATAGAATTAAGAGATCGACTACATTGAAAGCCACGATCACTAACGTACAGAAACCGCAACGCATAAGAAAGATAAATGTCTTCAGAAACAAACGTAAGATATCTATGAAGCTGTCGCAGAAATGTCAGCTATTGGCCGGAGTGCCTCATGAGTGTGGTATTTTGATAGTGATCGTCTTTGTCTGGCTTTTGGATGTGAGTTCAAAACAGCGCGTATTCAACAGAAATTCTCAAGAATTCTGAAGCGTCGATATGTCTCCCACAGCCAGGTTTGCAGCCTTGCTAATACCATTCGCAAAGGGACGCTGAGCCAACATGTGACACGCATTCCTGTGACGCCATTCCTCATCCTGCACATTAGAATCCCAGCTGCCACTCTTAATAAAACGAATACCAAAATTAAACAACCCTTTTCGTTGTTACCGATTGATATAATAGCGTGAGCATCCAGAAAGGACACAGCACGCAACATGTGAAATAGCTAAACACTTATGCAGCATTACATGCTGAACAATTTCGTGAATGCATGAAGACGAAGCTTGAAGTAAACATTTTTTTTTACCTCTCTCGGAATAATGAGAAAAAGGCATATATTGCCTGAGCAACAATGACATTTTTAAAAATAATAATAATTTTTTTGGTACACAGAAGGAAGAAAGAATGTTTAGCAAATTTAACACTCACGGAATACATCCGATCTCGGTGAAACAGATCGAAGTAAGATATATAATGAGGAACTTTGATTAAAGAATCGCAAAGGCTGCGAGATTTTTCACGTTGAATTCGCGCCGTTTTGGACTTATATTCAAAACCCAGACAAAGGTAAACCATCACTGTGAAATTTAGTAAAGCTACTATTTAATATTAGCCCAACTGAAAATTACAAAATATTTTGATCCTGTGATGTACGTTAACGCGAAATGTTACTTCCAGTTTAATCTTCCTAACTGTTTCTTCAGCTCATGTGTTAATCCTTTTTTTTATCAATTCTCGCCAAGTAAGGCGATAACGTCACCTAGACGCAAGGGCGCTACTAGAAGCGAATGAGGAGGAAGAAAAAATCTTTGGAAGAAACCGGAAACAATCCTAAACAAGTAACGGAATAAATATATATACTTGTTCAAAAGACCAGGGGGGGGGGTTAAATCGGGCGATAGGTGAAGCTATCTACCCTCTATTCAGGGAAAAATTAAATAAATAGTAAATGACATTTTAGAGTTTAAGCGGCGATGTGAGAAGTATAGAATTGAAGTAGAGTTTAGAAGGACCCGGAAAATCGAATCCTTAAAGGGAAAAAATAGATATATTTCTACTCCCCGTTCAAAAGTCCGGAGTTGACTGCGAACCGAGCGTTGGGTGGACTTAATTATCCTGTAACAATGACTTCAGCAAAGAAAAACGTTCAATAAATATTACCCTCAACCGATTTACTTTCCCAATGTCGATGAAAGTTATATTTAGCCATCATTTACTCGAATACAGCAGTTGTGACAGTGTGGTAGTCTTGCGATGTTTTGCATGGCGGGAAGCGGCTTTAGTACATGGCGAATATATCTTCCTATGATTGAATCTAAACTTTTTCCATGTATTTCTTTCAAGCAGCATATGAATCAATTTTTCATATAGTAATATGAAAACGAAAGAAAAATGAAAGTAAAACATTAACCAATTTCATCGATAACTTAAAAAAAAAAAAAAACTCAATAAAAAATCTCAATAAAATATTCAGTGGAAATAGTTTGAAACATTTCTGTAGCTTCATCGAAATCCTTACAAATAGAGATAAATCATTAGCACAACAGATACTGGCAAAACAATATACCTGTAACTGCATAACAGTATACGGAAGCCTACTAAACGCTAACTGCTTACAAAACAACATAATATATTAAGCTACAATAACATACAATGGTGATCCATAAAATATATCGGCCTCTAGAAACAGAAACTTTGCAAAGGCAAAGGAAACCTAGAAAAATATGTAAAAACAACAGAAGGCCTCTGGAATCAGAAATTATGCAGTAAAAATTGCATGTAAAATAAGAAAAAACAACACCAGCTAAAAATAACACCTCATAATGATTTAATCTTTGTAAAGGCGAGAAACGTAGCTATGAATATAATGTTATATTGTAGGCATTCATACATTGTTCAACAGTTTAAATGTAGAGGAAGTGATGATATGTGGTATATTAAGGATTTATCTGTTCATTTCTTTTAAAGATTTTTCGTGAAATTTTAGAGCAGGTAAGTATGAATAATTTGCGATGAATATTTCATGCCGTTTTCTCGATTCTTTAATCTGCTTGTCGCTGATTATATAAGGAATGTTGATTTTTTTCATATTTATATCATAAGGATGTTTCTATTTTTGTTAAATGTTTTGCACTGGCAGGTTTAAATATAAATATTATACTGGAAAATCCTCGCTTTTAGTATTATTTATACTTATTTTGAACTTGTTCTCGAATGACGTCTTTGACATACGGCTAATATGGATGTTCGGGGGTGGTGCGTAATGGATAGCTACTCGGAATGAGATATCGGAGAAAGGAGTTCGATTTCCAGTCGGGTTCATATTATATTTCGAAGTGAAAACATTCTTTGGAAACGTATGAATCCTCATGCTCCACGAGCCATAAGTTAAATAGAAGGACGTGTAAGTGGAAAATCATTTTTATTTAAATTGTTTATACAATATTAATTCGCAAAAAAATGATTAAATTCCAAAATTGATAAGGCGTAAGAAATTAAATCCATCCATAAAATGTGGCTGATACAACATTTGATTTCTTGATTATGCTGTTGTTAGAGTTAATATGTATATAAAGTAGTTTAGCGTCGATTTTTCAAGTCGATTGATGTATAGACTTGTGGAGACTATTTACATTATTCGGACTATTGTCCACATCTTTGTCACCATATTTATTTCGGCCGTTGTATACTCCGGCCTTCTTCATGTGGTTGGAATGTCGAACTGAACCCTTTATTTCGCGCGCTGGGGTAGACTGTTCTAGTTCCACGTGCCATGTTTAATGGATGTCACTTAGTTATCTCCTGTTAATTCCCTTCTCCAAGTTCTCCACTGCCTTAACTGGGTATTGAACTCACACTGTTTGGGTCCTGTCAGTTCAATACCCGATTAAGGCAGTGAAGTGCTTGGAGAGGGGAATTAACAGGAGATAACCGATAAGTGACATCCATTAAACATGGCACGTGAAACTAGAACAGTCTACCCCAGCGAGCGAAATAAAGGGTTCAGTTCGACATTCCAACCACCTGAAGAAGGCTGGAGCGTACATTGGCTGAAACATTGTAATAAATATGGTGACAAAGATGAGGACAATATTCCGAATAATGTAAATAGTGTACATAATACCTCATCTCGGAAATATAGATAGATACAGACTTGTGGCGGCTTATAGCTACATATGGCTTATAGGTTTATTGCGTTGTATATACGAGCACCGAAGTCGAATCTGGTCATTACCTAGATGGGGGACTATTTAGGAATACGAGGTGCTGTAAACATATATTTTGGGCGGTATTATGCATAACGACTCTAAATTGGAAATCGGAGAGCTGAGTTCAAATATCAGTCATTCTATTCACTTACAAGCAAATATATATGGGAAAGGTAAGAATACACCTCATCGCCAGCTATAGGTTAAATAGTATGTTTTAGTTCAGTAAATCATTATTTTCTCCAAAAATTCTTACAATCTAAAAAAAAGAATATTTTCTGGATTAACTAAAACGCGAAAGTTTGAAAGCCATAAAAAATCAAACCAGTCGATAACTACATATAACAGTGTAACTGGATGATAAAAAACACTTGTTTAGATATAAAAAGAGCAAATCAATACAATGAACGTCGGTTATAAATGTACGTCGAGATAACATTAAATATACAGGGTGAGTTAACATTAAATTAGTTATGTGTCATGCGTGATACACGCTTAGGCGATCATGTATCTTTCGATACATGACTGACGCAGTAAGTTGGCATGTCTTTCTACGTTATACCAGTTGTCATCCAAGGCTATTTACCCATAGCTGGAAGCAGAGAGAAGAAGAGGATTTATATTTTTCATCAGGGTATTAGCACGTAAGTGAATAGATTCGACTGGAATTCGAACTCGGCTTTACTATTGCTCAGTACGAGCAGCTATCCATTACTCCACTGAGTCTTCTATGAATCAAAATTGTTTCATAATTTTAGATTGTTTCCAATGTGTCTAGATCAGGGCCTCCCAACCTTTTCTCTTTCGTCGCCAACTTTCACAGGGAAAAAATTTTCTAAGCCCCACCCGAATAGTGAGAATTTAAAAGTATACCAAAATTGTTTGCTAAAAGTGTGTTCTGTCTTTCTATGTGCCGTGTTCTTTCGGGACGTAGACGATCATGGCTCTCCACCTTATTCTATCCATTACATATCTCAATACGTTCCTTCCCTCTGCCACCTCCCCCAGACCACGTTGTAGCAGAAGATATCAAAGGGAGGTAACTAATAACGCTGATTTATTCGACTACTGCTGCTGCTACTATCGCATTCAAGAACAAACAAAAGCAAATATGACCATTTATATATATATATATATATATATAGATATATATATATATACATACATATATATATATATATATATATATATATATATATATATATATATATATATATATATATATATATATATATATATATATATATAATTCAGTTTTATGGTTTGGGTTAGCGTTGTAAGTTTTGATAAAAAAACGATTTTTTCTTTATGATTATAAAATTCAGAACAATATATACTGCAGGCAACTAATAAAAATTCAGCAAATATTTTGTTTGTTGTTCTTGGTCTTCCCTCAATTATATTCGAAGAAAAATGTTATTTCGTCTGAATAACTATATGAATGTTAATGACCCTACTCAAAAGCGTAGGAAATACCAAAATATTTGTTGTTTGAAAAGATATTTATAAATTATCTAGGAAATTGACCCACTTATTCCCAGTTAGCCTTCTGTTTTTTTGTTTTTTTTTATATAAAAGGTTCTTTGCATATTATCCTTGAATATTTTTCTGAGTAGAATATGTTTAACACTTAAAAGTCTACATTGCCCACATCATTTCTAATCGCCCACTATTTTCTGTTCAGTTGCTCAATGCCAAACCCAAAAGTTTGAAATCGCCCACTGGTGAGCGATAGAGCCCTGGTTAGGAATTCTTGGTCTAGATGGACAGTCTTATTGAACTCATTCAGCTGTCCTATAGATTGTTCTGTTTTTATCGCTATTCGTTATAGTACGCCATATTGTAATAGTAGTACTTTTGATAGTAAAGGCGATATGCTGTATGATCCTCGATGTAAATTTATTGGGGGAGCCTCAGAAATTAGGATACTTTCTATACATCAAAGTCTACTTTTAGTGTTGTTCTTCGTGACGATTTTGAATCCTATTCCTTTTAATATTCTAAGAGACATGTGTTCAGATTTCAGCTATAGCATCTTATGTTTGTTTTGTAATTCTAAATCCTGACCAGGCATATCGGCTTCAGTCACTTTCTCACGGAGGTGACGCGGCTTTGTATCTACAAAGCAAACAGATGGTGCTATAGCTGTAATCCGAACTCATTTACTGTGATATTGACGGTAGCCATTAGGCTACATCGCACCTTTACATGTCTGGATATATATGTACATAAATGACTAGAAACATCGAGCTAATCCTAAGTAACACGGGGCAACACTTTGCGTCTGACAGTGACATGAATTTTTATGATTATATTGAATCAATTGTGATATGTCCCGCAAAGGGATATATTTGTTCGAAGTAGCAAAGTGCTTTTGGACTACTGTAACCGAGTAGGACAATCTAGCAGGTAATCGTAATGGACTGGTCCTCGTCGTAGTGTTAGGCAATATGCGTAGGCAATATGCGTAGCCAATAGGATTCGTCATGTACCTCCACATCAGTCTGTATTTATGGCTGACACCAGCCAAGCATATTACTGTGAGGGGGAACCCCGGTGTATGCATATTCATTACATCAAATTGCTAGGTCGACTGCTAAGAAGGTTGGTTCAGTCTATCGGGCCAGATAATTTTTCTTGTCTTAATCAATCTTGCACCTTTATAAATCTATCATTGGTCTATGCATTGGATACTGTTGCCATATCCGGTCTGGTGTTCTTACTACACCGGCTAAAATTTTCTAAATAGCAGCATAATTGTCTATCCCACAAAATGTTTAATATCTAAAAAATGTATCCAATCATAAAATGTAAACGAGAACCTAAATCACTAAAAAAGATACTGACCAATGCAAAACTGCAGAATTAAAGAACCTCAGATGAAAAAATGCAACCCGCCATTTTGCAGGGTATGTAAGTACGTATGAATTTCAGTTCGAAGACGGATCAAAATTCAAAATTCAAAATGATTTGTCGTGCGATTCAGAGGATTGAATACACATAATTACATGCGAAGGTTCCCATTAGCATTACATTGGCCAAACCGGCCAGTTACTCCGAATAAGGATGACAGTTCATCGCCAACAAATTAGGGACCCCCACACGAGAAAAAATACCCCTTAGCCAACATCTAGAGGAATGCGGAGGAGAAAATCTGTCAAATTTTAGTATCTCCCCATTCTACCAATGCGACTACAGAAGCACTGAACAAAGGCGGATTAATAAGGAAATATTTTTCCTCAACAAGTTCCAACCCGTACTTAATTCATTCTGCCGGAATCCCCTGACAGGAAACGGCATTTATTAGCCAATTACGCCCAATTGATTTTCATTATTTTCATTAGTACAAAACATAAGAATCAACACGTGGAGATAGAAACAGTTAAAAAGATTTTGAAAAGCTAAGTGAAACCGGTTGAAGTAAAAAAAAGTTAAAAAAAAGGGAAAACAACAAATTATTTTTCTATGACAAAACACTGAAAATTCAATTGTAAGTAACAAAGTTTTAATACTTCTCTCTAAAAATTAATATATTATAAATAAATATCACTGTATTAAATATTAGGTGCCTTTTTTCTAATCCTCATTTTAGTCTATACAGTAAGTTTTTCTACAGAATCTTTCTAACAAAGCAATTGTTTTTGCCTATACATACATACATATATATATATATATATATATATATATATATATATATATATATATATATATATATATATATAGCAAGTTAATAACATTTCTATATTATAGGCCAATCGAAAATATTTTTATCGATTAGATTTATTAGGGAATGTTAATGAACTACCAAATTCCATCAACCTTAAACCTTAACCAATAAGGACGAAAATATTGATTTTTAATTCAATTATTAATCAAATGGACGGTTCATTTAGGAGAAATGACTCCGTTTCCGATTTGATTCAATTAAAACTTTTTCAATCTTTTGTTCTGAGAAGAACTTTTATAATCCACGGATACACTTATTTTATTAATAATTTGGCCCCAAACAAAGAGATAAAGCTACTAAGTCGCGGTGAGGGATTACAGTGAGTAAAACAGTAGTCTTCAGTGAGGAAAAAGTGGGTGTTTTATATACAAACCGTATTACACTGAATTTCAATTTGTTTTTTGACGACTACAGAAAGGGTTTTTCCTATTTAATGATTTGGCTAAGCTTTTAAGACTTTTATCAAACAATGCAATTTTTTTATGCTAATTATTTAATGTGAAAAATTGTTGATTTCGGGAAAAAAACCGTTAACTGCTGCCTATGGTTTAATAATTTTTCATTATTTAGAAACTTAATGATGTGTAGTTTTTCGTGTACGCATAAAGGGCATGGGTCATCCCAGGTTTTACAAGTACTTGTTCTATTTACTATTTTTCATTTTACTTTTGGTGTTTTATTCGTTTCTTTTACATGCCAGAAATATTGAGATAGAGATGTCTGATTTCTATTTTGAAAATTGTTGAAGGAGCTCTTGTGTTGCCTCCATCAAATTTTAAAATTATTGTTGGTTGAGCCTATGTATATCCTATAAGTTTTAGGACTCTCAATGGATGAGATAGTGCATTGGTATACCACGGATTTTGTAAGACATTTATTTTCCAACGGGCAGTCTTCAGGGTTTCTACAATCACATTTTTTTGTTATTTTTATCTAATTTTAGTTTATAAGTTTTATTACTGTTTTGGCATACGTGTTTTTCTAGGATTTTCTTATTATGTCTTTTTATGATTCTTTCTAGATTTTCAGTGCAGCTGTAACTCAATTTTAAGGTGTTTTTGTTAAAGATCTTGCTAAGTTTGCTATTAGTGGGAAAGTGCATTTCCATTAAAGTTAGGAACTTATGGCCTAGTTTGGTACTGACTGTTTGTTTGTACGGATGGGTATACCAGATGTTCTTTCTTTTCCTATTTTTCCTATTATTGGTAGTATCGTTTCTATAGTTTATGTCAGCGTTTTTGTATCCGCTATTTTTCAGGGCTGTGTTATAGAAACTACTGTGTTGGAATATTTCCTTATTTGCTGAGTTCATACTGATTCTTTTCTCTATTGATGTGGGTATATGCTTAATTATAGATGGATGGTGGTTTGACTTAGGGTGTACATACAGGGGATTAGTATTAGCTTTTCTGTAAGGTAGGTGAACGTTGTTCGTTAAGTCTAGGGTTACGTCTAGGAAGTTTACTCTTTTTAATTTAGTGTTGACTATTGTTTTTAAATTTAGTTTTCAGAATTCATTATAAATTATCTTTCTAATGTTTTGAAATCTGTGGAGCTCCTCACTACCATGAGACCGTCATCTCTGTATAGCCTGATGTCCCTTATGTCAAGTTCACGGTGGGCGGTTAGATTGTACAGTATAAATAGACCGACAAGGTCCGAAGATTCTGAAGAGTCTAGAGATCCCATGGTGATGTCAAAATTGTCATTAGTGTTTTTAATCCACTGGTTCCCATTATGGATGAGGACAGATTTCTTTGCACTGAGAAATATGTTTGTTTCTTCCTTAGTTAAGTCAGAATATACTGCAGCAAACTCCAGGGCAGTCGTGAAGAGGTCTTTTGATATTGACTGGTAGTAATCGACAATATCAAATTGAATTAGGGTGCAGTTGGGCTTATTGTCGACGTTGGTAAACCAGTTTATGACTTCTTTGGTGTTAATCCAGAGTGTTAATCCAAGGTGTTTTTAATCCTTTCCAGGATTTTTTGCTGATGTTTCCTATGTCAGGTCTAGTAGGGTTTATCTTTCTGGTAGTGGGGTCTTCCTGAAATCGTATTTGTGGTCCTTAAGAGTGATGTAGCACTCCTTTTCGGCCTAAAAAAATCCCATAGTTTAATAAAAGTCTTAAAAGCTTAGCCAAATCATTAAATAGGAAAACCCCTTTCTGTAGTCGTCAAAAAACAAATTGAAATTCAGTGTAATACGGTTTGTATATAAAACATCCACTTGAATAAACAAATAACGAAAGAGATAATCAGATGGACAATAATAAAACACAATCCTCCCGACACGTTAGGACTTGTAGGCGCGCCATAAAAACATCCCTCACTTGGAACTAACTAGAGGATGACCGCCAACATTAGCCTTGAAACCCACCCAACCTGAGTAAAACCTCTCAGAAGATGATGAATCTATAGATAAGAATTAACTCTCTGACCACTTAACGAAAAAAACTCGCCTAGCCACTCCCACAATAACGAATGTTATAACGAACCATGCCTAAAAACACACGTAAACCAAGAGATAGCTTATTCCTAGAATTTCGCTTGAAGATGAAACGGGACTAAACACCTCAATTCAACTTAATTTTAATAATTATCTGGATGGTTTCGGCTCTCGTTTCTGAAACATGAGAACTCTTATGTAGCGAAGGAATCATAATTTTAGACAAAAATATTATAATATAAGCTATACTTCTGTATGGAGCACTGTCTTCTTAAAATTAAAAACAAAAATACCAAGGAACTCCGTATTATCCACCCAACGTGTTCTTTTCTATTTTCTGCATACCTGCGCACTTATACTTATATATATATATATATATATATATATATATATATATATATATATATATATATATAAAGAGAGAGAGAGAGAGAGAAATACGTCCACACATACACACACGCACACACACACACACACACACACACACATATATATATATATATATATATATATATAAAAACATACACACACACACATACACACACACACACACACACACACACACATATATATATATATATATATATATATATATATATATTTATGGACTTATTTATCAGCAATATATCGTGGTATGCTTAAGCTTATAAATCTACTCTGGTCGGGTCTGGTTTGGTACTTAGAATAATGATTTTTGCAGATACAGGTTTCACTCTTTAACCCATAGTTGGTAGGTGGAGATACGAAGTGTATTTGCGCTTAAGGGATTGTAAAGAATCTGATTGGGATTCGAAATCACCTTTCATATTTCTCAGTCGCTATCAATTACACCACCCGCACATTAAGAGAACAATTATTGAATACCACCTCCAAGCTACGTTTAGAAAAAATATGTTAGGACACTTTGATGTGGAGTAATGGTTAGCATGATTGTTTTGGTAGAGCAATTAGGATTGCGTAGTGAGTTCAGTCCTTACTGGGTGCTCCATACTTTTCGCCTTGTGCCACATCTATGCTACGCTTAGTAACTCATTTCAGGCACTTCGATGTTTTATAATGGTTAGCTTTCTTGCGAGTTCAATTACGACTGAGTAGTCAATTCGATCGTCATAGGGTCCTCCATATTTTAGGCCTTGTGCCACATCTAATGTAGTAAATCGCTATATATAGCCTTCGCAGAACTAAATAGAATATCTATAAAATTTGAAATTGGTTGTTTAAAAACCCCATCGTATTAACGTTGTGATAATGGCCCACGGTGTTAACGGAGGGTTAATGAAAGTAAAAATAACAAGAATTCTGGACACGAAATCAACTCATCGGATGTTGAAGAGCCAAGGGGGTCAATTAAGTCATTACAGGCTTATGAACACATTGTTGACTCTAATCTCGTTTATTAAAAAAATACAAAAAAAAAAAATAATGTCGGTTAATGAGAAGGAGTCGATAAATAAAACAAAAAACAAATAAAAAAACAAACAAACAAAAAACGTCTTTCTTTCTGCATGAATTGAAGAAAGCGATTTTTTTTTTTTTCAATATTTGATCCGAAGCAATTAAAATTCCGGGAAAATGTCCGAAATAATGAGCAATTTCTTAATGAATGTCGGCTTGAAATACGAGAATAAAACGAACAAAAATAGCGCTTGATTAATGAAAATAGTAATTTAATTTTTCGCCTCTTTGTGCGTGTTTGCGATTTAGCCGCCTGTCTCTCCCTGACACTTCCCTGACCCGTGCCTCTCCTTCTGCCTCTGACAAGAATAGTGACATCATCAATTTCGGCTGTTGATTATTTCACCGATTGAATCTCGTTAATATTTCGTGAGATGATACAGGCCTGAAAAAATGAAGTCGAGCATTATTAATCATTTAACCCCAAGCAAGGCAATAAAGCCACTAAGACGTGATCGGGAAAGAATATGAGAAGAGAAAGCAGAGAAAAAGAAATGACACTCATGGGGGTATGTTGAAGGTACGTAGGACAGAGAAAAACCACAAATAACCTACCGAACAAACTTGTGTAAATAATGGTCCAGATATATCTGTACACTGTCTTGGATAACGATAAATGTGTATGTGCAGAACAAGGCTTAGACGAGATAACAAAATACAAGCATTGCTAAGAGCCACAAAGAAGGGGAAGTTGTGGAGAACCGTTGTCGCTCACACCCTGAAAGAAAACGGTACACAGAAGAAGAAATCCAATTGTGCTGGTTAGCAAACGAAGAAGGACAACTACAGAACTTTCACATAGTTTGAATCATTTAAACCCAAGCAACTAAGACGCAAGTGGTAACTAATTGTGAGAGAATATAAGATAAAAAAAGAGAGAAATTAGACACTCTCGGAGTATGTTGAAAGCAAGACGGACAAAAAAGCAACGAATGGCGATCCTAACATGCTTGTGTAAATGGTTGGCTGAACAGGGCCTAGAAAATGACTAATATACAATCATTGCTAAGAACTACAAAGAACAGGAAGTTGTGAAGAACCATGATCGCTCACGCCCTGAAGGTACTCGATACAAAAGTGAAGTAAAAGTAGAAGAGAAATGATACTGTTCGTGACAGACACAGGAGGAAAACTACAGAACTTTAACATTTTTTAATCATTTCACCTCAAGGAAGGCAATAAATCCACTAAGACGCAAGAGGTTACTGAGCGTGCAAGAATATGAGTAAAAGTAGAACATTAAAAGAATAGGGATTTAAGAAAACAGATGACAACGATATTGCATTTAAATTTTGGAAGATCAAAGTTGACTGGCAAGTGATTTCCACAAGCGAGACTTGCGAGAGAGGAAACTGTTAACATGGAAGTTACGGTTATATCTAGCCATTTGAACCGTAATATGATGAGACCTTGGCATCAATATAGTAATGAGTTTAAATTCATAAGATCAAGGTACCAAGATGGCATGTTCAGAACGACTAACATGAAAATATTTATAGAAAGAGGGCAATCCCTAGTAAAATTACGCAACTTATAAATGGAATTCTTGGGTGTGCTGCTGACTTCGAGGCTTTTCGAGGCATGGACACATGGCACAGTGGATAAAAGCGTTATTTACATCCACTGACAGGACCCAGAGTGTGTGAGTACAATACCCGTTTAAGGCAGTGGAGAACTTGGTGAGGGGAATTAAAAGGAGATAACTGATAACTGACATCCATTAGACATGGCACGTGGAACTAGAACAGTCTACACCAGGGAGCGAAATAAAGGGTTCCGTTCGATATTCCAACCACCTGAAGAAGGCCGGAGCGTACAACGGCCAAAACGTTGTAATGAATGTGGTGACAAAGACGAGGACAATATTCCGAATAATGTAAATAATAACTAGTGTATATATATATATATATATATATATATATATATATATATATATATATATATATATATATATATATATATATATATATATATATATATATATATATATATAGTAATTTACTAAGCGAAGATTATTTGTAGCGCAAGGTTGAAAATATGAGGCAACTAGTAAGGATCGAACCCACTACTCAGCCGTCAATGATTTAGTGAAACAAGCTTGCTAAGTATTACACTCCGTCGAAGTGCCCTTCCAGTGTATAGATATATATCTAGTCTACTTTGGTAAGTTTTCACTGTTCAGCCTGGATAGAGTTCAAAGGCTTTGTCACTAATAAATTATTTTCTACGCTGCAACCTCTTTCCCACGGACGAAATGATGCTCGACTTTCACCGCTGTTTCGATGAGATATTTTCCACCTTCAGGTTTAATATTCTTATAATGTGTTTTACTGATTAAATGCTTTATTCTTTTTTAACTATTTCTGACAAAATTTTCTGAGATCGGGGAATTTCTTTCCTAGAAAGTCAAACAAAATATAGCACGAACTTATCAGATATTTTTCAAAGACGTTCATCGTAAGAGACCTAGCATATATATACAACTAAAACAATAGAGTTCATTTTATTTTTTTTACAGTGAGGCTCGCCTTGTACAAGGCCTTGGAACAACTGGAGGTAGAGGGTTACAATTTATAAGAATAGGAGAGGAAGATAAAGGGTTAACCCTAGACTTGAACAGGTTAAGTTTGTAGTGATCGAGGAAACATCCTATAGGGAATCGGTTTCACAGAGCAGTGGTTCATATTAAGAAGCTGTTCAAGTGAAACTTTCTTCTCGCCGATAGACTACGGATGGAATGTGGGTGGTTTGATATAATGTAAGTGGCACGGCAGGTCCTAGCCGTTAAGTAGAGATAGAACAGTGATAGACTTACTACATCCCGCCTTTAAGAGAGAGGATAGAGGGTGGAAAATAATTTGTCACTGACAAGGACTCGGAGACACATTTGAACACTATCGAGACTGGAAAGTGATGCCTTGGGTAGCTCCCGCCAAAATATAACAACAGTACTCCATTCTCGGCCTAATCTGGCTCTTGTAAAAGTAGAGCATAGCATGGTGTTTCGGGTACTTACTGGGGCGGTACAGGGAGCCAACTATTTTTTTTGCTTCTTTAGCGATGTGTCGTTTCTACGAGTTCCATTTGAGGTCAAGTGTGAGTTTAAGGCTCAATAAATAGTCTTTCAAGGTACGGAGCCTCCTCGGGGAGTACTCGTTCATCGTGACTGGCGGTAGTTCGGGGTCCGACTCTCGATTGTTCGGGATCCGACTGACAATGATGGAATGTAACGAGTTTTTTTTAGAGGTATTGAATGTAACCACCCCATTCTACTGAGAGGTTAGTGATAGATCAGGTGGGAGATCAGCTATTAAACTTTGATCATCAAGGGTTTTAGATGCGCACCTGTATATCGACGTATCATCGGTATACATGTTTACAAATCATCTGAGTATATTTTAATTAAAAGATACATTCCAATTAAAAGAGAATTGTGTTTATTAGGAATAAATTGTGTCGCGAGTGCGTTCATTTCGTAGTCTTCTACAGTTGATTTACTAACAGCATCACATAAAGTGATTTTTTTGCTTCTTTAGCGATGTGTCGTTTCTACGAGTTCCATTTGAGGTCAAGTGTGAGTTTAAGGCTCAATAAATAGTCTTTCAAGGTACGGAGCCTCCTCGGGGAGTACTCGTTCATCGTGACTGGCGGTAGTTCGGGGTCCGACTCTCGATTGTTCGGGATCCGACTGACAATGATGGAATGTAACGAGTTTTTTTTAGAGGTATTGAATGTAACCACCCCATTCTACTGAGAGGTTAGTGATAGATCAGGTGGGAGATCAGCTATTAAACTTTGATCATCAAGGGTTTTAGATGCGCACCTGTATATCGACGTATCATCGGTATACATGTTTACAAATCATCTGAGTATATTTTAATTAAAAGATACATTCCAATTAAAAGAGAATTGTGTTTATTAGGAATAAATTGTGTCGCGAGTGCGTTCATTTCGTAGTCTTCTACAGTTGATTTACTAACAGCATCACATAAAGTACACCTTTTCCTCACAAAATTACAACTAGAATCACTTTGAAAAACGGTATTCTTTTTATATTTGCCGCCACCGTTCAAAATATAGACGACCATTCCTCACCACATCTTATGTGACCATTAGCAATTTTCCTTTTTTTTTAAGGCGCACATTTCCGTTCAGCTATTCATTCAACATCACCTTCAACCTCGCTATGGTTGATCGGAACTCTACTGACAGTCCCTTTCCACACTGTTAGATCCTGCATTGCTATACCCAGATCCCCAATGCTCAACCGTAAGTCCCGAGCTATGGCGCCTGGGAAAGTCAATTGTCGTGAGAAATCACTTCCAGAAGGATAACATAGGAACACAGATGAGACGATTTCCCTGTCCGCTCGGAGGCAGTGGCCGGCAAAATATAATCGTTTTTTGTTGTTGTTTTTTTAGCGTAAGAGAGATTGGTCTCAGACCTTGTTATGGGGCCCACCCCTTTTTCATACAAGTGGACGCGACCAATGTGTACTTGTACTGCTGCCGGTGAATACCTAAGTAGAGTGAGTAACAGAGATACACTGTGACAGTGATACAGTGAGAGAATAAGAGTGTGAGGCAACCGCTTTGTAGGATTCACAGTTGCGAGCACGTAGACTCAGAAAGAAGTCATACTTCGATACTGAATTTCCCAGATTGTATATATATATATTGTTATTGCTACTAACCGCATTTCTGGATCTACTAACCATATTACCAATTGTATTATTACGTCAATACATTTATTTTCTCTATTTCATTCCTGCGTTTGTCATTTATTTTGAGACCGGATTTCATCCCGGAATCCACAACAGTGTTACATTTTTTTGTATATATATATATATATAACTAGTGAGTTAGCTCAAATGACTTAACTCACTTTATAGTCCACCAATAGAAGGTTAACCAATCAGAAGACGTAGAACATTCAATCTGTCGTGTATAAAGGCGACCATTTTTGTTCACTCTACCCGAATGTCTAGTTCCAGCTTGTCAGGCGAAGAGAAACAGAAGGACGAACTACGCTCTGCTACTTTTACCAAAATATCCACTGCTAACCTGAACAACGCTTTCCTACTGTCTTCGAAATATTCACTGCTAACCTCTGGATTCTATACTCGATGACGACCGTCATTATGAATAACAAACAGTTCTTTTTAAATTGTGTTAAGCGTTGCATGGGATCTCTAAATGATCTTTGGGGTTTTTCTAAGTAGATTTCTATATGTTCCATCCAGTCGTCTTTCAAGACGAGCAGATAATGTTCAAGTTTCTGATCCATACATTAGGACTGGTTAAATAAATGTCTGAAAGGTTTGGACTTTTAAGGACGATGGAAGGTTCGGGCGCCAAATGTCGTGAAGTTTGTTCTACGCATCCCATGCAAGAGTTTTATGGATATTGAAGTCTTTTTGGAAGTCTATTATTTGAGATCCAAGGTATTTGAAGTCCTCAACTTTTTTGATGGATGTTGTTATTGAGTGACTTCAACTTGAATGGTTCAGGGGAGGTTGCGATATATTTTGTCTTAGTCACATTCATTCATGCAAACTTGTCAAGTAAACTGGCTCTCTGCTTCTCCCTATCTGTCTTGTCCTCGATATACCTTTAAGTTTTCCAAGCCCCACTTCCTCATTACGTACCCATGTAATTTACCTCTTTTCCTCACAAAATTACAACTAGAATTACATGGAAAAACGATCTCTTGTTTTATATCTGCCACGCCCATTCAAGCTATAGACGAACATGCCTCTCCACAACTTCTTATCCCTTGCGGCTCATAGCAGTTTTTCTCCTTTTGCTAAGGGTCTCGATTTCCTTCATCCATACAGAGAAGGTTGTTAGGTATTGACTCATTGTTTTTCCCTATTTTTCTTGCCCTCAAATGCCCCGAAAGAGTTAAGTATTCCAGACTTTCTTTCCTCTTATATGTCCAAGGAATTTCAGCTGTTTTTTCCTGATTTTGTTGCCATTATATTTAAAACGTTCTATTTTCTTGCTCACTCCATCCAGGGAATTCCCAGTATCCTACTGTAGAACCACGTTTCTGCCGCCTCTAGTTTTGTTTTGTCGTTCTCGGTAATCTGTCCAACATTCATACGATGCGTTTAGGTATTCATCAATCCACCCACGAGGATCGAATGTGGCACAAGGCCGTTTTAATGTGGGTATCCTCGAGCCCGTAGGCTCGGCCAAAAATATGGCTTTTCTGAACCCGCCTAGACGGGTTCAAGGCCTGTCAACCTCCCCGAACGAAACCTTGCCCTTCGGCAAAGCCTCATCCGGGTTCCCCTCTGCTAATGCAGAGAGTTCGACAGTCGCCGAGAGTCTGTCTCTCGGTCTCCCAAGACGATGGGTTTCATCACCCTTTTCTTTGTTTCTAACGATTTTTCCCGCTTATTGGGGACCTTGCTTAGCTTTAGAATGCTTCTTTTATTTGTCCAGTGAATATTCGGATCTCGGCGTCGCATTTTCGATCTTCTTTTAACACTCTTTCCAGATATTTGAACTAAAGCACCAGCTGGACGTTTAAATCTCCAATTCAGTACTCGTATCTTTTGGTTTTTCTCACCTGCTTATGACCACACTTTCTGTCTGTTTGCAGTTGATGCATAGCCCTTCTTTTTCGTTTTCTTCTACCACCTCGAGGTTAGGGCCACATCACGTTGACACACCCGTTCTCGTAAGATCATGAAAGTTAAGCAACGTCGAAATTGGTCAGTGCCTAGATGGGTGATCGCTTAGGAATCCCAGGTGTTGCAAGTTTAGATGTGCGGGTGGTGTGATGGATAGTATTTGGAATTGTGAATTGAAGAGGCGAGTTCCATTTCCAGTTGGGCTCCTTATATTTATTCATGCACAAATACAATCAGGTATGAATGCAACTCTTCTCCCCCTAGCTATGGGTTAATTAGGAATATATGTATCATTATATCATTATTATCTAAAAAAAACCTTACAATCTAAAAATATTTTCTAGCTTTAAAAAACCTGTAAATAAACCATAAAAAAAGAATCGATCAATGAATCAATTGAATTACGATTAACCACATAAGCATGTCTTTTAGATTTATTTAAAGTGTCTGCAATATAAATGTCTAGAAACTAATGTGACCACAAAGTGAGAGATCAGTTTATGTATTGATTTTAATATACAATTGATCCCCCAAATTTTATATCTTCATTATACTTTTTGTTTTTTATCAAATTTTGATTAGGTATGAATCCACTTCTCTCCCCATGTATGGGTTAATTAATCTTACAATCTAAACATATTTCCTGGCTTGAAATATTCTGTAAAGGGTTGTTAAACTGTAAAAAAACGAATCAGTCAACTCAAATCTCCCAATCAGTCTTGTAGTATTTTGCTTTCCGAGTCGGCCATCAACACAGTTAACGTTGGCTATGTTTAAAATTTACATACATCGGAAGTCAAAATTTAAATGTTGAGTGTCTTTATGTCTTCAACGTTGGGCTGTAAACTCTAACCGATTTTTTTTTTATTGTATTACCGGAAATTTTATTTCTTTTTATTGACGCGAGATCGATAGCAACAATGAAGCTGTCATTTTGGCTAAACATATTCCTTCTCGGAAGGAAAACGCTTCAGTAATCAATTGTCAATTTTATCACTTATATTTATTTCACGCACACACACTCACACACACACACACACACACACACACACACACAGCTATCCCATAATGACTAGATTCCATCAGCGATATAACACATGCGCAAAAAAAAAAATCCCCTCAAAATGTTCAACTTCCTTTTAATTTTCGTTGAGAAAAGATACATTCATGTCCTCAAAAACAATTTTAATATCTTTTTTTGTCGTGCTTCTCTTTTGTCTGAAGCCCTACTATTATAAAGTACATCTATTAATCTTTTTATCACCGTCCTACTTTGTGTTTCTTTCTTTCTTTCTCATTCTCTCTCACTTCTCTCTCTCTCTCTATCTCTCTCTCTCTCTCTCTTTCAATATATATATATATATATATATATATATATATATATATATATAATAATGGACTCTCTCCCGCCGGTTTCGACGTATGAGGATCTGCCAGCTTATTGATTCAGTTATGAAAGTATATGCGATAATCTTAAGTGGAATTTAAGACCCGCTAGTGATTTACAAAAGAGGCCACATATGGAGCAAGTGTGACGATTGTGAAATCAGATCACTGTTAGATCGATTGACATTTTAGATCTTGCTCTCCCTTCTTGAAGATGATTCAGACAAGCAGATTGAAAATTACTGAGTCCACTAAAACACGTTGATCTCCATTCTACCCGCTCCAAAGCTAAGTGCTCAAGGGTGTTATGTCGTATATTAACTGCTGACAAGTTGCTTTTCAGCTTGTCTTTGTATCTTAGCAATGGGCGTTCTACATTCCTGTAGCCCTGATCTAACTGGCTGTACATTAGGTTCTTGGGTATCCTGTCATATATATATATATATATATATATATATATATATATATATATATATATATATATATATATATATACAGTGCTGTTCGATAAAAGTGACTCACCTGATTTTTTTTACTAAATGTTCTCTTCTCCAATAAAACGAAAGTTGAACTAAATTCAAAGGATAAGCGATCTAAAATCCGAAGAAGAAACTAATAGTGCATTATAAAGTACAGACTTTCGAGAAAGCAGTTGAGCATCATGCTCCATAAGTTTTCTATGTGGTTGAGGTGAGGAGATTGGGGCGGCCATGTCATAATACTCACCCGCTTCTCATCAAAGTATTCCTTCATCAATTTTGATTTGTGACAGCAAGCATTATCTTGCATAAATATGAGCTTGGTGTGGTCGATTTGCAACCTTTCAGCAGAAGGTAGCAGACAAGACACTAAAATTCTCTTGTACTGCTCGCTCCTGAGTGTCTTTTCAATAGGTTTTAAGAAACCAGTTCCATGAAAAGAAAAGCATCCCCGGAACATTATACTGAACGGATTCTTGATAGTACTTACTGCTAAATTCAAAGAGCTTTCAAAGCTTCTTCTTCAGATTTTAGATTGCTTATCCTATCTTTATATAGAATAGAATCTAACGAGATGTTAATAACTGTTTATACGTGCGACAGTATGCATATACAGGTAAGCAAATAAGTTATTTATGGTGCAAACAAAAAAGTGCTCAGTGTAGTTATACAGAGCTATAAATTCTATTAATAAATGCACATATAGCTATACTTGCCGCCAATATAGAACTGCACTTACATTAATAAAGTCTACGTATCATAGAGAAATAGCCCATCAGGACAATGACCATGGAAGTATTTGTAAAAAAAAATAAAAAAAATGGACAGGGAAGACATTTTACGGTGGTAGGAAAATGATTGAAGCCGAGATGTCAGGTCAAGAACAATAAATTTCATAATTAATATTATGCAGAAATATATTGTATAAATTATTATTATTATTATTATTATTATTATTATTATTATTATTATTATTATTCCTTTACTTTCTGGATCCCAACCAGAGACCTAAGGTCAGAAATGGCATCATTGAGCAATTTAAAAAGAAAAAAGAGGAAAGTCCTTCGTAAGGTGTGGGCTGTACTCGAGAGAAAAATTCTTTGCATTTCCTATAAGGCATGAACTTCCAGGAATCCCATCAATTAATCTATTGGGATATTTTCCAACCAATCCGAGGGCTCCAACTAAAAAAGGGTTGTTCATGTTCCCATGTGCAAGATTTTTGAGTTTTTAATTACAAGGTCCTTGTATTTTGATAGCTTTTTGAAGATCTTCAGAGATACATTGCAGCCCGCAGTAACTGCCATGTCAATAAGAAGGTACATTTTGTGTTCGCAGTCTCTAATCACGATGACTGGACGATTAGCTTTGTTTTTTCAGTGTGTATTGAGATTATTATTATTATCATTATTATTATCATTATTATTATTATTATTATTATTATTATTATTATTATTATTATTATTGTTGTTGCTGTTGTTGATGATGATATTATTATTATTATTATCGTTGTTGTTGTTGATAATGATATTATTATTATTATTATTATTATTATTATTATTGTTGTTGTTGTTGTTGCTGTTGTTGATGATATTATTATTATTATCAATATTGTTGTTGTTGTTGTTGTTATTGATGATGATATTATTATTATTATTATTATTGTTGGTGTTGTTGTTGCTGTTGTTGATGATGATATTATTATTATTATTATTATTATTATTATTGTTGTTGTTGTTGTTGCTGTTGATGATGATATTATTATTGTTGTTGTTGTGGTTGTTGATGATGATATTATTATTATTATTGTTATTGTTGTTGTTGCTGTTGTTGATGATGATGATATTATTATTATTATTGTTGTTGTTGTTGTTGTTGCTGTTGTTGATGATGATATTATTATTATTATTATCATTATTGTTGTTGTTGTTGTTGTTGCTGTTGTTGATGATGATATTATTATTATTATTGTTGTTGTTGTTGTTGTCGTTGTTGTTGCTGTTGTTGTTGATGATGATATTATTATTATTATTATTATTATTATTATTATTATTATTTCATTTGATTTCTATCGAATATATATTTTGTCCGTGTCCCAGCCAAAATCCTGAAATATTCCATTAATCACAGACATTTTACATGGATAAAGGTCTTCGTAATTGATGGGCTGTATTTCTGACTACATTCTTTTCCATTTTTTTATTGCATGGGCGCTCAACAGTCCCTTTAATGAGTCAAACTGAACCGTTTCTAATCAATTCGAGGGTTCCAACTACAAATAAAATGATCTCCTTCTATGCCAAATCTTCGAGATTTCTACTTTAAGATCATTGTATTTTGATAGTTTTTATTTTGGTATTATTATTATTAGTAGTAGTAACATTATAATTGTGTATTTACCACAATTGTATTATTTTAATTATTGTTGACTTTTTCTTCGACAAGGTTTTTCGTTTATAACCGGGGATCTTAAAATTTCGGCTTTCGACATCAGTTCTTACGATCTGATACATAGATCACCTTTCACTGAAGATTGTCAGAAGTAAGTAACGCAGATTTATAAAGCAAAAGGACGCTCGGCTTTATTCTGATTTTACTAAGTTTATTATTATCATTATTAGTAGTAGTTGAAGCAGCATTGTAATTTTGTATTTAACTGACTTATTCATGAATCGTCTAATAGTTTTCTCTGAATGTCTGCTAAAATCATTTACATGCCATCGTTTCTGGTAGAGGTGACATGTGAAAAACAGAAAATATTCAAATATTAAATTTAGTAGTGGAGCTATAACATCTCTATCTATAAAAGTCAGTGTGTGTGTAACGAATGCACGGCCGCAATTTTCGACGGATTTGCACCAAAATTTACATGCACATGCTCAAAGTTAGCGGGAAGGCCAAGACCGACTATGCATTTCCCAACTCCCATCGATAGTGGAAATAAGTGATTTTTTTCATGCTTCTACGGCAGTTTTCATGTAGTTTGCGGCCATTTTCTACTGGCCAGAGTGAGAGTCAATAGC
>OZ010582.1:59215486-59290486 GCA_963932145.1 Acanthosepion lycidas | reverse complement strand
TAAAATACCGCAAAATCTGTCAGGATTCTTTCAATGATCTTCTTCTGCAAGAGTTTGCTATCAGGGTGATCAAAGTAATCTGCAAATTTTCATTGTAACAAACTGGTGATATTCATCAATGCAAGGTGACGCATCATGCCTAAATATATCTCTTCAATTTTTTTTTATTCTGCAATTAGATACTGCATAAAAAATATATGTATTTGAAAAGAAAATCCTAATGATCATAATAATAATAACCGCTTTCTTTTAAGGAACATTTTGGCTTTCATTGAGCAATTAGACATTACGAAGGGCGGTTGAAATTTATAAAAACTTTGTCTTCAAACAATTTTTCCGGGAAAAATGTTTCTACAATGCAGTAGATTTTATGCGACTTTCCAGCACTGATGAGGCTTTCTATCTTATCATTTCGGTTGACGAAACGTGCAAAGTCAAAATTTTGCTTATTTCATTATTTTACTCTACCCTCGTTATGACGATAAACTACATCCGGCAGCAAGGCATATGATCGGCTGATTTGATTAACAATCCATTTTAGCAAAATGACCAATAATTCATTTTTGAGTATTATTATATGTTGTATTAGTAGTAGTATATATTCCAACGATCCATTTTTATCAAAATGCCCAACAATAACGTTTATATTATTTTTGCCAATGATGCATTTTTAGAAAAAATGTTGAATAATACATTTTATAATAGAATTGCAGACGATGAATTTTATAGCAAAATGTCGAACAACATAGTTTATAATACAATTGCCAAGGATGCATCTTCTAGGAAAATGCCCAATAATACATTTTACAATAGAATTGCCAACGATGAATTTTAGAGGAAAATGACGAACAATATAGTTTATAATAGAATTGCCAAGGATGCATCTTCTATCAAAATTTCCAATAATACATTCTATGATAGAATTCCCAACAATGAAATTAATGGCAAAATGACCAACAATATAGTTTATAAAAGAATTGCCAAGGATGCATCTTTTATCAAAATGGACAAATAATACATTTTATAATAGAACTGCCAACGATGAATTTTATAGCAACATGACCAACAATATAGTTTATAATAGTATTGGGAAAGCTGCATTTCAAAGCAAAATGCCTAATAATTCTTTGGTATTGAAGTATCGCTGTATGACTTCTTACTGAGTCTACATGCTCGCTCACTGTGACTCCTACAACGCTGTTACCTCGCCCTCACTCTTCCGTTTACCTACAACCTTTTACTCTGTCACTCTGGACTGGACTGGACTCGACTCGACTCGACTCGACTCGACTCGACTCGACTCGACTCGACTCGAAGCGACACTTCAGTCTTGCTCTCTCTCTACTCTCGTCTCGCTCTTGCAGTAGTATATGTATATACTGGTTGAGTTCATTTATATAAAAAGGGGTGGACCCCTCGACATAAGGGAATTGTTTATTTGAAATGAATTTGGCGGATAGAATCTACTGTTTATTTCAACTCAAAATCAGTCTGCCAGCGATGAAGCCAAACTCTGTCTTTTTAAAAAATGTTCTTTATTAATGTTATTGAACCGAATATTCCTCATTTATCTAAACCCTAATTTGGTCATTCGTTAATTACCACCAGTCAGAAATAATTATCTTTCTGATTAAAAAGCTGTTATTCAAAATGCTTTTGCTGTCTTGCAGGAAATATACTGTCTGTAGAAATAGACTCTTTATTTATAATTGTTAATAGGTTTATTAATTATTGGATTATATTCATTGTTGAGGAGTGGAAGTTAGGTACGTTCTTCTTTTTTTCTAAGATTGTGTCAATGGACTGCTTTTAATGACAAATATCACAATCAGTCACATTAGAGAAAGGATTTGTGTAGGATTTGATTTACTCATGTCTTTTAATTTTATATACGAATATTTAATAAACCACTTCTTTTAACGAATCTTCTGTCATTTCGATAATCTTCCTAGCTACGGCCTTCCTAATTCTTGGCTATTCTAAACAATGACGTGTCACAACATTTATAACACATGTTTTTGTATAACGGATGACGTACAGTACAATCTTAAAATCCTAATTTTTCCACATTCCCTTTCAATCCGGATATTTTCTGCATATTTTGTTATCGTCTTTTTTCCTCTTAATTAAATCAGCTGCCGAAAATACCATCTTTTCTCCTCTATTTTCATTATTAAAATCAATTAAACCACAACAATAATAACATATTTAATAATAATTATGCACTTAACATATTTTTTACAATAATTCTCGCACTGTACAAGGCTCGTGGGCCTCTCTAGATAGTGAGTTACTGAGTAAGTGACACAGCCTATGCGCATATGTGTGGAAGATAACGGTTAACTCTAGACTTGAACAGGTCAATGTTGTAGTGATCAAGTAAGTATCCTTTTGGGAGTCTGTTACATGAGGCAGCAATTCGTGGAAAGAATTAGAACTTACCTCACATCAAAGAAATACGAAAGGAATGAAGGTGAGTGGCTAAAATTTGCATGTCATGGTAGGTCGTAGTCGTGAAGGTCAGGATTGATGGAAATAAGGAATATAGTTGATCTGAATACTTTCGATGGAATTAGCTATGGAGTAGCGATAGACATGCGAAGTCTCGTCAGTGCGTAAAGGTTTGTAGGGCGATAAATAATTCGTCACTCACAAGAACGGGGAGAGGATTTGGGACTCTTCCGAGTGTAGAAAGCGAAGTTTGAGCAGCTCCTGCTCATATACAATAGCTGTACTCCATTTTAGTCCTGATTTGGCTTTTGTAAACGTAGAGAGTAGCATGACGAGTCAGGCACTTTTTGGGCCGGTACAGGGAGCCAACCATTTTTCCAGTATCTTTAGCGATGAATCGCATGCACGAGATCAACTTGTGGTCTAAGCCGATTTCAAGTTCTAATAGGGGCTCAAAGCACGGGACCTCTCAGATGGAACATCTGTTCATCGCGATTGGTGAAAGTTGTTGATCAGTTGGAGGTAACCATTATTTTAAACCTCCGCTGCCTTTCGGTCATGTCCAAACAAGGGAAAGACTATGGAAATGTGGAGTGAATCAAAGAAAGTAGCACGCAATGTCATGCTTTCAATTACAGATATTTTGTATATAATTTTATACTCACAGAATAAAGGTATTGTTATGAATAATCAAGAGTGGTCTCCTGTTGTTTTGTAATAGGGAGGTATTTCTGTTTACTGGGACTGTAAAAGGACACTATACGCTTAATTTGTATTTTCAGTTGAATAAAGCTTTTTTAAAGCTTACACCTGCGTATTTTTGTCATTACAGGTATGACTTTTTATATACTTTGTTGATTTGATCCTCTAAATATATTCTTGAGAATTATATTATAAAAAAGTATATTCCTTCTTTTTTAGTGTTGTGTTGATTGACATTTCACCATAAAATGTATTGGTTATTCTATTATAAAATATACCGCTGATTTTTGTTTGGGGGTTCACGATTTTCTCTGAGCTGGGACCCTAACAGGTACTACCACCACGCATCAAGGTGGACATGGGAAAAACAACAGTTAAGAGGTGGTTCCATGCTCCTTAAAATCTCTAGTCTCTGGATCAGAAGAACTGCTGCCATATGTAGTTAATCGTCAGACCTAGGAGGAACTTGTTAATAACCTGTCATATGAACGCATCAAATCTAAATAATATCTGATTTTGAGTCAATTTATAAGGAATATATTTGTACAATTATTTCAGATTTAGCTTTTTTTAATAGCTAATCATCACCAAGGCCAAAGAGCAACTCAAATTTGAAGGTTATTGAATGAGCTTGTATGATATGAACGCAAGTGTGGAAAGTAAGAAGTGAAGATTATGTGCTGTCTTTAATACCGAAATCTCGGCGTTAAACAACATATAGATGTGTTAATATGCCACTAAACAAATTCAAACAAATATAAATATATTTTAAAAAATACTAATTACCAATAATACATTTTATAACGTAAAAACTATATATCTAAAGACATAGGCTTGCACTGGAAGTATAATGTTATGTGAAAAATATCTCTAGTTGAAATCATAAAGCTAAATAAAGAATTTTTTAGATTTCGGCATTACCCATAGACGTTGAAATTCTGCAAAACAAATTCAATCAACAACAACAGTCCGACCTGGGCATGACGATAAACTACATCCGCGTCCTGGGTAAGACGATAAACTACGTCCAACAGCAAGGCCTCTGATCAGGAGGTTTTGAGGAGCGTGGAACGACCTCTTAATTGCTAGTGTTCCTAGGTAAACACTGAACTGCGGTGGTAGCACCTGTTAGGGTTCCGGCTATGGGTAAATAGTTAACACCCAAACTGGAGTCAAAACACTATGAAAGTGTAAAAATGTTTTTATACCAGAAATACTGTGCAAAAAATTATTACCAGTAATAAATTTTTGAAGAAAAAATTATTACCAGTAATAAATTTTTGAAGAAAAAATTATTACCAGTAATATATTATTACCAGCTATACATTAAAAAAAATATATATTACCAGCAATACATTTAAATATTACCAGGAATATATTTTTGAAGGAAAAAAAATATTACCAACAATAGAAGTTTTGTCGGCATTAAATAACCTATTGAGGTTGATATCCCGTAAAACAAGCCAAACCAAACCAAACCAAACAACATTAAGCTTCAATTTTTTTTTTCAAAGGTACCATTCTTAATGAAATTCGGTTTCATTTAAGATGAAATTAAGATTCTCCTTAATGTAATTCTCATCGTGTTAAGGCGAGCATATCACGGGATAACAGACAACACATTGAACACCAATTCTCCGACCGCAATTCACTTCAACCACAATCAGCAAATAAAAGAAAAATAAATAAAATAATGTCAGTGTGTACTTTTGCAGAATGAATCGATGAGAATCAATTCGGAACATGCCCGAAAGTTTTAAGCCTGACCTAGTCCGATTAGACTCGTATGGATAATCTTACAGGCGTCACGATTAGCTTGTGCCTGCCTGCTTTACACGAACGAGTGCGTACAGAAGGGAGAAATAAATTATTAAAACCAATTACATATTATAAGAAAGGACACAGATTCGAATGCAAACTGATCAGAATTGTGGTCATATTATCTGTAATTATTACAATGAAATATAAAATTACAGACCGTTTTTCAAAGGAGTATCAAGCAAAACGCTCTCTGTTTGAATCGCTCAATATCTTGTACCGCTTAAGAAAGTTAACCATAGCAACGGAAACATATCATCGACACTCCAGGTAGAGGTTTAGAGGGTAAGAAATACTGTTTATGTGGACATATCAGGAAGGTATAGATTAACCATAGACTTGAACAAGTTAAGGTTGTAATGTTTGGGAAAACATCCTCTTGGGAGTCGGTTCCAGTGTATAGATATATCGGGTCTACTGTTGGCCAGTCTTCATTGTTCAGCCTTGATAGAGTTCAAAATTATTTACACCGACTTGTGGCTAATAAATTATTTTTTCACGCTGCAACCTCTTTCACACGTTAGTGAGACAGAGCAAATATATATATTAATTAGTACATATGCTAGTACCTAAGTGTTGGTGCGCGACTTAACTTTCGCTGAATTGCAGCTCGGCGGGCACAAGATCTATGTTGGTAAAAGTAAACAAATTAGTAGCGTTTCTCCCATAAGCCATTTGTTTACTTACAGCAACATAGACATTTTGTCCGATAAGCTGTAATTCAGCAAAACCTAAGTCGCAGACCAACACGTAGGTACTAAGATATGTAATAATATACATATATATATATATATATATATATATATATATATATATATATATATATATATATATATATGTAATCTTATAACGTAATTGATAAAAGCCTGACGATTGCATATCGCATGAAACAGACCGTCTACACTGAGTGTTAACTTTTACATTTAAATACAGTCTATCCCTAATATGAAGCACTTTAACCCATAAATATACCATGTCATAAATTATATTTTAGCATATATATATATATATATATATATATATATATATATATATATATATATATATATATATATATGAAAATATATAGAAAATAGGAAAGAACTCGTTAGGTAAATATTCCAAAGTTCTTTAGTATTTTTGTTATTATTTTTAAAAAATAGTGCTCGATACAAAAGTAGTGCACAAATATAATTAGTTATTTAAAAATATGATTCCAACATGCTACATAAGAGTTCTCATGTTTCAAGTTAAGTTTTGGATTCTAAAAGAATTTCGCTTGAAGATGGAACAGAGCTTACTTTAATTCAATTTAATTCAAATAATTATATTGACGTTTTCGGCTCTTGTTTTTAACATGAGAACTCTTATGTAGCGTGTTGGAATCATATTTTTAAATAGATAATTATATATATATATATATATATATATATATATATATATATATATATATATATATATTATATATGCACCATTTGGAAAATTTGAAAACGAAATTATGTATTCGGAATGTGATCTTCATCTACGTGGCCATATTAACCACGTTTCGGCCGTTGTACGTTCCGGCCTTCTTCAGGTGATTGAATTTTCGAACCGAACCCTTTATTTCGTCCACTGGAGTAGATTGTTCTAGTTCCATCTCTCCAAGTTTTTGTACTGCAGTAGCCAGCTATTGATCTCAAAAAAACTTTGGGCCAAGTACAATGGATCCAACCAACACTTTTATCCAATGAGGACACCAGTCTATGGATTTTTGGGACTCATAAAGTTAATGTTTCAGTAACTCTTTTTTTTATCAGTGCTCATATTTCAATTTTTGCTGTTATTATTGCTTATCTCTAACATTGTGTATTACCCGTTCCCATATTGTATTTATTTCAAAAGAAGGCAACATGGGTAATACGGAGTCTGAGAGAAAAGCTATAATCTACATTGGTCGGCCATTTTCTAAAAACTGTTAGCACTAAAAAAGCTTTCATTAATACCTAACATATTCCTTTATAAAATACTGAAAAAATATCGTTGCCCCATATGACCTTATACTTATTTCTCATTGTTAGCGTTAACATGCAGGCTGTTTTAATTCAGCGCTTTCCTCATCGGCTCACTTTTTATTTTTATAATATTATAGGGAGTGTGCGACACACTATTTTTCATCTTGTTTTCGGAACTTACATCACATCAATGAAATACGAACAGAAATGACGTTGGTTCGCTACAATGTGCGTGGTCTGGCGAGTCTTAGCTCTAAAGGTTAGAACTGATGGAAGTAACGAATGTAGTTCGTCTGAACTGATTTCGATAGATTAGCGAAACGATTGCAACGTTTCTTCTGTGGACAAGGGGTTGTAGAGCGGAAAATAATCTCTCACCCACAAGGACGCTTTGGAAAGTCAAGCAGTACACCATTTACCGCCTTAACTGGCTCTTGTAAAGAGAGCAGGAGGAATCAACTACTTACTGGAGGGGTACAAGGAACCGACCATTTTCCCAGCATCTTTAGCGACGTATTGTCTGTGCGAGTTCCACTTGAGTTTAAGTTCCAAGATATGTTAATGGTGCCGCCCACTCCGTCCCAAGAGAATATATTAGGTTGGTGCAAAAACGATGACGTAATAATGTCGTTTTTTGACGTTAAAAAATACGTCAAAAAACGACATTATTACGTCATTATTTTTGCACCAACCTAATATATGGCGATTATGGTAAGGCAATCAGATTACCTCCCCTGTCTTATGATTTATAAAATAAAACGGTAAGACTCTTCAGTTGCGTTAAATAAAGGCACATTAAGCCGAATTAGACTCCGTGTTTTCATTATAGCGATCAATGTTTATGAATTTAAAGTCGCTATTTTCTTTTGAAATGTGAATATTTTAAATTTTTGTGTTTTGAGTTTTTTTTTTTTTTTTCAACAATTCTAACGTTCTTGTTCGGATGTTTCTTTATGTGGCGGTGTGAATTCTTTGTTATTTAAAACCGATAAAGAAATACGTCTACTGAGATTTCTTGGGAGACATATCGATCAAATTATGAACAGTAAGAAAAAAAACAAATTAAAGTATAAATGTCTCTCCAGTTAGTATAATGCATCAATTATTTCTCCTGAACACGCTGTTAAAAATATCAAACAAAGCAGTTTCGTTTTTATGAAAAACAAAAGTAAAAGGTCATTAAAAGAAATAGGCGAACTGCAGCCATGATAAATGTCAAAATGTTATATACCAAGCAACAGACCAAATATGAGATTAGGTTAAAAAAAAATAATTTCATTTAATCTTAAACGTATTCTTGAGAATTCTTGCTTTGTGATAACATACTTGTTATATAGTAATAATGTGTCACTGCCGACACTTGAGTTTGAACCTAGATCGCCAGTGAGCAAACACAGGTGATCTCATCATATAATTAAGTGGGTCACGTGAACATAGAAGGCACGCATAAATAGATAGTATCGTGACGTCAAAACGTCTATTACTGTTCGGATCACAATTTCTATTCTATCCTTTAATACTATACGGATCGCTATTTCTATTCTATCTCTATTCCTATTCCTATTCGGATCGCTATTTCTATTCTATCCTCTATTACTATTCGGATTACTACTTCTGTTCCATCCTTTAATACTATACAGATAGTTATTTTTATTCTATCCTTTAATACTATACGGATCGCTATTTCTATTCTATCTCTATTCCTATTCGGATCGCTATTTCTATTCTATCCTCTATTACTATTCGGATTACTACTTCTGTTCCATCCTTTAATACTATACAGATAGTTATTTTTATTCTATCCTTTAATACTATACGGATCGCTATTTCTATTCTATCTCTATTCCTATTCGGATCGCTATTTCTATTCTATCCTCTATTACTATTCGGATTACTACTTCTGTTCCATCCTTTAATACTATACAGATAGTTATTTTTATTCTATCCTTTAATACTATACGGGTCGCTATTTCTATTCTATCCTCTATTACTATTCGGATCGCTATTTCTATTCTATGCTATCCTATCCTCTAATGCTATACGGATCGCTATTTCTATTCTATCCTTTAATACTATAAGGATCGCTATTTCTATTCTATCCTATCCTCTAATGCTATACGGATCGCTATTTCTATTCTATCCTTTAATACTATACCGGTCGCTATTTCTATTCTATCCTCTATTACTATACGGATCGCTATTTCTATTCTATACTTTAATACTATACGGATCGCTATTTCTATTCTATTCTCTATTACTATTCGGATCGCTATTTCTATTCTATCCTTTAATACTATACGGATCGCTATTTCTATTCTATCCTCTATAACTATTCGTAACGTCATTTCTATTCTATTCTCTATTACTATACAGAACGCCATTCCTATTCTAACCTTTATTACTATACAGACCGCTATTCTCTATTGTATTCACTATACTATTTCTCTATTCTGGTCACTATACGGTGGTTATTTTCCGAGGAATTATTATCGTGCAAGTACTATTAGTGCGAGAGTTATTCGAAGGAGTCTGACACCAGTATTGTCCATGGCGTTACTATCGTTTTAACTGCGATTACAAAGTCTCTACTACAACGAACATTACGAAAGTGACAACGAATATTCGTTGGCATCACATAAGTGGCAAAAAGTGTCCGTTGACATCAAAAATGTACTGTAAGATCAGGGCGCTTAGATATGGTGTAACTGTAAGCAAGCATATCTCGATAGATCAATTATTAGAGTAGGGATGTCGGGCCTAAGAGCTCCATCAGCCTTGTACCTCTTTTATGCTTCGAATAGAAAATCATAAACTAGGCCCTTCGACGTGGTGTAATGATTAGCAAGGTTTTCTCGCTAGATCAATCTGGTCCTCACAAAGTGTCTTATACTCTCAGATTTGTGCCACATCTAAGCGACAATTATAAAACTTATATCCACCGAAAAATAAAGAAAAGAAGCCAGTCTCCACCGTGGACCATTTAAAAGATAGTCCGAGCAGCGGATTGGTTGTTACAAACATCCAATCGGGTGTGCGGAAAATGTAGTCTTTTTTCATCTAGTTCAATAAAAATGCCAGAGTAGGTGTTAGCGTTTGATTGAGATCAGGGGGATCAGATATTGATCTCCCCTGATTGGGTCGACTTAGTTATTGGGTGTATGATGTTGAAAGACTCGAAAATACCTGATGAACCAAATCAAAGTTCATCACTGACGATCACCTCCGGTGCCTACTTAAGATCGTATTTTTGAATTATGAATATGAATTATGTTGATGCATTCACAATTTTCATTCGGTTCTTGTATGATCATTGAAGCAACGTTGAATCTAGTCTGACTTTATATGGTAATACTGAGTCAAGCTTGCTAACCATTACATCAGTTACCTATGATTTTCTAAGCGTAGCTTAGCTGTTTCACAAGGCCGAAAATCTCAATTTCGAGTTGACCACTCAGTCATAACTGATCTTGTGGTAAGCTTGCTAACCATTACAGCACGCTGAAGTTCTTCATCAGGATATTATATGAGATTTTACAACACTAAAAGACAGAAAATGCGTGAAAATCCTTAAATTGTCTTAGAAGAAGCGTTTAAAGTGTATACCTCCGTTTAGGTCGTGTGTTTAACGCGGGTAACAGCAAAACTGTCCAAATAATGTAACAGCATAATTGTCCATCCCACTCGGGGATAGATCACTAAACTAATTTTTTCCAGGTTTTCAGATAAGAGGTTTAAACATCGTAACGCCATCTGTCGTAAAAATCACTGAAAAACCATTTGAGTTTATTCAGCGGGAAATAGAACAGGTTAAAATTTATTTTGTGCCAGACCCACTGACTTCCCAGCTGAGCAATGGTGAGAGAGAAAAGATCATTCAGGCCTTCATTAATGGCACCAGCATTCATAATCTGCGTTCCATCTTCAAAGTCGATTCTAGAACCATCATGAGACCGGTGAATAAGTTCAAAAAAGAGGGAAGTGTAGAGAGGAAAACTGGACCAGGAGCACACAGCAAGGAGTGGGTTCGTCATTTCAACTGAGAGCTAGAGAGATAAATTAGAAAAGATCCAACTCAATCCATAAGACGTTTGGAACGCGATAGAGAAGTTTCCGCTATGACAATCCAAAAATCAGTGAAAAAAGTCTTGAAAATGAAATCGTACGGGAAACCTATCAGGAACCTTGTTAGATGGTTAAAGGGCGAAGATCATCTTGAACAAGTTGAAAAACGATCCTGGAATAAAACACACACACACACACACACACACACACACACACACACACATATATATATATATATATATATATATTTCAATTCTCCATGATCTTCCGATCCTTAACTATGATTAATTATCGATGAACCTATCATTTTCGTTTATGATTGATTTCGTCACGATACTTCTTTTAAGTTTTGAGAGCAATTATAAATTCTTATTCCTCAAAGTCGAGTGTATTATAAAAATTGCAAAGAATTCCAGTAAAATATCTTTAATCATTTCTAAGATACAACAGTACAAAGCCTAATCAAAAAATAGACCATTTTTGCTGTTTTGCTGTTACACGATTTGGACAACTTGTTTGTTACTCCTGTTATATATTTTCGTGTATAATATGCAAAACAAAATAAGTCATTATTCTAAGACTACAGTCATGTTCTTAAATGGTCTCGTCATATCGAGACTTTCATATGGATGCCATGTATGGTGCCAAAGTCTTGTAGAAATATCTAAACTATCGTGTTGTATATAATAGTTTTCTCGAATCAATTATTAAAATTGGCTTCAAACAAGAGTAATTTGTAGGTTTCAGCGACAGCCAGTCTTCTTCGAACCTCCTGGACGGGTGCTACATAATCAAAAAGACGTGTAACATATAACACAAACCACACCCTTTGACGACCTTTAACAGCAGCAACAACTAAAATGATTAGCACATTTAACTTGAAAAGAAACTCAGTCAGTCTGTAAAGTGTCATAAGTGATAAACGCTTAGCGGTTCATGTCTCTTTCGATTCATGACTGATAAGCAGGAGATATTCCCGCAGTAGGTTTCCGTTTATGTGATAGACTGGTTGCCAACCAAGACTACATGACCCAGTTTCTGTTGCTATTCAATCCATGGCTGGATAGGTGTGTGGTTGTCGAAGAGATAGATGCAAACTCCACCAACGGTATTTGTGCGTGAGTGAGTGTAACGAACTCGATTGGAATTCGAACTCCGGTCTCAGGTTTTTCATTGCAATCCGATATTCATTACACAACATGACATAATAAAGATACTGTTGTTCTAAATTACCCTGAACAAAAGGTAAAGAAGAAAACATCCATCAATACTGGAAATCGCATTAAAAGCTAGCAAACTTCAGAAACGTATATTCCCAATCTTTTACGGGAAGGATATTATAAATTTCAAACAGGCTCAACGTTTCTTAACTTCGCTTATCGCACCAGAACCGGTGTTTCAACGTGTTATGGCCGTAAGAACTGACTTGTGTGAAGTTATTATGTATATATGAAGGAAATTAAAATTTCAACAGACAGAGTCCGATGACAATTTCGAACTGGTTACTGTTCGTGGATTATAATAAGGTTGTAGATATGTAAATAAAACTTTCAGTGTCTTTGCCCATCTTGTATCTAGTGACACTAATTCCCTGGCGCTGTCTGTCTGAGCTTTAAACTGTGACGCATGCTGCGATAAAATTCAGTTAGAGGAAAGAGCCAGGTGAAAGCTGGTGTCATTTCGCGGAGAGGCACCTGGGCTCCAGTTGTTCAATTAGAGTCGCTTGGGAGAGGTCGGACTGCGGTTCTTCGAAAACCTCGATGATTATTTCGATGCATTGCTGCGCGTATCGGACGTGATGCTTCGGTGGGGCTTCAATGATTACGACGGTTGACAAATTAACGTTTCTACAGCAGATAACTGAAGTTCTGGACGCATACGAAGTACAAACACTCGTCAAAATAGACTAGAGGCTGTGGTTTCTAACGGCGTGGTGTCTTCTTGTTTATGTGCAGTGTCCATTCAGAAGGTAGGCTGTCATAGCTCTCCACATCTTTTCAGGTCACACATTTGAATCCACCAGTAAAAATCAAACCCACTTTTGTCTTAATGGATTGCGATAAAATACATTTGCTCAGGAATCCCCTTTAGAGGGTCTTAAAAATCCTTTCATAATCCCAGTAAAAATCAAACCCTTCTTTAGAACCCCAGTGAAAATTAAACCCTTTTTCTTCTTCTTTATCTTCTTCTTCTTTATATATTGTGACCCATCAGGTCATAGGCAATTATGGCTCTCCACAAATTTCTATCGCTTGCAGATCTTAATAAATTGCGTCTTTTTATTATTTCTCCTAAACCGTGTACCGCCATCCATTTACTCAAGCTCATTCTTCTTCTTCTATATGTCGTGTCAACTTAAGGACGTAGGCGACCACGGCACTCCACAACTTCCAGTCCTTTGTATCGCTTAATAAATTTTCTATTTTGTTATTTCTCCTAAACCTTGTTCAGCCATTCATTTGCTCAAGCTCATTCTTTTTTTCTATGTGCCGTGTCAACTGCAGGACGTAGCAGACCATGGCTCTCCACAATTTCCTATCCTTCGTAGCCTTTAATAAATTTTGCCTTTTTGTTATTTCTCCTAAACCTTGTTCTACCACCCATTTACTGAAGCTCTGTCTATGTTTCTGAGATGAGGTATTATGTACACTATTTACATTATTCGGACTATTGTCCTCATCTCTGTTGTCATATTTATCACAATGTTTCGGCCCTTCTACGCTCCAGCTTTCTTCAGGTGGTTGAAATGTCGAACCGAACCCTATATTTCGCTCTCTGGGGTAGACAGTTCTAGTTCCACATACCATGACTAAGGACACATGACACAATGGATAAAGGCGTTGGTTAGATCCAGTGACGTGACCCAAAGAGTTGTGAGTTCAATACCTGGTTAAGGCAGTGGAGAACTTGGAGAGGTAAATTAAGAAGAGATCACTGGTAACTTTTATCCTTTAGACAATAGTCCGAATAATGTAAATAGTGCTTACAAGTTATGTTATGCGTTGTTTCCCTCTGTTCCTCTTGCCTTTAATCTGTTCTGTGAGTATCAGATTTTCCAAGCCGTCTTTCTTCATTATGTCCTAGAAATTTCAACTGTCTGTACCTGATGTTAAGTATAAGTCCATTTTTGTTTTCATTTTCTCTCAAACTTCGTCCATGCTCATATATTTCGTCCATGGTAACCTCATCGAAATTCTGTTGAACTACACCTGTTGCTTCAGTCTGTCATTCATTTTTGAGGAGATCGTCCAGCATTCACTGCCATATAGGAGGACAGATTTCACATAGCAATCTTTCACGATGTCACAGTCCACGATATCTGGTCGATTAGCTTTGATTATCCTGTCTGTGTTTATTGTAAAGTCCCATAAAATTATCACAGCTCCTATCTCCGTAACCGGGGCTGGATGATGTTCATACCAGTATCTTGCAGTTTCCTTCCCGTAGAAGTTGCATATTTTCCAAAGCAGATATTGGCCCACTCTATCATGCCGAGTTTTATATTCAGTGGGTGATGATACTGTGCAACTTGATACAAGTTTTTGGATTATTATTATTATTATTATTATTATTATTATTATTATTATTAGTAGTAGTAGTAGTAGTAGTAGTAGTAGTATTAGCAGTAGCAGTATTTTAATCATTTCATCCTAAGCAAGGCAATAAAACCACTAAGACGGAAGGGTTTACTGAAAGTAGAAAAGAATACGGAGATTCTAGTGAGGAGAAAAGACAATAAAAGAACAGGTTTAGGAAGAGGGAAGATGGCGAATAATGTCGCACTTAAATCTTTGAAGATTGTAGGCGGTGGCGAAGCTAAAAACAAGAAGAGAGTTCCACAAGTGATAAGTGCTAGAAAACAAATTATTAGAATAGTACTTACTGCATCAAATTATTTCCACAATAAAGAGACCTTGTAGTCAATTTAGACTTCTTCTTTATGTCCCCCGTCTCCTCAGGACGTAGACGATCATAACTCTCTACAATTTTCTATCCTTCCTAGCCCGTAATAAATTTTGTCTTTTTGTCATTTCTCCTAAACATTGTACCGCCATCCATTTACTCTAGCTTACCAAGTATGCTATGCGTTGTTTTCCTCTGTTTCTCTTAGCTTTAATCTGTCCTTTGAGTGTCAGACTTTCCAAGCCCTCTTTCCTCGTTATGTCTCGTAGAATTTTCAACTGTCTCTTTCCGATATTAAGTACACATTTCCTTTTTGTTTCCATTTTCTCTAAAGCTTAGTCGTTGCTCACATATTTACATTCACATAGCCATCAGCAAAAATGTTGTTAGTTTTTAAAAAAAAATAATTTAAAAAACGTTCATGATTATTCATCACTGCAAAGTTTAAGTAAGTTATGGAAGTTCTTAAGTTGAATAATGTAACGTCTAATAAAAAAAATGTAAGTAAAAGTTCTTATGGAATTTTTATTTTGATGCAAATTAATATTTAAATAATTATAGTTTTGGATTCATTTATATGTTATATATTTAAATAACACGATGTTATAAAATTTAACCGTTTTCTTTTCATTTTTAACATTTTTATAGACATTCATGTTGGCTTGGAAAAGTAGTAGTTCTTTCAGGAATTAAAATATTTGAAATAATGCGGGGCGCTAACCTAATGCATATTTATTTTAAATTAAAAACATTTGAAAAACTAACACGATTTTTAAACATAATTTTCCTTTTCGTGCTTCCATATCTGAATGACTTTAATCGTCTTTAGTAGAAATCCTATGAAGGTTCATTATTGGTAACAATAGTAACAGCATGCAGATGACACAGTGTTAATAGCAGAGAGAAAAGAATCTAAAGGAGCTCTGACAGAAGATAGCATAGGAAAGAATCGTCTATAAGACAGAATATCAGTAAGAGAAATAGCTCAACACGCGAATTATGTATTAAAGATGCCAAACTCAATCAAGCAGAAAAATGCAATTATTTAAATGTTTTAGCAGGGTACTTAAAATATGAAATATGCCTTCCAAATGCTAAGCAAATGATTAGGAAACTGGAAAATGTGGTCAGTAACAAAGAAAAGAGGACTCAATTGTTATGCATCATTGACCTGTTATAAGACATTTGAATTTTGAACAATCTCCACAGAGATGATGTTGAAACTTCAGTCAGCATAAATGTGGTTCTACAGAAGGTTACTGAGAATACCACAGACTGAACATATGAACACCGACGAAGTTTTAGTGAAAATGGAAACAAAGATCTTGCTTATACTTAAATACACAAGCAGATATCTTACATTTCTAGAGCAGATAATGATGAGAGACGGTTTAGAAAATTTGACACTCACAAAAATATTGAAAGCAAGGGTAATATAGCTAACACGATTTTAGAAATGGTTGCCAGTACAGAGAACAGAAGAGTGACCAGAAAGACAAATATTTTTAAGAACTACAAAGCATAAGAAGTTATGGAGAGCCATGAGCCCCCACGTCTTGAATCGACACGGGACGTAGAAGAAAAAGAAGATTTAAAAAAAAATAATAATTTCAAGTTATTCATCATTGAACAGTCCGCCATTTCGATAACAAAAATATGGGCATCTTATTGCGTCATGATAACAAGTGGCATTGCATTTAGATTTTTAAAGATTAAACTCGACTGGGAAGCAAGAAGCTGGAAGAGAGTTCCACAAGCGAGAAGTGCGATAGCTAAAACTATTAACATAGATCTTACGGTTACCACTAACCATTTCAACTGTAAAATGATGAGGTTTTGCCGAAAATCTAGTACCGTGTTTAAATCTATAGAGTCGAGATACAATTGAAGAGAATACATCCGAACATTTATAGAAAAGGCACAGGAGAACTACATTACAGGGTTGGGAAAGTGTCTGAAATCATGATGCCAGATGAGGAACAACAAAATTGCAAATTCTTCATTATTGCTAGATATTACTGTGACAGCTTGATTTTGTCTTCCTTAAAATAATTACAGAGATCTACTGCGAAATCCTACATTCCTTCATTTCCAATCTTTTTGTTAATGCCTGCATCGATTCTTTCCATGTATGGAGGTGGGTTGAAAAGTTCATAGACTGAGTATGATCGAGTGATGCAAGAGCTGCGATGTGAAATTTTATATGCCGTAAATTCACCTCTTCTTATTAATAATTGTATTGTCTCTTCTCAGGTACGAGGCTGGAATGAAAAAGTCATAGGCTGACTATAAAGGAGTGATGTTAGAGCTGGGAAATCTTGCATGCATTAATTTCAACTCTTCTTATTAATAACTGCATTGTTTCTTTCCAGGTACGAGGGTGGACTGAAAGGTTCATAGGCTGACTATGAAGAAATGATGCTAGAGCTGTGAAATCTTGCATGCAATAATTTCAACTTTTCTTATTAATAACTGTAATTTTTTTCAGGTAAATCGACATCTGATTGTTCAAAGAAGACTGTTCATTCCGTTGTCACAAATGTCATCAATAACAAATATGATGCGATCATCGCTGAGATTCAGGTACACAGTTAAGGTGAGGGAACAAATGATAGACAGATGGGACCCAGTAAGTTAAATAGGGAAGGTGATCAACCAGCTCAAGGTTACAGTCGCGTACAAAAGCCAGTAAAACCAAGGATTTATTTGCTGGGTCATTGTCCTGATGAAACAAATCTTTCGTCAGTTTTTCCTGTGTATTTGTTGTTGATAGTCTGAGCAAGTTGGCAGAGTACTCACCATTTATAGTGTGGCCCTTTGAAGGATAAAATAATAACAACGTATTTTGCATCTTCAAAAACCCAGATGCAGATGAAACGACACTAGCCTTTTTGGAGATGATTAGGGGTGTTTCCACTGAATGGGTTGTATCTTTGTCTCTGGCTCAAAGTGATGGGACCAACACTCATCCTGACTTGGGAAATGTTTAAGGAAATCAGCTAAATCTGCCTTAGACATTGTCAGATTATTCCGTGAAGTATTAGGACGTCTGCGCTTTTGGCTAAGTGTCAGAAGACCACTGAGCAGGAAGCTTCGCCATGTCAGGTTGATTGTGCAGAATATTCACAACTCTTTCACGGGATATAGCATTGTTTATTTGATTTATAGTCAGTCACCAGTCAGGCCTCACCAGGTGGTGAGCATGATCAATGTTTTCTTCTTTTGTGGAAATCATTGAACGTCTAGACCTTAGAGCACCTTAAAAAAAACACTCCATTCTGCTCGTAAATTCAACTGCACACTTTCGAACTGTTGATAAATCTGGGGCGTCATCGCCTAAAGTAACGAGCATTTCAGGATAAATATCCTTGGAGGCTAAACCTTTTTACTGACACTTGATAATACTACGATGCCAAATTTTGTCCATTTTCAAGAGAAACTGCTACTAGTTACTTTTGAAGTAATCATTGACTAGTCAGATGTCAGTTTATCGAGAATAAAGTAATGCAGTTAAGAATAATAAGAATCAATAATTAATGCAAGCAATATTTCACAACTCTAGCATTATTGCTTTATAGTCAGCCTATGAACCTTTCAACCGACACTCGTATATACGAAGACGCTTCAAATCTCTCTCTCTCTGTTATATATATATATATATATATATATATATATATATATATATATATATATATATAAAGGAAAATTTGAAGTCAATACTCAGAGGCGCCAGGTTGTTTTATTATAGACGCAATCGTCGGCCTGACGCCTCTGAGTGTTGACGTCAATGTTCACTCTTATATATATATATATATATATATATATATATATATATATATATATATGTGTGTGTGTGTGTGTGTGTGTGAACATGAACACGAAACAGCCTGTCGCCTCTAAGTGTTGATTTAATGTTCACTTATATATATATATATATATATATATATATATATATAAGTGAACATTGAAATCAGTACTCACAGGCGTCAGGCTGTTTCATGCTAGACGAAATCACTTGTCGCCTCTGAGTGTTGACTTCAATGTTCACTTTTATATTTATATTTACATACGCTCTGTCTCTGATATTGATCATTTTATCCCATAAATATAGGACTCCTTAAAACTACACACACACACACACATACACACACACACACACACATATATATATATATATATATATATATGAAGTTGTTTTTGGCGCCTCAAGTCGGTGTAATGGTTAGTAAGCTTATCTCGCTAGAAAAATTACGACGGAGTAGTGAGTTTTATCCTCACTCTGCTCCTTCTACTTTCAGCCTTGTGCCACATCTGACCTACACTTGGAAAACCAATATATATATGAAGTTGCAACCTCTGTCTGTATGTTTGTTTGTTTGTTATCGAATTCTAAGGTGTTTTGAGACAGACCCCATAACCATACGTATTCTGAATCTAAATTACCCAGGGTACTTGGATAAATATATTTCATTTTGATCAAAAAGTGTCTCTGGTTAGCCCAACACCCCACTATTTTTTCCCTTTGATATAAATTCAATTTATATTTGAACAAGGGAATGAGTCCTAGGGTACTCTTATAAGTAGTTTTCATTTTGATCATTTTTTTCCCTTTGATTTGAATTATTTTTATATTTGAGAAATGGAATGACTCCTATACAAAATATAGGAGAAATTCAGAAGATGGAGGTCACATCGTCAAGATCAAAATGAGTAGGTAGTACCTTACAGTACTTATTCGTTGCGACAATTCAACTGTCATATCAATGGTACTCACGAATTCATTCGATCAATTATAATATGAAATACATATCAAAGGCGTCAGATCGACCTGTTTTTGCACCTCACTGAATTTTTTTTCCTTTGATTTAAATTAAATTTAAATTTGTAAAAGGGAATGACTCCTATCCAAAATATAGAAGGAGAAAGCCAGAAGATGGAGGTCACATTGGCAATATTATTGAGTAATATTGAAATGCAATATTTTTTTTTCCGCAAATATTATATCTATGATTTAAAGTCAATCATTATTTTCTTACAAGAAGTTTGACACGCTGCAATATAGAATAAGGTTAATGAGATGTTCGTCCGAATAATCTCTGGTAGGGTTTGAAGTGTTACTGGCTTGTTCAAAAATCAATCATTTGATATTAGGCCAGAGTAATGATTTTGTCATGAATTGCCTTTTTTTTTTCGAAAACAAAATGTTCAATAGAGAATAGAAAGAAGCAATATTCATTCGAGAAAGATGTAGAAACGAAGTGTCAGCAGCACGTATTAACACGGATACCGAATCGATTGTACCTCTCGTGAGTTCTCCACGTGAAGATACCACGTTTTTCTGCTGACAAAACCTTCACTTGAGATATTACATGTTAACATAGAATCGCTGAGTTTTCTGGGAGAAAATGAAAACTCTATCTCCGCTTGCGGCAAATTGCACAACTCTACTGACTTAAGAATATGAGGCATTGTTCGTTTTCACTGGCAAACACATCCTCACATCTGGCCAAGGCTGCAGGGTGATATGTATGCTTATCAAGTCACCATCTCTAGAAGTAGAAAAAAACAAACACACTAACAGGTTAGAAATTCAGATTTGTATTTCTCCTAGACTGGTTGCCAAGCATGGCTTGATGGCCTAGTATGTTCTGTAATTTAACCCAAATTTGTAAGGGAAAGAGACGGATTCATACTTATTTCTGAGAAATATTTAAATATATTTTTTTGGGTGGTTGGTTGTTTTTTTGGTTAACGGAATACTAAACCTCTATGGGTTATTTTTTTTAATTAAATTCACCCCATGCAAGGTAGTAATGCCACTAAGACGCAAGGGATTACTAGGTCTTAAAGAATTGGAAAACAGAAACACCAAAATGCAAGAACAATACAAAAGAAATAAAGACTGTAGAATGCGATTGACTTTGCGTTTAAATTTTTGGAGATCAAAATTTGGGCGCAAACCATGGAGTCGGAAAAGGGTTTTACAGGAGGGAAGCGTGAGAAAAAAACTATTAGGATGGAACTTAAAGGTTACATGTAGCCAATTCTATTTTAAATTAACGAGGCTTTATTGTTAATCTAGTACTGTGCTTAAATTAATTATATCTAGGTACTGCTGAAATCTAAATATTTTGTACGCAATTTTATGCCTTCGACTAAAGCATTTATCCCCTGTACTAAAGTAAATAGGGTAAAAGTATTTTTTTAAGATATATAGTTTGTAGATGATAAAATGTATTGTTGGCATTTTTAATATAAAAAATAATATTCTATTTTATGAACGTAAAGCGGTCGCGCATTTATGTTGCCACGGTCGGTCAGACAGGGTAGTCCGCTGTTGGCCTTCCTTTACGGTTCGGGTTAATTCTTCTTCAGCTGAATGCGGACGAGTCCGTCTGTCCAATTAATGGACCCCGGAAGCACGACTCACTTCCAGGCACCTAACCGCAAGCCGGAAGAGTTGTCTTGGTTATTCTTGGCTCCCATCTCCTTTTCGGATCATTCAAGGGCATTCTTCACCACCATAATGTCGCTCCGGCACGACACAAAAAATGGATACGACATCGATTTAAGTAGAAACCACGGCTCAAGTGCCTTCAGTGACAGCGATTCCTTGTGAGGCCAGACTGCACTCCCTGTCACTTAATATAAAACAAAATGCTTATACTTTTTTAGTTTTGTATTGATTGTCATCTTATTAAAAAATGCATCGTTGGTCATTTTGTTATAAGAAATATTATTGGCCATTTTATAATAAAAATATTTGGCTGATAATTTTACTATGCAAAATATTATTGGCCATTTTATCATAAAAAAAATTGCTGTTAATTTTACTATGAAATATATTATTGACTATTTTATTATAAAAATGTTTCTCTGGTAATTTCACTATGAAAAATATTATTGGCCATTTTATTATAAAAATATATTGTTAGTAATGTTACTTCAATTATTATAAATATGTACTGTTGGTTTTTGTTTGTGTGTTCACTATTATTATTATAAATATGTACTGTTGGTTTTTGTTTGTGTGTTCACTATTTGCCCATAACTGGGACTCTAACCCTGTGTCAGCTTGAACCTGTGAACAACAACAGTTAAAGGTTGGGTTCTACGATCCTCAGACCCATCCAGTCTCTGGATTAGGGGCCTTGCTATTGGATATAGTTTCTCGTCATACTCAGGAGGGTAAATATATTTCAAAGATAAAAATCCGAAAGACTGAAATATTGATGATGTAAAAAATGAAATTACACAGAAATATTAATGATTTGAAATGTTTATTTTCTTTCAGAATTCCCCAGATGAAGTGTTATAATTATTGTCCTTATCTTCGTTGTTATTGCCATAGTGTTTCGACCGTTGTTCCCTTTCCGCCTTCATCAGGTACTTCTCGGTCCTTGTAACTTTCACGGAATTTCGAACTGAAAACTTTTTTTAAACGTCGTTGTCAGATTTTTCTCTTTCTGATAAACCTATATAGGAATATCTCGTTCATTTCCTGTTTTCAATCTGCTACGTCAGTCGACACCAAAATACGCATTGTCCTGCCCAAGGATTGAACTTCAAATTATTATGTCAATATTCACTATATCCCACGGCTTAAAGCATTAGTTCGTTAATTTGTTACTAGGCGACCGACAAGTTATTTCTTCAAATTTCCTGTAAATTGCGGCGCATAAGTCGACCTCATGAGTTTTAGCTCCATATTATGAGTTAGACCTATCCTTACTGTATAGGTCGACCCCCAATCATACGGTAGGCTGCCAGCGATCAAAAACTTAGGCCTACCGGTAAATTAAGTTAGGCTACAGTAAATGATAACTTGCGCCAAAACTAGATAAAGTACAGCACTTCCTTGTATATTGAGACATTATATGTGTTGCATAGGAAACAACCTACATCACACACCTGGAGGTACCGCATATTATATCGGTGTAACTTAGCGAATATTTAAAATTCGTCAGCACTATTGATAATTACATAAAAGTCAACATCAACTCCTATAACATTATTGCCATAGATTACACATCACACCAAGTAGGTTTTTGATTGTACTGCTACGTATCGAATATTATTGTAAAACAGTATCCGCGATTTGTTGGAATTTTTGGGTAGCTAATACTAGTGAGCCAGCCAAAATGAGCTGACTGATTTTATAGTTCACCAATAGAAGGGTTAACCAATCAGAAGGCTCAAAATATTCAATGCGCCGTGTATAAAGGCGGCCATGTTTTTTTTCCGAATATTCACTGACAGCCTTTGATATCGAAGACTGAAGAATTACGGAACAGCTGCTGGTGGTATTGGCGATATAGTCAGATTCAGTAGAGTGTCTGACTCGTGAGTATTAATCTTTAACGTTGTTTTATTGAACAGATTACGTACTACGCTGTATTCTATATTCATAGACTGTGGTGAACATGGTTATCACCATTTGCATAAGTGATGTAAAAAAACAACCAGTAACTGTATTAGCGTTACTATTTTATTATCTTATATTAATTTCTGTGTTAATATACTAAATATGTTCACCAAATACGACTTTTAGTGGGATCTATTTTTGGCAGCTTGCTGGAGCTACGATAAGTGGTGGACAGTAATCGACCGCCAAAAATAAAATAGGCTACTAGTGGCCCAAAACTTAGGCCTACCAGTAAATGATTTAGGCTACAGTATACGATAACCTGTGACAAAACTGAATAAGGACACACCGCTTACAAGTATACTGAATCTGTAACCGTAATATAATTCTATATGTATTGTATAGCAAACATCCTACAACACACACAGTTAAATACTGCATATGGTATCGGTATAACTTAGCGAACATTTCAAGGTCAATGATGATGTAGATTAAAGTCAACATCAACTCCTATAAAATATTAACACCGTAGATTACACATCACCCCAGTTTTTGAGTGTACTGCTACGTATTGTATGTTATTGTGAAACACAGTATCCGCCATTTGCATAAGGGATGTAAACAAAAAAAAGTAACTATTAATGTTACTATTTTATTATTTTGTATTGATTTCTGTGTTAATATGCAAATATGTTCACCAAACTCAAGTTTTAGTGGGATATATTTGTGGCAGCCTGTTGGAGGTACAGTAAGTGGTGTACAGTAATTGTTAGAAGTCCCGTCCCACTTGTTTACAGCTCAATGTTAAATGTTTGAATTTTATACCCGACCATATAAGTCGACCAGTAGTTTTAGAAACATTTTCTTAGGCTTGAAAACTCGTGTTGTACGTCCAAATTTACGGTAACTACTCTGGCCCAAATCTGCAGAACTCTCCACCAAAGCTATCCTAATGGAGCTGGAGATCCTACCTGGATTTATTATCACCGATCTCAGTCTTAAGAATATAAGATGTACATCTGATACTGGGTTGATGGCAGACACAGAAGAAAACTATGTGACTTCCTGGAGAGAGTAGTGAAAGAAAGCTAGAAGTAAGGACTAAGCACCAATAAAAGAGAGAATTTAATTTTAGCAGCGAAGAAAATGTAAAATATTCGGTTTGAAGAAGTTTGAACATCTGACAATCTTTTTATCAGAGAATAGAAAACGCAATACCGTAATCACAACGGGGATTGCAATAAGAAGAAAAAAATGCATTTCTGAAGCTAAGCCATGTATAAAGAAAAAGGAAAATTTAGTTTGTTGAAATTTTATACATCAGCTTTACTATATTGCAGTGAATGCTGAAAGATTTGCCCCGAAATGAAGGGATGATTTGAGTTAAACAGAAATGTTGTTCTACAGAAAGATGATGAGAATATCATGGACGGAGTGCGCAAACAAGGAAGACGTTTTAAAAAAAATGAAATTAAAAATGACATTTTTATTTTTAATGAGCTGGAATTTCTCAGATAAAGAATGAGTAAGGAAGGCTTGGTGATTTTGACACTCACAAGACAATTCTAAGACATAAGTTTAAGGGGGCGGCAGCGTTGTACTTACCTGGCGAATGTGAATGTATGGCGGGATGGCGTCTGGGTGTGACGACAAAACGACACCTGGTACTAAGACCTACAAGGGATAGGAAGTTGTGGAGAGTCACGTTCAAATCACATCCTAAGGGGATAGAAGTAGAAATAGGACCAGTAATTATTTGTACCTTGCCAACAATTTAATTGTATTAGATGCCAATTTATTTGGCGGAATAGAAATAAATTTGTGCTTCAATTGTTGAAATACGGGTTTTGACAGCTCAAGATAAATGATGCTGTCCTTAAAGATTGATAGTTTTTCATTATATTTCTATCCAAGCATCCATAAGCAAATAAAAATAATAAAAAAAATCAACTTTTCTGAAAATGTGATTTAGTAGATCCTATTAAAAATCAGTTGATTTGCAGTCTTATTCTAAATTGTCTGAAAAAATTGTAGAAAGTAGACGATATTTTTCGCTTCGAAAAAACAAAAACGAAAAAAAAAAACCACTCAACGTGGGAGGAAAGAAAATCCCTATTTAAATTATTAATAACTATATTAATTATTGATCGATTTTCAGAAAACAGGTTTGCCGAGAGGAAAAAGATCATTCAGGTCTTCAGTAACGCTATCAAATTTCATACTCTGGCTTACATCTTCAAAGTCCTTTATAGATCCATCAAAATAATGGTGAATAAGTTTAATAAAGAGGGAAGAATAGAGAGAAAAACTGTATCAGGAGTTCACAACAGCAAGACGGATCATCATTTCAACATAGAGGTAAATACATTATTATTATTCAATGTAGAGTCCAATAGAAAACCAGGAGAATTCCAGTAAGATATCTTTAATCATTTCTCCAATACAACGGTTCAAAGCTTAATCTAGCAATTGTACACGATTTGAACAATTTTGCTGTTACAACCGGTATATCTAAAAAAAAAAAGAAGACGTATTATTCTGAGGTAATAAAAGTATGCACAACATATCTGTAGTTGAATTCATAAAAATTGCGTGCAGAATATTTAGATTTCGGCGTTAAATAATCCGTAGAATCTGATAGGCCGCTAAAGAAATTCTACCAAATAAATGTTCTCTTCTTGACAGGGTCTATGAGGCCCTCCAACATGTGAATCGCACAGCGTTATTTGTGATGTGTTCTACTCTATAGTCTCTGTAGCGTTTCCTTTATAATGCTTGGATTTGGGGCTTAAATTCTGCTCTTATGGTCTAAGTTTCGTAGGGACACAGAAAGATCGAAAAGTTCTGAGAATGTTCTCGTCTTTAGAGATATTTTTTAGCTTCGCAATTTTTTGTGTTTTTCTTGTTATTATTTTATATTCTGGAAAACTCTTCTCTGTAAATCGAACCCATAAATTTGAACGAGCCGATAACTTTATCTTTCTGGCTACCGAAATGTATCTTGGATTTATACATAGGAAAGGAGGACTGATGATAATTTACTAAGCTTATCTTAGTCAGACAAAGGACAAGAATGGTGTTCTATCTTAGAAAAATCAATGTGAATAATTTTCGAGATATGTTTGTAAAATATACCCGATGGCAAAACAAACACGACTGTATAATCTCATTTTACAGTGACTTTTCGATTTATCACATTCTGTCGGAAGTAGGTGATTATTTCTCTTCACAACCTCTTTAAATATGTGAAAATTCCCATGATGTCTTGAAAAATACAGTGCAGTATTTTCCCATTCTCGTCTCCATAGATCTGAATTCATAATTTTAAATTCTTTTAGTCTATTTATATACTAAAATTCGCTCTGTACAAGGCAAAAGAGCTAATTAGGGTAGGGTATGAACGTGTGGTATTCTGTCAGCATAAGAAACAAGTAAGAAAAAAATCCTCTTTATAAGGTTATGCAGGAAAAATAACGCTTAATCCTATACTTGAAGTTGCCAAGAATGTTGAGATTGGGAAAGTATTCTGTCTATTAAAAAATAAAACATTTCTTGGGAGGAAGCTATCTGAGTAGAATTTTTTTCTTGGTAATTAAATACAAATTGATTGAATGTGATTCGTCTACATGTACGGCGCATTGCGGGTCCCGCTTGCAAATTTCAGGGCCGGTGGTAACAAAGAATGTCGCTCGTCAGAACACTTGCCATAGATTAGAGAGAGGCTCGTGAAGTTTTCTCTGTGGGGAAGAGGTTGTTGAGTGGAAAATAATTAATCACCAACAAGGCCGCGTAGATGCTTTTGAACTCTATCAAGACAGTCAAGTGAGGACAGGGCAGCTCCACCTCCGATATGGCTCCGTAAAGCAGGATAGATTATAGAGGGGAGAGTCAGATACTTACTGGAGTCGTAAAACGAACTGACAATTATATATATATATATATATATATATATATATATATATATATATATGTATGTATCTGTGTGTGTGTGTGTATATATATATATATATATATATATATATATATATATATATATATATATAGAGAGAGAGAGAGAGAGAGGGAGGTGGGAGATAGATTGATAGATATCTTCTCTCAGTAGATCTTATCTTAAGGTATCTGTCTATATTTCTGAGATGACGTATTATTTATACTATTTACATTATTCCGAATATTGTTCTCATCTTTGTTGCCATATTCATCAAAACGTTTCAGCCGTTTTACGCTCCGGCCTTTTCCGGGGGTTGAAATGTCAAACTGAACCCTTTATTTTGCTCTCTGGGGTAGACTGTTCTAATTCCACGTGCCGTGTCTAATGGATGTCAGTTATCCGTTATCTCCTGTTAATTCACCTCTCCAAGTTCTTCACTGCCTTAAACAGCTATTGAGCCCACAGCTCTTTGGGTCCTGTCACTGGATCAAACTAACGCCTTTATCCACTGTGCCATGTGTCATTAAGGTGTATCCTTACCTTGAACATCTACTGGGTCCCAAGGTCATGCCACACCTCAAGTGTAACTCAGTTATGCATACGAGTTCTACTAGCGGTCTGATATGAGCTTCAGTCCCAGTAGACGTTGAAGATAATGATACTCCTTGAGAGAAGAATTGCCTCGTGCTGAAGACTCATGTCTTGCCTCGTGTTGAAGACTACCATGCATTGCCTCGTGTTGAAGGCTATCATATATTGCCTCGTGTTGAAGACTATCCTGTATTGCTTCGTGTTGAAGACTATTATGCATTGCCTCGTGTTGAAGGCTATCATGCATTGCTTCGTGTTGAAGGCTATCATGCATTGCTTCGTGTTGAAGACTATTATGCATTGCCTCGTGTTGAAGGCTATCATGCATTGCCTCGTGTTGAAGGCTATCATATATTGCCTCGTGTTGAAGACTATCATGCATTTCCTCGTGTTGAAGAATACCAAGCATTGCCTCGTGTTGAAGGCTATCATATATTGCCTCGTGTTGAAGACTGTCATGCATTGCCTCGTGTTGAAGACTATCATGCATTGCCTTGTGTGGAAGACGCCCATGTATTGCCTCGTGTTGAAGGCTATCATATATTGCCTCGTGTTGAAGACTATCATGTATTGCCTTGTGTTGAAGACTCCATGTATTGCCACGTGTTGAAGACTTTCATGCATTGCCTCGTGTTTAAGGCTATCATATATTGCCTCGTTTTGAAGGCTATCATATATTGCCTCGTGTTGAAGACTATCATGCATTGCCTCGTGTTGAAGACTATCATGCATTACATGGTGTTGTCTAAGTCCACAGTTCATCATACCCTTACGCTATATTAAGACCAGCATCACCGACAGACAATAGCTATAGCATCTTTTCTAGTAGGAATCAGTCGGACGATCGGAAGACCGGATGGTAGCATGTCGGCTGAAATCTCATCTCCACGCGATGGTTTACTTTACTAAGTAATCTCGGTGCGTTAGACACCTTGACTCTTCTCATTTTTGCAGCCATATCAGTGTGTGGCACCTTTTTAATCCTGTATCAATCCATTACTTCTAGAATTACACGTCCACGTTCTTTTAAAATATCACAACTTAGTTCGGGTCTGCAGAGTTCTGACAAGAAATTTGTTATTCTAGGGCTGTCTATACATTCTCTACTCGTCTGCTATTTAGCCAATAATTAGGATGGTGAAACAGATTCAAGATTACTATACTTAAGGGAGACACGTTCGAGTAATGGATAGGAGCCGGATTGAGGAATCATTGAACCGAGTTCGAATTCCAGTCGGATCCATTATATTCACTTACGTATGAATTCTCTTTTTTATGGGTAAACAGCAGGACAGATTGGATTCTATAACCTTGGGTGGCAAGCGGTTTAAGAGAAGGAAAAAATCGGTTTGGCTATCTTGCCCAATAAACACCACTTCTACTGTGGCTGGGTCAAGAGATAAGAAAAAAATATCCTGAAATTAAAACTTTATAGACTACGGATAAACTCGAACTCGGCTTGCCTGTTCTATTTGACTGCAGAGATAACGATTACACCGTCCAGTTTATTCTACTTCTCAGATCTGATAGTATTTGTACATTTGCATTCATTTATGCATACGATTCTCTAAAGATGCATTTCAAATTTCCGGCATGATGAAAGAGCTTGAGAAAGAATAAAATAACACTCACAGAACATAATGAGCGAAAAGAAAGGCTGAGAAAACCGACAAGTACCATAGATCATAGGGATAAAAGAAAATGTATGTTAATGAGCTACAAGGGACATAAATTCCACGTCATAGATGGAAAAGGCGGTTAAAAAACTACATAAACCTAAAATCTGCCTTGTTTAAATAAGTAGGAAGATAGTAAGAATCATAAAAGATAGGTCCATAATATATACTTCTTTCTTCCTTTAAACCTCATTCTATCCTGAGTGGCTCTTCAGCCGTGTAGTAATTTAACAATAGGATAAAAAATCGTGCGATATTTCAATCTTTAAATTCTTTACTGCTAATGTGAACTGAACTCATCAATATTTCGTCTTGGTTTGGTTTATTATGTTTTACGGTATATCAACCTCAACGAGTCATTCAATGCCGACAAAATTTTTTATTGCTTGTAATATTTTTTTTGTCAAAAATCTATGTCTAGTAATATTTTTCCTTCAAAATTGTATTGCTGGTAATAATTTTTTCAAAATCTATTGCTGGTAATAGTCAACTATTTGCCCATAGCTGGGACCCTAACAGGTGCTACCACTCCGGATCAGGGTGAACCTGGAAACACCAGCAATTAAGAGGTGGTTCCACGCTCCTCAAAAGCTCTTGATCAGAGGCCTTGCTGCTGGTCGTAGTTTATCGTCTTACCCAGGACGTATTTCGTCTTGCTTGAAATAATAATAATAATAATAATAATAATAATAATAATAATAATAATAATAATAATTGTTGTGGATTCCGTCAATGGAATCCTGCACAAATAAATAAACAACGCCAGTAATTGAGATAGAAAAATAAGTGTATTAAACGTAAGAATACAGACTTGAAGTGAAGAATAGTAGTCCAGGAATGCGGGTTAGTAGAAAGTACAATATGTACAAGTCTCTGTAAGTAAAGCCGTAATCATCTCTCTCTCTCTCTCTCCCTGGACTCTTGTATAACTCTCTGAGAACACCCTGTGTCTGTCTCCTTATCTCTCAACCTGTCTCAATGTATCTCAACGTATCTCAGTATTTAATATCCCACCCACGAGGAATATATGTGGCACATGGCCGAGTTTAAAATGGGTTTCTCCGAGCCCGTAGGCTCGGCCAAAAATATACCCTTTGAACCCGCCTAGACGGGTTCCTTTCTGGCAAAGAAAAGAGTTCGACAGACGTCGCTGACAGTCAAGTACTGTATCGAGACATATCTCGGTATTTAATATCCCACCCACAGGGAATATATGTGGCACAAGGCCGAGTTAAAAATGGGTTTCTCCGAGCTCGTAGGCTCGGCCAAAAATATACCCTTTGAACCCGCCTAGACGGGTTCAGGGGCTGTCTATCTCCCCGGACGAAACCTTGCCCTTCGGCAAAGCTTTGTCCGGGTTCCTCTCTGCCAAAGCAGAGAGTTCGACAGACATCGCTAACAGTCAAGGACTCTATCGAGACGTATCTCGGTATTTATCGACCCATCCACGAGGATTGAATGTGGTACAAGGCCGGTTTAATGTGGGTATCTCCAAGCGCGTAGGCTCGGCCAAATATATAGCCTTTGAACCCGTCTAGACGGGTTCAGGCCCTGTCTACCTTCCCGGATGAAATCTTCCCCTTCGGCAAAGCTTCGTCCGGGTTTCTTCTCTGCTAACGCAGAAAGTCCGACAGCCGTCGCAAGCAGTCAAACACTGTATCGAGACGGAGCTCAACCAGCAGGTATTCTCTCTGTCAGTATAAGTATACTTTGGACGAGTCCATCTTATGTAAAAAGTGGAGAGCCCCACAATAATAATAATAATAATAATAATAATAATAACAGCAATAACTGTTTTTATTAGTATTATTTTCTTCGTCGGCTTGGATTTTTGTTTTCAACCGGAGACCTTGAGTTTTGAGTGTCCATTTTCAGAGAGATTACACCATTTCGCAGATATTTGCGGTACAAAGTAACGAAGACTCCTGAAGCGATGGGTTACTAACATTTATTTCGCTTTTTTTAACGTCTTCATGGCATTTTCCAATAATCATTTTTATAAAAAGGAAAAAAAATACCTAAGATCACGCACATTTTACATAGATAAATCACTTCGTAATATGTGAGTTGAACATGTGAGCAATTTTTGATTTTGTATTTCTTTAAGGCATGAACTACCAGGAATCCTTTCATTGAGTCCATCATAACCTTTTCCAATCAATCTGTGGGCTCCATCTACAACTGGAATTACTGAGGTCATCACGTGGCACATTTCTTTTAGAGTTCCACTTCAAGAACTTTGGATTCGATAGTTTTTTTTTGAAGATCCTCAAAGCTACATTACAACCTGCAGTGGATGCAATGTCAATAGGAAAACATTTTGTACTGTTGTAGTGTTTGATCGCGTTAAGCACTGCTTGTTTTGTATATTGTGAAGTCCCATAAAATTATTAAAGTTCCTATCTCTGTAATGACGTCTTGGAGAAGTTCTTACCAGTTTCTTACAATTTCTTAACCATAAAAGTTTAGTAGCTTCCAATGAAGATATTGGCTCATTCTATTATGGCGAGTGTTAAATTCAGAGGCTACTTACTGTTATTAAGATGACGGTCGTCTTCGAGTATAGAATCCAGAGGTTAGCAGTGAATATTTCGGAGACAGTAGGAAAGCGTAGTTCAGGTTAGCAGTGGATATCGCAGCAAAGTAGCAGAGCGTAGTACTTCCTTCTGTTCATCTTCGCCTGACAAGTTGGCACTGGTCATTCGGGTAGGATAAACAAAAATGGCCGCCTTTATACACGACGGATTGAATGTTCCGCGTCTTCTGATTGGTTAACCTTCTATTGGTGGACTATAAAGTGAGTTAAGTCATTGTAATTGGCTCACTAGTTACATAGTATACACAAAAAAACTGTAACACTTACATTGTGCAACCTGATACAAGATGGTAAATTGTTTTTGGATATTTATCACAGAATCTGCATTTTGAGTTGACAGAATTTTTCAGTATATGTCATTGGAAATCTCTAGTTACAAATCATTGGTCTTGTGCAGCAAGAATAAAAAATCTCGTTTCAACTTTTAGCTCTGAACTACGTAACCACAAATAGGTACGGGATTTATCTATATCATATTGTTTTTTGTTTCCATCCACTGTTATTACTCTTTAGTTTGCGCAGAAGGGGGATTAAGATCAGACAGAACAGAAGGGGCAACATGGAGTCCATTGAAAGATTCCTTATCGGATATTCCAAAAAGTGGAAGTGGCAGTTCTTTTGTTTCATGCTATATTTAAGGAAATTTACTATCACCAAAGAGACTTTTTATATTTACATAGAATTAAGGATCTTATAGTGTGGCACATTGTCAAAGGCTTTATCGTAAACTATTCAAGCCGTGATTTCTCTCTTGCAGATTTCTAGGAATATTTTATTTATTAGTAGTTTATCATCGCAACTATATGAATGTCTTCGACATCCCTTCTATTTTAGAGGATAGAATGTTGTTTTCACCAAGAAAAGAGTAAGGTCGGACGTGATGCGGTTTGGTCAGACTTGTTATTAGTCTATAATTATTTGGATCATCTGTTTAAAAAAAATATGTAATACCTTCAGCAATCCATCCAGAAATTACATTAGGGTTATTAATAAGAATTGATAATGTTTGTGCAAGTGCTTTATGAATTGATGACATAGGAAGTTGGGTACCTTGTCAATACCATGGTATTTCTATTTTTCGAATTTTATTAGAGCTTGCTAACATTATTCTCAGTCCTATTTTTCCATTATTGTTTATCCTTCAATCGTTGTTCTTGTTCGATCCTCACTGCATTGGAATTATATTTCCATGTGTTGCGCCAAATATTCTCCTAAAAATTTTCACTTATTCAATAGTTGGTAAGTTTTTGACTTCTGTAACTGCTTTTCCAATTTCCCTGTAAAAGTCTTGAGGCCCGTTTGGAATATCTTTTGTCGGTACATCCGAGAACGCTCTTCATATCGTCTTCTTCTTCTTCTTCTTCTTCTTCTTCTTCTTCTTCTTCTTCTTCTTATTATTATTATTATTATTATTATTATTATTATTATTATTATTATTAGGTTGGTGCAAAAATAATGACGTAATAATGTCGTTTTTTGACGTATTTTTTAACGTCAAAAACGACATTATTACGTCATTATTTTTGCACCAACCTAATATTATTATTATTATTTTGGACAATTAGCAGAACAGACAATTCATCATTTCGTCTTCACATTTCTCGGAAGTCAACGTGACTTGAATTCTCTTTAACATTATTTTTTTCGATATTTCACCGTTCAAAAGAATTAGTGGTATTTTCTGACTGATTCTTTTGAGTCATCGTTAACGCTGTGATACTTGGACATTGCAAATACTAATTGGCTCCCCACTGATCTTCTGGAAGCAATTCACAAGACTAGTCAGTATCATGTCATTCAACTGACATTGAAAGAAACAAAAGACGCCAGATTTTCTGCAATAAGAGAAAAAAATTATTAAGTGAAAAAACAATTCAAAATCAGTAAAAGGACTAAGGAGAGCGTCAATTAGTAAAGGCTGACAATAAGACAGCAATAAATAATATATATATATATATATATATATATATATATATATATATATATATATATATTAGGTTGGTGCAAAAATAATGTCATTTTCTCACATATGTTACTATGTGAGAAAACGACATTATTTTTGCATCAACCTAATATATATATATATATATATATATATATATATATATATATATATATATATATATATATATATATATATATATATACAGGTAAGTTGAGAAAAGTGGAATCTAATTCCACTGCTCGTAACATTTAATTTAAGAGTGGGCTCAATACAGAGTAGAGCTTCCAGACATGACGTATATATATATAAAAAAAAAACTCAATCCAGTGAATTTGAATTTATCATAGGTCACATTTGCTTGGTTAATTACGGCAAAGCGCGGAAACCTTTTTTTTTTAAAAAAAAGTATTTTGCTTTTGAAATTAAATTAATCTTTCTCTCGCAAGTAGTTTAACATCGGCTGAGGAGACACATTTATGGTGTTGAAACATAATTGCCATTATGTAACGATTTTTAACGTGTTTAAATAGTCTAAAACAAATAATCATATATATATATATATATATATATATATATATATATATATATATATATATCGAGAAAGAGAGAGAGAGAGAGAGATTTATGTCTGTTTTTGTGATGGGGTGTTTTTACGAAACAAAATTGAAGATGGTGAGACAATCTGGATTATTTTTAGCAGACGCGTTTCGGTGGAAAATATCTGCTCTCTTTGGCTTCTTCAGTTTGACAATGAAAGGAAGACAAATACACTGTGAGGAAAAAAATGTTTTTAGATCTCTGAGGAGAAGTGGGTATCGTATACGAAATTAATTCCTCCAGTTCATCGCCTCTTGATTTAGGATTGAAGGGAGCCTGTTGGCAACGTTTGTCTGATCTGTATCTGTATTAGAGCTGTTTAGTATTGTTGGACATTATTATTATTACTGTTTTATTTCCTTTGGGTTTTGGTGTATATTTATTTCATTCCGGGTTCCAACCAGAGACCTAAGTTCCGTAATGGAATCAGGACATTTTCCACTTTGACTTTTTGAAAAAAAATCGCACATATAATAAAAAGAAAGTCCTTCGTAAGGTGTAGGCTGTACTTGTGATTACAATATTTTGTATTTCTTTAAGGCATGGACTACCAAGGATTCCATCAATTAGTCTATTCGAATCTATTTTTTTAATCAATCCGAGGGCTCAAACTACAATTGGAATTGTTTAATGTCCTCATGCACCACAATTTTTGACATTTTGATTTAAATATCTTTTTATTTTGATAGTTTTTTGAAGATCTTCAAAGATACAATGTAGTCTGTAGAGAATGCCATGTCGTCAATAATCTCGATGTCAGGGCAATTTGATTTTATTGTTCTGTCTATCTGTATTGTGAAGTCTCATAAAATTGTTACAGATCCTATCTCTGTAACCGGGTATGTGTGATGTTCATACCAATTTCTTGTAGTTTCCTTTTCCGTAAGTGTTGTAAATTTCCCACTGCAGATATAGGCCCACTCAGACGTGCCGTGTTTTAGAAGCAGAGGCAGCCAATACCGCGCAACCGGATACAAGATGGTCAATTGTTTCTGGGAATCTGCAGTTTGGACTAACACCATTTTTCAATATGTGCAATTGATAATTTCTAATTACCACGCATTGCTCATGTGCAGCAAGAATAAAACCTTCAGTTTCAGCTTTTAATCTTTTACTAGGGAGCCACTGATGGGTTTGCCTACCTCACCTGTTTGGTGCCATATGTGCTGAATTACACATGGAAGAGTGGAAAACTTGAAGGGGTGAATTAACAGGAGATAACTGATATCCATTAGACATGGCACGTGGAACAAGAACATTCTAACCCAGCGAGCGAAATAAAGGGTTCAGTTCGATATCCCAAACAACTGAAGAAGGCTGGAGCGTACAACGGCCGAAACGTCGTGATAAATATGGTAACGAAGATGAGGATAATAGTCCGTATAATGTAAATAGTGTACATAATACCTCATCTCAGAAATATAGACAGATACATGGTACATATAATATTTATTTATATTATATATATATATATATATATATATATATATATATATATATATATATACATATATATATATATAATTATATATATATATATATAAACATATATATATATATATATGTATATATTATAAATTAACTGATTTAAAATATGCTTTTTTGCATTAACAGTAATAACCATGTTTCAAAAATGGAAGCTAAAAGCTTCAAATTTAATTTTGTAATTAAATTAAAAACATTAGTTCCATTTCATCCTCAAGCGAATTTTGGAGTAACTTATTTTTAAATTTACAGAGTTTTAAAGGCAAGGAAAATTCATAATTCACTGTTTCCAAGGGTACAGAGAGATCCAATCATTCAGACAAGGGGTAATAGCGTGTTCATTTTTATTAACTTTTGTTTTTCACTCATTAGTTATTTTCAAAAAACGGTTATGTTTAGATAGGGGTAGTGTTGTATTTTTCAACGAATTCTGACATCCGTTAAATGCATGTCGTCTGTTTTATTTGTTTTTTTTTAATTTTATTGTTAACGGCATAAAATTCTTACGGCATTTTTTCTATTTGTATACTTAAAGATTTTTAGGAGATGTTTAGGTTAGAATACGTTTTATTTAAGTACAATTTTTAAATGTTTTCACTTTTAATTTTTAATATATTAAAACAAGTAAATGTACTAGAATTACTTACAGTATATAAAATTATCTCATATCAAGTAAGTATATTACCAGGTCACATTTTTTTTAAATTTCATTTTTAAATATTATTTAAGCAAAATTTTTGACAATGACGGCAAAAAATACCTATTTCATTTCTCTGATTCAGTAAATTTTATTTTTTATATTTTATTATTTGTTAAAAATAAAAATATCAATAAGAACAGCGGATTATATATATTACTGTTTTTTCTTGATATATATATATATATATATATATATATATATATATATATATATATATATATATATATAAACGCATAATATTGAGGAATTCATTTTTCTGCTGTTTTGCTGAACATAACCGTTACCGATTAGGCTTATTTCAAATCCAACATACATTGACGGCTTTAATAATAATAATAATAATAATAATAATAATAATAATAATAAAACACGGTTTTGTGCTTATATTCTGTCTATTAGACACTAACCTATGTTAAAACGCGCTGTTATAAATAACACACGCGCGTGCGAGCCCACAAACACAAATCTGTTTAAAAAATTATATTAATAAACATTCAATTCTCTAAATAATCATACGCTTAGGGTGTTAAGCAGAAAATTTAAGCTATTTCGTTCTTCTTTAGGATGTAGGCGATCATGGCTCTCCATTTCTTCCTCTCCTTTGTAGCTTTTAATAAGCTTTGACTTTTTGTTATTTCTCTCAGACCCTATTCTGCCATCACTTTCTCACAGACGCGCCTTCACCTCTCTCTCTCTGTTCTACAAATACTTTCATGGTAATTGCTCCGAGGAGGTGCATTGGATGGTTCCCAGAGTTCAAGCGCCCTACGAGGCGGGCATCCCGCTCTCACCCCTTCACTGTCGAAACTCCTAAATGTAGCCGTCTCTTCTACTATAATAGCTTCATGTCTTGCACCTCTCGCCTGTGGAACTCCCTTCCTTATTCCAGTTTCCCTGAGAGCTATAATCTCTAGCTATTCAAGTGTAATGTCAATCGACATGTCCAGTTGCCTTGATCTATCCACTACCCTTCTCCTCATACTCTCTTCTATCACTCATATCTGATCTCGCTCTAGGTTTTCTGTAACCCCTTGCGTACTAGTGGCTTCCCGCCTTGCTTGGGGTGAAATGCTAAAAAACAAAAAAACAAAAAGAAAAACTCATTTATTAAGCTCGTTAAATATGTCACATTTTGCTTTACCTTGTTCTTCTTTTCTTCTCTTCGTCTTGTTAGTATCAGATTTTCCAAGCCTGATATACATGTTATAGGTTGTAAATGATTTATTTTTCTTACAAATTTTAAACTTAGTTATCTCTTTGTAAAGGTTTTCTATCTGAGAGAGACAATTTTCACTATCGTAATTGAGTGTTTTGATTAGAATGGCAATGAGGGTTTCTGTTTATATGTGTTTTTATTTTAACATTCCGCAAAGTGTTTTCACTCGCAGCAAAATCAACAATTCAATCGATGCGAGACAATTTAAGCAAATTGTTTAGTAAAAGACATGAGTATGCTAAAACAAAGACGGTCTTAAACGCGCTTAAGAGTTGGAGGAATAGAGTATTTGACGAAGAAAACGATTGAAGGTAGAGAATACGTGACTGCCTAAGGTAGAGAAATGAGGATTTCGCAAGACAGAAGAGAATTGGGTGAAAAACAAAAAAATATTGAATCAAAGAAAGAAAGAAAGAAAGAAAGAAAGAAAGAAAGAAAGAAAAAATAAAAGGAACAAAAGAAAGAAGGAAAATCAAAAGAAGGAAAGGAAGAAAGAAAAAAAGAAAAGCAAAAGAAAAATAAGTAAAAGAAAGAGAAATCAAACGAAAGAAGGAAACAAACAAAAAAAAAAGAAAGAAATACCTAAAAAAAGCAAAAGAAATAAATGAAGGCAAAAGGAAGAAAGAAAAGAAAAATGAAGAAAGGAAGAAAAGTGAAAGAAAGAAAGAGAAGCAAAAGAAAGAAAGAGGAAAGAAAAGTGAGAGAAAGAAAAGCAGAAGAAAGAAATAAAAATAAAAAGCAAAGCAAAAGAAAGAAAGAAAGAAAAGTGAAGGAAATAAAGGAAGAAAATTAAAAGCAAGAACAGCAAAAGAAAGAATAGAAGAAAAGTAAAAGAAAAAAGAGAAGTGAAAGAAAAAAAGTAAATCAGAAGAAAGAAAGAAAGAAAATGAAAGAAAAGTAAAAGAAAGGAAGAAAAGTGAAATAAAGGAAGAGAAGCGAAAGAGAGAAAAGCAAAAGTAAGAAAGAAAAGTTAAAGAAAAAAAGCAAAAGAAAGAAAGAAAAATGAAAGTAAGAAAAGCGAAAGAAAGACAAGTCAAAGAAAGAAGGAACATAGAAAGAAGGATAAAAAAAAGAAAAGTGACAGAAAGAAAAGCAAAAGAAAGCCAAAATCAAAATAAAGAAAGAAAAGCAAAAGAAAGACAAAAGCAAAATAAAGAAAGAAAAGCAAAAGAAAGACAAAAGCAAAATAAAGAAAGAAAAACAAAAGCAAGACAAAAGCAAAATAAAGAAAGAAAAACAAAAGAAAGACAAAAGCAAAATAAAGAAAGAAAAGCAAAAGAAAGACAAAAGCAAAATAAAGAAAGAAAATCAAAAGAAAGACAAAACCAAAATAAAGAAAGAAAAGCAAAAGAAAGAAAAAAGCAAAATAAAGAAAGAACAGCAAAAGAAAGACAAAAGCAAAATAAAGAAAGAACAGCAAAAGAAAGAAAAAAGCAAAATAAAGAAAGAAAAGCAAAAGAAAGACAAAAGCAAAATAAAGAAAGAAAAGCAAAAGAAAGACAAAAGCAAAATAAAGAAAGAAAAGCAAAAGAAAGACAAAAGCAAAATAAAGAAAGAAAAACAAAAGAAAGACAAAAGCAAAATAAAGAAAGAAAAGCAAAAGAAAGACAAAAGCAAAATAAAGAAAGAAAATCAAAAGAAAGACAAAACCAAAATAAAGAAAGAAAAACAAAAGAAAGACAAAAGCAAAATAAAGAAAGAAAAGCAAAAGAAAGACAAAAGCAAAATAAAGAAAGAAAATCAAAAGAAAGACAAAACCAAAATAAAGAAAGAAAAGCAAAAGAAAGAAAAAAGCAAAATAAAGAAAGAAAAGCAAAAGAAAGATAAAAGCAAAATAAAGAAAGAACAGCAAAAGAAAGACAAAAGCAAAATAAAGAAAGAAAAACAAAAGAAAGACAAAAGCAAAATAAAGAAAGAAAAGCAAAAGAAAGACAAAAGCAAAATAAAAAAGAAAAGCAAAAGAAAGACAAAAGCAAAATAAAGAAAGAACAGCAAAAGAAAGACAAAACCAAAATAAAGAAAGAAAAGCAAAAGAAAACAAAAGCAAAATAAAGAAAGAAAAACAAAAGAAAGACAAAAGCAAAATAAAGAAAGAAAAACAAAAGAAAGACAAAAGCAAAATAAAGAAAGAAAAACAAAAGAAAGACAAAAGCAAAATAAAGAAAGAAAATCAAAAGAAAGAAAAAAGCAAAATAAAGAAAGAACAGCAAAAGAAAGACAAAACCAAAATAAAGAAAGAAAAGCAAAAGAAAGAAAAAAGCAAAATAAAGAAAGAAAAGCAAAAGAAAGACAAAAGCAAAATAAAGAAAGAACAGCAAAAGAAAGACAAAAGCAAAATAAAGAAAGAAAAACAAAAGAAAGACAAAAGCAAAATAAAGAAAGAAAAGCAAAAGAAAGACAAAATCTAGCGTCACATTTCTGCACGTTCAAAAATATTCTTAACTGTTATAACAGCGCACTATTTAATAAAACATCATTCGACAAGGGATATTCATTTTCGTCTTGTAATTTTTACTTGAAATTACTTGAACTTGAAGAAAAAAATAACGTCTATGGCTGAAGACGGTGCTTGTATGCATCGAAACCACTTGCAAACTATATGGACCGAAAGTCTAATCCATAGTACAATTAATAAAAACACGGATCGTGTCGTTCAGCGAGTGGTTAGAAATGTAATACTTTCTTAATCTGTTAGCGAAGTGACATCGCCATTATTTACATTAACTTTATTGATTTATTCTTTGAATGGCTATTTTATAATATATATATATATATATATATATATATATATATATATATATATATATATTAGGTTGGTGCAAAAATAATGACGTAATAATGTCGTTTTTGTCGTATTTTTTAACGTCAAAAAACGACATTATTACGTCATTATTTTTGCACCAACCTAATATATATATATATATATATATATATATATATATATATATATATATATACAGGAAACCTATTTTCCTTCAAACAGTTTTGGTTAATGTTGTGACTAAATAAATGTTTAAGAAATGACAAAAACCAGGTTTGCACATACATCGTATATTAAACAGTAAGTACACCAGAACAGTATCACACGACTAGTGAGAGTGTATAGAATGAACTAGAGCTCAATCTATTCACAGTTCACTGTTCCACGGACCTTCTTTCCTACTAAACTTGTAGTAGGCGGAAAAGTCTAACATAGACACTTAGAGGGAGGACACCACAACAGTTAAATAATTTAGACGTATTATGTCTGTCTATTTTAGTTTAGATCCTTTCTGCATTTCTAGTCCACAAACTAATTTCTTGGCAACTGTTCTGAAAACTCTTTATATAAGAGAATTGCACCAAAAAATAAAGTCAACTATTAGTATAGTAACAAAGTTCTTAAATGATTATAGCAGCAAAGTTTTATATAAAAATACTAAATTAATATATCATTAAGAAATCTTTTTTTTAAATTACAAAAGTTACCTCCATTACATAACTGAGAGAGAAACTTTGAATTTGAAACGCTGTAAACGAAAAGTGAAAAAATATTTTGAATTTACGCAGTTAATGTATACACCTCCACTGATATTATAATCACCTGAAGATGGTCTCAGATGAGATTGAATGTAATTGGGTGAAAAAAAAGGTGTTTTATGAAAACTTTCGTGTTTTCTTGATATATCTACAGATCTTACGGAATGCAGTTGCCTATCTAATGCTCGACTGGTTTAGACACTTTTTTTATTTATCCTTCTCGTGAACCGGTTACAAACAAGGCTAAAAAGTCAATCTACTATGCTGTTTAACCAGTTCTTTGAGAGAGAAAATATATTATTATTCCCTTAGCCAATGTCATTAATGCGAAACTGAATGCTAATTGTCAAGTTATCCACGAGCAACGTAGCGTTTATATTTGCCTCAAGCGGGGAGGGCTCGAGTCTGTATGTGTCTATGACAAAAATGGCGTGGCTGCGTTTTCGTGGTGGGAAGCAGTGGGATTTATCGGTCAAACTACGAACTTTGTTGATTATTGAAAATAACTAGACGGGAACAGGCGAATCGTTAACCAAGGCGAGCGAATAGAAAATGATAGTAAAAAAATAATAATAATAATAATAATAATAATAATACAGAAGATAAGGAAACCTTGTAGAACAAATATCATGAAAGTATTTTTTTTGTTTTGTTTTAGGAATGATGTATTCTTCATTCTCGTTTCGCTCATTTTATTGCCGTTTAACAACCAAGTCGGAAATAGGAATGGCCGCTGAAAGAATAAAATGGCTGTCGGTGGATGAGAGGATCGAAAAAACTTGATAATTGGACGTCGATGCATGGGATTATGGTCGAAAGGACATGATGGAACTTTTCTTAACTGGAGAATAAACGTGAAGATTTGATCAGATAAAAATAAATCACTTACAAAATTATTACTGTTTTTGTTAATGAAATCAAGATCATAAATAGATGACTAGTTTTATTATCAATTTATCTCTTTTGAGTAATTTTTATCGCAGTCTTCCGGGTCGTTATTATACGATTGTTTAATAAGAACTATATACCGGAAATAACCTTCTTTAATAAAGCTATAGTTGTTACTTTCTCTTATCAATCATTCATTCGTTTTCTACGGCTTATCAACCCTTTGTAGGTTGAAAATATTTTAGATTGTATGATTTCTTCGTTTTTGAAGAATATAATAATTTTATTCAAACAAGTCTTACTAATTAACACATAGCTGGGGGAGAAGATATGTCTTCATACCTAATCAGAATATAATAAACAAACAATGAATTGTAAAGTGGACATAAAGAGGGGGGTCGATTCTTTATAACAATCAATATGTAAATCGATCCCTCACTTTGTGGCCATTTTAGTTTCTATACATTTCCTTTCGAGAGGGTGTAAATAAATATAAAGGGCATGCTGATGTACCTAATTAGTATTAGATTTATTGATACGTTTTTACGGGTTATCAACGATTTGATGGTTATTTAAATCCAGAATATATTTTTCGATTCTAAGAAAAATTTTTGAAGATAACAGTTATAGTGATACAAGTCTCACTAATTAACATATAGCTCGGGGAGAAGAGGTGGATTCATACCTTTCCAGGTGGTATTTGTTTTAAAGTTCAGTGTGTTCTTCCCACGTTTCGGTAGACACAGGTAATTACACCACTCACTCTAGCGGTAGGTTTAATACGAACCTCTAAAGCAGTGCACGTCACCACGGTCCCAGACGCACTGCCAGCCAATGTCCCTGACCGTTTTTCTTGACCACAAACACGGCCGACGCATCAATCATTGCCGTTGGCCTCGTTCTTAATCGGAGTCTCCAGCTCGATCAATCAGCATGCAGACCGCCACTAGACAAATCGTGCCAAGCAGCATAAAATCAACAAATGTCGGACCACACTTGCGAGAGGAAAGGTGCAGTTGACGAAATGACAAACTGTCTAGCTTGGCTTTATGCACATATCCATCATAAAACAGCAGCCCGACAAGCAACACATCTTGGACGCTTCGAATCCGGTAACTGCGAATATTCATCGTCACAATTTGTGCGTAAGTAAATATAATGAACACGTATTGTAACTTGTCTCTTCGATTAACAATTCAGAACCATTATGCATTAGACCATTATCCATTAGACCAGACGCACATCCAAGCTTACAGCTGCTGGTATTCCCAAACGAACACCCATTTAGTTATTGATCTTGGTCGACGTCGCTGAACTTCGGTGATTGTACGCAGATTGGTATTTCAATCTGATGTTGCCGTAAGACCATTATGTTTTTTTTGTTTTTTTAATCATAAACCGTGTTAAAGCCTTTGTCGTAAAAAGATAATGGATCTCTCATGTAAATATTATGTTTCATTGTGCGAAACGGGTTCAATCCCCGAGAGAGGATTATTGTTCTTGTAAAGGCATTTGTCCGTTATGTCCTCCCCTCTATCCTAGTGGCGTTATTTTTATATTAACGTCTGCCTATGGAATCCTCATATCTTTAGTAAATATACGATATCTGATAATATATATATATATATATATATATATATATATATATATATATATATATATATATATATATATATATATATATATATTGTGATTGTTGCTATGGCGACAGAACTAAAGTTCACAGAGTGAATCCACTGGCACAGATTGACCTTGAACTTTGTTGCGCATATACACTATTTATAACGATCTTGTTCGCTTCATTTATTTATAACACTACTTGGAAGGAAAATGTGTCGTTTCCCTAAACCCCAGTTCCCGTCAGTGACCATTGCTTGGGCAATAGTTTGGGGCCAAAATAACATTCCAAAGGTTCAACAACCACCATATTCCCCAGATCTCGCCCGTTACGAGGTTTTGCTCTTTCCAAATATCAAATTCCACTTCAAAGGGACAAGATTTAAAAACGTCGAGGAAACTAATGTCGGTAATGCTTATATCGATGGAAACGACGTTTGATAAAGTGCGCAGCTGCAGAAGGGTACTAACTCAAAGAAGATTAAATGCTGAATGTATATGTTGTAGTTTTTTGTTTGTTTTTTTATAGCAGCAGCCACAACACTTTACTGTACATCACCAGATCTTGGGATCTGATCCCAACTCTTTCTTTGTTCGCCCGGCTTAATTAACGAACAATTGGCTGGTAAAATTCTAGACATCCAAAAGCGAGCTAGTAACGTTTCATCACCACAGGGAAGACGGTCGGCTATACACACAATGTGTCTCCTTGTCTTGAACGTCTATTAGAAGAGATACTCAATTTCTCCTCTAAAACTTGCGATGATCATCAATTGGCGTCTGATCTCTCTCCCGATCGTTTACCAACTACCCAAAGGGGTAAAAAACTAGTTGGTTACATTCAATGACTCGAAGACCAAGCTAGTTACAGCGATCTGACCCCGAACTGCCACCAATCAATATGAACGTAGTTCCTCTCGGTGTGCCTGGAAAGAATGTTGGGCCTCAAATTCGCACGCGACCTCAAGTTCAAATCGTACATACGATCCGTTGCTAAGGATGCAGTTAAAATTGTCGGCTCTCTGTACCGCTTCAGTAAATACCTGATTCCTGCTGCTGCTAACTTCTACATTTATAAGTGCCAGATCAGGCCAAAAATGAAGTACTCTTGTCATATCTGGACGGGGGTTGCCAAGACCTAAATCACCAGCCGTTGTAGAGCTCTGTGAGCTCTTGTTGACGAAATCATTCTCCACCATTCAATCCTACAGGCAGGGATATGGCAAGCCTCTCTCTGCTATGTCAATATTTCCATGGAAAGTGATCGGATGAACTACATTCCCTGATCCCGCCAAAGCAAACCTTAATGGAAAGAATACGCCATACTACTTAAATAGTAGCAGACCACCGACATTTCCTCCATATTCCATCGGTAAGTTCCACTCGTGGAGCTTCAAACCGCGCACCCCTTCCCTGTGGGATCGACTCCAAACAGGATGCTAGGGTTAATCGTTATCTCCCTCGTTATCTATACACTCAAATGGCCTCCTAACGTAACATAATTCGAGTGGCTCCCGGGCCTTGTAAAGGTAACTCTCACGGTAAAATAATCGTATACGGAATTAATCTTTAAAGATAAATCTAAATATGGTCGGTTTCTGGTTCAACGCCAGGTACTATCTGTTATTTGATTGATTTTGACATCTCCAACTTGTCACTTGCACCTTGAGCTGTCCCCTTTATATAGATTCAGTATCGAGTCTTCTCATGAGTGATCGTTAATCTAGTTTTTTTTTCCCCAGGTTCCTTTAACAACTTCTAACAGAAGGTACTTCAGTCATCATTTTGTGTCTGCTATCAACACAGTGACATCTGCGTACTTTATATGGCTAAGATTGCATCTGCTAATTATAAATCCGAGTAGGAATTCAAGATCTTTTACGATTGGATCACTACAGGCAAAAAGTTTGGGGAACTTTACATTTCTTTAAACAATAAAAATAAAAAAAAAAGTTCAAATAATATATTTTTGTATTTTTTTAAAGCAAAAGATAAAAATTTCGGCAATTGTTTTGTATTTGTTCTTATTTTGGTAAACAATAAGCCCTAAACTATAAAAATAAAATAAAAGAGCATATTTCGGTCACAATATGACCGTGTTCACAAAATAATACATTCCTATAACTTTAAGCACATACATAAAAAAATACATGTATAGTTAAAAAAAAAAAAAAATAAATAAATAAAAATCGCTCTTGATGATGTCTAAAAGATATGGCGAACATTTGAACAGTTTTTACACATATTTGTTCAAAACAGAAAACACTAGTAAGAACACAAGAAAAATTGTCATTTGTATTTAAAGAAACCTGTATAAAAGAGGGATTACAATATATATATATATATATATATATATATATATATATATATATATATCTTCCAACCACCGGACATGAACATCAGATTGAAAGCTAACAACACTTCCTCCTCCCCCAGATACGTTTTCACTATTATAAATCGATCGCTAGAAGTTAGATTTTGTTGGTTAAGCGTCTAGATATCCGGTTATCTTGTTTTTTAAAATATTCTGGACAAATTTATATTCATACCATTTTATAAATTTAAGCCATTTGTAATTCGGCCTGATGCTGACGCGTGTTAAGACATATATATATATATATATATATATATATATATATATATATATATATATATATATATATATATATGGATTTTATTTCAATCCTATAACTTCAAACTCATACATAAAAAAAATACATGTATAATTAAAAAAAAAATAAAAATCGCTCTTGATGATGGCTAAAAGTATAGCCGAAAGCGCTCGGACATGCTGAACATTTGGACAGTATTACACATATTTTTTACAAAAAGAAAACACTAGTAAGAACACAAGAAAAATTGTCAGTTTTATTTAACGAAACCTGTATAAAAGGGGGATTACAATATATATATATATATATATATATATATATATATATATATATATATATATATAAAAGGAAAAAAGCTTACCACATCTAGAAATATCCGGTGGTAAATTTATTGCAGTGGGTAAGTTTTTAATACCTGCCTCATCAGACCGAAATGACAAAATGGTTTAAATTTATCCGGACAATATGTTAAAAATATGAAAAATAAAGCACATGAGAACAGCAGATCTAAATTGCTTGACGTAGAAAAAACTATTTGTGGATTTATATTATTGAAAAGAGGGGCATGGAAGCAACGTGTGAAAACAATGAACGGGGGTATGAGTGGGAAATACAAATGACAGATAGTGAAATACATTGAAATCAAATCAAAATTTATATCCTTATGATCTAATTTATGCCAAATAATATCAATCATTATATATATATATATATATATATATATATATATATGGAGTGATGGATTAAATATTTATTTATAAAAAAAAACTTACATGAGGCGTTAGATAAGACAGGTATTAAAAACTTACCCGGTGAAATAAATGCATTAACTTATTTTTCAAGATGTGTTAAGTTTTTCCTTTGACATATATCATCTCCCCCTGTAGACAATATATTAAGCTCTCTTCATGGATCTATGTTTTTAATTTTTTATATTAAAAAGAAGTACTTGGACTATCCTTTCCAGTTATGGCTCTGATATTATCTATCTATCTATCTATCTATCTATCTATCTATATTTATACAGAAACACATATATTCATAAGGATGGGAATTTTACAAAATAAACCATTTTACAGTATGGGGAATCTTTTATTAATGCAAAATTCTACTGGCCACAAAAGTTGCTATTCTATTCCACTAACGTAATAAACTGGTCCGCCAGTATTTCAACGTATTACGAAACATTGAAAAAATTATATATTTTATGTGAAAACCTAATGTGAATAAAGAATATACAAAAAAAAATTCCCTTATTTTTAACCGTCTCGATAAACTAGTATTAATAATGAAATATTGCAAAAGTTCTTGCCGGAATAGAAAATTAAAAATACAAATTTGCATACTCATATAGAAACATTTATTAATCTATTAATCTCCATTGGGCATATTCTCAGATTTAATCTGTAGAGAGGAGAGCATGAATAGAAAAAAAGAAAAACACTACCGGATTGCCGCAAAATGACACCACGGATTTATAGTCCATATAAAAATCTTTTCTTCGAGTATGCTGAGTACCGACTAATAACAACACGAATTTTAGGTTTTATGTAAAATATTCTTCGAGTATGCAATATGACGTATTTCCTTCAGTTGAATTTATTAATTTTTGCATTCTCTGGTTCCCAAACTACATGTAATCTAGCTACCAGGCTGACATAGCGGTCCCACCCTTTCACTGTGTAAACAGTTAAATGTAACCGTCTCTTCTACTCAAACAGATTCTTCTCTCGAACTCCCTGTCTGTGCAATTCTCTTTCTTTTAATTGCTTCCCTGATAACTATAATCTTCAAGTATTCAAGTGTAATGTCAATCGACATCTTCTGATACCTTGAACTTGTTTCCCATCCTTCTCTTTATCCTCTCTTCAAACACGCCACTTTACTCTTGTTCTCTACCCTCTGTAACCCCTTGCGTGCTTGTGGCACTCCCGTCTTGCTTGGGGTGACAGACTTAAAAAAAAGAAAAAAAAAAAAAAAATGAAACTAAACAATATTTCATTTTTGATTTTATTGTATACAAATTTCAAATACATTAATTTTGCTTTTACCTTGATAATGTCCGTTAATGGACGAAACGCGTCGGCTGAATTTAAATATTTTTTCTCATGTATTTCTTCCATTCATAATCCCTATCATTTTAGCAGCTGTCTTCCACCGTTCTACAAGCGTGTTGATGTCATTTTCGTAGAAACAGCGATTTTTTTTTTTTGTTAGAAGAAGGTTATGGGGTAGTTTTCGACTGATTTTAGAAATTCATATTTTTTGTCATTTAACTTGCTCTTTACAGAGTGAAACAAATGACAATCCGAAGAAGACGATGGGTGTTGGGGGATTTCCCATTTAAAATCTTTATGCTGTTGCAAGGTTTGCTGCTAAAAAAAAAAAATAAAAATAAAAAATACCGTCTTGCGTTGTCGTGTTTTAAATTGGCACCTTTTCGATTTGTCAAAATCGACCGCTACTCCCATTCAGATCAGTGTGTTGGTCGAAATACTTCTTTGAAGTTATTGTTTGATCGGCTGGAAAAAAGATCAAATTTAATTATCCCTCAGCAATGTAACTAAACGGGTATCAAAAGCCTTCATTGGATAGAAGCCCGCTTTTGACACGGTTTCTGCACAAGATTGTTTCCAACTCTGTTGGCGTGTGTAGCGTTGCCGCTCAGACCAACCGCCAGGTTACGTTATCAGGGTGCAGCTTCTTAAAGCCAAAGGCTTTTGACTTCAATATAACTCTTTGGCAAGATCGTCACCCCCGAAATAAAACCATGATACTTTGTGCAGCAATATCAAATTTGATTTTGGTTGTAATCTACTTCTATAGACAAGCGACGCAAACATAGAGAAAGATGATGAAGTGAAGAGTCTAATGAATGTGTCTTCTCTTTCGTGTTGCTGCGAGGCGGTCGCTTGTCTCTCTCAATGTACTCACTGTTTTCGGCTGGTCGTGACCACTGTCATATAGACTACATTGTTCTTTTTCTTGCTATTTTAATAAAAAACAAACAATTTGTCTTCATTCAGTATGGCTATTTGTGAGGGTTCTTTGCCTTGATCCTAAGATGATAATCATCAGGGCAAATACATGTGTGAAACAATTTTTGTTTCAGGTAAGAAGTTTTCATTTTACAAGATATCGGTTGACACTGATCTTGCTACACGTCGAACGTCATCATAAGTCATCCATCTTTAATTGCCTGTAACAGTTAGGTCCAAAAACGGCTCTTTTTCTTACTGCAACATCAAATAAATCGCTCCAGACACAAGATCGAACTTGTTCTGTTCCGCCAGAGAATGTGGCATTCTTGTATCAATGTCGGAAAGTTGCCCAGAGCGTGGTTGATTGTTTAGGTCTCTTGCTATGGGAATGCCGTCATAGAAGCTATAGTTTCATCCCGAAAATAACAAGTGAAACTCCGATCCTTTCCGTCGCCTTCTTCTTCAGCCGATAGAGCGCACAGCGTACGGGTTATAATAACCTGTTATTTCGGATCTTAAAAGACCCCACTTTCTATCTGATCGTAATAAGTGTAATCCTTTCCCCAACAATGAGAAGTCACTGATAAAATGAGACACCTGTAGACTTTCAGAATATTTTTTGGTGATTACCGGCGGCTCTTTAAGAATGTAGTGAACAGGGGTAAATATTCAATTGAACCCCTCTTCAATCAGTTTGATGTATTGTCATTTACTGTTGATAAAAAAATTCCTTTTGCCGTATTTTAGTCTTTTGACGCGATTCTCGTTTCCTAAGGTGTAGCTTTGCTTGATTTTCCACTTAGAACGGAATTTCTTCGGTTTTTGCTATCACTATTGTAACCTACCTATGGACGATAATGGGTATGTCAGCATTCACATAAATGCAGTAGTAAATACTGTATGTTGGTCCGAAGTTGGAAATTCGTCTCAAGCTGTGCTGGTCAAACTATCTGCATCCGAGCAAAAGGGATCCCTAGACGAGGCTTTGTCGAAGGGCAGAGTCTCGTCTCGGGAAACAGCTACCCGAATCCGTTTTATACTGTGTCTACGGGGAAATTTTAGCCAAACGTACGGGCTTGGATACCCCACAATGTAACCACGTGGGGCGGTTGGTAGATATCCTGCAGTTGGAGATTTATTGTGGAATGCACTTGACTCACTTCTAGCAGTTGACTACTTCTTCTGCGCGCCGCTGGCGAATCTTATATGTGTTGTTTTTATTCTAAGTATTATTGTTCATTACCAACCTTCGTGCCATTATTCTATTCAGTAACCTTCTTTAAGTTACAACAATCTCCAAACTAGATCTCCACAAGCTATACGGATTTTGACAGTAGCCCTGAAATTGTCTTAACGAAATCTGTTCCTGAACTATCTCATGTTCTCTACAAATGCATTACTTCTTGCATCACAGCTTGCATGCTGCCCTGGGTTTGACGATAAACAAGGCGAATGGGAGATTGGAGTTTTCGAGGAGAGTGAAATAACCTTTTAACTGCTAGTGTTCCTAGGTCCAACTTAACCCGGAGTGGTAACACCTATTAAGGTCTCACCCACGACAAAATAGTGAACCCTCAAACAAAAATAAACAGTATATTGTTACAATAAAATTACCAGCAATAAAATGCAACACGAAAAAATATAAAAATATTAAAATTATCAACTATACATTTTATGAACTACAAATTATATATCTAAAAAAAACATGCCTTTACCCTGAAAGTGTACACGAGATATCTGTGGTTGAAGGCATAGATTTGCATAGGATATATTTAGATTTCCGTATTTAATAAACCATAGGGAATGATATACCGCTAAACTAAATTAACCAACCAGTTTGTCGGAATTATTTATTTGTAAATATATATGATTAAAATGACGAAGTGAAGTAACCAACGATAAATTTATTAACTGAATCTACCTCTCTGCCCACTACAAATTGTGACACGAAAGTTATAAATAAATGACTAACCGTAATTATTATATAGAAGATTAATGTAAATAGAAAAACTATTTCTATTATTATGACGATTATGAGAAAATATACAATTTTTTGTGCCACTGATAAATTTATATTAATACAAGAGTAGAAAAAGAGTGATCGGTTTTCCATTATTTTTAAGTAATAAATTGAACGGCAAAATTAATATATATTAATATAAAACTTAAAAATATGAATACCAATTTTTAAATACAGTATATTGAACGTTCATAATAATATAATAATTATTGGTGATAATTTATTAGATATTCATTATAGAGTAAACTCGTTGAATATCATTTATTTTAAGAGTAAACAATAGATATATACCACGACTTATCTTAAAATAAACTAAACAATATATATTTCGATAAATGAAGATAATAAATGGCTGAGAATATAGTAAAATATTATAATATGATAATCAATGAAAAAATAATGATTAATGAGTAATTAAAAATAATCATCACTTCTTTTAAACCACATCGATTTCTTGGAGCAATGAAAAAGAAAGAAACTAACACGTTCATTCAATACGACATCCACTGCTCGAAAAAAACACATGATTTTTTTCTGTCGCCGGCAGTCAGGAATATAGTGAGATTATAAACGCTATGATCCGTTCTTTAGCTGCATAGTATGTACTTCACCCGGGCTGCATATTAAAAAAAAAAAAAAAAAAAACTCAGAATTTTCTAGATTGGTTCCTATCCATGGCCATGTGATTCATTATGTCCTGATATTTACCCATAGTGGGGAGACAGAAGAGATGACTTCATACCAAGGTTAGTTGCACTTAATTGAATGAGAGAAATAAAACTAATTTAAAGTCTAAAAAATATCCAAACGCATAAATGGAATTAAAATATTCAGTTATCTTCTTTTTTTTTGTGTGTGCCATTTTCACATCTTGGATGGGTGATCTACCCTCCCCACTGGGTGAGTTTGGTTTGCTTGTCAATTTGTACTCGTCCGGTGGTATATAAGACACTCATCTTATTACTGCATGTTACTGACTAACTGAAGATCAGGTAGTTAGGCAGCGGGAGATGGTCGCGTGCTCAGCTCTTAGCTGTTGTCGATCTATCTGCCTTCGAGCAGAGAGAAACACATACGAGGCTATGCCGAAGTGCAGTGTCGTCCGGGGAGGTAGAGACAAGATACAAAATACAGAACAATGTCAATTATTTATTTTTGATTTTTTACATTGATGCTCATCTTTGTTCAAGGCCCTAGAGCCACTCGAAATCGAGTAAGAAGCACAGTTTAAGAGGATATACGGGGGTCATAATGGTTGAACCTCTACTTAACATTAGTTATTCTTTATACTATTGTTCCCTAAGAAAAGGCCCAAACAAGCACTAATGCCTTAGCGGTTGTTGTAAATATATATATATATATATATATAATTATTTATTTTTAAAGAAAAAAAAAATTTATAACATAAATATGTTATAAAATCACTACAAAAATAGCCATTTTGTTTCAACACCTTCGGTGTCTTATCAAGTGATGACGTTGAATGTAAAATAAATGGTTTTAAAAGTTTCAAATTAATTAATATTCTACGCAAGGGGAAAACGTTGTTACAAAGGCTAGATGGACCAATCAGAACACAAGTACAGGAAAATTCAAAAAGCTCGATAACGAAGTCATGTTATAATATCTATTCAGATGTTTAGTATTAAAAAATAATTTATTCCAACGAATAATTACTAAATTATATGATAAAATTTAATATTAAAATTTAAAACTGCTAATTACAAAATCAAAATTTAACATTTATTCGCTATCAAGTTTATAACTATAAAATTACTGAGGAGAAAAGAAGAAATATATATGTTATTCAATTTATTTTTTCATTGAAGTTACTTTAGCTATATTTAATATCCGGTCTTTTTACAATGTATACATTTTAATCCTCATGATGTGTAAATGGGGTCCCAAACTCACGCGTAAAACAAACGCAGTCAGATTCTAATACATAAGCACCAAGACATATACACACACAAAAAAGGGGACAAGACAGAGAACATCTCCACCGTCTGTCATGAAAAAAAAAAAGGGGGGGGGGAAATGGGAGAAGGGAAACCAACACACACGTACATACATACATAATTAAAAGTGGATGCACTTTCCATACACATAGATACATATAAATACATGCACACCCATCCACAGACATTGACCCAGACAGTTGCATACCCCAACCGATAAATATTTAAGACAGAAAATGTCATTGCATGAATGTTAACAACCTATTGAAATCTAATTTAAGCAAGTAAATATACAAAGATAAAAATGATCAAAATTAATATTATTTAATATATTAAAATATAGTGTATGTAAAAAAAAAAAAAAAAAAAAAAACCGGACATTAAATTCAACACCCATCGGTAGCTATGATTTCCACCTGATATACATATAAGTATATACACACACACACACACACACATACACACACATATATACGCATACAAACATATATATATATACACATATATACATATACACACATATATACATATATATACATATACACATACATATACACATACATATACATATATACATACAAATACACACATAGTCACACATATACATATGTGTATGTGTGTGTGTGTGTGTATATACTTATATGTATATCAGGTGGAAATCGTAGCTACCGATGGGTGTTGAATTTAATGTCCGTTTTTTTTTGTTTTTTTTTTACATACACTATATTTTAATATATTAAATAATATTAATTTTGATCATTTTTATCTTTGTATATTTACTTGCTTAAATTAGATTTCAATAGGTTGTTAACATTCATGCAATGAGATTTTCTGTCTTAAATATTTATCGGTTGGGGTATGCAACTGTCTGGGTCAATGTCTGTGGATGGGTGTGCATGTATTTATATGTATCTATGTGTATGGAAAGTGCATCCACTTTTAATTATGTATGTATGTACGTGTGTGTTGGTTTCCCTTCTCCCATTCCCCCCCCTTTTTTTTTTCATGACAGACGGTGGAGATGTTCTCTGTCTTGTCCCCTTTTTTGTGTGTGTATATGTCTTGGTGCTTATGTATTAGAATCTGACTGCGTTTGTTTTACGCGTGAGTTTGGGACCCCATTTACACATCATGAGGATTAAAATGTATACATTGTAAAAAGACCGGATATTAAATATAGCTATAATTGTTGGTTATTGGAATTCATTCCATATACACCAATCATATACTTGGATATATATATATATATATATATATATATATATATATATATATATATATATATATATATATATATATTAAGACATTTTTCCGTTTATACATTGTTTTTATAGATACTTTAATGGATCTGGCCACAAAGGAGCGTTTGGTTAGCAAGATCGAATTTACTGTATTTGAACTTCAAGCTTCCATGAATCTCTCAAGTACATCCATATCTGCTCATCGCGTATCAAATGTAAACAAATGACGTCACACATTATGAAATTGAGAAAGTCGACAATTATTTTACGACATTTTTATGTTTATTCATTCTTTTTATAGACACAAATATTTAAGTAAATGCTAACCGAACGCTCCTCTATGGCCAAATCGGTCAAAGGCACGTCAATCTACATGACGGTTCCGTGTAGGATACACGTACGAATCCTGTCGGAGGACGAACATTTTCTGTAGAAATTTCTCGGACATTCAGGCCGGTAAATGCTGTTTATTACTGTTTATTATAAACAGAGCATTTACTTAAATATTTATATCTATAAATCTATAAAAAGAATGTATAAACATAAAAATGTATTAAAATAATTGTCGGAATTTGTCCATTTCATAATATATATATATATATATATATATATATATATATATATATATATATATATATATATATATATAAGTCAACACTTAGAGGCGACAGTCTGTTTCATGCTATATGCAATCGTCAGGCCACGTGTGCTGTTATTTTTCTCGGCTATTTATATATATATATATATATATATATATATATATATATATATATATATATATATATATATGTATATATATATATATATACGGGTCAGTGGTGCATTGTGTGTAGTCTATTATGGCGGTTATTTCACCGGAAGTCGTTTGTTTATTTATTTGGGTTAAATTATATTGCTTGTTTTTATTTTTATTTTTTGTTTCTTATTTTATTTATTTATTTATTTTACTTATTTAATCAGTGTTTTTCTTGTTTTGTTTTTTTACGTAGAAAAAATTTGTTTATATCACCTATGTAATAGTTTTGTTTTGGTTTGAGAATTTAATTAAAGCTATTTGTTCAATTTTGGGGTTGATTGTTGTAGTTTATTCTAAATATTATTTTGGCGGGAACAGTCTTTAATTGATTATCTTTATTTCTTTTTTTTTCTAATGGTAACTTTATCGGGATTGGTTTGTTTATTTATTTACTTGGATGAATTTAGGTCAAATTATTTTACTTGTATATTTTCTCTTTTCGGTTTTCGATTTTTAAGTAACGTAGTATTTATTTATTTTTATTTCTATTTTTTATTTTTATTTATTTTGTTTTCTAAGTGTTGACTTCTATGTTCACTTTTATATTTACACACGCTCTATCTCTGATATTGAGCACTTTATTACATAAATATAGCACACCTTAAGACTATATTTCTTCATATATATATATATATATATATATATATATATATCTGACAGCACTCGGAATCATAGAGCCATTGCAAACACTAAGATCTTTTCACTGTCTAGTATGTGCTTTGCCATGACTACGTACGGTCCTTCTTTCAGACCGACTTCCATTTAAGGTTATAGGTCTACTATGAACTGTTATTTACTAACAGATGTATTCATATCAAGGGTACTTATACGTAACTGAATGTAACAAACTCGACTGGATTTTGAACTTGGCTCTCGATTCCTAAAACCGAAACACTATCAATTTTCCCATCCTTCCTCCGATAATAAGTTAAGAAAGTAGTTTACATTATGAAAAACGTAAAATATGCAGTCATTTTTGACGTCTTCGATAAACGAGCTCATTCAAATTCTTCATTTAAAAACTTTTTAGAGTTTATATCAAATTTAATATCTCTGAGCACTTTATGCAAATTTAATGTAGTCGAGTTTACAAGTTTACTAATGGCATCTTCTGAAGAAAAGACAATATTTTCCTTACTAAATGTGTGACACCCTCTTCTAAAATTGACAGAACGATAACTAGTTTAATAAGACAGTTTTGCGACCTGAATTTTTCAAATTTATAAGCTTCTAACTGTCGGCCTTATTAAAATTTAATATAAAATCCGCCATTTTGTTTTCTGTTCTGCCACCAATAAAAGTGACCGCAGAGAAGATAGGTTCTGCTTTTAGAAGATTATTTTTTTTATTTGAATTTTTTTTTATTATTTTCTTGGAAAGAAATTCGTGAAGTTAATTTTAAATTGATTTTTCTTCGCCAAAAAAATGTACCTTGTTAGATTTCTGTCTACAACAGTATTTCTATTTTTTGTCTTTCTTTTTTTCTTGGCTTATTGCGTTTATTTTCATTCATCAGCAACAAGAAGTATTATATACGAAAGATAAGTTAAAATATACTAACAACTTATTTTCAGCTTCCAAATTACCCTCATTTTAAAATATATATTTCCAGACATATTCTCGAAGATCGATATGCTGTTCAATACATTCGCAGACAAGAAGAACGTAAAAGACGACAGATGTCGTTTGAAGGCCATTTAAACTCACAGCTATTTTTTTCAGAAGTTAATACCGGGTCATGGACTTTTATCAGAGTTAAGGAAACATGCCCGTCTTAGCTGGATCGCAATCAGCAAATTTGGCAGTATCAAAAAGAGCAGAAAAGTATGATGTCTTTCTTTCTTTTCATGTGCCATGACCTTTCAGCATGTAGGCGATCATGGTTCTCCGCCTCCCTCTATCCCTAGCAGCTCTCAACAAGTTCATTCCCTCTGCTTCCTCCCCCAGATCATGTTCTGTCATCCACTAGCTTAACTGTGCCAGGTATGCCACGTTTTACCTTGTCCCTCTATTCGACCCGTGAGTATCAGATTATCCAGGCCCTCATTCCTTATTATGTGACCCAGAAACTTCAGCTGCCTTTACCTGATATTAAGTATAAACCTCCTCCTTGTTTGCAATCTCTTTATGATCTCATCGTTGCTCACCCACTCAGTCCAAGATATCCTTAGCATCCTTCTGTAGAACCACATCACCGTCTCCTCGCGTCTCTTCTTCATTTTTGAGGAAATCGTCCAACATTCGATGCCGTAAAGAAGGACAGATGTCAGGGAACAGTTCAGTATTCTTTTCTTTGTTAACAAAGTTATCCTCCTGCCTCGCAGTACTTTACCGAGATTTTGGAAGGATTTGCTGAATGAAAGAATTCGAGGAAAAAAAGATACTATTAATGAGAGAACACAATGAATTCTAATGAGACAGAAGATAACGATTGATATAGTATTTCAATTTTTGAAGATCAAAACTGAATTGAAAGCAAGATGCCGGAAGAGAATTCCACAAGCTAGAAATGTGAGGAAAAGAAACTGTTAGCTTAAAACATACGATTACTTCAAGCAAATTTAGCAGTCAAATGTTGAGACCTAGGTGCCAACCTAGTACTGCGCTTCAATCCTTAAAGTCGAGGTATCAAAAAAGAAATCTCATCAGAAAAATTACCATGAAAATATTAATAAAAAGGGCACAGGAATCTAGGTTACGGCGGTGGGAAAGAAAGTGAAGGTGAGATGTCAAGACCGACAATATTCGAAGTTTCTTCATTGGAAATGGTTGCATGCTTGATTCTGTTTAGCGCTATACCAACCTCTATGGGTTAGTCAATGCCGAAATCTAAATATTTTGAACTTAACTTTATGCATTCAAGTAAACATATTTTGAAGGCAATGGTATGCCTTCAGCTACAGATAAAATGCATTGTTGTTCATTCTGCTATAAAATGTATCGTTGGTAATTCTACTAAAATAATGTATAGCTGGTCATTTTGTTTTAAAAATCTATTGTTAATCATCTATTAAGTTGGTGCAAAAATAATGGCGTTTTTTGACGTTAAAAATACGTCAAAAAACGCCATTATTTTTGCACCAACCTAATATATATATAAAGGAAAATTTGTGTCTGTCTGAATCAAGTTGTCGCCTAAAGCCGTGAACCAATATTTATGAAACTTATATATATATATATATATATATATATATATATATATATATATATATATATATATTAGCTATCAGCTGGATACATATAATCCTTCTAACGAGGCGATGTTGCACAGACTTGGCTTCTAAATCCACGAGCAACACCCAACAGTGATGAATCTAGCTGTTCATCTTTAAAATGGCCAGCGTGTATATTTCATGGAAGATACTGTTCGAAATGTAACTGAGAATACGCCAGAAACAGTTTTGACAGCTTTCTTCAAATTATGCCAAAGTGACCTGTTAGCCCGAACAATGCAGTATGTTGAGGTTCCCGTTTACTACACCTGGGTACACAATAGATGGGCCAGGCACAAACAAGGGGGACAAATTCAGAGCTGGGAAGAGAATACTGTCTTCGGAAGCGAGGCCATCAGGTGGGTCTACAGTGTGCACCCCACTCAACATCACTGCTTTCTGCGTCTACGGCTGCACACTCTCTGAGGTCTTTCATCATTCATTTATCTCCGAAGATATAATAGAGAAGTCTGTATTGCCGACAGGGAAGCCTGTATCAAACGTGGACTACTGGATGACGATGTCCACTGAAGACACTGGAGGAGACAGCAGTCAGAAGAGCTCAAAGTAAAACTGCGCCAGTTATTTTCAACGATATTGATGACATGTGTCTTGGTTGAGCTTCTTAAGCTTTGGGTGACCCACAAAACCATATAGCAGAGATATCCTACGAGGGATTCAAAGGCAAACCTCAGCGGAAATTGTTTATAATGAGGCATTGGATGACTTGGACACGCGAGTGTAAACAATGGGAAGCCAAGAAATTGCCACATTTGGCCTGCCTCGACATGAGCAGGTAGCAAAAAATCTCGCAACTGAGTATGTGCGGGATATCAGCTATGGCACATAGGAAATGACGCCGTATATAGCTGATAACGAACACAAACTGATGGAGGACCAGCTGGGTGTTTATAACACAGTTATTTCGCGAATTCAATGTAATTCTTCCTAGATGCCCCAGAATTGAACTGGCAGGACATTTATCATAAACTTACATCTGGATAAACTGCCCCTTCTGTTTACCTCGGGGTTCTTGATAGGCTCCAGAGACGGATATGCAATGTAGTTGGCCCTGCGCTGGCGTCTCGTCTACAGTCACTTTCTCACAGACGCGCCGTCGCCTCCCTCTGTCTGTTCTACAAATACTTTCATGGAAATTACTCCGAGGAGCTGCATTCGCTGGTTCCCAGACGTCATGAGTTCCAGCGCCTTACGAGGCTGGCATCCCTCTCTCACCCCTTCACTGTCGAAACTCCTAAATTTAGCCGTCTCTTCTACTCTAATAGCTTCATGTCTCCCACCTCTCGCCTGTGGAACTCCCTTCTCTTTTCCTGTTTCCCTGTGAGGTATAATTTCCAGCTATTCAAGTGTAATGTCAATCGATATCTCCAGTTGCCTTGATCTATTCACTACTCTCATCCTTTCTTCTATCACTTCTATCTGATCTTGCTCTAAATTTTCTGTAACCCCTTGCATCCTAGTGGCTTCCCGCCTTGCTTGGGGTGAAATGCTTAAAAAAAAACAAAAAAAAAACATTGCTCTAGCATTGACATCAAGTGGAATAGCTGTAACCCTGTTAAGGGGTAGAAGCACAGCTCATTCGTGCTTCAAATTCCTTTTGGAACTGTCCAAAAAAGAGGAGGCAACCTGCAACATCAGTTGTGTTTCTATAAAAGGCAAAGCCCTCAATGGTTGTAAATTGATCATCTAGAATGAGGCGACAATGAGCCATAAGGTTTCATTCGAGGCTCTCGACACTGCACATCAGGATCTTAGACATAACACACCTCTCATGGGAGGTCTTGCTTACGGGAGACTTTAGAAAAACCCTTCCAGTGACATCAAAAGGGACAAGAACTGAAGAGGTAAAAGGTAGTATAAATTTTCCTGCCTGTGGAGCAGTGTGAAAAAGCTGAGACTCACAATCAACATCCGAGTACAGCTCAGTGGGGATGAGGAAGCTGGTACTTTTTCTCAGCAGAAATTTGATATTGGTATTGGCATTTTGTTGGTGAGCATGATGGCCGAGTCAATTTGCATTTTGATATATGGTAGGTGATTTAAAGGAACTAATGACTAGGGTTTTCAGACCAAAACTGGCTGAGAACCTGTGCCAGTCAAGCTTCAAATAATGTGGCACTTGATGATTTGAACATCAAACTTCTGGTACAGTTTCCAGGTGAGAATCACAGCTACAATTCCAATGAAGTAGTAATAAATACCGATGAAGCTGTGAACTATTATATTTGAATTTTTGAATAGGCTAAAACCAGCAGGCCTCACACCTCTCAAATATCTTTTCAATGGCGCACTACTTACAGTTAAGAAGATGATGCCAACAGTTATGGAAGTGAAAATTCTGACTAAAAAAAGCAAACAGTAAAATTTGGCTTATTCCCTCGGATATGCCTATCTTATATCACTTCAGACAGCAATTCCCTGTGAAAGTGAATTTTCTAATCAACACTGACAATGCTCAAGAAAAGTCCTCGTATGTGGTAGGCCTTAATTTTGCAGAACCGGTTTTTCTTCCATGGCCAACTTTATGTGGGATGATCAAGAATCGGCAATCCCAACCATTTGCTTATTTATAAACGACACAGAAAGACCAAAAATATTGTTTGTCATCTGCAAACTTGATAAAAGACAACTAATCATCAAGTATTTATGAGTTACTAGTACTATTGGCAGTATTGTAAAGCTTTGCTAACCTATATGTCATTCTATTTGTAAATCTATATATAAATCTATTTACAAGTCTATTGTGAAACTATATGTCAGTCTATTTGTACACTTATTGTACAGTTATTTTAAAACTAGCCCTCATAAGGGCTATATTGTCTTTGAACACACAAAAACCTTTTAAATGATTGTTCCTTTGAATTGTTACTTTCAGGTAACCGGAGAAAGCATTGTGAAAAGGAACTGGAGATAACATCCGCTTTCACAGCTACTTTTATTATAAATAGGTATTGCTGTTCTTTTTCTTTTTTTTTACTATAAACATGTATTTTTGTATTTTCTAAGTGTTTTATTTGGGGATTTACTATTTGCCCATAGCTGGGAAACTAACAGTTGCTACGACCCCAGGTCAGGGTGGACTTTGGAACAACAGAAATTAGAAATTAAGATATCGTTTTACGCGCATCAAAACTTGTAATCTCCAGAACAGAAACCTTGCTGCCAGATGTGATATATTGTCATATCCAGGAGTATAATTGGATTTTGTTGAGAATTTCTAGATACATTACAGAATAACGATACTAGATATGACAGCAATATTCAATGTATGGACGAATGGTACACTTATGTACGAAAAGTTGTCTAGCCCGACACAGTTAACCAATTTTTTTTAGCAGCAGACCTGGTAATCGTCCCAATAAGATTGATCCACATCCCGTTAGGCACAATATCACTCTCTTGTTGTTATGGTATAAAAGGGCTAGAATTTCATTGTTAATCTCTGTTTTTATTCCAAAATGAAAAATGTAACATAGAAAGGCTGTCTGTTCTATGTATGAGGATAAACTACATCCACATCTTGGGTAAGACGATAAACTACGTCAAACAGCAAGGCCTCTTATCAGGGTGTTTTGAGGGGCGTAGAACAACCTCTTGATTGCTGGTGTCCCCAGGTTCAACCTGACTCGGAGTGTATCTCCTGTTAGGGTCCCAGCTATGGCTAAATAGTTAACCTCCAAACTGGAGTCAAAACATTATGAAAAAGTATGTAAAATAGGTTTTAATACCAGAAATATGTTTTAAAAATTATTACAAGCATTAAATTTTTGAAGAAAAATTATTACTAGAAATAGATTTTTGAAAAAAAAAACAACATATTACCAGCAATAAAGATCTTGTCGGCATTAAATAACTCATTGAGGTTGATATGCTGTAAAACGAACCAAACAAAACCTAACCTGCCATTATGAGAAAATGAGCGTGGTCAGATAGCATATCGTTACGAAGAGTGGCAGTCCGTGGTATAAATGCAGACATTGTGGCATAGTGTTCAGGGGCCCCGTGCTTCAATGGATGCTAAAACCATCATAAATTGTCATTGGTAGCTGATGAGTACGGAATATGGGTAAGTATCCAGAGAAGCGACCGGCCTTCAACATCTGCATTGGTAGAAAATATACAAAAAGTAGAATTTAACACTCAATTCTACTGCTCTCATAATATCTGAGTCGAAACATCAACCTGAAAACTCGGGTCATGTTCTTAAATACCCACGTCAGATCGAGGCTTTCGTATGGATATCAAAACCCCAAACCCGGTCAGAAATATCTAAACTGTCAGCTGTATACAACAGCTTCTTAAGGTCATTGATGAAGAAAGGATTTGTGACTGTCTTGGTAAAGCTCATAAGTTTTTGAACCGTTTAGACTGGCGCTTCAGAATCAAAAAATTAACTGTGCCAAAAAATAGAAACTACAACACTTGAGGACTACCAAGAGCAGCAACAACTAAAATGTATTGCACATATAACTCAAAGAAAAAATAAGGACATAAGAAATATATTAACGTTAACCTCACTTGAAACAAAAGGTTAGGAAGTAAACCCCATCAGTACTAGAAAGAATTATAATAGCTTCAGAAATCTGTTTTCCTTTTATACTTTAAAATTGAAACCGAAAATTGTACTAGCTGCTCGATCAATAAATGTAAAATGTTTTCTCATAGACAAACAGCTAATATTAACATGACCAAAGGAAAGCGATAAGATATTTGTCAACAAGGGGAAAAAAAACGTAAGATGAAAAATACGAATTAGAAATATCAAAATGAAAGAAGTACAGTTTTTGTTCATGATGACGGTCGTATTTGAGTATAGAATCCAGAGTTTAACAGTGAATATTTCGAAGACAGTAGGGAAGCGAAGTTCAGTTTAGCAGTGGATATCCCGATAAAGTAGCAGAGGGCAGTTCTTCCTTTTGTTTCTCTTCGCCTGACAAGCTGGTACTGAACATTTAGATAGAGTAAACAAAATGGCCGCCTTTATACACGACGGATTGAATATTCTACGTCTTCTGATTGGTTAACCTTCTATTGGTGGACTATAAAGTGAGTGAAGTCATTTGGACTAACTCACTAGTTAATACATATGCACAAAAATTGCAACATAAATATCTGAGAAGTGTTATAACAGAGGATGGAAAATGCGGTAACAAAATCCGAAGGCGCATTGGTATAGCGAAAGATGCCTTCCAAAAGCCAAACAAAGTATTAAGAAACATAAAACATCAATAGATACAAAGAAAAATAGAGCTAAATTCCTATGTGATATCAATGCACTTGTGTGACAGCGAATGCTGAACACTCTAGCCACAGATGAAGAACTGGAGTTAACAACAGCATGGTTCTACTGAAAGATGTTGAGGATGTTTTGACAAATGATTAGGTCTGCTACTAGGAAAGTTTGTTCACAGTATAGTCATACGCAATCTTTCTCTCCAGAATCTATCTCACATATTTATAAGTCAACTATTCGTTCACGATTCGGATATAGCTACCACAAATAATCTGATGTTCTTATTATATATTTTGGGATTCTTGATTAAAAATAAAGAAGAATCTGCAATATTATTTCTCTTGTTCTGGCATCCCGGCTTCAGTCTATTTCCTACCGTCTCAATGTAGCTCCTTGATTTTTTTTTCTATAAATACTTTAATGGTAATTGTTCTGATGACCATTTCCCTCTGGTATGTACAGTCGATGAATTTAACCGCAGTACTGGATTGGCGGTTAGGTCACATTGTTTTGGAGTTTATCTGGCTAGATATTATTCTGAGTTCTCTGCTAGCAGTTTCTTTTCTAGCACTTCTCGTCTGGTGATCCTGCAATATATTTAGAAATCCTTGATAAATTCCCAAGAAGAATCTGAAATATTATTGGTCCTGACCTGGCATCTCGACTTCACTCATTTTCCCATTACCGTAAAATATCTTCCGTGTCCGTTTTTTTTTACAAATATTTTCATGGTAAATTTTCTTGATGGACTTTCCTCTATGATACGTAGAATTTATGAATCTAAATGTATATAATGGAGTGGCGGCTGGGTGTCGTCATTTTATAGTTGAAATTGCTTTTAGGTTGTTGTAAAAATAATGTCGTTTTCTCACATAGTAACATATGTGAGAAAACGACATTATTTTTGCAACAAACTAATAGATGGCATCGTAAGTTCCATGCTAACCGTTATTTCTGTCTTATTTCTCGCTTGTGGATCTCTCTTCCGGCATCTTGCTTTCCAACCAGCATTAATCTCCCAAAAATTAAACTATCTAATGTCATCTTGATTTCTCTTCTCGTTTTACTTCTCGTTCCTTAAGAACGTTTTTTTTTCTTCTTCTTTAACACTAAGCCTTTAAAACTTCTTCAACATTACTTTATTTCTTTAATTACTTTAAAATTATTTCATAATAATATTCTTTCTTTACTTCTTAAGCACTCAGTAAGTCTTTGTATCTTAGTGACTTTATTGACTTGCTTGGTTTAGAAGACAAACAAAAAAGTAAAGAAAAATAGAATACAGAGAGGCAGAATCAGAATAGGACTGCTGACATTTATTGGAAATATGAGGAAAGTTGGCTTGGAAAACATAACTCACACAGGGCATATTAAAGGAAATTGTTATGGTCCAGGTTAGGACCAAGGAAGAACGACACGAACACAAGAGTAGAAATAACGAAGGTATATTACACGAAATAATAATACAAGATGTGGAAGGTGTTAGTATGACTGTCAGTCTGGTTTGGAGTGAACTACTATCGGCTCGACTCGATGCGATATTTACTCCCCCCCCCACGAGGGAAAGATGTGGCACAAGGCCTAGTTTTATGTGAGTTTTCCGAGACCCCAAAATGCCCGTAGAATCTGTAAAAACAGAATCGGGTTGGTCAACCTCTCTGAACGAGGCTCTACCCTTCGGCGGAGCCTCGCCCAGGTTCCACTCTGCTCAGAGGGAGAGAGTTCGACCGTCAAACCGATAGGCTCGGCTTGATTCGGTATCTAGCCCCACGAGAGTTGCATGTGGCATAAGGCCGAGTTTAACGTGGGTTTCCCGAGCCCGTAGGCTCGGCCAAAAAATGCCCGTAGAATCCGTATAAACGGGATCGGGTTGGTCAACCTCCCCGAACGAGACTCTGCCCTTCGGCGGAGCCTCGTCCGGTTTCCTCTCTACTCAGAGGCAGAGAGTTCGGCCGTCAAGCCAAGAAGCTCGGCTCGATTCGACCCTCTCTCTTCAGAGGCGTAGTATACATAGTGTTAGGAAGAATTCATTCTGTAGCTATAGGTAAGGACCCATGACAGAAATAGAGATAAGGGAAGACAGCGAGCAAATTCCCTAAGGAGACTGCATGAATGAATGGCGAAACAGATGGCGAGAATTTTGGCAGAGAGAGAGAGATGCTAGTAAATTTTAACATGGATGGGACGTTGTGGAGACTCCTTATCGTTCATTCCCTGAAAGGACACGCCACATAGAAGAAGGTATTACTAGAACTAATCCTAATGCATAGATTTCAAGTTGCCATTGCGCAAAATATGCTCACTTTTGTGTGCAACTAATACAACCTGCATGGTTGCACTAATAGACTAACTGTAAATGCGGTATCTGAGATGCAATAAACTGAAGAATTATGGCAGAAAAAATTCTTTTATGCATAAAATCCATTCTAAATTAATCCTCAGATCCGTAGTTTATTGGCCTATTAAATCCAAAATGAATCTGTGAGAATATTTATTGAACAAAATAACTCTCAATTTTTCAAAGACAAAAAGGAAAATGGCGATACAAAGGGAGGCATATAATAGCTTCTTTGGTTAATAAAGTAAGGCATTATCTTTGTGGACGTCTCTCGGAAATCCATTTCCATTCGAGGCTAATTACTCTCATGAATAAATACGCGCGTAAGTTTTCAGTATCATTTCTAAACTTTCTTCCACAGTAAGAATCCATAGATATCTCCAGATCACTTATAAATTCCAACTGTCTAACGCCTCCCAAAAGAAAAAATCCTTTTTATTAATCATCAAAGAGAAGTCCCTTCTTCCTTCCATCAACATGGTTGATGCTAACCTCCTTACGAGTTCTCTGTTGATATGAATCAAACATTTTATATTGAATCCATTGCCAGGTCCTCTGCTAGGAATATTGGTTCACATTTTCATGCTAGACAGTTTTTCTCTCCAAATCTATCTTACATAATCAAATATCGACATATACTTGCTGTAACAGCAAAATTGTTCAAATAGTGTAACAGCATGAGATAATTGTCCATCACACAAAATGTTTACTATTTACATTATTCGGACTATTGTCCTCATCTGTGTTGCCATATTTATTACAACGTTTCGGCCGTTGTATGCTCCGACCTTCTTCAGGTGGCTGGAATGTCGAACTGAATCCTTTATTTCGCTCACTGGGGTAGACTGTTCTAGTTCCACGTGCTATGTTTAATTGATGTCAGCTATCAGTTATCTCCTGTTAATTCCCCTCTCCAAGTTCTCCACTGCCTTAACTGCTTACCACTATTTGGGTCCTGTCACTGGATCTAACCAACGCGTTTATCCACTGCCATGTGTCCTTGAAAAAATACATTTTTATTGGAAAAAGTCCAGCAATGCATTTTCATAGTAAAAAAAAAATACCAGCAATACTTTTGTTGGATAAGAAAAAAAAAAACCCAAAAAAACAAAAAACAAACAAACAAAAAACAAAATAAAAAACACAACAGTCCATTTTTTTATTTGATTGTGAAGACAGAATAAAATATCATATTATTACTTTAAATCTCGAACCAAGATTAACTTTTGGTATTAAATGACAGATAAGGAGTTGATATATCGTTAAGCAAACAAATTATAGCTATAACAATCACCTCATGCTATTCAGAAAGAAAGCAAAATATTAAAACATTGGAAAATATCATTGGAATAATATTTTGCTGGAAAATGACTTTCAGAAAGTCAGCAAAGTATGAAGGTGTAGGAAAATATCGATGGAATAAAATAAGACTGCTGAAAAGCTAGGCAATATCTAATCTCCTATACGGTAGTGAATGCTGGACAATTTCCTTATGCCTTCTCAGCAAGTAAGCAAAATATCAAGAAATAGTAAAATGTCATTAGAAACAAAGAAAAGATTGCAAAACTGCTATGTAATATCTAATTTCCTATATGGCCGTGAATGTTTGACAATCTCCTCATGCTTTTTTGAAAATAAGCAAAGTATTAGGTTGGTGCAAAAATAATGTCGGTTTTTGACGTTAAAAAATACGTCAAAAACCGACATTATTTTTGCACCAACCTAATATCAAGAGATAGGAAAATATCATTAGAAAGAAAGAAAATAATGCTGAACTGCGATGTAATATCTAATCTCCTATATGATTGTGAATACTTGACAATTTTCTCATGTCATTCAAAATCTAAGCATAGCATTAAGAGAGGAAAATGTCGTCAAAAGACAAGAAAAGAGTGCCGAACTCCTATGTAATATCTAATCTTCTATTAGGTTTGTGCAAAAATAATGACGTAATAATGTCGTTTTTTGACGTTAAAAAATACGTCAAAAAACGACATTATTACGTCATTATTTTTGCACCAATCTAATATATGGACGTGATTGCTTGACAATCTCCTCATGCCTTTCTGAAAAGAAGCAAAGTATTAAGAGATAGGATAATGTCGTTCGAAACAAAGAGAAGACATCTGAACTGCTATGTAATATCTAATCTGTGGATGCTAGGTAAATTTCACATGTATTTAAAATCTAAACAAATACTAACAGAATATTTGAAGTTTTTTCTTCATCTGTTGAGAGAGTATTTAATATCCATTATATTTGTAATTAGATGTTAGCAAATCGAAGGGCCCTAGATTATTTAAATATCGTGAAACAAAAAAGATCTACCTCCTCAGATCTACTTGATCAAGCGAGACAAACTTGTTAATCTTGTTAATTCTTATTTTAATCATACCTTTAAAAATGCCAGATCAAGGTTATCTTTCTGGCTGTACACTGAAATGAACCTTGTCGATTACCGGTGTTTTCTAAGCCGTGGACCTTTTGCTAATTCTACGCAAGCAACATCATGAAAATGGACACATGTAAATAAAACCTTATAATACATATATATATATATATGTGTGTGTGTGTGTGTGTGTGTATAAATAAAAAGGAAGAACAGTAAGATGTATAATCCGATGTTCTTATAGATATTTTTGTTTTTACAAAATAGTCCTCAATGTAAATTTACAGAGCATTACTATTATAAATTAATTGATTTAAAATATGGGTTTTCTCGCTACACAGTTCTTACCATGTTTCAAAAATGGAAGCTAAAAGCCCCGAATTTTATTTTGTAATTAAATTAAAGACATTAGTTCCATTTAATCCTCAACCAAATTTTCGAATTCGCTTGAGGATGAAGTGGAACTAATGTCTTTAATTACAAAATTAAATTCGGGGCTTTTAGCTTCCATTTTTGAAACATGGTTATACCTGTGTAGCGAAAAAAACATATTTTAAGTCAATTAATTATATATATATATATATATATATATATATATATATATATATATATATATATATATATATATATATATATATATATATATAATTATTTATTTAAAAATATGATTCCAACTCGCTATATAAGAGGTCTCATGTTTCAAAACAAGAGCCGATTTGAAACATGAGACTTCTTATTTGGCGAGTTGGAATCATATTTTTCAATAAATAATTATATTTAGGCTCTACTTTCGTATCGAGCACTATTTTTTAAAAATAATAACAACATTACTAAGGAACTTTGGATTATTTACCAAACCAGTTTCTTTCCTATTTTCTATAATATTTTCACACACACACACACACATATATATATATATATATATATATATATATATATATATGTGTGTGTGTGTGTGTGTGTGTGTGCATATTAAGCAGATTCATATGAAATTGCTTCAAAGTGATCATTCAAATTTATATATCCACCTTTAACTCTCTCCTTTCCTATCTATCTATCTATCTATATATATATATATATATATATATATATATATAATGATTTTCATGTTGACATTGATGCATTTTTAACTTTAATATTTTGCTTAGTTTCATTGAACGTTCTTGCCATATCTTTTCGTCTTCAGATGTTCGTGTCGCTTTATCCGATGTCTTCCCTTCTGTGCGTTACGTTTCATATGTGATACACATTTGGGCGATCATGCCTCTTTCCATACATGACTGACTAGGATGATGATTTTCTCGCAGTAGGTTAGCGATTCTCTCAGCGGTTGACTGGTTTTCATCCATGACGTTAGGAGCCTGTCCGTCCTGCTATTAAACCCACATCGGCGGTGATGTGTGTGGGGAAGAAAGATGAGATTCCTAGCTTTCCCAAGGTATATGCGCTCAAGTGAATGTAACGGACTCGGCTGTCCGATTTGTTGTTGCGAGTCGATATCAATTTCAACACAACGGACATCCACCGTCAAGTACCCCAGTAACATTTCTGTACCGGACTTCTTTTGGCGGCAGCAATGTGTTGCGCGCTTTTTCGCTGTTACTGATGCAGACGTCCATAACCTTTGCTTTCCTTTAATATCTTAAAAAAAGTCAATTCATATTTTAATCATACCTTTAAAAATGCCATACAACAAGAAATATCTTATCGATACATAATATGCTTCTGCCTTTACGATTTGAAATAATATATATCTTAGCAAATTGTTGGCTCTAATCTCATACGATGTTATATAAACGCGAAGAAGCAGTTTTAAAATTTGCACATCGATGAAGCAAGATTCGATATCTCGTAAGGGGAAGTCACGTTATTTCATTTTAAATCGGATTGCCTTGATATGCGCATTACAACTGTACGTAGATTGATGTAAAGATTGTACACACGCACGCGATTTGGTTTGTGCACAAGGATATTCGCACACACACTTACACGCACACATGGATGCATATACACACTATGCATGTACGTGCGTGTGGAGACGAGTTAAGTAAATATTTATTCCGGAGCAATAATGTAGGGAATTTAATTGCTTTCTCACACATAGACGACTCTGCACACAAATTACCTTTCCTGAAAGTCGACATATATACGTATATAGACACGTATATATATATATATATATATATATATATATATATATATATATATATATATATATATATATATATATATATATATATATAGGTTGCGATTGATGTATTTAGTTTAAAGCAATAAAAATAGAAATAACACTGATATCTCCTTTTAACAGATGAATTTACCAAAATTCCAGAAAAATATCTTGAAATATAAAAGAGCAAATTTATTCAATAAAATAGTCATCGGCTCCAGCAACGGCGTCCAGGCTACTTCAAAATCTCTTGCAACTCTTCTGGATGGTTTCCTTGTTTAAGTTGGTGAATGCTGCCATATTCCTTGCGTTTGGTGTTACAAGGAATTTTGTTGGTCTTTCGACCAACTGCGCCCTACACATAACAAACAAGGGATTGCAGTCTGGAGCGTTAGGTGGACAGATATAGATGTACTCGTAGAAATTGTCTGATAGCTATGACTGTGTTTTCCTACTTGTGTGACATGGTGTAGAGTCGGGTTGTCAGGCATAAGGTTCTCCAGCATTACTCTCTCAAGGAAATTAATGAAGCCTCCGTGTTAAGTCTGAGATCCTGTGGCAAGATGAATGGAAGCATAACGACACTATCCCTAGTGATCACTATAAATGCCTTCTTAATAATCTTAAGTCTCATCAAATTCTTTCCGAACCCGTTGCACTGTTGACACCTAGACACTCTGAAATGTGCTAATTTGTTCTTCCACCAGGAATGCCAAGCAGTACAACATGCCGTTTCTAAATTTTTGTCAGAGTGAATTGCATCATTGTGCTCTTTTTCTCGACTGTGCTTACTCTACTTCTGACAAAATAAAAAAAAAGACAATGAACATCGTCGAAATTAAAAATAAGAAATAGTGACAGTTGAATATATGATGATATTAATGTGATTTTTTCTCATCTTTAAATTACTTTGTATATATATATATATATATATATATATATATATATATATATATATATATATATATATATATGGTTGGATAGATGTGAGCTTGTGACCCTGGGTTTCACGATCGCTAAAGCGTGAAACCCAGGGTCATAAGCTCACATCTATCCAACCATATATGTTAGCTCTATCTCTGATATTGAGCGCTTTCTAATAAGTACCGCACATATAATATATAAATAATTATACATATATATATATATTTATATACTCACACTTTTCAAATATATATATATATATATATATATATATATATATATATATATATATATAGATAGATAGATAGATATAGATATATAGGAGTAATATACGTTTTTTTATGATATGGACATGTAATAGGCCATTGAAAGATATTCGAGAGATAAAAAAACAACAAAGAAAATTACATTGATATCAAGACTAATAATATTTATTGTATATCAAGCCTTTCAAACAAACAAACTTGAATAAAATTTTGAATATCAACTCATCACATCATATATATTAGTTAGGTGCAAAAATAATGACGGTTTTTGACGTTAAAAATACGTCAAAAACCGTCATTATTGTTGCACCAACCTAATATATATATATATATATATATATATATATATATATATATATATATATATATATATATATATAAACTGACTATGTGCGTGTGTGTGTGTGTGTGTGTGTGTGTGTGTTCGCGAACTACTCGAGAACCATAAGGCATATTTCCACCAAATTTGGAACATAGATTGTACTCGAGACTGGGTGTGTCTGGACAAAAAAAAGTCATTTTTCAAAAATCAATAAGCGATAATCGATAAATATAATGTTTAAATGGGGATTTCCATTTCTTTTTAAATTTTCAGACTTGAATTCTAAACCCTAACGCCGATTTTAATAAAACTTGATAAATGTATGCAACTTACTGTCTCTCTTATACGCTATATTGATTCTTGTTTCTCTTGACACTGGGACCCTCAGGGTTCCCCAAATGGACCCAAAAATATTCAAATTGCTTCGATTTTGATTAAATTTTGCATGTTTTTTACGCTCTTACAATGAGATAGAAATCGGTTGTCAGATTTTTAAAAATGCATGAGTGGGGGGGCAGGATGACCCTATAAACCCTTTGATGCCTCAATTGCATTTCAAGTGTACTTTGTAGCAGTATTCGCCAATTTCAACGAAAATGTCAGTACATATTGAGATTATATCGAGTAACTGAAGTAGTCATTTGGAATTCCCTGAAAAACAACACTGGGACCCCTACGAGTTAGGGGACCAGCAGGGAACCCCGAAATTTTCAATTAAGTCTACAGCCTTGGCTATAAAGTCAATTAAATAGAAAAAAAAGATGTGATTTTTATTTCAATTACTATTAGTCTTAAACCTGTCCTTTGGCGTGAAATTTGGGACCCCTAGGGTTAACCAAAGGGACCCCCAAATTTTCAAACTCAAAATTTTGACGGAATTTTACATGTCTTTACAATCTTAAAATGAATCAAAAACAATCATCAGATGACCCATGAACATCTTGCTGCCCCATTAGTCATTCCATTGAAGTGGTTTGCAGCATTCCGATGAAAATTTGCACATAATATGTGTTTAGATGAATCAACTCAAAATCAAAACTGACACCACATGTATCATAAAGACTTTATGAAAAATATTAGTTTTTCCCATGGATTTACCGTTTTGGTACTGAAATAGTTTAGTTTGCATTAACCTGACGGCAAAAATTATATCCTTCCTTAAGAAAAAAAAAATAAGAGCAAACGAAAGTGTGCACCGATGAGAGAAGTGCACGTAGGTATAAGACGCGTTTGCGAGATCGATCGAGATGTGTAGTGTGTACAGTTGATTTTGCTCCACGTGCAATTATCGATCGAGTTATGTAGTGCGTACTATCGATTTTGCTTCATGTGCAGTGTTCATTTGTGCTATGTGATGAAATAAATGCAAAACGCTCATTCGCACCAAAGTTGTCATCCAGTAAAAAAGTAGGCTGCCTTCATGCATGTATATTTTGAATTTTTGATACTTTAAAATTAAATTTGTGAAAATCATATTATTAAAAAATGTTTAAGCGTAAATGCCAATTTTTTAATTATGTATTTATCATCTTCTAATCAGCGTTTACTAACTCATATATTTGGAAACTTAAGCCCTAAAATTTTGAAAGTTTTATTCTGAAAAATGCACTTATAATAATGTAAAGACCCTCTTTCGATTCATTTATAATTATGCTAAACTTAGCGTGTACGTTTTAACGTTCATAGTGAGTAGGTTTCTAGCTGCATGTTAATTTTTATTTTTATCACTAGAACATTTTTTTTTGGTAGTCTATTTTTAGATAATTCCTAACTTTACGAGCTTGCTTATAACTGTTTACCACGTTCCCGTGGTCTCCCTTATAAACGAAATCCTTCACTTAGACGTGCTACTACTACAGCCAAACGCATGAAAGCACGGAGAAGAAACGCTTAGCAACAAGAAACTCAAATTAGACTGACACAAAATGATATTCATACAGCTAATGCAAGGTCAGCAGAAACTAATGAGCGACGGTTAACCAGACGAGGAAGGAACGCTGCCAGAACCTCTGCTACTCGAGCTGTCGAAACTGAGGGGCAATGAACAATTCTATACAGTCTTTGTGAACGTTGGTTTTCAGCCTTGGATCGGATGTTAGGAGAAGTCTTTGTTGAATTTCTTTCCCTTCCAATGCATGCTGTTCATTCCATGTAGTTTGAGCAAAAGCTGTCAACAAAGCATTTCTCTTCAAAAATTTTCAAAGATCTATTGCGATTAATGTACTCTTCATTTGATGACAATTTTTTTTGTATCTTCTGTGCTTCTGTAAAAAACAACTTTCTCCTGTTATAAATGTTTTCACACTTCATGTCATTATAATTTTTCGCCATATAGATAAGAGGCACTAAAGAAAAATCTTCTTTATTTTAACTTTACACATTGGATGAGGTTTGTGACCTTTTTTGAATAAACCCAGACGAGGAAATCCTGCTAGTATATATATAATCATGCGAGACTCTTTGAGTTCTCTCTAAATCAATT
>OZ010582.1:59207986-59210486 GCA_963932145.1 Acanthosepion lycidas | reverse complement strand
AATAAAAACTTAACATGTTAAGCATTTGAATTTTAAAAATATAAAAATATTAATATATATATATATATATATATATACATATATATATATATATATATATATATATATATATATATATATATATATTGAGAGAGAGAGAGAGAGAGAGAGAAAGAGAGATAAACCTAGAGAGCCAGTCAAGCCAGCCTTCCTTGACGATCCGCTAAGCTGAAACCGTGGTAGTTTGTCTGGCTTTCTAGCTTTAACTAGGTCTGCTCTACTTACCGTATCGAGCAATTTATTTAGTTATTTTGCGTACTCGTATCGGATTTTTTTTCTTTGGGCTTTGGACTTGCATGCTAGACGATTTTTTTCGGCTAACGGACACGTTCTTGGTTGTATATATATATATATATATATATATATATATATATATATATATATATATATATAATGTTTTAAATTAGGAAACGCCTCCTGTTTCTTAATTACGCCCTTTTTCGTCTAACACATCTTCTTCAGTTTTAACTAACATAGCAGTGTTTGTGTAGATTATGTGGGGCCAACCATGTTGCGGTTGGAGACCCGGATCGGACAGCACGTATCTACTTATATGAAACAGGGTGCAGTCAGCGATAGTTTTCGCCTGACTCAGTCGTTTCTTGAATCAATGATTGGACACGTTTTGGTGACAACCCGGGCTGCACTTTGAAATATTCTGACAAAGCATTTAGGTTATGATACAAACGTCGGTCGTCTAAAAATTTAAAATTTTAGAAGCTCTTTCATTTTTAATCTTCATCGATCGAATTCGTGCAACTGAAGAAATTTCTTCATTCTTTTTGTCTCACGAGTGAGACGAGAGTACGTTTTCTTTCCTTTTAAAACTCACTAGGAGCTTATTTACATCGATTTGTTGTTTTCGTAATATATTGATTTCAGTCGTAGCTCCTTGTTTGCTTCTCATGCACATTTTCCATTTTTTGATACATTTTTTTTTTATATTTCTATGCTTTTTCCAACCAATCCTTCTAAGGAGATGTTGGACGAAAAATTCCATTAAACGAAAAGAATGTGTTCCGTCATTTTTAAAACAATATATAAATTCTGTGGTATAATTTTTTTGTTTAAATACGCACACACATACACACACACATATATATATATATATATATATATATATATATATATATATATATATATATATATATATATATATATATATAAGCATTTCACCCCAAGCAATGCGGGAAGCTACTAGGACGCAAGGGTTTACAGAAAATTTAGAGCAAGATCAGATAGGAGTGATAGAAGAAAGGATGAGCGTAGTGGATAGATCAAGGCAACTGGAGATGTCGATTGACATTACACTTGAATAGCTGGAGATTATAGCTCACAGGGAAACAGGAAAAGAGTAGGGAGTTCCACAGGCGAGAGGTTCGAGACATGAAGCTATTGGAGTAGAAGATACGGCTACATTTAGGAGTTTCGACAGTGAAGGGGTAAGAGCGGGATGCCAGCCTAGTAAGGCGCTGGAACTCATGACGTCTGGGAACCACCGAATGCAGCTCCTCGGAGCAATTTCTATGGAAGTATTTGTAGAACAGACAGTGGGAGGCGACGGCGCGTCTGTGAGAAAGTGACTGTAGACGAGACGCCATGGCAGGGCCAACTACATTGAATATCCGCCTCTGGAGCCTATCAAGAACACCGAGGCAAACAGAAGGGGCACCAGACCATATATGGTAGCAATACCCCATGCAAGGGCGAATTGTTGATTTGTAGATCTGGAAAATTGACTCCGGGGAGAAAAACTTCCTGCCGCGGCTCAGGGAGCCAACTTTCCTTGCAGTGCATGAGGCAATTGACTCAATGTATTTATTCCATCTCAGGTCAACAATCAACGTGAGACCGAGAAGCCTCTGAGAGTTGCTCTCGAGAAGTTGAGCGTCAGACATTCTAATGGAGGGAAGGGAAGGATCTCAGTGGTGATTAATAGAGAGCAGTTTTGTCTTAGAAGCGTTGAAGTTGACCAGCAAATTAGTGCCCCAGTTCACAATCGATTCGAGGTCCTTTTCGAGACGCACGGCCAGGCGAGTTTTGTCAGCGAGACTGTATTTGTTTTTGAGGCAGGAATAAATAGTGGTGTCATCCGCGTATATGCCAACTTGGGAAGTTATAGCGCCAGGGAGATTATTTATGTAGATAAGGAATAGAGTGTGGCCTAGGATGGAGCCTTGAGGAACACCTGCGTTCGTGGGATAGGAACTGGAGGAGAATCCATTGAGAACGACCTTCAATTTACGGTTTGACAGGAATTATCGTATTAGGTTATATAATCGACCCGTAATGCCATAACCCTGGAGCTTGCGAAGAAGGCCGGCATACAAAACCCTATCAAATGCGTTGGAGATGTCTAGTGCCACGGCTCGGGCTTCTCCGTTATTTTGAAGAGCTCCGTAGACTGTTTCAGTGAAGGTCGTAAGCACATCGGCTGTAGATCGGGCAAAGCGGAAACCAT
>OZ010582.1:59172986-59205486 GCA_963932145.1 Acanthosepion lycidas | reverse complement strand
GAATTAACAGGAGATAACTGATAACTGACATCCATTAGACATGGCACGTGGAACAAGAACTGTCTACCCCAGCGTGTGAAATAAAGGGTTCAGTTCGACATTTCAACCACCTGAAGAAGGCCGAAACGTTGTGATAAATATGGCAACAAAGATGAGGACAATAGTCCGAATAATATAAACTTTATACATAATACCTCATCTTAGAAATATGAAAAAAAAATGACAGTATTATGGGAAAAGAAGCATCAAAGAACAATAAAATAAAATAATTATTTTTCACATTTATATTTTTCATGAACTGCTATTTTATACAAATGTTCAACCAATTCAAAACCCAAGAGGCAATCTAGCTAGGGATTATACCAATTGAGATCAGAGGAAGAGGTATTCAGTAAAAACTAAGATGATAAATATGATAGACAACTGTTGTCCTCATCTTATCATTTTCACGGTCAACGTCCCATGGCTCAGTAGATAAAAGCGTTAGTTTAATCCAGTGACTTAATCCAGAGAGTTGTGAGTTCAGTACCTACCCACAGCTGAGGTGAGCAAAAACTTGGAGTGTTGAATCAAAGGGAGATAACTGATATTGAACCGTCCGGAAGATACATGGCGTGTGAACAATCTACCCCGGTGAACAAAATATAGGGTTCAGTTCAGTTCGAAATTTCAATCACCTAAGGAACAGTAGAACGTACAACGGACGAAACGTCGTGAGTATGGCATCAAAGATGAGGAGAACAGTCCGAAAAATGCGAATACTGTAAATAATTGTAATATCTCGTCTTCGAGTAATGCGGGTGATTCAACTCCGTGGACGTAGCAAGAGAATTCTTAGTTGTAAATGTCTCACCTCTTAATTGCTGTTTTTCCCACGTCCATCCTGACTCGTAGTAGTAGTAACTATTAAGGCTCCAGCTATGGATAAATAGTAAACACCCGAACAAAAATAATATAAAGTATAAAAGCACCAACAATACATTTTATCTATAGTTGTAGGCATACATTTACACTCAAAATATACTAACCTGACGCCATGAAAAAGTGTTCAAAATATTAAGATTTCGACATTAAATGAGCCATGGATGTGTTGATATGCCACTAAACAAAAGCAATAACAAACAATGGCATTTGGATATGGCTTTATTGTAGAGTAGACATAATTGATATTTCCTCTGTGCGAAAACAGTTGCAGATTAGGGCAGGTTGATTTTTGATTTCCTTTAGAAAATCAACATTGCACTCGACGTGAAAGGTGTATTAGGTTGGTGCAAAAATAACGTCGTTTTCTCACATAGATAAAACGACATTATTTTTGCACCAACCTAATAGTTTGATGTGATGTCTCCACACTGAAATTTTACAACCACAGCTTTTGCCGATGTTTGGGCATTTAATTTGACAATTGTCTGAAAAAGTAAACAGAAATACTGACTTTCTTCAGGTTTTTTTGCTTATATACTGACTTCAAAATGTTACTATTTCAATAATATAGCTTATTAGCTATTATATATATTATATAGCTATTATTACGGCTGAATAGAAATCATGTCGAAATCAGAATTCTAACTAGTTATAAACAAAATCATATTCGGTAAGTAAAAACTGTAAAATTGTAAAAGATTACAAAAAAAAAGGCTAATCAATGAATAAAATCTTACACCATTTGTTTGCTCATATTTAATAAAACAAACAAAAATGTTGAAAGTGTATATAGCTCTATATTCTGATGGGCAGACACTGTATGAAAAAATGTTTTAAATTGTTATTGTTTATTAAAAATCGCACTAAAACTACAGAACTGTATAACATATTACATCATAATATAGATAAATTGTTCAGTTTAATTTCTAAGGTTTGATGGCACAGTAATGTGCTTGTGCCTTGCTTCTTTTCTATATCCAATTTGTGAAGCTTCAGTCATTTATTTAACTACTCTTTTCACACCCCTGCGAAGGTAAATTTGGCAATTCCAATTCATTAGAATCTCTTCGGGTCATTATTTGAAAAACCTTGCGCAGATTCACAAACAACATTTTGTGAGAGGTTAATCAAATTTGTATCGTTTCAGATTTGGTGAATGTAATTTTATCTTAATCTAATATTTGATTTTTCGCTACTTCTGAAACAAAAAGAAAATATTTTTATGGGAAACTTTACTCATACTTGTTTATATTTTGGGATGCCATTTTAAATTAAATTTAGAATTAATCTTGTAAATGGATAGAACTAATTAAGTATCAAAATCTAACGCTCCAATTTATTAGGTTGGTGCAAAAATAATTTCGTTTTCTCACATAGTAACATATGTTAGAAAACGAAATTATTTTTGCACCAAACTAATACAAATTAAACTTAATCTGTTATATCTTATCTCAAAAAAGAGTAACGATATGGAAAAAAATGTTATTATTTATCATGTCAAACAGCAACATTCAAATTGAGTGCATTCTTCTTCTTTTATGTACAGTATCTCCACAGGACAGAGGCGGCTATGGCTCTCCACAACTTCCTATCCTTTTTGGCTCTTAATAAATTTTTTTCCGTTATTTCTCCTAAACCTAAATCCGCCACCCATTTACTCAAGCTCGTCAGCATGTTATGCATAATTTTTCTCGTTCCCTTTTGCCCTCAATCTGTCCTGTAAGTATCAGATTTCACAAGCCCTCCTTCCTCATTTTATACTACAGGAATCTCAACTGTGTCATCCTGATGTTAATTATAAGTTTCCTTTTTGTTTCCATTTACTCTATAACCTCGATGTTGCTCACACATTTGGTACATGGTATCCACAGTACCCTTCTGTAGAACCACATTTCTGTTGTATCAAGTATTTTCTTCATCTTTGAAGAAATTCTCCATCATTCCCTGCCATTTAGGTGGGGAAAGATATCACAGAATAATTCAGTAATATTTTATTCGTTTCTCGTGAAGTGTTTCTGTCTCTTAATATTCTGCTTAGCTTCTGGAATGCATATTTGGCTATGCCAATGTGTCTTCGGATTTAGGGTGTCGTATTTTCCGTCCCCTTTTAGGACAGTTCCCAGATATTTAAATTTTTGTTTGATTCTAGTATCTCCGATTTGTAATTTGCATTTAGGAGTCGTTTTATCTTCTTTCCCTGCCACATCACCGTATAGATAATTGTGAACTCTATTAAGGCTAGAAAGTGGCATAATTCGCTGTCTACATATACTAGCAATACTCCATTTCTATTAGGGTCGCAGTCAGCTACTTTCCGGGGCGTTAAAATATGGCGATTATTTTTGTAGCAGATTTAACGATGGTTCAAATATATGAAGTTCATTCCAGGTCTATATGAGAAAATTAAGAAAAAATAAAATATTTTTCAGGAGAAAGAAAAGTAAAATAATTTTTCAATGATTTTAAATATTTTCAAACTACAGGTAAAAAGCAGGAATTTTTAAATTTACTATATAATGATAAAATAATTTACTGCGTGGTGTATTTACATCGATTCCATTACCCAATTACATAAACTTCAATTACAGAAGAGAGAGATCACAGATATACAATCCTTAAAAACTAATATAAGCTTGGAACAATACCCCACCAAAATTCCAACAATTAAATAAACTGTAACTATTTTGTTTTTGTGTGTGCGTGACACCTTGTAATGGAACTACTGTCACTTTTATACTAAAATTCCCCTAATACATTACTCAAGAGCCACTCAAGCTAGAAAATTATTGATTGAGGTGTGTAGTTTAGACATCGGCCTTGGGGATAGAAAGTGAACTTATGAGGATAGTCGGATAGATAACGGTTTGACCACGAATCTGAAATGTTGGGCGAACCATCTAGTTCAGAGGATCTTCCAATTAGCAATTATTGGGAAGATAATTGGTGGAACATCCTTCTTACCAACGGAATACGTAGGTTATGCGGGTGATTCAACCCTGTGGATGTATCAAGGCTGATCTTAGTTGTAAATGTCTGTAATTGACGACACTAAAGTGTGGTGTTTGATAGAACCACCTCTTAATTGTTGTTGTTTCCAGGTCCACCCTGACTCAGGGTGGTAGCACCTGTTAGGGCCCCAGCTATGGGCAAATAGTGAAACACCAAACAAACAAAAATATGAATGTATAAAATTAACAGCAACACATTTCTGTAGTAAGATGAGCAACAATACATTTTATAGCAAAATAACCAACAATACATATTTATTATATACCGTATCTATGAACACTAATGGCTATGTCCCAGTCCTCATAAATACGTTGGACACTATTGTAAGTGGGGGTAATATGATGTCTAAGTAGTCCACCACTAGCAGTGGTTTACCTATTTCACGCCGCTGGCGAGTATTGTATTTTGTTGATGTTATAAAGATTACAATTTCATTTCCAATCTCCGTTTTGCTTATTCCGCATTCACTAACTCTTCCTAGGTTACAATAATATTATAGCGTAATTAGCAACATTACATGTATAGTTGAAGAAATACAATTGAATTCAAAATATATTATGTTGAAGCCATGGAAATCTGTTCAAAATACTTCGACATGAAACCCTATAGTTTTGTTATTATACCGCTTAAAAAAAATAGAAAAAAAAACATTAGCTTTTGAATATGTGCCATCCCATTTTTTCAAAGGAATATGTAGGCCATGCGTGTGAAAAAACCTCTGGAATGTACCAAGGTGGTGATGAATACGTAGGTCATGCGGGTGATACAACCGTTTGAATGTAGCAAGGTGGTGTTGATTACGTAGGTCATGCGTGTGATACAACCGTTTGAATGTAGCAAGGTGGTGTTGATTACGTAGGTCATGCGGGTGATACAACCCTGTGAATGTAGCAAGGTGTTGATGATTACGTAGGTCATGCCGGTGATACAACCCTGTGAATGTAGCAAAGTGGTGATGATTACGTAGGTCATGTGGGTGATACAACCCTGTGAATGTAGCAAGGTGTTGATGATTACGTAGGTCATGTGGGTGATACAACCCTGTGAATGTAGCAAGGTGTTGATGATTACGTAGGTCATGTGGGTGATACAACCCTGTGAATGTAGCAAGGTGGTGATGATTACGTAGGTCATGTGGGTGATACAACCCTGTGAATGTAGCAAGGTGTTGATGATTACGGAGGTCATGCGGTGATAAAACCCTGTGAATGTAGCAAGGTGTTGATGATTACGTAGGTCATGTGGGTGATACAACCCTGTGAATGTAGCAAGGTGTTGATGATTACGTAGGTCATGTGGGTGATACAACCCTGTGAATGTAGCAAGGTGGTGATGATTACGTAGGTCATGCCGGTGATACAACCCTGTGAATGTAGCAAGGTGTTGATGATTACGTAGGTCATGCCGGTGATACAACCCTGTGAATGTAGCAAAGTGTTGATGATTACGTAGGTCATGTGGGTGATACAACCCTGTGAATGTAGCAAAGTGGTGATGATTACGTAGGTCATGTGGGTGATACAACCCTGTGAATGTAGCAAGGTGTTGATGATTACGTAGGTCATGTGGGTGATACAACCCTGTGAATGTAGCAAGGTGGTGATGATTACGTAGGTCATGCGGTGATACAACCCTGTGAATGTAGCAAGGTGTTGATGATTACGTAGGTCATGTGGGTGATACAACCCTGTGAATGTAGCAAGGTGGTGATGATTACGTAGGTCATGCGGTGATACAACCCTGTGAATGTAGCAAGGTGTTGATGATTATGTAGGTCATGTGGGTGATACAATCCTGTGAATGTAGCAAGGTGTTGATGATTACGTAGGTCATGTGGGTGATACAACCCTGTGAATGTAGCAAGGTGGTGATGATTACGTAGGTCATGTGGGTGATACAACCCTGTGAATGCAGCAAGGTGGTGATGATTACGTAGGTCATGCGGGTGATACAACCCTGTGAATGTAGCAAGGTGGTGATGATTACGTAGGTCATGTGGGTGATACAACCCTGTGAATATAGCAAGGTGGTGATGATTACGTAGGTCATGCGGGTGATACAACCCTGTGAATGTAGCAAGGTGTTGATGATTACGTAGGTCATGCGGGTGATACAACCCTGTGAATGTAGCAAGGTGTTGATGATTACGTAGGTCATGTGGGTGATACAACCCTGTGAATGTAGCAAGGTGGTGATGATTACGTAGGTCATGCGGGTGATACAACCCTGTGAATGTAGCAAGGTGGTGATGATTACGTAGGTCATGTGGGTGATACAACCCTGTGAATATAGCAATGTGGTGATGATTACGTAGGTCATGCGGGTGATACAACCCTGTGAATGTAGCAAGGTGGTGATGATTACGTAGGTCATGCGGGTGATACAACCCTGTGAATGTAGCAAGGTGTTGATGATTACGTAGGTCATGTGGGTGATACAACCCTGTGAATGTAGCAAGGTGGTGATGATTACGTAGGTCATGCCGGTGATACAACCCTTTGAATGCTGCAAGGTGGTGATGATTACGTAGGTTATGCGGGTGATACAACCCTGTGAATGTAGCAAGGTGTTGATGATTACGTACGTCATGTGGGTGATACAACCCTGTGAATGTAGCAAGGTGGTGATGATTACGTAGGTCATGTGGGTGATACAACCCTGTGAATATAGCAAGGTGGTGATGATTACGTAGGTCATGCGGGTGATACAACCCTGTGAATGTAGCAAGGTGTTGATGATTACGTAGGTCATGTGGGTGATACAACCCTGTGAATGTAGCAAGGTGGTGATGATTACGTAGGTCATGCGGGTGATACAACCCTGTGAATGTAGCAAGGTGTTGATGATTACGTAGGTCATGTGGGTGATACAACCCTGTGAATGTAGCAAGGTGGTGATGATTACGTAGGTCATGCGGGTGATACAACCCTGTGAATGTAGCAAGGTGTTGATGATTACGTAGGTCATGTGGGTGATACAACCCTGTGAATGTAGCAAGGTGGTGATGATTACGTAGGTCATGCGGGTGATACAACCCTGTGAATGCAGCAAGGTGGTGATGATTACGTAGGTCATGCGGGTGATACAACCCTGTGAATGTAGCAAGGTGTTGATGATTACGTAGGTCATGTGGGTGATACAACCCTGTGAATGTAGCAAGGTGGTGATGATTACGTAGGTCATGCGGGTGATACAACCCTGTGAATGTAGCAAGGTGGTGATGATTACGTACGTCATGTGGGTGATACAACCCTGTGAATGTAGCAAGGTGTTGATGATTACGTAGGTCATGCGGGTGATACAACCCTGTGAATGTAGCAAGGTGGTGATGATTACGTAGGTCATGCGGGTGATACAACCCTGTGAATGTAGCAAGGTGGTGATGATTACGTAGGTCATGCGGGTGATACAACCCTGTGAATGTAGCAAGGTGGTGATGCTTACGTAGGTCATGTGGGTGATACAACCCTGTGAATGTAGCAAGGTGGTGATGATTACGTAGGTCATGCGGGTGATACATCCCTGTGAATGTAGCAAGGTGGTGATGATTACGTAGGTCATGTGGGTGATACAACCCTGTGAATGTAGCAAGGTGGTGATGATTACGTAGGTCATGCGGGTGATACAACCCTGTGAATGTAGCAAGGTGGTGATGATTACGTAGGTCATGCGGGTGATACAACCCTGTGAATGTAGCAAGGTGGTGATGATTACGTAGGTCATGTGGGTGATACAACCCTGTGAATGTAGCAAGGTGGTGATGATTACGTAGGTCATGCGGGTGATACAACCCTGTGAATGTAGCAAGGTGTTGATGATTACGTAGGTCATGTGGGTGATACAACCCTGTGAATGTAGCAAGGTGGTGATGATTACGTAGGTCATGCGGGTGATACAACCCTGTGAATGTAGCAAGGTGTTGATGATTACGTAGGTCATGTGGGTGATACAACCCTGTGAATGTAGCAAGGTGGTGATGATTACGTAGGTCATGACGGTGATACAACCCTTTGAATGCTGCAAGGTGGTGATGATTACGTAGGTTATGCGGGTGATACAACCCTGTGAATGTAGCAAGGTGTTGATGATTACGTAGGTCATGTGGGTGATACAACCCTGTGAATGTAGCAAGGTGGTGATGATTACGTAGGTCATGTGGGTGATACAACCCTGTGAATGTAGCAAGGTGGTGATGATTACGTAGGTCATGTGGGTGATACAACCCTGTGAATGTAGCAAGGTGGTGATGATTACGTAGGTCATGCGGGTGATACAACCCTGTGAATGTAGCAAGGTCGTGATGATTACGTAGGTCATGCATATGATACAACCCTTTGAATGTAGCAATGTGTTGATGTGAAAAGCGACAATCTGGGTTTGTCGGTATTGAAAGTTAAAAGTCAATTTTCGCCTTAAGATATCATGTCTATATTTGTATTAATGCAGTGTCACGATTGGACATCCGTACATAATATGGTCTATTGTCTCGCCCTTTACTCCATATTGGTGTCTGCAAGAAATAATAACGTTTCCCCAGTAATTTCTGGTAAATAAGATTTGGCCTTGTGCAGCGATTATAAATAAAACAGTTCCTGATTTTTACATTTCACTCTTTCGCCAACTGACTTCTTTTTGTTTATCTCTGACAACATCATTCTCAGCATATCACCATGAACTGAACATAAGAGAAACGGCAATTTTTTTTAAGGAAATGGAAAACAAAAAAGTAGATATGTTATGTATAAGGTACAGTGTGTGTGTATGTGTCCAAGCCGCTCCGCCGCTCTCATTGGTCTGATTTAATGATTCATTTAAAAACCCTAAAAAAGTTAGGAACAGGGAATGATTTTCGCTGAGCTCAGATTCAGGGTTGCCAGATTATGCGAGGTTAAAAATATATATTAATATATTATACTAGCCATTATCCTTGCTTTCATAGTTCAAGCTGAGTAACTCTTATTTCTTTTGTATACAAAATTGTAGCTAGCTTAAAAATTTAAGCTACTTTAAAAACGGCATATCAGGTGGCATTTAATCTAGCTCCTGGTTTGTCAATCATTACAATAGATCGGCTGGAGTGTATATATATATATATATATATATATATATATATATATATATACTTAAAATCAGGTAAAGACAGTTGACATTTCTAATGAATAAATAAGACTCGAAAATTTTGATATTCACATGACAGATTGAAGACAAGAAGGGCAGAGCAAAACGACTTATAAACTAACGAACTATCCCGTGTAAATGGTTGGCAGAACAGGGTTTCGATGAGATAGAATAAAAAGCAAAAATTATTAAGAGCTACAAAGAACAAGAAATTGTGGAGAGCCATGATCGCTAATGATTTAACGGGAAATGGCATAAAGGAGAACAGTGGTGAGAATAAACATTTCCTTACATGGACGTATTCACAAGACACTGAAAGCAAAAAGGAGAGAGGAAAACAGCACATGGCCTACAAAGCGAGTTTGGTTGCAAGAATAGAGTTTTCAGGAGATCGCAAAATTGTAAAGTTTAGTAAGTGCTACAAAGGACAAGAAATTGTGGAGGGCCATGTACGCCAATGTCCTGAAGAGACAAGGCAGCTAAAAGAAGATGCATATTTTTTTTTATTTGATACGATTTAGTTTAATATCTTTTTAATGATTTTAATTGCATTTGTTCGTTTCGTATTCGTATCCAGTACAGAATATATCATGGTAGAGGGATTACTTGTCTCAGTGATCCCAAGAGCGAAGCCGTCTGGAGTTCCACCACCTTTAGCGCCATCCATGGTGGTAAGGTCGAAGAGGAGGGACCAGACTTCAATGCGACCAACACCGGAAGACCCCCAACGGGGGAATGGGCAAATATCTACACGATCTCAACGACAAAACCAGCAGAAGAGGGTAAGGTCAGTCGGGCTGGCGTAACCAATGCGGACTTTGACAGAACAAGCATCCGACTGCCCGATGCAATAAGGTTTGCCACATCTCGACTTTTTCAATCCACTTTGGGCCGCGAGAGAGGCGCTTCTGTCAAAGTATACGGGCTTCTCCGTCGAGCAGAGTTGTCCACCAAAATCAAATTCACGTGAATGGCGTCGCTAAAATCTTTCAATCTCCGCCATCAGCACCAGGGACGTGGACATCAAATGCAAAGGGAAAGAGGATGACGATCCCTATACAGTCTCTAGATACTTTCCCTCTCTTTTCTATGAAAGATTTTCATGATAATTGTTCTCTGATGAGGTTTCCTCCTTGGTATCCAGTGTTATGATGGCGGCATCCATTGCATGAATTAAAGTCTGTTACCCGATTGGCAATTAGGTTTCATCATTTCACTGTTGAACTAGCTAGATGTAACCGTAAGTTCTATTCAAATACTTCCTTTGCTCGTACCTATCACATGTGAAACTCTCTTTTCTCATTTCTGGCATCATTTATAATATTCAAATTTTGAAACGTAACTTTAATTGGCATATGAACCCTGTTCTTTTATTGTTTTATCTCCTCACTAAACGCTACTCACTCACTTTTACTTCCACTAATCCCTTGTATACTCGTGGAATTATCGCCTTGATTGGTGTGAAATAACTAACAAAAACAAAATCGATGTCTGCATTGGAATGGTCTTGTAACAAATTGTAAGTTTTCTTAAACTGGAAATCGTTTCTGTTAATTCTGTTACAGATTCTTGATATTATTATTGTAACTCGATTTCAACAGCAAAATATTGCAATAGCAATCATAAATATAAATGCTCGTCATTATTTTAAGAAGTAAGGGGGTACGAATATTTTAAATTGGCAACTTATTCCATTTAACTAAAACAAATGTTAACTTCTTTTATTTACTTACTGAAATCAAGTAGCGTCTCTGATATGTCATTTGCCTGAGTTCATGCGGTCGAAACGGAATTATTGATGTAGTATTGGCAGAGCGTAACGGTCGTGCGATCACACTAAAGGACTAACTAATTAAAGAAAGCAAGGACGCTTAGTTATGGCTATTACCTTTTATTTCTGAAGTCCACTCATTTTTTGCCGAGTCCAAATCAGAGACCAAATGCCTCTTAATTATTGTATTAATAGGGGTGCACAGAAACCAGCCTTATGCATCATGCAATTTTATTCTGACGCTTGGTATTACTCTCCTTTTGCATGATTCTTATTCCTAAAAGACTTCCTTTCTGCAACATTTAAGTAACGCCGACCCTGATCAATACCGAGATGTGTGACCGCTTGTGTATAGCAGGCGCTGTAACATTGGGTGTGCAGGTGTTGTAATGGATAACGGCTCGGAGTTAGAACACGGAGACCCGAGTTCGATTTTCAGTCAGCGTCGTTAGATTAACTTACGAGCGAATATACTTTGAATGCACATCTATTCTCTCCAGCTATGGGTTAAATAGTATAGCTCTATCGGGAAAAGTTATTGTTATCTTCAGCCAAAAATTATTATAATATTCACTCGCAAACAAAAACAAATTTTTACAATATCATATATGTTCCCGTTTTAAATAACACATAACGCGTTAATAACGTGTGAAAAAAAAATCAATCAATTCTACAACACTTTAACTGGACATTCACTATCAATTTTTTTTTTTTTATCGAACATGGGTGAAGTTGAACACGAGTCTCATGCCACATTACTATTATGCCAAAAAGGTAATTCCTTTAAAGTCAATCTTGGTGTGATTCGAAACCGTATCTCAATTCAAGTTACCATAATATTAAGAATTCTTCTCCGTCATAAGTGGATATGGTGTGATTCGAACCCTGGTTTCGCGTCGCCTTACTATCATGTTAAGAAGTCAACTGCTTCACGAGTCGGTCATGTTCTTCCAAAACCTTACGACTTCAAACATGAAACGGTCACGCCTCATTAATACTGTCTCTTGTATCTCTGCACACACACACACACAAAAAAAACAAACAAAAAAACAACCAATAATTGATCCTTACACGATTATTAGGTTGGTGCAAAAATAATGACGTAATAATGTCGTTTTTTGACGTTAAAAATACGTAAAAAACGACATTATTACGTCATTATTTTTGCACAAACCTATTATTATTATTATTATTATTATTTCCTTTGGTTTCTGGTGTATACTCATTGCTTTCCGGGTCACGGTTAGAGACCTAAGGTCAAAAATGGCATCATGACATTTTCCACTGAGCAGTTTAAAAAAAAAATCGCACATATATTACGTCGATAAAGTTATTCGTGAGTACAATTTTTTTAAGGCATAGGCTATCAGGTATTGCTTTAATGAGTTTATTCGAATCTTTTCCAATAAATTCGAGGGGGACTCCAACTAAAACCGGAATGTTAATGTCTTCATGTGCCAAATTTTTGGAGTTTCAATTTCAAGGTCCTTTTAAGGATCTTCAAAGAGAGATTGCAGCCTGTAGGGACTAACATGTCAATATGGAGTATATGTCTTTGCTGTCTCTAATCACGATGTCAGGGCGATTAGCTTTGATTATTTTGTCTGTGTGTATTGTAAATTCCCATAAAATTGTTACAAGTCCAGTCTGTGTAACCGGGTGTGGATGGTGTTTATTCCAATTTCCATAAGCGTTGTAGATTTTCCAGTGCAGATGGGGTTTATATTCATTGGGTGTCAATACCGCGCAACCTGATACAAAATGGTCAATACAAGATGGTCATGTCAATTGTTTCTGAATTATTATTATTATTATTTTTAATGTGTATTTATTTATATATTTTCTGTCACATCTGTAGAGGCAAGGGAGGTAAAGCAATAGTAATATATATATATATATATATATATATATATATATATATATATAAGAGTAATTATTTCACTTAGTTTTATTTTTTACGGTATGGTTCACCCTCTACAAGGCCGGAAGGCCACTCGAGGTAGAGAGTTACGATAAGGGGTAGTTTATGTCTAGGAACGGAAGATAGCCTTTGACAACAGAATTGGACATGATAAGATTGTAGTGATCGGAGAAACATTTTTTTGAATGAAGGATTTAATTTATCAGATACTTACTCCTGTGATTTATTTTTATTATTATAATTATTTCTTCTTTTTTATTATCAATATTATTTTATTTTTTATTATTATTGTTTGTTTTTATTTGCTGTTTGATACAATCGTTTACCATATATTTTATTAGAGAGCTAATATAAATGAAGTTCTATATTCTCGTGAAATCCTTCACAATGCTGGATTGATATGTCTTCAACATCACATTTTTTGAATGGCAAGGGATTTTCTTAATGTGCTTATCTGTATACAGTCTATCTTCTCAGTAAATTACTATTTATTTTGGGTTGCTGTTTGTTTGAAATATTACTTAGTCTTCAACAGAAAACTTTAAAGAAGTACTGTGAATTGTCAAAATCAGAAAGTACGAAGATTTAACATGTTCACGTGGGTATTTTAGAAAGAAAAGTCGGAAAATACTACACAGGATCCCGAGGTCGTGTAGCGACGTCTTCCAGAAATAAACAAAGAATGAAGGCAAAATGTTCGTTGAAAACAATAGAGAGACAAACTGCTATTTAATATCGAATATTTGAAGCAACAGTTCTCCAATTTAAAATTCCAAGCCGTTATCCCTTACATCAATATCAAAGCTACACGTACGCTACGTGGTATTCCCAAGCATTCACCCACCTAAATAATGACAAGGATAGGTATTGCTTAAAATAGGCGATCGCGCGAGAATCTGTGTAAAAGAACGTGAATTAAACCCCATGAGTGAACAAATTACTACCGGCGTTTTAGTGGCAAATACATTTATTTATTTGTAAATAATTTCACCCCCAAGCAAGTCGATAATTCTCCTAAGACATCACAGTTTACAGCGAGTCAAAGAGAATGAGAAGTGTTATTTTTTTTGTAATGAAAGGAGATTAATAGGAAATTTGTGATGACCAAAAAAAAAAAAAGAAAAAACACACAATTGGAAGATTTCCGCAGATGACAAATGTAAGAAAAGAAACTATTAGAATACACTTTCAATAACATAACCATATGTCCGACTTAAAGTCGTGCCGTCGTGGTACCTAGGAAAAGAGCGAAATTTTTTATTCTGCTGTGTATAGAAAATGTGACACAAGGCCAAAATGGAGAATGGGGAAAATGGCGGTCTTCTTCTGTGTTAACGTTAAACTTGGCTAGTCACAAACACGGACTCAAACATCAAGGTGGGGAGTTCATTAGGACAACCGACACGAATATATATATATATATATATATATATATATATATATATATATATATATATATATATATATAAGACATAGAGAAGGCACATCATGACACGAGGAAAGTGACAGAAGTCGAGATGCCAGGTCAGGACAGCGAACATTACTGAGTCTTCTTTGGGATTGGTCGAGATTCGCGGGAGATATAACCCGGAGTTCCAGAGCAAATATGTGGACAATATTCAATGCAGGAGTTAAACGTGCAAGATGGATTCTGACGAGAAGAAAAATGACCCACTTTTCCTTGTAGCAGGCCTACCAACTGATTCAATATCATGAAACGTGAAACCATAGTCTGATTCTAATCGGGGGTCTAATTATTATTCAAGTCGACCATGGTGTGATTCGAACTCGTATCTCATGCTACGTTACCATAATATTAAGAAGTCGTCTCCTTCATGAATCGATATGGTTCGATTCGAACACGGGTCCCATGCCAAGTTACCATAGTATCAAGAATTCAGTTCATTCAAAGTGGACCATAGTGTGATTCGAAACTGTATCTCAAGCCACGTTACCATAATGTCAAGAACTCGTCTCCATAAGTCGATACGGTATGATTCGAACCCGAGTTACGTTTTGCGTTACTGTAATGTCAAGAAATCAACACTTCCACTCCATAAGTCGACCACAGTGTTATTCCAGCCCGGTCTCGTACTAAGTTACCGTAATGTCAAAAAATCGCCTCCTTTATAAGTGGGCATAGTATGATTTGAACCCGGGTCTCGTGTCGCGTTATCATAATGTCAAGAAGTCAAAAACTTAACAAGTCAACTAACTTGTGATTCGAAACTGTATCTAATTCCACGTTGTCATAATGTCCAAAGCCAATTCTTTTACACGTCAACAATGGCGAAATTCGAACACGGACTTTCATGCTACGTTGCCATAATGCCAAAAAGTCAACAACTTCGCAAGTCGGTCATGTTGGGATTCGAACCCGTATCTCATGCCAGGTTACCATAATGTCAAGAAGTCGTCTTTTTCATAAGTCGACATGGTATAATTCGAACCCGGGTCTCGTGTCGCGTTATCATAATATCAAGAAGTCCACATCTCCATGGTGAGATCCCAAACTGTATCTCATGTTATATTACCATATTATCAAGAAGTCTGCTCCTTCATAATCGACCATGGTGTGATTCGAACTCGTATCTCCTGTCGCGTTACAATATCTATAAGTCGTCTCCTTCACAAGTCGAACATAGTCTTAGTTGAACAAGAGACTCATGCCACATCACCATATCTTGGTGTGATTCGAAACCATATCGCATTTCACGTTATTATAATTTCAAGAATTTGTCTCCGTCGTTAGTCGATATGGCGCGAATCGAACCCGGGTCTCGCATGCACTTATTATAATGTCAACGAATCAGCCATGGTGTGATTCGAACACTGGTCTCATGCCACGTTACCATAATTCCAAAAAGTCAACGTCTTCACAAGTCGACAATGATGCGACTTGAAACAGGATTTTCAGGCCACAATATCCATTTGACGAAAATAAGCACATACAACTACTTCAACTATTAAGCATTTAATACATTTGACCAGAAAGCTAAAATTAAAATATGGTGCAGAATACATTGTTTGGAATTTTACTGCTATAAACGATTTTATTAAAAACAGACGTCACATATTGCGTTATCTCTTTCAAGAATAGTTCTGTTTGTTGCTGACTTCAGAATTAGACATGTCTTCCCTCAAGAATTTGTGTTTTTATTTTCTTAAAAAAAGAAAGCCAGTAAAAACTGTCTTGTAATATTCTCTACGTAAAGACAACCAAAGAACAGAAAACAAAATGCGTGTGCAAAACCTCTATTACTTACTATTAGTTTTTTGCGCTTTTTGTTTAGCGAATTCTACAGAATTTTGGTCGCGACACCAGGGCAGGAAAATAAACCCAAGACACAAGAGACGAATAAAATAGCTTAAACCTCAAAGAACGGAGCTTTTATTCCATTGCTTCTTCAAACCAAAATCTGACAGTTGACGCTAAAAGAAAACGCCAAAATTTATTCATAAATATATTAACTTTTTGTAGAAATTGTTGTCGCTTTCTTAACTTTCATTGGGGAATGGATTTAAAAAGTCAAAAAGAATGAAAATTGACGTAAGTAAAGTGTATGTGCTTTTAAGTAAAACAAATAACTGGGAAAATAAAACCGACCTTTTCTTCGTCCACTTGCTGGTTGAGTCAATTACTGGCAGCGTTTAATGTCTGACAATAATCTTGCACAGATAATCAAGTTTCTCATTGAAAATTCACAACATAGTTCGCCATTCGGTCTGAAATATCTCAGGAAATAACACAGAAAATACGTTGAATATATTGTTGTGATGGCGACATGAAGTATTTCTGACACTTTGCATCACTTGATACATCCTGTTATCATCACGACGGAAAAATCTCATTTGTATGTGGGGCTTATTAAGCTGCGTTATCAATATATGAAAATCACATTGAGGCTCATATTAGAGAACAGGCTTTTGAGAGATTAGAAAAAGCTGTAGAGATATGAGAGAAAGTCCTCAGAGGCTAAAATATATGATGAAGAAAAAGTCAAAACTTTTAATTTTAGTCTTGTTTGTTTTTCATTAGTTGAGCAAAAGCAGACCGTATCTGTCTTGTTATGCAGCACTCGTACACATAATTCATGAGTGTATGTGTAGCATAATTCTAAGTAGTTTATGTTGAATTGTGATGATAATTTATATTCGTCGTGTGTGTGTGTGTGTGTGTGTGTGTGTGTGTGTGTGTGAGTGGGTGTAGTAAGCAATTGCAAAGAAAGTACTACTAGATCTAATTTTGAATTCTTTGTTTTTGATTGGTTAAGCAGACCACACACACAGACACACACACACACACACACACACACACACACACACACATATATATATATATATATATATATATATATATAGAGAGAGAGAGAGAGAGAGAAATAGATAGATAGATAAATAGATATTTATGTATAACACATCTCGCTATATATATATATATATATATATATATATATATATGACGTATGTTGAAAAACTATCGGGACTGACGATACGAAAAGAAAGCTGAAACATACAGTAGCGTCCAAAACTAAGGGACAAATTTTAAAACCTAATATTTGTTAGAAATAACAACTGTGAAAAGCTGAAATTTTGACAACTGGTAGTCGTTATCATCCATAATAACATACTAAAATTTGAATCATTTGCAAAGGATAGAAAATGAATTATAATAATTATTTATTTATTTTCAAAATAGGATCGTCCAAAAGTAAGGGACAAAATTGAGAAAAACAATGTAAACAGTATGCTATATTCAAATTTTTTGATTTCCTCTAAAGAATAAGTCTTACTTAGTCATTTGTAAACGTTGCATCAGCCGGCACCATGGCGAAACGCCAAAAACTTGATTACTCTTTGAGACAAGCTATTGTGAAGCTACACAAGAAAAAACACACTATTAGAGAGATTTCAGAGAAAGTGAAACGTTCCAAGAGTGTTGTAGGCAGGGTTGTTAAATCCTACAGTGATACTGGCAAAATAGTTAGTGCTTTTAAAACCGGCAGACCCCGCAAAACTTCGGCCAGAGAAGATCGAATAATGAAGCGTATGTCATTAAAGGACCGTTTTAATCTTGCACAGAAATTAAAAGGGTTATGAATAGTACCTCATGTGTTAATGTGTCAAGACAGACTGTTTGTAGACGGCTGCAAGAAATAGGGCTGTTTAATCGAACCCCAGGGAAGAAACCACTTGTTAGTTCGAAGAATAAGAAGAAGAGATTAGAGTTTGCAAACAGGTATGTAATTTGGACATATGAAAATTGGGCAAAAGTATTTTTCAATGATGAAAGTAAGTTTAATTTATTTGGAAATGATGGAAAAAACAATGCAAAGAGACGTATTGGTGAAAGATTAAGTGCAAAGTGTACTAAGAAAACTGTCAAGTTTGGGGGCGGAAGCGTCATGGTATTTGGAATGTTTTCTAGCCAAGGTACAACGCCTCTTGTCCGGTTACAAACTCGTGTAAACGCGCAGATCTATAAAAACATTGTTCAAGATTATGTTGTGCCAATCATACAGAATTCAGGTTTCGATAGGGCTACCTTTATGCAAGATAATGCCCCATGTCACAAGGCAAAGGTGGTAATGAGTTACCTTAGCGAGCAAGATTTGGAAATTATGGATTGGCCACCGCAAAGTCCTGACTTAAATCCAATAGAAAATCTTTGGAAGACCTTAGGAGTGAAATTTATGGAAAGAAATCCCACTAACACGGAGGATTTGTGGGTGAAGCTTCAATAAGAATGGTCTAAAATTAGTATCGAGGATTGTCAAGAACTGATTCGTTCTTGTAGTCGAAGATGTGCAGCTGTCATTGAGAGCAAGGGCTCATTTACTAAATATTGATTGTACATGTATTTTTATTGTTTTTTTTTGCTGTTTACATTGTTTTTTCTCAATTTTGTCCCTTACTTTTGGACGTTCCAAATTTGAAAATAAATAAATAATTGTTATAATTCTTTTTCTATCCTTTGCAAATGATTCAAATTTTAGTATGTTATTATGGATGATAACGACTACCAGTTGCCAAAATTTCAGCTTTTCACAGTTGATATTTCTAACAAATATTAGGTTTTAAAATTTTGTCACCTAGTTTTGGACGCTACTGTATATCAATTCTGCATTTAATTGCGTAATCTTCTAAGTAGTACCTTTTTGGAGTCACATATTTTATCCGGGAACGTCTCCAATCAAAGAATCCATCCTGGAACTCATTTTGGCGAATAGCCAGTAGCTGCCTGAACGCATTCTCCTCGACGTCATACAATTATGCGCCATTTAAGTGGGATTCGTTTTTTGAAGAGGAAAAAGTGGCAAGGGTTGAGATCTGGTGAATATGGTGATTTACTCCTCTGGGTATGTTCTTAGTTCAAAATTGCTTCATAAACAATTAAACCTCTGCACACTTTTCATGTACTACTATAAACAAGGAAAGCGAATGAGAACATTATAATGACGTTTGTCTGCGCAACTTAGTTCAATGTTAGTCTGTGCTAAGGTATTCACTCTGTGTACATGTATCCGTCATCACAACAACAGTCCTGATACTTTTTGATCAGAAATATATATATATATATATATATATATATATATATATATATATATATAATATGATTCCATCGCTACATAAGAGTTCTCATGTTTCAAAACAAGAGCCGAAAACTTCAATATAATTATTTGAATTAAATTGAATTAAAGTACCAAGCTCTGTTCCATCTTCAAACGATTTTTTTTTATAAGCATATTCATTATTACAATTAAAATTACTATGGTAACGGCTAGAGCAATTATTTAAAAAAGGGTTAATAATTTGTATCAATACCTCAGTTACATTCAAAGAGGTCAAGTCAGGGTAAGGTTGGGGTGTCTAAATTTATATATATATATATACATATATATATATATATATATATATATATATATATATATATATATATATATATATATAAAAGTCTCACTTTGCATAGTTTGGCTCCGTTATCTCAATTTCTCTTTATGTTTAGTTAGACAATGTTTATTAAAATATTTGGAGCAAGTATCATTCAAATAGAACACTGTTTTTAATATGAATTTCATAAAAGAGTAGATATGTTAAATTTGCTATCCACTATATATATATTTAAAAACATTTTTATGTTTAACATTCTTTTTATAGATACAAGTATTTAAGTAAATGCTCTGTTTATAATAAATAGTATTAAATAACATTTACCGGCCTGAATGTCCGAGAAATTTTCATTGATAATTTACTGCTTATAAACTTCAATTTTCCATGATTCTCACCGGTACATTCATAACTGCTCATGGTGTATCAAATGTAAACAAATGACGTCATACATTATGAAATGGGCAAAATTCGACCTTGCCAACCGAACGATCCTTTGTGGCCGAGCGGTAAGGCACGTCAGGATACAGGTTCGAATCCTGTCGAACCACGAATATTATCTATGAAAGTTTATCGGACATTCAGTCCGGTAAATGTTATTTAATACTGTTTATTATAAACAGAGCATTTACTTAAATACTTGTATCTATAAAAAGAATGTTAAATATAAAATGTCTTTAAATAATTGTCGGACTTTTTCCATTTCATATATATATATATATATATATATATATATATATATATATATATATATATATATATATATATATATATATATATATATATGATAAAATGACTGATATAATATATCAAACAATTTAAGACAGGATATATGAAAACAGTTCGAGGCTTAAGCTTTTATCTTGTCGTCTGCCTGTAGTGGATATCCAACATTATAAAAAATGGAAAAATTAAAGAAAAAAAAACGAAACATCGCAAACTTCCATCATAGAAATACGGGAGTTAATATGATTTTTTTTCGGAAATTTAACATATAATAAAATCAACAATAAATATTCGTGAATAAGATAAATATGTGTGTAATTTATTTATTCATGGGTAAACATGAAAAAGGAAAAAATACATTGTTATAAGAAAGATATCTAAAGAAAATAGTGAAATTATATCTCTCAATTTATAATTTATGATAATATTATTTGGGTGTAAATAAAATATAGAATGAAATATTAAAAAAAAAAACTGTCCGTAAATAAGTTTCATTATTCCATTAAAAAAAGAAGGAAAAGAGTTCAACAAATTGAGAAAGAGAGGAAAATTCTAATTCCACTCAGCGTGATTGAGATAATGGCCTTATTTCAAGAGGGATGCTTTTAGATCAACGCTGATTCACTGAGTGATTGGATCAAATACTGATATTATTGTGGAGCCATCTGTTGCAACACTATTTAAGGATTTCTTTTGATTCACAGAGGGTTACAGTTTCAATCGAAGAAGTTATACAATCCCAACCAGATTAAGTTGCATTAAGAGAGTAGTTCTTTGAGCATTAAGTGTATTAGAATCTCACATTACTTTAATTGCAGGAACAATTAAGATAATAAATGCATTGCCAGAAAAAAAAAAAAACATTTATTTCCATTCGGAACTAACAAAAATCTGTAAATTCTGAAGTAGTTAAAAAGAGGATCTGAATAAAAAAGAATAAAAAAATATTTTGTAATTAGTTAACTAAATGCTGTTAAATGGTATTACTGAATTTGATATTTAAAATATTCTTCGTATACAGGACCTCTTCATTATTACAGCAGAATTCCCATTTTACAAGAAACTAGATGCTAGATGCCTTGGAATATAAAGAGTGCGGCCGGGAGTTTTTCTGTGACTCCAAAATGGTGGCCTTTCTCATAGGTTTTCAGGGTCGCTTTAAAAAGTTTCCATGTTATCTTTGCTTTTCGAAAGGCAGGGTCACCGAAACACACTACCACAAGCGGGACTGGCCACAGCGGACCGAGTTCAGTGTGTGTGTGTGTCTGTGCATGTGTGTGTGTCTCTGTGTGTGTACGCGCGTCTCTGCGTGTGCGTGTGCGAGGACAACGACAAATGGGAGCCTAAACTGCATTTAAAATTGGGCATTATGAAACAATTTGTCACAGCTCTAGATCAAGGAGTCTGCAGCCTTTAAATACTTTCAAGATTTCATACCTAAGCTGTTTGCAGCCAAAATCAAAGCCAGTATCTTCGTATGAGCACAAATAAAGAAGATGCTAGAGTATGTGGAATTCCCAAACTCAGACGGAGAAAGTATTGTTAGATTGTTTTGACTAAGGGCTTCGAGGGCTTCCTGTATGATCACAAGGTAGAAAACTATGTGGAGCTTCTTAATACCCCGTTGAAGAACTACGGCAAAATGGGCTGAAAGATATCCCTTAAAGTTTACATCCTAGACGCTAATCCTTGATTATTTAAATGAGAACATTGAGGGTGTATGCAGAGGAGCAAGGTGAGCACTCCTACCAGGATCCCAACGAGTGGGACCTTTGGAAAATGTTTGGAACCTATACCACAGGTTGACCGAAACCTTGTGAGTGAAATTGGGTAGACGGAACCCGTCAATAGCTGTGCTAGCACGAAGTCACAAGTCATCGTGGCCGAGGGCTTGAGCATGTTTGCCTTGTTCAAATTGTTGATCACGCTAGATAACATGCTCTTTCCCAGAAACTCTAACTAATGTCTGCTCAACTTAGTTGCATTATAAATCACGTGGGCTTTTATTGAATAAACACAAACACGCCTGACCAAGCGTCTGCAATATGGATTGGCTAGCCACCCAATACAGAATAGAATATACACCTAATATAGCACCAAACTATCAAGGGATCCAGATATAGGGTTGTTCCGGAGGTGAACACCCACCCTCCAAAGGTAGAATCCCCTAAGTCACAGTGAATGCTGGTTTTGCGACGTAATGAACTTGCTTGTGAGAGTTTCCAAACAGCCAGTACATAGATTTATTTATTATTTTTATGGTTTGTCAACACTTTGTAGGTTATTATAAGCTGAGAATTATTTTGTGGCCATACGAATAATTTTTTTTGTGAATATATATATATATATTTAAGCGAATATAATATTTTGAAAATAATTATGATTTTTCTAGATTCAACCCTAATATTTCCAGATGCAACCATAATTTTTGCAGATGCAACCCTAATGTTTCGAGATACAGTACTAATGTTTCCAGCTGCAATACTAATATTTCCAGATGCAACCCTAGTCCTTTCCAGATGTGACACTAATGTTTAGAGATTCAGCCATAATGTTTCTCCATGCAACACTAATATTTCAAGATGCAACACTAATTTTTTAAAATGCAACTCTAATGTTTCGAGATGCAGCCTTAATGTTTCCATAATCAACACTAATATTTCCAGATGCAACATTAATGTTTCGAGATGCAGCCCTAATATTTCCAGAATCAACACTAATATTTCCAGATGCAACTTTAATGTTTCGAGGTGCAGCCCTAATGTTTGCACCAGTCAACACTAATGTTTTCGGATGCAACCTTAATTATTCTACATGCAACCCTAATATTTTGAGATGCAGCCCTAATGTTGCCAGATGCAACACTCATATTTCCAGATGCAACACTCATATTTCCAGATGCAACCATTTTTTTCCCAGATGTAACTCTAACATTTCCAGATGTAACCCTAACATTCCCAGATGTAACCCTTACATTTCCAGATGCAAGCCTAATATTTCCAGATGCAACCCAATTATTCAACCTATAGCTGGAAGGATATGGACTCATACCTTTACCAAGCCATGTAGCGTGGAATTCAAACTCGGCTATCCTATTCCTTATTCTTTGGCGCTATCCTTTACACAGTCGTCATATCCGCAACAGCGCAGCCTTTCAGACATAGCAGATAAGAGATTAAGGTCGACGTGTCGAACACACAAACTGGCCGCTTGTAACTGATGGAGTATAGAGTATAGATTCGAATAAAATTTAATGATGAAGGTGAGAATATTCGGGTCTCGTGTTATCCTCTTGTCTAGAAACTATCTGGTGTTGACAGTTAATTTTTGTAATAGAGTCACTGTTCGTGTTAAGACTCGCCAAATTCGGTCGCATGTTTGGCAATAAACATGAATACATTATTTATCACTGTGTTGCTGATATCTGATTGACTGGTGATTCCAATCGATAATCAAGAATGCTTTCTTCGTAGATAGGAAAAACGTTTTTGCTTAAAATCGCTTTCTTTTTGTTTCAAATTGTTTATTTATCGCGAGTTTCGACTTGATATGAACTCACAATGCAAGAAGGGTTTTTTTTTTATATTATCATTCATTCCATCGCAAGGCAATAAATCCGCTAAAACACATGGGGTTACTGAGTATTAATAAATATGGGGAAATTTATACTATAAGGAGATAAGACAATAAAATAAGAAAAATTAACATCAAAGCTGACATGGAAGCAAGAAGCCAGAAAATAGTTCTACAAGCGAGAATGCGATATGAGAAACTATGAGCATAAACGTTTGCATCACGTGTAAAATGATGAAACCCTGCAGCTATTCTAGTACTACGCATAAGTTCATGAAGTCTAGGTAGCAGAGAAAGGTGATATTTATTTTGAGTAATACAAATGACCTTTCATGGCAACTGCTCCAATAAGGTGCCTCGGCTGCAGGAATTTAAGCGGGTGCCCCGGCTGCATGAATTTAAGCGGGTGCCTCGGCTGCATGAATTTAATTGGGTGCCTCGGCTGCATGAATTTAAGTGGGTGCCTCGGCTGCATGAATTTAAGCGGGTGTCCCGGCTGTATGAATTTAAGCGGGTGCCTCGGCTGCATGAATTTAAGCGGGTGCCTCGGCTACATGAATTTAAGCGGGTGCCTCGGCTACATGAATTTAAGTGGGTGCCTCGGCTGCATGAATTTAAGTGGGTGCCTCGGCTGCATGATTTTAAGCGGGTGCCTCGGCTACATGAATTTAAGTGGGTGCCTCGGCTGCATGTATTTAAGCGGGTGCCTCGGCTACATGAATTTAAGTGGGTGCCTCGGCTAAATAAATTTAAGCGGGTGCCTCGGCTGCAGGAATTTAAGCGGGTGCCCCGGCTGCATGAATTTAGGCGGGTGCCTCGGCTGCATGAATTTAAGTGGGTGCCTCGGCTGCATGAATTTAAGTGGGTGCCTCGGCTGCATGAATTTAAGTGGGTGCCTCGGCTGAATGAATTTAAGTGGGTGCCTCGGCTGCATGAATTTAAGCCGGTGCCTCGGCTGCATGAAATTTAAGCGGGTGCCCCGGCTGCATGAATTTAAGTGGGTGCCTCGGCTGAATGAATTTAAGTGGGTGCCTCGGCTGCATGAATTTAAGCCGGTGCCTCGGCTGCATGAAATTTAAGCGGGTGCCCCGGCTGCATGAATTTAAGCGGGTGCCTCGGCTGCATGAATTTAAGCGGGTGTCCCGGCTGTATGAATTTAAGCGGGTGCCTCGGCTGCATGAATTTAAGCGGGTTCCCCGGCTGCATGAATTTAAGCGGGTGCCTCGGCTGCATGAATTTAAGTGGGTGCCTCGGTTGCATGAATTTAAGTGGGTGCCTCGGCTGCATGAATTTAAGTGGGTGCCTCGGCTGCATGAATTTAAGCGGGTGTCCCGGCTAAATGAATTTAAGCGGGTGCCTCGGTTACATGAATTTAAGCGGGTTACTAGATTGGCAACTTGGTCTCAGAATTTTACTGTTGACCCAGCTAAATTTAACGGCTATTTCCACTGTAGAAGTTTATTTTCTCGCACTTCCCAACTGTGGTAATCCCTCCCGATTTCTTTCTTCCCGGATAAGTACGATCTTCAAAAATTGAAATGCATCTTTAATCGACATCTTCTGTCATCTTGAAACCTGTTCCATTTTGTCAATTACCGCAATTCTCAATCTTCTCATCTTATTTCAATTGCACTCCCTTCATCCTTCTGGATTCTAATCTCATTATTGTTTTACTTGGATGGAAATGATTAAAAAATCTTGAATTAATTCTTCGATATGGTACCTAGACTTCATGGATTTAAGCGCAGTGCTAGATTGACTGCAAAGTCTCATCAATTTAGAGTTGAATTGGCTAGCTGTAATGCTAAGTTCTATGCTAACAGTTTCTTTTCTCGCAATTGTGGAACTCTCTTCCAGCTCAATGCTTTAATACGAACTTTGATCTTCAAAAATTTAAATGTAATGTCAGTTGCTATCTACTGTCTTCTTGATAACTCATATTTTCTTCTCGCTTCTTAATAAGGTTTCTTTTTTTCTTATTCTTTCACACCCAGTAACCTCTTTGTGCCTTAGTGGCTTTACTACCTTGCATCGGGTGATATGATTTAAAAAAAAAATTGTTTGTTTCAATTTCATAATCGACATTTGACAAGAAATTTCTGAATGGCTTTTTAATCCGACATTATATCTTATTAAGAAAAAGAATATTTTGAATTTGAGTTGTTATCCCCACTTTTTTGATATTCTTAAACAATGAAATTGGTATCAACCGGCCTTACCAACCCGCTTTGGAGATCCACCTTGACAGGGTAACATATGAATTACATATTTAAGTAATGCGCATTTCTCGTTATTAATTTCAATATTTAAGTAAATAAAAATAAAACAGGAACAACAACTCACATACGTTTACAATGAATGGTCGACAATTTATTCACCTTTCAATTCAATGCTAAAGAGGCAGGAAACAATGTTCGCTTCCCTGTAGTGCTTCAATAATTACTTGTCTCCTCCTGCTATTCTCTGCCTTTACAAGAGCCAGATTAGGCCTAAAATGGAGTCAGTTATGCGCTATGCATGATACAGACTTAGGCTGTTGCCAGATAGGGTTTTCCAGCAGCCACCCTATTGAAACACTACTTCCTTAAAACACTTGATGAAGGCCCGCATGTTGAGTTTCAGGCCGTCTCGGAAGATGAATAGAGCCGTAGCAATCAATCGAAACACCTTTGTAATCACCACTAGACTCAGGCAATTCTTTCCAAATAAGAGTGTATTGCGTCATGGCGTTTTTCTTCTCATAGATGGTGGCCAACTGGCGCTACTATTCTGTGCAGTCGACAAAATCAAAAACAGAGCGCATGCGCGAAATTAAAAATAAAATATGGTGACAATTTACCCATAGTTCCCTGTATATATAGTGATTTTCTAAGCGCAGCTTAGATGTGTCACAAGGCCGAAAGTATGGGGCACCCAGGGATGATCGAACTCACTACTCAGTCCGCAAACAATCTAGCAAGACAAATTTCTTTACCACGTCGAGGTGCAAGTCCCCCCCTGCATATATATGTGAGTCTGTGGGGATTTGCATTGTGGGACATGAAGCAGATGCATGAATAAATTCATTTAACCTGTAACAATATGCAACCCAGAAATGTTCGTTTGATGCAAGGAAATATTAACGATTTTCTTTTTCTTTTTTTTAAATTGTCTCCGGGTAGAGTAAGCCTATTCATTTTTTCCACTCTTTATTGCAGATAATTCTGTTTGATTAAATATTTGCAATATGCAGGTACAAAAGTTTATCTTTCAAACAGTTCATATCCTAGACAAAAAAAAAAAAAAAAAAAAGAAAACAATTTTATTTATTACATTTTATCTTACGTTTGTCTTTATTAATTTTGGATCCGATATCTTAAGTAAAAAAAATAAATAAAAATGATTAGCCCAGTTGTTTTTACAACCTCCAGCCTATTAGAAGCTGGTACTTTGGAAACTACACAGCCACTATTTGCAAGATTTTTTTTTTACGTATTTGCTAACGGTAATTATTTAGGTCCTTGCAATGCGTTTACTTTGAAATATGAGAGAAAAACAAGGCGTGTCAGATATTTAGATCTACAGCAATGAAACGGTGATGGGTATAACATGAAGTAGAAAAAATTGTGGACGGTCAAGAGTATCTCCATAACATAATTGGATTATTTTCTCGTGCAATAACTGCACTGCAAGCATAGATGTGCGCGAATCTTTTCACACAGAATTATTATTTTTATAAATGATATATATATATATACACACACACACATATATATATATATATATATATGTATGAAATTTATAAGATAATAAGCACACAAACACATACACACACACATATATATATATATGTATATTATAATTATTAATTATTTTCTTATTTAAAAATATGAATCTATCGAGTCACAGAAAATTTCTGTTACAAAACTGAAGCCAAATTTATAAAATTAATTCTAAAAATTATACTTAAAATCCATAGTTTTGTTCTATTGTCAAGCAACGGAAGGAAACTATGGATTTTAATTTTAATTTTTATAATTAAATTTATCAATTTGTTTTAAATTTTGAAACATACAGTTTTTCTGTGTCGCGATGCAATCATATTTTTAAATAAGAAAATACTTATAATATTTTGCTCTACTGTTTGTATCGAGTACTGTTTTCTTAAATAAAAATAATTGCTAAGAACACCAGATTATAAATCCCACTCTTCTTATATTTTAATATATATATATATATATATATATATATATATATATATATATGTGTGTGTGTGTGTGTGTGTGTGTGTATGTGTGTGTGTATGTGTGTGCGTGTGTGTGTGTGCACTAAAACATGAGTAAACACAAAATAATCCACCATATCATGTTGGAACAAAAAGGTTAGCCCGATTTTTCCACGGAATATTTCCAAGCAGCTATAACAAAGTCCAAACTTTTACTCATATTTGTCAGTGTCTTGATCAGGGTTTCTCAACCAATGCATACTAATGCGCCCTGAAAGGTGAGCAGCCCCAAGTTATCAGAAGAGTAAATTATGAATTATTCGTATATTTTACAAATCTTACTTTTTAAAAAAAGGAAGAGATGACAAGCACATAGATTCCATTTCTAAGTCAAGTCTTTATCATTTGATCTTTTACACTGGATATCAGATACCTTAACCTTTTAAAAGTAATAGATAATCCGTTCCCTTTTACCTTCTTTAAGGGATTAGAATGAGTTATTATCAGCCTATCTTAAAAATAGACTCTTCATAAATCCATTTAAACGAAAACTGTACCGCTAATCTTCTTTGGGAATACTAAACACAAATTTTCAAATTTCATGACTAATTTGTTCCTCATTAAAATTTAGAAAGAGCCTTGAAGTATTAGCTCTTCTACTTGCAAAAAAAGCTTTAGGAGCACTGAGCCATATATATATATATATATATATAAATATATATATATATATATATATATATATATATATATATAAATAAAAAGAAAGAACAGTAAGATATATAACTAGGTGTGCTAACAGATATTTTTATTTTTAGAAAATAGTGCTCAATGTAAATTTACAGAGCATTAATATTATAAATTAATTGATTTAAAATGTATTTTTTTCGCTACACAGTTCTGACTATGTTTCAAAAATGGAAGCAGAAAGCTCCGAATTTAATTTTGTAATAAAATTAAAGACATTAATTCCATTTTATACGCAAGCGAATTTTGGAGTAACTTTTAAAATTACTTGATTTTTAAGACACAGCAAAAATCATAATTCACGTTTCCAAAGATACAGAGAAATCCAATTGAACCAGACAAGTGGTGTTTGCGTGTTCATTATGTCTACGTATATATATATATATATATATATATATATATATATATATATGTGTGTGTGTGTGTGTGTGTGTGTGTGTGAAAAGTGTGTGTATATAAATATAAATATATATATATATATATATATATATATATATATATATATATATTATGTGCGGTACTTATTAGAAAGCGCTTAATATCAGAGATAGCGCTAAAAAATTTGGTTGGATTTGGTTTTCCCCCACCCCTTCCATAATAACCCCAATACACGCAATCTGCATAAACCCATAATTTAAAAAAAAAATAATCAGTTTGTCTGACGACCGCAAAAGCGTGAAACCCAGGGTCACAAACTCACATCAATCCAAACAAATATATATATATATATATATATATACATATATATATATATATATATATATATATATATATATATATATGGCTCAGTGTTTTTCAAGCTTCTTTTACATGTTGAAGGGCTAATACACTGGGGAGTTCTCTCTCTCTCTCTGTGTTTTCTCTCTCTCTCTCTCTCTCTCTATATATATATATATATATATATATATATATGTGTGTGTGTGTGTGTGTGTGTGTTATTTTTCTTTTAGAATCTGTGAAAATTACTTGAAGAACTGCTTTCAAATTGCCCCCATTTTTTTTTTCAATGTTTAAAGAGCATATTGTTCGTTCCACTTCGGTTACCGGATAAATTCGAATAAATTTAGGACGTGAAATAAGGAAATTGATACAGACAGCGTTCAGAGTATTTTCGCTCCAAACCGTAAATTGATACTGTCGTTCCCAATCTGGATTCTAATTCTTTAGCTCAAACGGAAATGCTCACTTTAGCTCAACAGCGCATATAACAAAAGAAAAAAAAAATGCCTTAATTTCGCATGACTCCTCGTATCCCAATTCTGGATTTCACGCACAAAAAGCTCGAATTTCTAGCCAATCAAAAAGATCCACACCATTTTCATAGCAGCCGTTTCTGAACCACGAAGGACAAGTCGATTTACGTTGTACGAGGGCGGGCTGAATAGTGTCACTTGAGCTGTGAATTATTCTTTCTTTTTATGTGCCATGTCTTTTCAGGACGTAGACAATCATGGCTCCTCACTCCCTCTATCGCTTGCAGCTCTCAACAAATGACTTCCCTCTGCTATCTCCCCTAGAAAACATTCTGTCATCTACCGGCTCATGTCTGTCAGGAATATCACGCGCTGCTTTCCCTTGTCTCTCTTTCCCTCTATTCGACCCGTGAGTATCAGATTCCCCAGGCCCTCCTTCCTTATTATGTGTCCCAGAAACTTCAGCTACCTCTTCCTGCTGTTAAGCATGAGATTCCTCCTTGTGTGCATCCTCTTCAAGACCTCATGGTTGCTCCTACGCTCAGTCCACGAAATCCTCAGCATCCTTCTGTAGAACCACATCTCTGTCACCTTGAGTCTTTTCTTTATCTTTGAAAAAAATCTTCCAACGTTCGCTGCTGCAAAGAAGGACAGATGTCACGTAACAGTTCAGTATCCTTTTCTTTGCTACCAAAGAAATCCTCCTTTCTCGTAATACTCTGCCCAACATTTGGAATTCGTTCTTGGACATCCCAATACGTCTAAGGATATCGTATTCATCGTTCTCTGTCAAAACGCTTCCCAGATATTTCAATTCCCGCGTCTATTTGATTCTAGTGTTATCGACCCTCAAATCGCATTTCGGGTTCATCCTTTGACTGATGACCATGTATTCAGTCTTGTTGTTTATACTTAGTACCTTCTTCACACTCTCCGTCGCTATCTTCTGTAAGAGATTTTGTAGTTTCTGACATCTAACTAATGAAGGAAAACTTCAAATATATAAGGTTAAGCTGAAAGGTTGATTGGAAGAATATGAAGAAGTGATGCTAGAGCTGTGAAACATTGCATGCATTAATTTCAACTTGTTTTATTTTATATCTCTAGTGCTTTTTTATTATCAGCAATATTTTTCTTGGGAAATTTAATATTCTCTCATGATAGGGGGTCTAATTTTTCTGTCTATTATTTCGCAATTAGTGTACTTTCAATATATTTTAGCCATAATAAATTACTTACATTTTTTTTAAATTAAGACAGGATTCGTTCGATCATTCGTCTAGGCATTATCTAGGATATTTTCATTATGAACACGGCCACAAGATGCTGACTATGTTTGGAAAATAAGAACATGTGTATAACTCCAAATACATACGTAAAAAATCAATACATTCAGTTAAAATTACAAATGAAATAATCCTTGAAAACTGTGAAGAAAATAGCAAAAAAAACTCGGACATTTTAAAAACCTTAAGTTCAGAAAAAAAAATATAAGAGCACAAGAAAATTAAATAAAAAACGATATATATATATATATATATATATATATATAATAATATTTTTTGTTTAAAAATATGATTCCTTCGCTACATAAGAGTTCTCATGTTTCAAAAACGTGAGCCGAAATCATCCAAATAATTAATAAAATTAAGTTGGATTGAGGTGTTTAGTCACGTTTTATTTGGATGATTTCGGCTCACGTTTTTGAAACATGAGAACTCTTATGTAGCGAAGGAATCATATTTTTAAACAAAAAATATTATTATAATATAAGCTCTACTTCTGTATGGAGCACTGTTTTTTAAAAATAAAAACAAAAATACTAAGGAACCCCGGATTATGCACCCAACGTGTTCTTTTCTATTTTCTGCATACCTGCACAAGGATACATATATATATATATATATATTAATGCATGTTTCCTTAAATAATATAGGCAAGTTTTGTCTATTTACTTTAAGCAAATTCCTTTCATATCGTTTGAAAGCTTAATAACATTATCATTGAAAGGCGAAAGAAAATCACCATATTGATACATGTTTTTTTTTTATCCTATCTAAGCTTTTAGATTGCATAAGCTATCATCAGAGATGAAAAGTACATTGCAATAAATTAAACAATACACGGACATTGCAACAATGATATTCTGTTTTGTTTGCATGGGCGATTTCCAAGCAACGACAGACTCGTGCATACGATCCGCATATATATATATATGTGTGTGTGTATATTTCATTAAATATGTGGCAGACAAGGAAGATGTAATTAATTTTTTATTTAGTTTTTTCCAGTATCCTTACGTTTTCCGTTATGTAGGCAATATTCATTAAACAGTCTAAAGATGAGGAGAAACTAACAACACCAAAAACAAAATCTACTTGAAAATTGCTAATGAAGTAACGGAAAGAGCTTAGGATAATTAAAATTAT
>OZ010582.1:59150486-59170486 GCA_963932145.1 Acanthosepion lycidas | reverse complement strand
ACCAGAAGTAAAACATGATTAGACCCGTTGTTTTGCATCCTCTAGCCTATTAGAGAGAGGTACTTTGGAAACTATGAAGCCGATATTTAGAAGATGTCATTTTTACGTATTTGTTAACGGTATTTATTGAGGCAGTTGCAATGTGTATTCTCTGTAATATAAGATAAAACAATGTATACCAAATGTCTGGATACACAGAAACAAAATGCTTATAAGTGTAACACAAACTCAGAAAACTTTTGTTGATGCGCAAATCTTAAAACTAATTATGTTCCTTAAATGAGTTATTTATTATTTTTAAAGTTGATTAATTGATTAAATCTCTTATTTAAGGAGATGTTAAATTATTTTTTAGATTCATACAATTTCTACTTTTAGTTAAAAGAATATACAATGACAAAATTTAGGTAGAGTTACTAATTACTAAGATTGATTTATATATATATATATATATATATATATATATATATATATATATATATAAATATATATATATATATATATATATATATATATATATATATATATATATATATATATATATAAAGAAAGAACAATAAGATATATAATCTGGTGTTCTTATAGATATTTTTATTTTTACAAAATAGTGCTCAATGTATTAGGTTGGTGCAAAAATAATGACGGTTTTTGACGTATTTTTTTAAAGTCAAAACCGTCATTATTTTTGCACCAACCTAATAAATTTACAGAGCATTAATATTATAAATTAATTGATTTAAAATATGGTTTTTACGCTACACAGTTCTAACCATGTTTCAAAAATGGAAGCAGAAAGCTCCGAATTTCATTTTGTAATTAAATTAAAGACATTAGTTCCATTTCATCCTCAAGCGAATTTTAAAGTAACTTTTAAAATTACTGGGTTTTAAAGACACAGCTAAAATCATAATTCACGTTTCCATGGTTACAGATTAATTCACTTCTACTAGACAGGGGTGTTTGCGTGCTCTATATGTCTATATTTTGATGTATCCGTTATTAGCTACATTTTGGTAGGGGGTAGGGGTGTATTCTTCAATGAAATCTGACATCCGTTAAATGCATGTCGTCTGGATTTTTTTTAAATTTTAATGTTAACGGCAAAATTTCTTACGTCATTTTTTCTATTTGTATATTTAAAGATTTTTTTTTTTGTTGGGTGGGGGCTGTTTAGGTTAGAATACGTTTTATTTAACTACAATTTGAAAAATATTTTCACTAATTAATTTTTAATATATTTATATTTCTTTTAAGAACAATTAAATGAATTAGAATCCCTTACAGTATGTAGAGTTATTTTCACATCAACTATAAATATGTATATTATTACGTATCAATTTTTAGGGGGGTGGAGGTTAGAATACGTTTTATTTAACTACAATTTAAAAATATTTTCACTATTAATTTTTATTATACTATATTTAGAGAGAGAGGGGGGGAGAGACAGAGAGAGAGAGAGAGAAAGTGGGAGAGAGAGAGAGAGAGAGTTAAATTCCCAGATCAGTTCTGTGGACAAGACAAATTGGTATTAGATGACAATTGTAAGAAAAATGGCAATTGTCATATACCAATTTGTCTTATCTACAGAATTCATCTGGAAATTAACTATAATTTCGACATGGAAAGAAGGAAAAAACTCTTAGTATAAAGCAAATTTGCATTAACCTGAATGATGCTTACGTAGAAGTGTCTCTCTCTTTTTATTTAAATTTGGATTTTTTAATGCAAATATAACAACAAAACCTTTCCATTTTATTTTTACCTTTAGAAGACGAAACGCGTCGGTAAAAAAAACTAAGAATTTTCTCCAATTGTCATCATATATATATATATATATATATATATATATATATATATATTTATATATATTTATATATATATATATATATATATATATAATTATTTATTTAAAAATTATAACATAAATATGTTATAAAATCACTACAAAAATAGCCATTTTGTTTCAACACCTCTAGTGTCTTATCAAGTGATGATGTTGATTGTAGCTTGTAGAATAAATGTTTTAAAAGGTTCAAATTAATTAACCACCCCTCGTAAGGGGAAACGCTGTCACATAAGCTGAAATGACCAATCAAAAGTGGTTTTGTAGTGATTTTATAACATATTTATGTTATAATTTTTAAATAAATAATTATATTCGATCTACTCTGTATTGAGCACTCTTTTAAGAATAATAATTGTTGGTTATCGGAATTTATTCCGTATACACCAATCATTATATATATATATATATATATATATATATATATATATATATATATATATATATATATATATATTGCACATATAGTGAGAAAGTGCTGGTGGTAAAAATGAAAAATAGTGTTATTACGTAGCTCGCTTCCAAAAACTAAACTAATGGACATTCATGGGTCAAAAACAGATGGAGAGCTCACTGTTTATATATAAAAAATTCGTTGACCGAATCTAACATCATAATTGTCCAACTCGTGTAACAATGTGGGTTAATTGTCCATCGCACAAAATGCTTAATTTCTAAAAAAAACCACTAAACTGAGTTTCTTTCTCTACAGTTTTTGAGATAAGGCGTTAAGCCATCTTCACACCATTTGTCGTAAGAATCACTGAAGAACCTTTTGAGTTATTCAGCTAGAAATAAACGGGTTAAAATCGTTTTGTGGCAGTCCCAATATATCTTGCCAACCGAGCACTGTTGAGGGGAAAAACAACCAGGCTTTCAGTAATGATACTACCATTGATACCCTGGGTTCCATCTTGTAAATCCATTCCAGAATCATCAAGAGAACGCTGAATAAATTTACAAAAGGGGGGAAGATGTATCAGGAGCTTAGACCTACAAACATTCTTCTTGTTCAAAGATGATTCTAATAGTATTATTTAAACCTCAGAGAATTTTAGTTAGATATCTTTAATTATTCCTAACATACAATTGTTCATAGCTTAATCTAACACTTAGACGATTTTGCTGTTACACAATTTGGAGAATTTTTCTGTTACATCCGGTATATATATATATATATATATATATATATATATATATATATATATATATATATATATATATATATATTGAACAATAAAAATATAAAAAAATAAAAATCTTTAGACACACTGGGTTGTAGATTAATATTCTTTCGTTTTTTTTTTATTATTATTCCATTTAGATCCCTCGACTAGTTTCGATCAAAATGGCCATCATCGGGAGGAGAAATATTTCTGCTTGCTGGTAGCAGTAAACTACAGAAATTAATGTCTTGATGGAGAAAATGAACTTTTGTCTGTAGTTTTCATTTTTTTTTTAATTTTTTTTATTATTTTATCTTTTTAGCATGAATCTTTTAACATTCCTTGTGTTGGTCAAACAGTCTCTTTTAAGTTGTTATTTGAGATAAGAGCTGGATAGATACATGCTGCTATTAATTCTTTGGTCAGTTTGACAGTTTTATTGGACTTGGTGAGGGGATGTGTCTCTGTTTAGTGTTTGTGTGTGTGTTATTTGGTTCTTAGGGAGTGAGTGAGTATGATATGTGTAAGCGTGTGTATTGCTGTGGGTGTGTGTTATCATTTGGCTCATTAGGGAGTGAGTGAGTATGATGTGTGTAAATGTGTATATTCGTGTGGGTGAGTGTATAATTGCGAGGCCTCAACACTTCCGTAAGCATGTCTGTCTTGTGTGGGTGAGAAATGTGGGTAGGTTTTTATTTGTTGAGTTATATATTGATACTATCTATATTGTTAAATTTATGGTTTAGCCCGGCTGGATATTTTGTTTTTAGACGTTGTATGCACTTATTTTCATGGGACTCTAAAATCTTTCTAATGTTATCTGCTCTGAACTTTTCTATTATCTCAATTATAGTGAATTTGGCATGGGTTTTGAAATCATGTTTTTCCAGGGGGAAATGTTCTACATTTTTCATGGGGAGTCGACTTAATTCGTTTACGATAATTGTTACTTCTGTAGTGAAAGGGCCATTCAGATTTTCCTACATATTGTTTCTGGCATAGTGTGCATTCTAGGAGGTAAGTTATGTTATGAATTCTACAGTTAGAATCGTGATAGATTTTGAAAGTAGATTTAGTAATTGAGTTAGTCAATGAATTCGTGTTTTTAATATGGTTGCAACATAAACTTCTTTTGTTGTTGCATGGTTGGGAAAATCCTGTTGTTTTTGTTCTTAGTTTATTACGGATTACTTTGTCCCCTGAAATGTGGTTACTACCTATGATTTCTTTTAGGTTCTTAGGTCTACGATAGGCAAGAAGGCCGGGTTCCTTAATATATATATATATATATATATATATATATATATATATATATATATATACATATATATATATATATATATATATATATATATAATTAAGATGAAACTAAATTAAAATTACAACCAACCATTTAATAGCGTCGATGAAATCACACGTATGCTTTTAGCGTCTTACCTTCAACAGCCGAGAAGAAAGACGCAGATCGGAGCTGAAAATTATTCACACATTGAAGGATTAAACAGAGATTTGTGCTTACCCAGAGAATATAAGTTACACATGGACACCGTTAACCAACAGCAACATAACTCGGAAGAGGTTGTCCCATTTCTTTTATTCCTCGTATCGTTGAAAATTAACTTTTTCATGGTATGCGTAATGTAGGCCGTCCTTGGCCACGCTTGAAGAACAAACACAAAAAGAACAATTTAAATGATGCAAACATCACTGTAGAGGAGTTCGAACTCGCTGTTAAATTCGAGCAAACGGGAGTAACAACCGCTACCGATGTATAACTAACTTTGAAAAGAATCGCCTCAAGCATCTAAGAGAATTAAGAACCAACACTAAATGTTGGGCTAATACATCAAACTATATGACGGTCAACCCTTTAGCATTTCCCGCATGTGGACTTGTTTGCAAATCTCGTGAAGGATTGTTCTTTCATTCGAAACATAAACAAAAACTGAATTGAAACACACTCATAAGTCGAAAACGACGAGGGAGTCCATCATATATATATATATATATATATATATATATATATGTGTGTGTGTGTGTGTGTGTGTGTGTGTGTGTGTGTGTGAATATATATAGAAAATAGGAAAGAACTCGTTAAGTAAATAATCCAAAGTTCTTTAGTATTTTTGTCATTATTTTTAAAAAACAGTGCTCGATACAAAAGTAGAGCCTAACTATAACCGTTTCAGGAAAAAATAAATAAATAAAACCCTTTCAGGAAAAAAAAGAAGCCTTTTAGGAAAAAAAAAAAAAAAATAAAAATGAATAAATCTCCATAGACACTTAACCAGACTAGACGATGTCATCTCCTGCTTTAAATTTAGGCACCCGAACCTTACCCTGACTTGACTTCTTTGAATGTAACTGAGATATTGATACAAATTATTAACCCTTACGCCCCTTCTTTTTTTTTTAATAATTGCTCTAGCCGTTACCATAGTAATTTTAATTTTAATAATGAATATGCTTATAACAACGCGTAAATTTCAAGAATTACTTATTCTAAAAAAAAATTCGTTTGAAGATGGGACAGAACTTGGTACTTTAATTCAATTTAATTCAAATAATTATATTGAAGTTTTCGGCTCTTGTTTTGAAACATGAGAACTCTTATGTATGGAAGATTCACATTTTTAAATATATATATATATACATGAGGTCTGATCATAAAGTATGATGACTGTTGTTGTGATGACGGATACATGTACACAGAGTGAAAACCTTAGCACAGACTAACATTGAACTAAGTTGCGCAGACAAAAGTAATTATAATGTTCTCACCCGCTTTCCTTGTTTATAGTAGTACATAAAAAGTGTGTAGAGGTTTAATTGTTTATGCAGCAATTTTGAACTAAGAACATACCCAGAGGAGTAAATCACCATATTCACCAGATCTCAACCCTTGCAACTTTTTCCTCTTCAAAAAACGAATCCCACTTACATGGCGCACGATTGTATGACGTCGAGGAGAATGCGTTCAGGCAGCTACTGGCTATTCGCCAAAATGAGTGCCAGGATGGATTCTTTGATTGGAGACTTTCCCGGATAAAATATGTGACTCCAAAAAGGTACTACTTAGAAGATTACGCAATTAAATGGAGAATTGATATATGTTTTAGCTTTTTTTTCATATCATTAGTCCCGATAATTTTTCATCATACGTCATATATATATATATATATATATATATATATATATATATATATATATATATATATATATATATATATATATATAGCGAGAGAGAGATGTGTTATATATAAATATCTATTTATCTATCTCTCTCTCTCTCTCTCTCTCTCTCTCTCTATATATATATATATATATATATATATATATATATATATGTGTGTGTGTGTGAAAATATTGTAGAAAATAGGAAAGAAACTGGTTTGGTAAATAATCCAAAGTTCCTTAGCATTTTTGTAATTATTTTAAAAAAATAGTGCTCGATACGAAAGTAGAGCATAAATATAATTATTTATTTAAAAATATGATTCCAACACGCTACATAATATATATATATATATATATATATATATATATATATATATATATATATATATATATGTGTGTGTGTGTAAGTGTTTATTAATGAATATCAAACATTCAATAATAATCTTTATTTCACGAAGGCAATAAAAGTAATCTTCAATCTTTCAGACCTGCCAACCAAAATCTTAGGTCTGAAAGATTGAAGGCTATTTTTACAGCTTTCTGAAATAAAGATTATTATCTGTGGTATTTTAGGTGGTTTGATATTCATAAATATATATATATATATATATATATATATATATATATATATATATATATAGAGAGAGAGAGAGAGAGAGAGAGAGAGAGAGAGAGAACTAGACTCGTTTCGAAAAACACTCGAATTTTTGATTTGTAAATAATCAAATCAATCTCGAGGGAAAAAAAGGTTTTAAAAAAAGAAAGAGCTACAAACATGAACTACTGTCGAAAAAAAAATCGCACAGATGCAGGTCTGAAGCCCAAAGAAAAAAACCCGATACGAGTAGTCAACTAACTAACAAAAGAGCTCAATGCAATCGTAGAGCAGACCTAGATACAGCTAGTGAGCCAGACAAACCTACCTAGGTTTCACCTAAACGGATCGTCAGGGAAAGTATGTCTAACGAGGTAAAGAGAAACACACACACACACATACATATATATATATATATATATATATATATATATATATATATATATATATATATATATATATATATATATATATATATTAGTTAATGAATACCAAGCACTTAAAACATTAAAGTGTTTTAAGTATTTGATATTCATTACTTAATAATTTTGCTCTATTTCTGATAGTGCTCTCCTTGGATGTTTATCCTCTTGGAAATTTCATATGTTTTACCAATTTAATTTATTATTAATATATATATATATATATATATATATATATATATATATATATATATATATATATATATATATATATATATATATATATAAGCGTTTAATTTTTAAGTGATACAATTCTCTGTTCATATAGTTGGTATATACAGTGAAATGCCAAATGATTCTTGGACATTTGCGTCCCGGACAGTTGCATACCGGGCAATTGCGTCTCTGGACATTTGTGTCCCTAGACAAATGGGTCCCTGGATAATTGCTTACTTTCGATAATCTTTTGAATTTGCTATATTTCAAGAGTTGTTTAATATAGAACTTTTCACAGCGATACATTTAATTACTCTAAACAATCAGAAGGATCGTTACCCTAGGTAACATATAATATGCAATATATAAACATTTATATAAACAGTGCCATCATGAGAAATATAGAAAAAAATATAAAATGAGAGTCAACTATTGTTGCATTCCCTCGATTTAAAATCACATGTTGTCTACCTGTTTGTTATACAGATTAATATAGAAATGGTTATGTTGAACCGCCTGAAGATTGTGAGTCAGTTATGTGCCATTCATGGTACACGCTTAGGCGATAAATATATCTTTCGATACATGACTGACAAAGCAGTTTTTTTCAGGTTTAGTTTGCCATTTCGTTTGCCGTAGACCAGTTGCCATCAAAGGCTATAGAACCCGATCTCTCCTGCTATTTAGCTTAAGAAGAGTATTCATATCTTTTCCAAGGATATTAGCACGTAAGTGAATGAAATGGATTCGACTGGAATTCGAACTCGGCTCTCAATCCGAGCCGCTATCCATTACTCGATCGTGCCTCCTGCCGGGAGACGAACCGGGAATCCACATGAAAATTTAAGTCACAGAAAGACAGCAATATTTGAGTACTATTTTTTATTTTATTTATTTATTTATTTTTATGTTAGCAGAAACGTCTAGTCAAGCTATGGAAGACGCCAATTGACACAATTCAATGTCTAATAAACGAACGTGAATAAATGATGTTTTTGAACTTTATGTTGTTAAATGCAAATTTGTATTTAAAATATTTTAGTTTGAGACGGAGATTGTCATATATTTAAAATAACATGAATTTATATATTTTACCGTTGTCTTTTACTTTTAAAAAAAATATTTTTGTAGTTATGCATGCTGTCTTGGAAAATGGGTTATTTCTTTCATGAATCGAGATATTTGAAAAAATCCGGGGCGAGGATTTATATTTTAATAAGATTCTGTAGCGCCACTTTCAAGAAATTTCCTTCTAAGTAAGTTATTAGGTTGGTGCAAAAATAATGACGTAATAATGTCGTTTTTTTTTTACCTTAAAAGATACGTCAAAAACGACATTATTACGTCATTATTTTTGCACCAACCTAATACTTTCTGGGGTAGGAAATAATTTATAAATTTTGATGCCTCCAAAACGAAATTGCTCTCATTTAACCACCAAAGAGAAACTTTCCTGCCCACATGGCTGATGCTAGTCTCATGGAGAGCAACACACTACGGCTTCTTCGCCTCAGGTTTTCAACTGCCTTGAAGCAGAATGATTACATCGAATCAATAGTTGCATCTTTTGAAAGGAAATTTGGGTCACTGTGTCATGCCAGAGGGTTTATTCTTGTCAGAGTCCATCTTGCACATTTACATATCTACCATTCGTCTGTGCATTAAATACTGTTTCCATATCTGATCTGCTCTTCTTGCTGTCCATGCCGATATTCTTGACAAAATCCCAAGAAGGATGCATAATGTAATCGACCTTCGCATCTCGACTTAAGTCACTTTCTCATAGTGATGTCTTCCCACTGTCTTTTCAACAAATATTTTCATGGCTACCGTTTGACGAAATTTTTTTCGCTGGTACCCGGGCAACGTGAGTTTAAGCGTGATACTAGATTGGCATCTAGGTCTCCACGCTTTTACTGTTGAAAGAGATAAATATAACCGCCATTTCTCCAAGGGTTTCTATTCTCCCATTTTCCGCTTGTGGAACACGTTTCCGTTTCCTTGCTTCATTGATAACTACAATCTTCAAAAATTTAAGTGCAACGTTAATCGCCATCTTCTACTTTATTGACCACTGTCCCATCTCTTGTCCTTTCTCCGCCTCTCCACCCAGTCTTTTCTCTCCCTTTCATTCTCCGTAACCCCCTGCGTACTAGTGGCATTTACGCATTACTTGTGGCGAAATGAGTTAAAAATATAATTGCATTAAATAAATTGTTATGTATAAGTCTCCCCTTACGATGTTTTAGATTTCTACAAGTTTCCCCAATGTATTATTAGGAGCAGTTCTGGCTATTTATATTATATATAACTGTTTCAGAATTATTATTATTATATGTTGTTTTTTTTTTAAATCTGGACTAATATATATATTAGATTTTTTTTTATGTGGTTGTAATTATTTTGATGTTATTTATATTGGATGTTTTAGATATTGGATTTTGAGAAACTAGTAGATAGTAGTATGTATCGATTTCTATCTAGGTTACATTTTTTTTGAATTGAAGCGTTTCGTCCACTCATGAAATTTACCTAGCCAAATGAGAAACGTTTTCTTTTTGTCTTTATTCGCATTACCGTTTTACACACACACACACACACACACACACACACACATATATATATATTCTTATATCTTAATTTTCGAACTATAACTTCCCTCTCTCACACACAAAACACACACACACATATATATCTTTTAATGAGGATATAAGTTTGTCTATATTTCTGAGATGAGGTATGATGTACACTATTTTAATTATTTGGAATATTGTCCTCATTTTTGTTGCCATATTTACGCAACGTTTCGGCCGTTTATCCTCTGTGCCGTTTGTGCTTAAGGGCACATCACACAGTGGATAAAGGCGTTGGTTAGATCCAGTGACAGGACCCAGAAGAGTGTGAGTTCAATACCTTATTAAGGTAGTGGAAAACTTGGAGAGGTGAATTAACAGGAGATAACTCATAACTGACATCCATTAGGCATGGCACGTGGAAAAGGAACATTCTATCGCATACAGCAAAATAAAGGCTTTTGTTCGACATTCCAACAAACTGAAGAAGGTCGGTGCGCACAAAGGCCGAAACGTTGTGATAAATATGGCAACAAAGATCAGGTCAATAGTCCGAATAATGTAAATAGTGTGGATACAAGTTACTAATTAGTTTGTTACTAGTTTATTACTTGTCCGTGTCACTCTAGAACAGAATTTCAACATCGAAATTATAAGCATTTCCTAAGAAAGCCTTTAGTCCTTTCTTGTAGCATCACCAGGAGTCAGCATACGCTAATATAATGAAAACATGGCGACGGGCAGTATTCGAGGCTGGATCCTCGTTTGAGTCGAAGGCTACAGACATTATCTCAAAACAATATTTTAAACGTTTTATATCATCGGCAGATTAATATTCTCTCAGTTGATATTCACATGCATATACGATCTACTTTTTAGCAACACCCGTCTGCTAAGACGGCTAAGCAACCCCTTTAGCAGACACCTACACAGGCACATTTGTCTTTGTTCAACAGATTGTGTTCTTATACTGCCAGTAAACTAAGCGCATCTCAGTCACAGATTCTGCGAGAGATCGCAAAATATGGCATGATCGACATTCTGTACGAGGCTAGTACGATTATACCACCGGCAAAAGCATTGACGACGCAACTATCAAAAGTTATGAGTGGTTCCGTTTCCCCAATTGCACTCGCAAAATGTGGGTCAGCTCATAGTTTGGTTTTCATGATCATTCCAAGAATACCACATTCTGGTATTACCTCCGGCTAAGAAGTCACCTCCATCGATCATAGTGTGATTTGAATCCGTAACTTACTGTCAGAAAGCGAATAGTCTAACCAGCCATTTTGGCGCCTGTAGGGTAATTCGGAAACTATATGTCTCAGGAAAGGAAAAATTCAGCCTTGCTTGGATCAAATTTTATGACTTTCATTTAAATTCATAAAGCTCTATGTTATCGATCATGAAAGTGTTAATGGGAGTTTTCTTTCTAACCTTTTGTTTAAGGTAGTGTTTTATTACTTAAACGTTTTGGCAGGTACACGTTCCTGAGTAGAGGCTCCGTTTATATATTAAACATTATATTTATTTATTTTCGTCTACTGGCCTGAATATTCGAGAAACCCTATTTAAAAAAAAAATATACGCTCTCCGGCAGGTTTCTCCTCGGGGAAACCGTCATTATTTCTGACTTGCTTTGACTTCTTGCCAATGGAGTGCGTCGATGGCCAAGCATATTCTGAATAGTGCCTTTAAACGGAGTTTTTTTCTCCGACTATCGAAACAGACATATCTGCTGAGTTTCGTATCCAAAATTAAACGAAGCGATTTCTAAAGAAAGGAATGGGTATTTTACTTATCAATCCGACATCTTTCTATAACTTAAAGGATATATTTAGTGGACACTCGTATTTAAGTAGACGCTTTATCTATTTATTAAACCGTATATTCATTTATTTTCTTCGACAAAGCTGAAAATTCGGGAAACGATATTAGAGAAAAATAGGCGCTCTCCAGCAGGATTCAAACTTGCGTTCCCCCAAGGGAAATCATGTTAGATCTTACGTGCTTCGACCCTTCGGCTACGGCGTGCGTCGGTGCACAAGCAAACTCTGAATGGAGCCTTTAAATACAGATATAAAACTTTTGACTTAACATTATTTTCCCCTCCAGCTACATGTGCTATCCATTTTAGGTTTTAATCTGATAAGACGGTTGCCTATAGACTATATTTCAGGCATTTCTGTACGAATTGTTTGCCGTGTATGACATCCACATGAAAGTCTAGATCTGACAAGGCTATCTGATAATCCAACTCAAGTTTTCAATTCAATATTTTGGTTCTGAGGTATATTACTCTGTCGTCAAATGTACGACAAGCGCAAACTATACCGTCTTCATTTTTCATATATTCTATATTAAATTTGAAATAAAAGATCTATTTATTAATACCACGCACACACATGAATTCATCACACACACACACACACACTCTCTCTCTCTCACATATATATATATATATATATATATATATATATATATATATATATATATCAAAGATAGTATAAACACAAAAATGCTGAAATCTAATGAGAGAAAAGACATTTCAGGCAAGCAGCCTTTGCAATAAAGTCCTCGATATGAAAGGGAGATCATTGATTAATGTGATTAAAAGTATTTTAGCTGAATGATGTTACCTTCAGCATCCCGACTCCAGAGTTTCGTAGGCGAACCTGTCCGTCCTCTTCTCATGGGGTATCAGCAATTTACTACTTATATTTTTCGCTTTTTTCTTTTTTATACACTTATTAGTGTAAGTATTTTTTCGTGTTTCTTTTTTTCGTTTACACGTGTGTGGCCATGCTCCTGTCTGTGTGGATATGCGTCCGTGCGCCTGCGCCTGCGCCTGCGCCTGCGCCCGTCTGCTGGTTGGGCATCGTGATCATTTCTCCTTTTCCTCGTTTTTTTTTCTCCTTTTTTTCACTTGACACACACTCTTGAACCATATCTCTATTTTTTGCCTTTTTCTCTTTCATTTCGACAGTTGTCGTTTATGGCGAATTGTTGCAATGATTTCTAGACATACAGTCATTTTTAATTTTGAGGCATTGTATTTTTTTGTTTTTGGCTAGGCAAATTGTATTTCTTTTTTTTTTTTCGTTTTAATGCTTAAGAAACTCACTTAAGTGGAGTAGTGTTACTGAACACAGCATCAATCAGCTCATCGACAAATTGTATATTTGCATTAATCCTATATATATGTATCAGATTTGAGATTATCCCTTTACATGTGAAGTGAAAAACGCTAAGGATATATACTGTAAGATTTGTAAATTGTATTATGCAAATGTCAAGGGGAGTAACTAAGTTAATGAAATGTTTAAATATTTAAAAAAAAACTATTTAAAACTATTACATAAAACTTAGAAATTTTAAACTATCTACTGTCGACATTTTTAATATTTGTGCAGTATTTTCTAATTTTAAAATTAATTTTAATAAGGCTTCGTTTCAATTTTTAATGTAGATAGCTTCAAGGACTTTTAGTTTATGTTTATTATTTTCATGAAGAAGTATACATGTATTTGCAACTAGATTTTTTCTGTAACATTGTTGCATTCCTTGACGTTTGCCGTGTGTTTACATCATACAATTTTTAAAAAAATCGGACAGTACATAACATTAGAGATTTTAATATAGAAAAGGAACACAACCAATTTTGTTTTAGAAAAAAGAAGACCATGATGATTGATATGGATCAACATAGTAATTTTTTTTCTTCCTTTAATAGGAATACTAAGAAACATGTACGTAATTATGAGAGGGACTTTTAAAAATTAAGCAGACAAAACTTCTCTCAGTTATTTAATAAGACATGTCATATGAAAACATGCTGCCAATATATATATATATATATATATATATATATATATATATATATATATATATATATAGATATATATATAGATATATATATATATATAATGTATATTTGGAAAACAGTCAAATAAAACGACTGAAAAATTATGCGTTATTTCTTTTATTTAATTTTTCAACTCTTTTTATAATTTTCTTTTCTGGCAGTGAATTATGCAGTAATTATTCTACTGTTTTGTATTTCCCAGCGCTTTTGGATGTTATCAATGATGATTTTATTTTTACGTTTAACTGATTATTTTGATTTTTTATGTATGTATCTATAGGAATGTTTTCGCCCTTATATGGAATATTACTGCCATATATGGTCTGGAGCACCTTCTGTTTACCTCGGAGTTCTTGACAAGATCCAGAGACGGATATGTAATATAATTGGCCCTGATCTGGCACCTCGTTTTCAGTCACTCTCTCACAGACGCGCCGTCGCCTCTCTCTGTCTTTTCAACTAATACTTTCATGGTAATTGCTCCGGTGAGCTGCTTTCACTGGTTCCCAGTCTCCATGAATTCAAGCGCCCTACGAGGCTGGCATCCCGCTCCCACCCTTACACTGTAGAAACTTTTAAATGTAGCCGTCTCTTCTACTCCAATAGCTTCATACCTCGCACCTCACACCTGTGGAACACCCTTCCCAATTACTGTTTCCCTGAGAGCTATAATCTCCAACTATTCAAATGTAATGTCAATCGACATCTCCAGTTACCTTGATCTACACACTCTCCTTCCCTTAATCCTTTCTTCTATCACTCCTATCTGCTCTTGCTCCAAATCTTCTGCAACCCCCTGCATCCTAGTGGCTTCATGCCTTGCTCGGGGCGTAATGTTTAAAAAAAAAAAATCCCAGATACGGTCATCACATTGTGGCCGAGTTCATATTTTAAATTATTTAGTGTAGGCTTTTTCTTTTTTTATTCATAATGCTTTCACCATTTTTACCCATTTTTACACGTGGATGAGATGATTGATTTTTATTATTAACGAGTATGTTGCGGATAGAGTTTGATAGGTCTCCGTGAGTATTTAAATAAACGAGTGGAAAATGAGCTATGTTCAGAGAAAAGTACCGTGGGTCTTCTTGTTAGGCATGTTGTAGTATATAAAAGATAATTATTCATGAAATTAGATCGATAGTGAACACAGTATCTTGTTAGTCGTTTTTAATGAAATCTGTCTTAGCAATTCACCCTTGAAGATTATCTCGGATGAGATTGAATGTGCTTGGGCAAATAAAATTAAAATACAAGGAAATAAAAAACTACTACGTCTTCTTTGATGAAATTAATATTAACATTAAGAATTCGATAAGAGAATTCGAGAGGAACACAATAAAAATTCTAGATTATTCAACCAAACATACTTGAATGAAGATATGCTGCAAAATACACACACATACACACACACATACACACACACACACATATATATATATATATATATATATATAGAGAGAGAGAGAGAGAGAGACAGAGAGACAGAGAGAAGAAATCGGTTAGTAGGCTAGTAATTTCCGAAGCAAGGATATTTAACTTACCTCCCCGTAAGGCAGGATGTGGCACAAGGCCGTTTTTTAATGCGGGGCAAAACCGAGCCCGTAGACTCAAGCAAAGGTTCCCCGTAGACCACATATACACAGGGTCGGGTAGATGTCTACCACTCCAGACGAGACTCTGCCCGAAGGCATAGCCTCGTATGTCTTCCCCTCTGCCCGAAGGCAAAGATCTCGACTAGCACAGCTGGAGACGAATCTCCAACTAATTGCCGAACAAGCATATTTACCAACCGCCCCACGCCGTAAGATGTGGCTCAAGGCCGAATTTAACGTGGGCTATCTGAGCCCGTTGACTTGGCCATAAATTCCCCGTAAAGTCCGTATAAAAACGTGGTCGGGTAGCTGTTTACCACCCCAGAGGAGACAAGTCAGTCCGCAGTAGGCAATAGAACCTTCCATTACAGCAAGAACCATAATATGTAACCATTTTTTATAACTTTTGTTTCGCCTACTACACTACATAAAAACCACTCTAGATAGATGATTATACAATGAGGTGTGCGAATCGGAAGCAAATATTAGGTTGGTGCAAAAATAATGACGTAATAATGTCGTTTTTTGACGTTAAAAATACGTCAAAAAACGACATTATTACGTCATTATTTTTGCACCAACCTAATATCTACGAGGATGTTGTGGAGATAGTACAGTTGTCTTGAAGAGGTTCACATTGTAATTTTCGGAAAGGACTCCATGCGAAATGATCTTTCATTGTGGAACACATTTCTAACCAAAAAAGACTTCGTAGGGAATTAGCTGTATCATCTCAAGGGGTAGCAAGGAGAGTCTTGGATGCGGAAGTCTGCGTTATGGGTTTTTAATGAATCGAAATTCTGTTAAAGTTTGCCATGAATTAGCGATGAAGTGGCTGGTGACTTTGACTCCATCATAGTTAAGAATGAGATAATGTCTTCAACGTAAAGAAATTCGAGATATTGTTGTCTAAATTATTGTAAGCATGTTAATCTACCGATAATGGTTTTGGATCTGCTTATATATATATATACATATATATATATTTTTTTTTTTTTTTAGAAATTATTCCTTTATTGGATATTGATGATGCGAATATGAATAAATTCCTCTAGAGTAGTGGTTCCCAAAGTTTTTTTTTTTTCTGGGCCGCATTTTCGGAATTAAAATTTGCTTGTATCTTACCAAATTTTGTGTGATAAAAAGTACATTTAAAAATAATAAAAATAAACGACTAACAGCGCGTTAAATATATACCAAAAATAACGTATTAAGAAACGTGAAAATTTCATTATAAACGAAGACAAATGTAGGGAAGTGTGATGTACTCTTATTTCTTCCTATATAGCAGTGAATGATGCATCACCTTTTTACAGATAAATAAGAAACTTGAGGTGGTAGATATATAGTTCTATATGGACGGAACACGATGGTGACATTTTATAGAAAATGGAATAAAATAATATTAAATATCCTCAAGAGACAGTTGGAATTTCTACAGCACATAACGAGGAAAATTTGACAGGCACAGAGCAGATTGAACGCTAGAAAGACAAAGGAAAACAGCGCATAATATGAAGTTTCAAAGAAAGGTTTAAAGGGAGATAACCTAAGTTTCGAAGTCATGACATTATCATAGATAACTTACTCCTCCAACTTGCGGAAGCTATATTGTTAATACTTGATATAATATTAGGTTGGTGCAAAAATAATCGTTTTTTGACGTTACGTCAAAAAACGACATTATTACGTCATTATTTTTGCACCAACCTAATACAAAAATACCACAACAGAAAATTGGTAAATAATTATTTATACTGGGAATCATGCATGCAATTACAGGTAATCCATGATAATATATTTAATTTTGAAATCATAACTATTTTGGCATATTAACTGTTTGAAACCATTTCTAAATTTTATTTGTCTTTCCAACACCCCGCCTCACCTGCTATCTTCTTCGCTTGCACCAAGGAGGCGCGTTGCACCATTTAGGAATCACTGCTCTAGAATAATTAAACCAACCAGCAATGATTTTTTTTTTAAATGGGCTTTTATACAAAGGAAGGAAAGGAAAAAAGAGGAGCTTTTTGGTCTTCTATTGATTTGCGTTTTGCTACGTGATTTTTACAGGAGTTCATCGAAGAAATACATTAGATTTCACAGCATGGATCCTTTGTTCTCTACAGCTCAATGAGTCGGTTCCGTGAAAAACGTAAATTTGAACCCAGGAGACTTTGTAGACAAGGAGTCGCCACCTAACCAAATGTTCTATAGACAATGTCTATTTTGTTGGAACAATGAATAACATTAAAGAAATACGCATACACCCATATATATATATATATATATATATATATATATATATATATATATATATATATATATATATATATATATATATATTTGTCATACATGCGCATAGATATAGACGCACACACACATATATATTTTAAAGGATTTTATATGCGACATTATTTCTTATTGCTACAAACGTTATTTTCAGTGAGTACACAGATATAGTTACTATCCCAGATTTTTCATTTATTTATTTTATTAAACAGGGAAATTCGATTCCTGCCAAATGCATGAGGAGAACTTATCAATTTAGGTTTATAATTTCATACATGTGTAACCACTGAAAATAACGTATATAGCAATAAGGAATATATATATATATATATATATATATATATATATATATATATATATATATATATATATATATATATATTCATTATTACCAACAACACCCAGTACCATCACTTACACATCACACCTACTATTATAAATGCTCTACAATCTTTAACGCATATTACCCCCCCACCTTAAAACAATAAGATCAGATATAATTTCCATATATAACCATGGGAATAAACACCCATTACCAGGATTCATAATAAATAAAAATAAACAAATAAATATAAAATAAAATAAAACACCAACAACCACCCTTTAGTTCAAGCTAGCACCACAATAATTACATTTATAGGTTTTATTATTCTCCCACCAACATTACTAATCACTACTAACAATTTACAATAAATATTAAACACTTATATTATTATTGCCACCATCCACCTTACATATTACTATCACACCATATCTAACATTACCATATAATCCTGCCATAATTATTAACGTAAACTACCTCCTCTCCCAGCATATTTAATACCACCATAAAAATAACCAATAAGGATTACAAACTGAAATTTCTACCAGCCACATATACACAGTCACAAATAAACAAGGAAATAGCGAGCTTTAATATAATAAACAATAATATTTTTGTAAATTAAAAATTAAAATATTATAGCAATCTTCAACTACCATAATTTTTCACAGAATACCTATTATCAGGATTTATACCAAAATAAATTGGTACATATAACAAAATAAGATAAAATAAAATAAAACACCAACAACCACTCTTTAGCTACCATCACGATAACTACATTCATGGTTTCATCATTCTCTCACCACCGTTACTAATCATTTCTACCAATTTACAATTTCTACCAATTTACAATAACTATTAGCTAATTATATTATCATTGCCTCCAATCCCTTGCAGCATTGCTATCACATCATATCATATAGACCCGTTATTAAATCAAACTACCCTCTCACCCAGCATATTAAATATTAAACATCACAATATAAATAACCAATAAGGATTACAATTTTCTACCTGTTACATATACACAGTCAAAAACAAACAAATAACCAGCTTTAAATATAACAAATAAACCACTATTTTTTTTTTCAAAATTTAAAAATAAATATAAATAATAATAATTTTTACCTATCATAATTTCACACAAACCCCACCACACGTATATACATACATGCGAGGAAATATTATTCAGCAGAAAAAAAAAATAAAAATAAAAATAAATAAATAAATAAATATATGACATGTATACATTCACGAGACATTCACGAGACATTTCCGCCACACTTCCAATCTTTAAATTTCAACATACAAATGCGTATGTATAGACACAACACCACCCGTATACATACATATGCCATATCCGAAACTGCCCACATATGTTTATATATGTATGAGTCCCGACGGACGACCAAGTATGTATATGTGTCTGCATACATCGATGTTTGCGTCAGTACGATGAAAAAACGACGAAGTTTCCCCCACCACTTCCACAATAACACCAATACACGCAATCTACATAAAACCAAATTTTTTTAAAAAATTAATCAGTTTGTCTGACGATCGCTAAAGCGTGAAACCCAGGGTCACAAGCTCACATCTATCCAACCATATATGTTAGCTCTATCTCTGATATTGAGCGCTTTCTAATAAGTACCGCGCATATAATATATAAATAATTATACATATATATATATTTATTTATATTTATATACACACACTTTTCAAATATATATATATATATATATATATATATATATATATATATATATATATATATATATATATTCAATTCGCCATATTATATATATCTATATCTATCTATCTATCTATCTATATATATATATATATATATATATATATATATATATATATATTATAATATAGCGAATTGAATACTCGTTTTTCAGTAGACGATCTGTTTATATATATAT
>OZ010582.1:59080486-59145486 GCA_963932145.1 Acanthosepion lycidas | reverse complement strand
TTTGGGTGCTATGATATGTCATTCACAGAGAATGAGTCCGACTTAATTTTCAGAGTCGGTGACGTTTTAAAAAATAATGTATAGGACAAAAACTATTAAGACATTTTCCGGGCAATGGCTTCTCAAACTATTGCAACGAGTTTTATTACCGCATCAAATTTCGAAACAATTCTTCTTTTATTGATATTCAAAGAACAGAAAGGAAAAGGATTTTTGCTGTCTTTTATCGATTTTCCATTTTTTCCTATTGTGCAAGAATTTATCAAAGAGGCATTATACATAACAAGATGGCCTCTCTCCCCAGTTCGCTTCAGTGCCTCGGTTCCATGAAAAAGGGGAAAATTTAGCCACTAAGACTTTCGAGACAGGATGTCTCCATCAGACCAAATGCTCAATAGACAATGTTTATTTTATTGATAACATTGCTTAAGAAATGGAACCAATGAATGGCATTAAACAATATTTCATAGATAAAGATGGCATAGATAACCCGAAGTAAAGATGAATCACACTGCTAACCTCGTGGTCACTAAACTGTTGTTAGTAAATCAAGGTCCATGTGCTGAACAATAATTAATAGTCTTCAGAAAATAGACCAACAAAATAATGAAATAAAATACACTTTTATTCAATCGGAAATATCATTCGTGTAGAGAAATGTTCAAGAATTATTCTAAAAACTTCGGTGTATGGAGACGTGCGAGAAAAGAAAGGGCAGTAATAGAAGTATGAGTTACATTTAGCTATTTCAGCAGTAAACGGGCAAGGCCTAGATGCTCATCTTGTAGCACACTTAAATTCAGGTAGTCGTGGTACCAGGGGAAAAAAGCTCGTCAGAGTAAAAATTTTTGGTATGACACAGTGACTGAAATTTCCTTGCAGTAGATGCACTTATTTATTCGATATAGTCGATCCATTTCAAGTCAGTGGGTCTTATGGTCCGGTTTCTTGTACCAAAGTGATATGATAGTTCACGGTAGAACCAATAAAGAAGACCTCGAACACGAATCTGGAATAACACAGATATATTACAAACAGGAATACATACAGAGAGGTAGAAAAGTGTTAGTATGAACACTCAGGTTTAGTACTAATTGTCTGAACACGATTCTGTTTCGGACTGCCTCTGACTCGACTGACTGACTCGCTCGCTCTGACTGACAGACTTCTGACGGACTTCACTCCAGACTTCAGACTGAACTCTCTGCTTCCTCTTGAGGCGCAGTATTTATTACGTATGGAATAGTCCATTATGTTATTATGGGTAATGTCCAATAAAAGATGGATAGATAGATAGATAGATAGATGGGAGTAGATTGGGATAGATAGGTATATATATATATATATATATATATATATATATATATATATATATATATATATATATAGAAGTGAAGAGATAGATAGATAGATAGATAGATAGATAGATAGATAGAAACAGATTGAGATAGATAGTGTTATAGTCCAGGTCCTTGTGCCACGGTGAGGGTCCAAGGTAGAACCAATATAGAAGAACTCGAACACGGAGATAGAATAACACAGATATATTACAAACAGGAATATATACAGAGAATCAGGTTTAGTAGTAATTGTCTGAACACGACTCTGTTTCGGACTGCCTCTGACTCGACTGACTGACTCGCTCGCTCTGACTGACTGACTGACAGACTCCTGACGGACTTCTGACTCCAGACTTCAGACTGAATGGTATTTAGTCACACACTTCCACGATGGCATCATGTGGCACAAGGCCGGTTTAACGTTGGACCTCCGAGACCGTTTGATTTGAACCCGTATAAACGGGTTCATGGTCGGTGTAACTCCCCGAAAGAGACTCGCTCTTTGGCGTAGCCTCGTTCGGGTTCCTCCCTGCCCGAAGGCGGAGTGTTCAACCGATCAGCCGATCAGCCGGTCGCCCGACTTCAGACTGAATGGTATTTAGTCATCCCCCCACGTGGGCAACATGTGGCACAAGGCCGGTTTAACGTGGAAATATGCCCTTTGAACCCGTATAAACGGGTTCAGGGTCGGTCTACCACCCCGAAAGAGACTCCGCCCTTCGGCGTAGCCTCCTTCGGGTTCCTCCCCGCCCGTAGGCAGAGAGTTTAACCGATCAGCCGGTTGCCCGACTTCGGACTGAACTCTCTGCTTCCTCTTGAGGCGCAGTATTTATTACGTATGGAATAGTCTATGATGTTATTATGGGTAAGATCCCATAACAGTGGGAAAGTTGTGGAGCGAATTAGTGAGGTGTACTCTCCACGGCTTATTTGTCTATTGCACGGAGCGCTAACTTTAACATCCCTTTTCTGTGTTGGTCCATCGTGAAAGAGAACTAGAATCTACCAATCTACAGAACGCTTGCTCCGAGATGTTGTTTCTTTTTACGCATGTAAGCTGAAAAGGAGTTACTTAGGCTAATAGAATGCAACAGGAAGCAACGTCAAAATTAATCATTTCATGATATTTTCTTGTATTTATACAAGTGAATTTTTTATATAGAGTGTGTAAGAATTGGCCAAATAATATGTGGTTCAGAACGTTTTCGGGTAATGATCAATGATGCGTTTTTTTGTTTTGTTTTACAATCATCTAAATGCAGAATATGCTTAAAATAATGGAATGTTTAATAATTAAATAAGAAATATTATTTAATTTAATAATTAATTAATATCAATTATGAACACAGCCATAAAAATCTGTGTTCGTAAATTAACACATTCCTATTGCTATACAAATTCTTCAAATTCAAACAAACAAAAAGAATCATCTAACCTAATAACTTAATTCTTTATTTATTTATACATACATATATTTTCAGGTTTAAATTTCCCCTCATTGTTTCTGTACTAATTCAGTACGGACGTTTGATAATCTGCAATAAACCTGTTAATCGTGGATGATTTGTTAATCCAAGCACTTCCGATGCATTTTCGTCTAGTTAAATTATATTCATTTTTTTTTATTTGAAAGAAAATTTTCCAGATCTAAATTCTGTTTCGAATTTTTCAATATTATAAAATGTACTAAGAGTGATTAAATCCCTTTTAATTTGGGGGCTAATTCACTGATGTACAGTTATGTGTGTTGTTTACTTATTATTTTCTAGGCTCCTATTTCTGATCCAAAGTGAGGCTCCCTGTTTTACATTGATTGATATAGATAAAGAAACAGAACAGAAAAAATTCTATTTCACAATCTTGCAGTTAAAATCGAATTGAACACAACAAGACGAAGGAAGATATTTTACTTTTAAGTTTTCCTTTAAGACATTTTAAGTTGAATTCCCAGAAACTCAGAAAAGAACGAAGAAACAGAAAGATTTCCTCGGAAAGAAAGGGGAGAAAAAGCAGTGATCTGCGTTAAAATCTAAGTCATCTTTGACAGTGAATTCTCGACAATTCTCATACAGTTTTAAAGAAAACTTCAAACAAGAGGAATATGGTACTATAGAACAATACTGCGAATAGAATAGACCGATTGCGTAAGCAACATGGAAGTCTTGAGGAAGACGAAAATGAAAAGAACACTTTAATCAGTATCCAAAAAGGAAAGCTAACATTTCTCGTAAATTCTTTATTTGTTTATAAATACCTATGTGTTAACATTCTTACTACATCCATCATAATACCACATTGTCTCTATAATGTTTTTAATTAATATGCAACTAAACTTAATTCATCTTACATTCATATAAGCGTAAATTATGCAAACACACACACACGAACACACACACACGAACACATACACACACATATATAAGTTTATTCTATAGTTTTTTTGTTTTTTTTGCTGCCATTTATGTTTGCCTTCGGTTCATCTTTGGTGTTACAAGAGGGTTTGTTGGTCTCTGGTTCAACTTCTTTCTTCAACAATGAAGGACTTGAAGAATTTCACACTGTACATATCGAAGTCAAAACGTACAATCGGGCAAGCTACCTAAATAATTTTTATGGATAGATTGTAGAACGGAGGGAGAGTTAAGGATAGTAAAAAGACAAACTTTACTAAGAGCTATAAAGTGTAGTTGTGGAGAACCACGTTTTTTCACGTCATTAAGGGAAAAGAAACATGGATGAAAAGGAGTTGAAATTCTAAAAGTTTGAAGCCACCTTTAAAGATTGGTAAAAGCTAGTTTGTCTTTGTGTAAATACTTTTATTTTCGGTGATGAACATCTCTTGGGGCAAGTTCATTCTTGTTTTTGATGTCTTTATTAAATGAAATAAAATGTAAATAAAACAAAATGTCGGTTCTCGACCTTGCAGTAAAAGGGGAAAAAAACACCCCTAATGTAAAAAATAGAAATGAGAGAATGTCTGATAATATCAAAGAATATGGAAATAAAACGGCTTACCATAGCACAGGGGTAGATAGAATCAAGACAAAGCAATGAAAAATGCATCTAATTTCCTCAGAGATTGGCTCTGTCACTTAACACAATGGTGACCATACAGTATGAAAATCACAAAAGAAAAGAAAAGAAAAAAAATAAGATTTTTTTTTTTTTTTTTTTTTCTGTTACTATTCTTATCAAAACATCTCACACATCTAATTCAGTGTTCGTTTAAATGATTTTTTTCAGCTTGGATCTAATTACAACCCTGAAATAAATATCGAACTTAACAAAAATAAACATTTCCTTGTCTACTTATTGTGGTACTCGGTAGTGGCTCTTCGCATCTTCCTCTCTATTGTAGTTTCCCGTAGCATTTGTCTTTTTTGTTACCCTTCACGTTCCCTGTTCTACATTCGATTCACAAAAGCTCGTTTGGTTGTCTCTTTCGTCTCCACGCTGTTCTGTGAAGTTCAAATTGTATAACGAATCTTTTCGCTAAAATGTTTTAGGAAAAAAAAAACAAGAAAACATTAGGAGAACATATAGATATTTTAAAAAATTAACACGTCTCTGATTTTATTGTTATTAACCATAATGAATGAAAATGCTTGAATTTTTAATGAACGGCTTGTGCGTTAATGAAAGTTTTGAAGTAAGTGGTTAGATGGGTTTCCAGTTACAGAAAGTTGATTCATTGTGTCTTGCTAGACAATTGTACTCTCCAGGATTTATCTTACATATCTATATGTCTACCATTTCTTCAGGCTTAGAATATTGCTGCCACATATAGTCTGTTGCTCATTCTGTATATTTAAAGATTCGTGATTAAATCCAAAAAAGCACTGACCTGATGTCTCGGATTCTGTCAATTTTCCACTGACGTATTGTAGCTTCCCCGCGACTTCACTATAAATTCATGGTAATTTTTCTGGTGAACTTTTCTCTATAGTATTTTTAGTTTCTTGTATATAGTTTTTTTGTTTATTGTTGTAAATATTCATTAGGATTTAGATTTTTTAAATTGTTAGTTTATACCTCCCCCACAGACAATGAATTGTACATATAGGAATTAGTTAGGAATATTATAGAGACAATGTGGTATTATGGTGGATGTAGTAAGAATGTTAAGTAAGAATGCTTTGTTTTGGTGTAAGCAATACTGTGGTATATTTGGGTCAGTATTTGTGGTTAGCTCAGTTTAATGCTAAGATAAATGAAGGCCGCCCTTATCGCCTTTTTACCTTTTAGGCTTGTGCCACATTTTGTATCGTTATACAAGTAAATATCACTTTCCTTTATCGTATTTAGGCCTTATGGATTTAAGCTTAATACTAGATTGGCTGCAAGATCTCATCGTTTTACTGTTGAAGTGGCAAGAAGTAACTGTAAGCTCTATGCTAATAAACTCTGATGTGTTTTATCAAGGTAAATTTCTATTCGATCGGTACCAAAGCCTTTATAAACAAATATAAAAATGTAGTTTGTTTAAAAAATTAAATTTAAGGGCGGTCATAAGTATTCTCAGGCTAACTGAAATTCTAGATAAATTATGAAGAATGATAAGTGATGTAATTTAATGTCTGATAAACGAAAGTAGGTAAATGTTGTTATTGTTGTTGTATTATAATTGTAATGTAATTATTATTAATATTATTTTAGTTTGAAAAATTATTTTGTGTATTACAGATTTTAAGTTAACCGTTATTTTATTTTATTTTTTTTGCATTTTTTAAAGTCGTTGACGTTGATTTGAGAAAGAAGTATTTATCTCAGGAAAAGAGATATTTGAATAAATCGAGATCGCAAAATTGATCTGGAAGTGGCACCCTCAATAACTTTGCCTCGAAGTTCCTTCATCTTTTAATAAGTGTAACATTTTTTTTTAGACCAGACTTGGTTGAAAGCATTTAATAAATTTTGGGGCATAAGATCTGACATTTTCGCTTATGTTTATAAATGCATATATATATGAGTAAATCCACGCTAAATTATGCAAAAATGAAAATAACACTGACCATCTCATTTTAACAGATATATTTACCAAAATTACCTTGTAATACTAAAGATAAATTTATTCAACAAAACCACCGTTGGCTACAATCGTCTTGAGGCCGTCAAGACGATTTCATCTGCATCTCTTCTAGAGAGTTTATGTGTTTAAGATGGTGAATGCTGCCATTTATGTTTGCCTTCGGTTTATCTTTGGTGTTCCAAGAAGTTTTGTCGGTCTCTGGTTTAACTGCTCCCACATATAATAATAATCAGTCTTTGAAGTTAGTTGACCAGTTCTAAGGGGAGATGTGATCGCAGAATTTGCCTGAGAGCCATGACTGGATTCTCCTGTTTGTGGCGCATGGTACAGACTCCTGATGCCAGATATAGGTTCTTCTAGCAGCCAGAACAGTACTACCTTCTCAAACCACTGGATGTAGACCTTCCGTGTTGAGTCTGAGGCCCTCTGAGAAGATGAATTGAAGTATAACGTCGCAATCACTAGTGATCACTTCAAACACCTTCGTAATCACCATTCGACTCGTCCAACTCTTTCCGAAACCTCTACAATGTCCAGAGATTGACACCCAAATACGGAAATGTTCGTATTGGAACTTCCGGTGCTAATGTAAAGCAGTACAGCATGTTGTTTCCAAATTTCTTGCGGTGGGAATTTCGTCATGGTAATCTTTTTCTTAAAGACGTTGCCTAACTGACACTACTATACTGTGCAGAAGACAAATCAAAAACAAACAATGCGCATGCGTGAAATTAAAAAATATATAAAATGGTGATAATTTAATCATCGCTACATGTATGTATGTGTATTTCTGTGTGTCTGCCTTTTCTTTATTCATTTTTCTGGACTGCGCAGTTCGATAGACATAATAAACACTGAAAGAAAATGGTGGTCGGTCTAATTCAAATACGATCATCCATTAAAATAAGTAATACACACACTAACACGCGAATGCACACATACACAGACATACACAAGAACACACGTACACATAGACACAGACATAGACTGACAAACACAAGCACACACACACTAACACGCAAATGCGTACATATACAGACATACACACACAAACACACGCACACACAAACACACACACACAAACACGCGAATGAGCACATACACAGACATACACACACAAACACACGAACACACATATACACAGACATACACACACAAACACGCGCACACACAAACACACGCACACACAAACACACGCACACACAAACACACGCACACTAACACGCAAATGCGCACATATACCGACATACACACACAAACACACGCACACACAAACACACACACACTAACACGCAAATGCGCACATATACAGACATACACACACAAACACACGGACACACAAAAACACAGACACACTAACACGCGAATGCGCAATTATACACACACAAACACACGCACACACACATATACACAGAGATACTCACACAAACACAGGCACACACAAACACACAATCAAACACGCGAATGCGCACATATACACAAACTACACACGCACACACACATATACACTGACATACACACACAAACACACGCACACACAAATGCGCACACACACTAACATGCGAATGCGCGCATATACAGACATACACACACAAACATACGCACACACAAACACTGACACGCGAATGCGCACATATACAGACATACACACACAAACACACGCACACAAACATATACACAGACATACACACACAAACACACACACATACTAACACGCGAATGCGTAAATATAGAGGCATACACACACACACTAACACGCGAATGCGCACATATACACACACAAACACACACACACATATACACAGACATACACGCACAAACACGCGCGCACACACACACACTAACACGCAAATGCGCACATATACTGACATACACACACAAACACACGCAGACACAAACAAACACACACAAACTAACACGCGAATGCGCACATATACACACACAACACGCACACATATATACAAACATACACACACAAACACACACACTAGCACGCGAATGCGCACATATACATACATACACACACGCACAGACACACTAACACGCGAATGCACACATTTGGAGACACACACACACATACACACACACACACACACACACACATATATATATATATATATATATATATATATATATATATATATATATATATATATATATATGTATTCAAACGGGTTTGTTTAAATACTTTAGGCATGTCATATCTCTTTAGTTTGATTTAGATTTTTCAAGTCCACGGATTAATTTCTTGGTAGCTGTGAAAAATTGATTAAGAAAAATACCAATGTTTTCTTTCAATTAATCTTTATTTTCCCATGTACATTCAGTCTCATCTGAAACCATCTTCACCTTGCATTGATAACGAGCTTCGTGAATTTGAATTTAAATGTGAAAGCTGCTTAGTGCAGTAAAAGGAACAGCAAGGACGTTTTGAATTTACAGAACTACGTATACACATTAACAGAGAATTTAACCCCGGAAGATGGTATAAAAAAATAAAAACAAAAAAGTCATTTGTGTGACACCATTTAGGGGCGCAAAAAGAGGGAAAAAGAAGGAAGGGAAAAAGAGAAAGAAAAGAAAGAAAAAGAGAGTCGAGACTTAACTTATATGATAACGGGAGGCCACCAACGACAGAGATATTTGGCAATGTTATTTTGATAATGGAAAAAATGGTGAAAATTCTGACGGCCATTGTCGTAGGGCTAGCTGACAAAGTCCAGGTTGATACATATTTTTTTTTAAATAGATAAAGAATTAACTGTGTTATGGTGGCAAGCAAATTATCGGAGGTTGGTGAAAATTCCCTGTGAGGAAAAAAGAAAGGAAAAGAGAGGCGAGACTTAGGAAAGCCACCCAAACAGAGACATTTGGCGATGTTGTTTTGATAAATGAAGAATGGTGAAAATTCTTATGGCCATTGTCATAAAGCTAATTGACAAACACCAGGTGCATACAGAGTTTTAAATAGATAAAGAGTTACTTGTGTCATGGTGGCAAACAATTTAATAGGTCATCTGTTGACCACACACAAAGAGAGCCATCTCTAGGTTGGGTCTTTGTCGATGGGAGGTGTCATTGAGAGAAAACACATCTGGGCTGTGTTGGAATTTGAATATGACAGCGAAACAATATCTCGTTGGCGCCGAAGAATGAGTGTGTCTTGTTGACTAGCCTCTTGGTGCTGCCGAAAATCTGATTGAAGAATTCCATATGCCGTGACGTTAGAATAAGAATTGAGATTATCACTCTACCGGTCGTATTGTCCTCTTGGCGGCCAGAGAAGAAGAGAGAAACAAAAGAAAGAAAAGGAAAAGAAAAAGATAATTTTTTTCTTTGAGCAAAATATATATTTTTTTAAGAACAAGGCTAGTCTGGTCACGCCCACACTGTTGAACGCCATTGGCTGAATGTTAACGAGATCCAGGCGGAGGTGATCATGTGACGCAAGGAGGGAGCCCGCTGCCGCACATTGAGAGGTAGGTATGAGAAGTCTCTGCGAGGAAGTGGGAAAACCGTTGACGCCCCTCTGAAGTATGGTGAGATATCCATATGAGAATAAGAGAAGGTGGGGGTAAGAGAAGACTTCCAAAAATGGGAAGGAGTGGAAAATTCCTGACCGAAAATAAAGAAGTGGACTATGGATTTAGATTTATCAAGGAACCTCAAACCCCGACGAGACCACCCCGGTTTAGGTCGGCGTCCATATAAGCAAAGTCGCAGCGAGAGAAAAGCAGTTGGAGAGTTGGAGACTCACCACGAAGAGCTGACCAACATTTGCGCAAATTCCGAACTCATCTTCTAACCAAGAACAATTTATTTTTTTGAAGAACGACTTAGACTCACACCACCAAAATAAGTTTTGGGAATTTCGCCTGAAGACACACCAAGAACCAGTTTCTTAAAGGACAGACAACTTAGATGTTAAGACTCGCCTAACAAAAAAAAAACGTGTCACGAATCCACATAGCGGGTTGGGAGATAGACGTGACCCTGTATCCAGCAACAGATATAAAGTATTGTTATCCTTTTTTTTTTAATAACTTTTCGAGTTGTTATTTTATTTTCTCTCACATCTATTTGTGTGATACCACCCTCATTCGAACTCAGCTTGCATTACGGCCCCGACGACTGATTGATTTCCTCTGCCCAGATCAATTCACAACGTGGGTAGGCAGACTGGGAATCAAAGTAGTTACTTCGGTAACCAGGCGTTGGAGGCGAGTTGGGAATGACGAGGCTGTTATCGGATCTAACCCGATTCCCATCCAAATCGCCAAAAGATTGGAGCGACACCCACCCGAACGAACGAACGGGAAGGGCGGGCTCGCAGTTGGCGCCGTGACCGGGATAAGACTCTGGATCGGGTTTGGATGTCACATTTGGTACACACTCCATTTAACCAAATGTTTAGTACTAAGTTAGGGCAGAAGTTTTCTCAATTTAACTGAGAATCACTTTCGCAGAAGTAATCCTCTTAGTAAGATTTTTAATAAAATTACACTTAAATTAAGCTATAGTTGTACAGTTAATCTTGAAATATTATTACAAAACACAATAATAAAATTTTAAATCAAAACTTAATCCTAAGTAATAATCGCCATTCCAAAGCAGCAAGCAATAATACTAACTTGTGAAATTGTGGAAATCCCAACGACTGTCCATTACATAATAATTGTCAAACTGATACCCTTGTTTAACTAAGTATTATTTCATCTAGAGAAAATCCAGAAGTTAAAAAATTTATAACGGCAGTACTAAAAATTTCTTTAAAACTAAGTGTTATCAACGCATATTAACTTTTAACAACAGTTCGTATCGTAATAGAAAATTCCTGTCTAAATATTTTTGGTACTTAAAAGACGTAAGCAAAACACTTACGGTAAAATGGAAAATATATAAAAAAAAAAACTTGTACATCCTTACATAATTTATGTCCCCTGTGTTTACAACAAAAATTGCATATTATCAAGTTTTCTACTTTAACTCTCTTAAACCAAAGAAACGAATTAACGGTGTTATGCTGGCATTGTTTATCTTTTACCTTAAAATATAGTTATTTTTTTCATAAATACGTATGTATTACACTTGTAAAGGCATTATTTTATTTGTATATAATAGCCCACCCAATATTTATTTGATTTATTTAACTTTAATATTGCCATGTTTTCTCCTCTATTCATTATACTTAGCATCGTATAAAGATGTTCCACATACGTAATTTTAATACTGCCCCCTTTAAGAAGCTTTCTGATTATTTATAAAAAAAAATAATTGGTTTCTGGTAAGTTTATATTTACTTCAACAAATCGGAACAACTTACTTGGCTGCATCCATAATGCATTTTTGCTGGCATGTTTCATAAGATGGTTGGATGACAAGTTCATCTTGACATGAAAAAATAAGACACCAACCTACACCCTCTGACCTTATTCTTCTATTTTAGCGTAGATCTGACTTTTAATTGCTTGATCTCGACACACCCAGAAGGATATTTTTAATTCTGACATTTGTTCTTACATTTCCTTAATAAATATTTTTTATCACAAGCTATCCGCCATTGCCTGAGGAAGAACGATCATAGTATTGAACCATAAAGGTTTTGTGTAGCGATGTAAAATGTTTTTAATATATTTATTTATTTATATTTATATACACACACTTTTCACACACATATATATATATATATATAATTTTTATTGTATTGCATATATATATATATATATATATATATATATATATATATATATATATATATATATATATATATATATATATATATATATATATATATATATATATATATATGACAACATTTACCGGCCTGAATATTCAAGAAATCTCAAAAAAAATATGTCCTCTAAGAGGAATCGATCCTGTATCCTGACGGGCTATAACATTTATAGAACCATGTAGATTGCAAGTTCAATTCTTATCGGAGGACACATGTTTCCTTTACGATTTTTCGGACATTCAGGTCGGTAAATGTTGTTAATACTGTTTATTATAAACAGAACCTTTACTTAGATATTTTTACCTATAAAAAAAAAGCATAAGCGAAAAATATATTAAAATAATTGTCCATTCCATAATATATATATATATATATATATATATATATGTATGTGTGTGTATGTGTGTGTGTGTAAAATATGTCTGAATGATTTAAAGTTGCTTAGAGATGACCCTAGTCTCCATAAACACCTTCGAGTCGTCTTTTCTATAATGCAGTAATTTTTTTAAAGTATTTAATGCCGTTAATACTGCTTATTATAAACAGAACATTTACTGAAATATTTGTTTCTATAAAAATAATGTATAAGCAAATAATATATTAAAAGAATTATCGGACATAGACCATTTCATAATATATATATATATATATATATATATATATATATATATATATATATATATATATATATATATATATAAGCTCTATCTCTGGTACTGTTAACTTTATATATATATATATATATATATATATATATATATATATATATATATATATATATATATATATATATATATATATATATATGTGTGTGTGTGTGTGTGTATGTGTGTGTGTATGTGTGTGTTTGTGATTTAAAGTTGCCTAGAGATGACCCCTGTGTCCATAAACACCTTCGAGTCGTCTTTCCTATAATGTAATAAACTTTTTTAAAGTATGTCCGTCGGCATTCGATCGATGCCAGTATTTACCAGTCCATCGCTGAGAGCCATTGTCATTGTCTATTCACTCTGGTTTATCTTTTTTTTTTTATACACTTGGCGTCAGTGTGCGCCGAAAAAAACGTAAAAAAAAAACAACAAAAAAATAAAACAATGAGTTTCATGAGAGGACGATTCCACTCACTTTATTTCGACCTCTGCAGTTCATGTGAAATGATTTGCCTGTTTAAAATACAGAGTCATGACACAAGCAAATAGACACTGTTATTTTATTATGCTTAGACGTTCAATAACGATATATCCAGAAACTAACGAGATAATCACTTAGCAATACTTCTTATTTAAAGAGACCAAGTAGAAATAGTGATATTTCAAGGGTAGCTTAGACGTTGTACAAAGCTTAAAGTAGGAACCACACAGTAAGGACCAAGTAGAAATAAGAGATAATAATAATAAGAGTAAATTTAGTGAATCTCTTGATGGAATTAGTGGGGAAGAGTCAAGAATTCTAGGCTCTGTCTATGTGCTGTTCCTTTTCAAGATGTAGGCTATAATGGCTTCTTATATTGCTGTATATGTATTTTACATGAAAATCACTAAATGATCATAAACTTTTGCACACGACTGTAACAGCAACAAAACCCTGGTTCTCCAGAAGGATAGTGAGAATTCCATGGATGGAGAGAGTAAGCAAAGAGAAATTCTTCATAAAAATAATAACAAAAATGATCAATCTACTAAGAATCAGAAATAGCTGTTTGAAGTTTTATGAACATATAAGAAGGACGGAAGACTGGGAAAACTTAACTCTAAGAGGGTATATCGAAGGCAAGAGAGATAAGGCGGATATAGCCGGCGAGAATGTGTGAATGAATGGCGAATCGAAACGAGGGAGGATAATCAAAGGGAGAAGTGATATTAAGGGTGACGAACGATAAGAATCTCTATTTTTCTGAGATGAGGTATAATGTACATTATTTATATCATTCGGACTATTGTCCTCATCTTTGTCGCCATATCTATTACAACGTTTCGGCCGTTGTACGCTCCGGCTTTCTTCAGGTGGTTGGAATGTCGAACTGAACCCTTTATTTCGCTCACTTGGGCAGACTGTTCTAGTTCCACGTTCCATGTTTTTAATGGATGTCAGTTATCAGTTCTCTCCTGTTAATTTCCCTCTAAAGATTCTCTACCTGACACAGTGGATTGAGACGTTGGTTAGATCCAGTGGCAGGACCCAAAGAGTGTGACTTAATACTCGGTTAAGTGTATTGAAGTCACACTCTTGAATTTCACGGCTTTGGTTAGAGGAGAGTTTTTAAGAGGATTACAGGTTTTCGTCTTGAAATCATGAACAATCCGCATGCTAACAATTGAACGATGAACATTTGTATCTTTGAGAGGTAGTGTTGAGCTTATTTTCTTGCAGGACCTGGTTGAAGACCGAACCGATATTCTCCGGATTAAATTGTCATCAAGAGGGGGTCGTTTTTCGTGGACTTCCGTTCCGCTTCATGTCGGCGTAAATTACAGAAATCTTGAATCTGACAATCGCCTGATGAACAGCCGTTTTCCTACAAGACATTTCTTCTTTTCAGAAAACCCATCCTTGTGTAAAATGAAAAATGAGCTCTTTGTATTTCCGAGAAACTGGATTTTTTCTCTTTTTTTTTGACATTCAAAACACGGGAAAAATTGAAAAAATTGGACTAATATTCGAAGACAATGTACTCGCTGGGCATTGGTTTTTTAAGTTAGCTGATTAGGATGATGTCACTTAGGATGATGCAAACATAAATAAAATATGATGAAATCACAAGGCTGGAAATTTAAAAAAAATCTTTTTTTTTATTTAGTTGGTTTTAATCTTTAATCTAATCACCATGAGGCTCATCTAACTCTTCCCGAATCTCCTGCACTGTCCTCAGATTGTCACCAAAATACCCTGACATGTTCGTAATGGAGCTAACCACTCGAATGCTAAGTACAGCATGCACTTTCCAAATTTTTAGCGGAGTGAATTGCGTCATGTTCCTCTTTTTCTCACTGGCAGTGCACAACTGACCCTACTGTGCTGTTCAGTCGACAAAATAAAAAACAAACAACGCGAATACGTGAAACAAAATATTTAAAAGGAGGGCAATTTTCCTATCGCACCGTGTACATACATATAAGGTAAGTGTAGGTTAATCGTTTTCTATGGCCGTTAGCTAATCCGTATTTGCAAACCGACTTCTCAGTCACGTTTGTGTTTGTTTAACACTCACAGGGCCCACGTGTGGGTTATACTGCAACTATGTGGAGCAGATGTTTGTTACAGTTCCTAGGCAAAATTGCAGAATCTGTTTTGATAAATAGTTTGAACAAAGCCAGTACACTCAAACATTCGGCTGGAAAAGACCAAATATGAAAGAAATTTAAAAGCGCATTTCGTCTTTTCCACAACACGGAGAAGCGTTACTGTGTATGATTAAATTGCTTGATTTAATTTAGGATAATATATAATTAGTTTTATTATTATATATTACTAATATATCTGTGTGCGTTTCGAAAATGAGTCCAAAGTGTTTCGAAACTTACAATCGTCGATTTGTCAGAGAGGAGACATCCAGATATTATTGACCTGGAGATTCGCTTCCAGTGTGCCACACATTTTGAAATGCGCTATTGAATTTCTCTGTCATATTTTCTGTCGTCAGCTTCTTCTTCTTGTGTCCTTTTCAAGATGTGGACAACCATGACAATCAAGTTTCCTGTCATTAGTAGGCATTGTAAGTTTTTTTTTTCCTGTTTGTCCAAACGCCTGTTTTGTCAAACATTTACACAAGCTTCCCCTGTCTTTCTTGCATTCAATCTGTCTTTTGTTAAAATTTCCAAGCCTATCACTTTCTGATTCTACGTGGCACTAAAACCATTTTTTTCATGAATGCCCTGCTGATATGATTCGCAATACTGTAGTTCTAGAAAACGAACTCGCTGATAAGTATCTGACACTAAACTCATCACGAGATCGCTCGCTTTAGATATCTCAAAGACCTATGAGAAGTTGTAGCTTGCTGCAAAGCAAAATGTTTGGCTAAGGAATTTCGGGTAGAATCTTCGCTATTATAAAATTGTCGCTACCCTCACTTGAGTTGAACATAGATCTCCAGTGAGTGAACACAAGCGATCCCATTATTGAATTAAGTAGAGCTGGTGATCATAGAAGAAACACATATATGGGAGGTAGTGTGTGTCTAATTTATCTATATTTCTAGTCTATCCTCTATTACTATTCAGATCCCCATTTCTATTCTATCCTCTATCACTTTACGGACCACTATTCTCTACACTATTCTCTATTCAGGTCAGTTCGGTGGTTACTTTCCGAGCGAATATTATCGAGCAAGTACTATTAGTGCGAGTGATATTCGAAGGTATCTGACACCAGTATTGCTCAACGGCGTTACTATAGTTGTATCTGCGATTACAAAGTCTCTACTACACCGAGTATTACGAAAGGGACAACAAGTATTCATTGACATCACGAAACTCGCAACCTGTGTTCGATGACATCACAAAAAATATTCATTTCGGTTACGGCTATTAAGTTCTTTGTCAAAAGCAACTCTTCTGAAGGCTTTTCCTCGATACTACTATCTTTTTGTTTCATAATCTGTTGTTAACTGGGACAAGGAATGGCTTGTAAATTTTAACGCCTCTAAAACAGTACTGCTATCGTTTAACCGCCATTAAGAACCAACTATGACTTCTGTCAGCATGCTCTCAGGGGAGCATTTTGCGCCTTATTAGTCCCATGTTTCTATTTGAAATAAAGTGGGGCATTTATATTGAAACAGTTGCTGGAAGATATTGGTTCACTGTGTCGTGTCAACTAATTTTTCTCGTCAGAATCTATCTTGCACTATAAGAAAATCTATTATTAAATCTGTAATAAATCTACTATTAAATCTATAATAAATCTACTATTAAATCTATAATGAAGCTACTATTAAAACTATAAAAAATCTATTAATAAATCTATAATAAATCTATTATTAAATCTATAATAAATCCACTATTAAATCTATAATAAATGTATTATTAAATCTATAATAAACCTATTATAAAATCTATAATAAATCTACTATTAAATCTATAATAAACCTAATATAAATCTATAATAAATCTACTATTAAATCTATAATAAATCTACTATTAAATCTATAATAAATCTACTATTAAATCTATAATGAAGCTACTATTAAAACTATAATAAATCTATTAATAAATCTATAATAAATCTATTATTAAATCTATAATAAATCCACCATTAAATCTATAATAAATGTATTATTAAATCTATAATAAACCTACTATAAAATCTATAATAAATCTACTATTAAATCTATAATAAACCTAATATAAATCTATAATAAATCTACTATTAAATCTATAATAAATCTACTATTAAATCTATAATAAACCTACTATTGAATCTATAATAAATCCACTATTAAATCTATAATAAATCTATTAATAAATTAATAATAAACCTACTATAAAACCTATAATAAATCTACTATTAAATATTGCTGCCGTATCTGCTCAGAGTCTTCTTCGATATATGTCATGGTTCTTGACCAAAGTTAAAGCAAAATCTGTAATGCCATCGATCTTGACCTGACATCTCGACGTCAGGCATCTTCACAGTGAAGATTATACGTGATGTGGCTTACCTCTGTCTTTCTTTGTAAAGATTTTCATGGCAATTATTGTGTTAAGCTTTCCTCCTTTATGTATCGACTGCATAAATTTAAGCGTTCTACAAGAATGGCAAACCATTCTTAACGTTTTACTGTCGAACCGCAATTTATCGTCTAATAGTTCATATTCTCACACTTCTAGCATGCGGAACACGTTTCTAGTTTTTTGCCATACCCAAACTCCACAAATTTAAATCAAACGACAATTGTCATTATCTGTCTTCCCGAATCCTGTTCTTTTATTGTTCTCTCTTCTGACTAGAGTATTCGAATTCCCTCATACTCACAGTAACTCCTTGCATCTTAGTGGCAATATCGCCTAGTGTGGGGTGAAATGATTATAAAAATGTGAAAGATCATCCCCCAAATCTTAATGTTTATGTGGATGATAACACGGTTTATTGATGCCCTATAAAAATCAAGATGATCAGTTTCTGGCAACGGATATAGCTTCAATGCCTTCAAGACAAATCTCGTCAGCGAGCAGACCCCCATTCGTAATGGAGATTTGTACTCATACATCATGCATTGAAAGTCTATTATTATCAATTTTCCCCCATGATCACATGTTGAACTCGTATATAAGATTTATAAAATGCTCGAAAAATGGTCGGTTCCTTGTGAAGCACATGAAGTATCTGTCTCCTACTGGCATGCTCTTTAGTGATTTTCCAGGCGTAGCTTAGATTGGCACAAGGCTGAAGGTAGGAAGTTTCCAGTGATTATCGTACTCACCAGTAAATCTTAATTGTTCTGGCGAGACAAGCTTGTCAACTCTTACACCGCCTCGAAGTGCCCTGGTATGTTCTATATTTAAAAGAATCAGACTCGACCAAAATGGTTTATTGCCAACGTATATGGCCTGAAAACTGAACATTTCTCATTGTCGGCGATTAATTATTTTCAACCTTACAGCCCCTTTTTTGTACACAAATAATCGTAAGTCTTTTGTTGCCCTGTTGCTTTGCCCGTTAAAATATTCAGACAAACGATTATCACTAGGAAACCTCCATGCTGCATTAAAAAAAAGATGGAATCATCTTCGTTTCCTTCGTATAGGAGAGCAAAAAGAAGTTACTCGAAGACAGATTCTTCCCTAGAACTTCAGCTTTTTTAGACAAACTCCTAGACGATTTGCACTATGTACATTTTTTCAGACTGTTGTCCTCATCTTTATTGCCATATTCACGGAGGTTCGACCATTGTACATTCCGGCCTTCTTTAGGTCACATGGATACATGGCTGGGTGGATAGAAGAGTTGGTTGAAGTAATCTAGTGACTTAACCGAAAGAGCTATGTGTTCAACACCTGGCCAGGGCAGAGGTGTCCAAAAACTTTGAGAGTTGAGTAAATAAAGGGAAGTACCTGATACTGAGATATCCAGAGAAGACATAGTGCATGGAACTAGAACAATCTACCCCGGTGGGCGAAAAAAAAAGGTTTTGGTACAAAATTCCACGGACGAAACGTCAATAAAAATGAGGACAACAATGTAAATTGTATAAATAGTTAAAATAACTCATCGTAGAAATATAGACAAATCTTGAAGAAGGCCGGAGCATACAACGGCCGAAACGTCGGAAATATGACAATAAAGAAGACAACAATGTAAATAGTGTAAATAGTTATAATAACTCATCGCAGAAATATCGATAGCTCTTCAAGAAGGCCGGAGCGTACAACGGCCAAAAATGTCGTCAATATGACAATAAAGATGAGGACAACATTATAAATAGTATAAATAGTTAAAATAACTCATCGTAGAAATATAGACAGATCTTGAAGAAGGCCGGAGCATACAACGGTCGAAACGTCAGAAATATGACAATAAAAATGAGGACACAATATAAATAGTCAAAATAACTCATCGTAGAAATATAGATCGATCTTGAAGAAGGCCGGAGCATACAACGGCCGAAACGTCGGAAATATGACAATAAAGATGAGAACAACAATGTAAATAGTGTAAATAGTTACAATAACTCGTCGCAGAAATATAGATACATCTTGAAGAAGGCCGGAGTGTACAACGGCCAAAACGTCGGGAATATAACAATCATGGTGAAGAAAACAGACCGAACAATGTAAATAGACAGCTCTTGAAGAAGGCCGGAGCGTACAACGAACGAAACATCGTGATTAATGACAATAAAGATGATAAAAATGTTAACTATCTGCCCAGATTCATCCTCAGATCTTAATACGTATGTGGATGCATCTTAAAAAATCAAGATGATCAGTTTGATGATCTCAGAAATATAGACAGATCCTGCAAAAGTCTGGAGCGTACAACGGCTGAAACATTCTGAATGTGAATATAAAGATGAGGAGAACAGTCGGAACAATGTAAATAGTGTAAATATTTGCAATAGCTCATCTCAGAAATATGGACAGATATTGACGGAGTGAATGGGGCAAAAAAGATTAGGACAACAGTCCAAACAATATAATTAGTGTAAATATTTACAATAATGTACTCTCAGAAATATAGACAGATATTAACGGGGCGAATATTGCAACAAAGTTGAGGACAACAATCCGAATGATGTAAATAATACAAATATATATATAATAGTATAATCTCAGAAATATAGACAGATCCTGACGAAGTCCTGCGTGTACAATGACCAAAACGTTGTTAATGCGACAATAAAGATGAGGACAATAATCTGAGCAATGTATTAGGCTGGTGCAAAAATAATGCCGGTTTTTTGACGTTAAAAAATAAGCCAAAAACCGACATTATTTTTGCACCTACCTATTTAACTATTTACAGTGCTAGAACTTCATAAATATAGACAGACCCCCTAGACAGTGTTGAAATTAAGCAGCAGCTGGTTATTGAACTCATTAGATGAGATAAACATTTTTTTCCGAAATTTGCTTCCAAAGGCTTCTCGCTGTGTCAACAGAATATGCATAACCTGGTTTGTATTCAATAATACGCATTTTCTTTGTAATTAATAAACTAAGTAAGACATGGCACCCATAAACAAAAAAAAAGAAAACAGTGGTCCTTTTTTTGTTTTGGAGACAAATTCAGATATTTTCTCAAAAATAAATATGTTTCCCCAAAACTGGGAAACGTCTGAGATCTCTCTTTCTGAGTCGCTCGACAAATTTAACTTCGTTTATACGTGTTTTAGATGATAATGATCATGAAAACAAATAATTAACCTGGTGTGTGACTTAAAGTTTGACTACGTTAATGTTATTAGATTAATGTTTTCTTTTTTTCTGTTTCTTCCATATTGCCCGTCGTTCGTTTGTTTGCTTGTTTTTCCCCTATTACTTCACCGGATAAGCAGAGAACTCGTTCACTGCACGTGCTTCAATGTTTAACTTTTGCAATTAAGAAAGAACTTAATTAATAGTTCAAGTTTCACTAATACGCCAGACTACCCGTTACCTCGCCATCTACCGATATTTGAACTAAGTCAGCAGGTTGTCCACGGAAAAGTACGAAGTTTTTTACCCCCACCACCCCATAAACAAATAAACAGACTAATACAATTGTTTCTTTTTACGTTTTTATTCTTGCATTATTCGACGGCTTCAAGTTACAGCATTCTGTTTTAGCTGTGCAGATCCTCTGATCTGCCTAGCAAAAAAGAAATTCGCGCGTAAACTCCGCCATTTTTTTTGAAACGTTCAAAATTATATTATAATAATTTTTTTTTTTTTACTGTCGTACAATCATTCTGAAAAGCAGTAATTATGTTTCACCCACGATTTTGCCGAAGCCACGACTCTCTAGAAAAAAGAGTCGATCTTCAGAAAAGAGACTATTGCTATCGATATATACGAACCTCCGCTTTATTTTCATCAAGAAGCACAGCTGTAAACTAAGTAATTCCTTAATTCAATATAAAATATTTTCGAAAGTATCGTTATAATGAACATCGGTTCCAGAGAATGTAAGTTAAGTCTGTTTGGTGACTACCGTATAGACATTATCAACGAGTAAACGTCTACTGCATTTCAAATAGCTAAAAAAAAATTTAAAAAAAAGAATGTAATAACAATTACTTATCAAAAGACACTATATTGTAGTCAACAAAAGGTACAACTGTAGTTGTGAATTACACATCAGGGACGTCAAAATGAAACAATTGTTGGTATTTACCCATGTTGGTAGTTTAGTAACATATTGCAGTAAATATTACACAGAAATCTGAAGACGCAAATGAATTGCAAAATGCACGTTCGTAAAAAAATGATTGCAGTTCGGTTCCATATTCTCTGACGAATACGAAAATTTTCTTAGCAGGCACGTTGAATGTTTATATTCGTCTATATTTCTAAGATGGGGTATTATGTACACTATTTACATTATTCGGACTATTGTCCTCATCTTTGTCGTCATATTTCCTACATTAATATCTGTCTATATTTCTGAGATTACATTATTGCAATTATTTACGCTATTTACATTGTTCGAACTGTTGTCCTCATTTTCGTTGCCATATTCACTCCATCAATATCTGTCTATATTTCTGAGATGAGGTATTGTAAATATTTACACTATTTACATTGTTCGGACTGTTGTCCTCATCTTCGTTGCCATATTCACTCCATCAATGTCTGTCTCTATTTCTGAGATGAGGTATTTTAATTATTTACACTATTTACATTGCTCGAACTGTTGTCCTTATCTTCGTTGCCATACTCACTCCATCAATGTCTCTCTATAATTCTGAGATGAGGTATTTTAATTATTTAAACTATTTACATTGTTCAGACTTTTCTCCTGATCTTTATATTCACATTCACGTCTGGTCCGTTGTACGCTTCGGCCTTCTTCAGGTGGTTGGAATGTCGAACTGAACCCTTTATTTCCTTCACTGGGGTAGACTGTTCGAGTGTCTTCAAGGACACATGTCACAGGGGATAAAGGCGTTAGTTAGATCCATTGACAGGACCCAAATGGTGTGTGTTCACTACCTGATTAAGGCGGTAGAGAGGGGAATTACCAGCAGATAACTGACAACTGACATCCATTCGCCATGTCATGTGGGACTAAATCATTTTTTTTGTTTTTTTTTCTTCCGGATTTTTGCTTTCCAGTTAAATTTTATCTTTTAAAATTTTAATAAAATATCAATTTTCTGTAATTTTAAATCCTGTTCTTTTATTATTCTATCTATCTATCTCTCTCTCTCTCTCTCTCTCTCTCTTTAAGGTTTTTATTTGACTCATATTCTTTCGCACTCAGTTATTCATTACATCTTCGTTTTATAGTTTTGCTTGAAGGTGAAATGACCTAATGACCTATATGCTTACATATACTAGGTTGGTGCAAAAATAATGACGTAATAATGTCGTTTTTTGACGTATTTTTTAACGTCAAAAAACGACATTATTACGTCATTTTTGCACCAACCTAATACAAGATTCATTGAATAATCGCTATTTGTACCTCAGTATGTATAAACGATTATAGACCCTTTCTGAACCCCTTAGATAATTGATTGGCCTGATGCGTTTCTATCTTTTTTTCAGCTCTTTGCAAGTTATTTTAAACCAGTTTTTTAGATTGCATGAAGTTTTTTTTTTATTTTTTTTATTTTAGGGCGAAGGTGGTAGATTCATACCTTTCCACTAGTATTAGGTTGGTGCAAAAAGAATGTCGTTTTCTCACATATGTTACTATGTGAGAAAACGAAATTATTTTTGCACCGACCTAATTGCACGTAAGTGAATATAGAGAACCTGACAAGAATTGAAACCCGGTTCTCAGATTAAAAATTCTGAGCCATCACCCATCACATGACCCTCACATCCAAGATTAAAGCACATGATATACACTTGCGGTGACCCACCTAGATACTTACCAGCTTCGACCTTGTTTAATTTCGGTGATCACACGGAACCGGTGATTTAAAGTAATATGGCCGTAAGCGTCCCTTAGAATATTTTACAGTGATGTTCACCCTGAAAAAAGCCAGAGAGCCACTCGAGGTAGAGGGTTGCAGAGTAAGACGTGTAATTTATGCAAATAGATAGAGTAGATAACAGTTAACCCAAGACTTAGACAGGTTAATATTTTAGTGATTGGGAAAGTACACTATTTGCAGTCGTTTTCAAAGAGCAGCGGTTCTCGATAAGAAGTTGCTCAAAAGCACTCGGAGGCTCAACAAGGCCTGGAAGTCACTCGTAGTAGTTTGATCTGTTACAGTTTAAGTGGTATGGTTTATACGGATTGGTGGGTAGAATAAATGTTAACTCTAAACTTGAAAAGCTAAGATTGTAGTCATCGTGAAAACACAATTTTGGGAGTGGGTTCAACAAAGCAACGGTTCGCGGGAAAAATCTGCTCAGTTGGAAATTACTTCTCACTAATATAAATATGAATGGAATGGGGATGGTTCGCTAGAATGTGTGAAGCATGACGGGTCATAGCCCTGAAGGTTAGAATCGGTGAAACTAAGAAATGTAGTTCTTCTGAGTACTTTCCATGTAAATAGCGATAAAGCAGCAAAAACACTGCGAAGTTTCGTCTGTGAGAAAGAGATTTGGGGACGGATAACAATTTGTCACCCACTAGGTTGCGGGGACGCTTTTGGACTGTATCGAAACTGTAAAGTGAGGACTTGACAGCTCCTATCAATATATGTTAGCAGTACTTCATTCAAGGCCTAATCAAGGTCTTGTAAAGGTACAGGAAAGTACGAGAAGTCAGAGAACTGACTATTTTTAGTGTAATCCAGTGATGTTAGCTCGATATTTAAATGTGAGGCAATTTAAACATTACTATGTCAACATATTTAATTATAACTCTATGCATGTTCAAATTACATGTCGCAACTACCTATTAACTGAACGAGTTGCAATATTATCCCTTATCGGAATTCGATGTTAATTACTTAAGAATCTTTACTTTAACTCTGCTCGAAGAATATCGGTTCTGTTGTAACATGTTGATAACCAGAGACAAGGGAGATATCTATCGTCCAATGTAATGTAGGTTCTGAGTTATTTACAGAAGAATTTGCACGAAGTAACCAAGTTTATTTTATTGCTAAAATCTAACAATGATCGCTGAATTATGTAATAAGCATGAAAACGCTTATCTATTTATTGGTAAACAACATTTCCTATTTTGTAAGTGAAAATATTTGTTTCAATCCTATTCGCTCTAGGATTGCAGACTTTATGTCGGGGTGCTTTAGGCGAGGAATTGCTATTACGAAGGAAAGTCTGATTGAGAGGAATTGCAAATTCTTACAACTAATTAATTGCAACTATTATTTTAATAATAAGGAGAACAGTCCGAACCATGTAAATAGTGTAATTAGTTACAATACGACATCTCTGAAATATAGACAGATCCTGAAGAAGACCGGAGCGTACAACGGCCGAAACGTCGTTGAATATGACAATAAAGATGAGGACAACAATCAAAACAATGTAAATAGTACAAATAGTTACAATATCTCATCTCAGAAGTATAGGCAGAGTTTGAAGGTGAATATGGGGTACCGAACAGTGTAAATAGTGTAAATAGTTACAATACCACATTTCTGAAATACAGACAGCTCCTGAAACAGACCGGGGAGTACAAAGACTCTGGTTACAGTAAAAGCGGTACACGCCCTTGTCTGAGAAAGACTCTAGCAAAAATGCTGGATGAAGAATCAATTGCTAGTCGAGGCTTTCTTAAACAGAATTCCCGACAAGGAAAACCGAAACAGAATCCACCATAATCTAGATAAATGGTATGGAGACGAATCCGATGCATTCAAATCCCGCGCAGATCTGATATTCTCGCAATGAGAATGGCCTGATATTCTCGCGCTGGAATGATTTGTATGCGTTATAAATTGATAGATAGACTCTAGCGAGAAAAATTGTCTAGTCTGACACAGTGAACGAACTATTTTAGCAAATGAGTCAAGATAACCTTTCCACTTCATGGCAGCTGAAAACGTTACGCCGGGAGAACGTAATCAGTCACTCTTCTGCCATGCAGATGGAGGTAGAAAAAATGGTTCTCTCAGACAATCAAAACACAGCAGTTTCATTTTGGAAGCGTTAAAATTAATAAACCATTTCTTTACCCAGTTAACAACAATGCAAACCATTTTTGAGATCAGCTCCTATTTAGCGGACTGATCAAACTTACTATATAAGACAGAAGTAAATGGAAGCGTCATGCGCATAGATAATGAGTTGACAACGGATGACATCAGAAAGGTAGTTGATTAAAATTAGGAGAAATGTAGGGGGTAAAAATGACAATAAAAATTGAGGACTACAGTCCGGACAATGTCAAGAGTGTAAATAGTTACAATATCTGATCGCAGAAATATACACAGATCCTGAAGAAGGCGAGAGCGTACAACGGCCGAAGCCTCGTGAATATGACAATAAAGATGAGGACAACAGACCAAAAATGTAAATAATCCAAATAGTTACAATACCTTATCTCAGAAAATATAGATAGGTCCTGAAGAATGACGGAACGTACAACGATCGAAATGTCGAAGAATATGACAAAAATTAGGACAACAGTCTGAACAATGTAAATTGTGTAAATAATTGCGCTAACTCATTTCAGAAATATAGACAGCTATTGGTGGCTTAGAATAAATGTACAGTAATAAATTAATTTTAAGGGTAAAAAATAAAAAACCTAACTAAAATAATAAAACAAAAAAATATTAATATACAAGCCAGTGTGTCTGAAGTTTTCAATATTTTTCATTGTTCAAAACACATATATATATATAAACACTTTTTCATGCAAGTTTAAATTTTTTTCACATTTTTCAGTTATTTACCAGTTTCTTAAGGGAGTCTTTTATTAATTATCTAAAAAATTATGCAGAAAGCTGACCAAGGATATAACTAGTTAACATTTTGTTAAATTACCTCCCCTACATTTTTCGGTTTTACTTCTTAGGAAAGTTGAACGCCAGGTTTTTATACATCTTACGAAATGATGTAATCATTTGTACCTGTCCATAAGGAAATTCTCTAGGATTCACTTTGTCTCATGACTTATATAATAATAATAATAATAAAAACAAAATTGGCGCGTTTGAATTTAGTGTAGGTTACATTTGATTGGTTAATCACAGTAAAGTTTATAAACACATTTTTTATTCTGTTCTTTTTTTACTAAGAAAAAAGAGGAAGTATTCGGTTTTTGAAAACTGAAATAATCGTTCACTTGCCAGTAGTTTACCATCAGCCGAGGAGACGCATTTGTAGTGTTGAAACATAATTGCAGTTATGTAGAGATTTTTAACATGTTTTTGATTTAATGTCCTTAAATTAAATAAATAAAATTATATATATATATATATATATATATATATATATATATATATATATGTGTGTGTGTGTGTGTGAGTGTATGTGTGTGTGCGTGCGTGCGTGCGTGCGTGCGTGTGTGTACTATCAAAATGACCAAATGAATTCAGAGTCGCATGAATCTATCCAGCCTCTGTCTCAAAAACAACACAAGGAATGACCAAAATTAACGATAAAAAAACTCCCAAAAGATAAATGAAAACTACTGATAAAGCTCATTTTCTTCAGAAAGCCATTTGTTCCTTTAGTTCACTGCTACTAACAAGCAGGATTTTTTTCTCCTGATGATGGCCATGAAACAATAAAAGAAAAAAAAATTAATATACAAGCCAGTGTGTCTGAAAATGTAAATTTTTCAATATTCTTTGTTGTTGAAAACATGTATATATATATATATATATATATATATATATATATATATATATATATATATATATATATATATATATATATATAGTTCTGTATTTGGGCAGCAACCTCTTTTTCATACAAGTTTTATTAAAAACGTCTGACAAGATACTGCGGTTTATTTCTTCTGATCTGGGCATTAATTATGCAGACAGTGTGCGAGTTCCCTCTGCTATACTTTCGGGAATTATCAAGTATGATTTTAAATTTTAACTCAATGTATGGATTGTTTTATTTACTAAGTCATAAAAAGGTAGTTATATTTATAAAATAGGATATATTTTATATGGAAATTGGCAGGAATTGGTCAGACGAAAAAGTAAAAGGTGGCGAAGTCTTTTCATTGGTCTTTGAAGAGTAATCAGGAACGGGCAAGAAGGCGGGATTTAAGGAAAAAAAAGTTCCATCCTTCTACTGATTTTAGTAATAATTTTGTCTTGATAGCAAGCAGATAGCTGAAAAAGAGGCTGGAATAGAAACGTAAATTAATTAGTATTTTATCTCGGCCCACCATTTACATGCTGTGGACAATAACATTTGTCCGATACAGCCTTGTACCATTTTTTTTATAACAAGCAAACATTTCCTTTGGTGGCTTTTGATGCTAGAAATCGATAGTGCTAGTGTGAGATATTAGTCTGAAGTCAGTTGAAGCGACCCGCTGTGAAGCGCGGCGCTTTGTCCACTCAAACGCATGCGCGAGTCTACAGTGACAACGTTACACTTTTTTTTTGTTGTTGCACAAATACAATCAGGAATCCCTGTGTTTTCTTCTGCCTCTTCTGGTGGCAATAACAGGGTAGAATCCGGTCTCTAACATACCTTGCAATCAATGTATGTGACTCTGGTTTGCCGAGACTTTGGCCTTATTCTCTGCGAGGGGCTCTGCAGGGTAAAAAACAATCACACGGGTTATTATGTCGTTTCTTTTATTTTTAAATATACCAATCGGTTTCGTTACATTTATTTGTGCTCAAGTTCGAAAATATATGAATCCATTTCCACCCTCCTGCTTTGGGTTAAACAGTAAGAACTCTATTTAAATTATTCGGACTATTATCCTCATCTTTGTCACCATATTTATCACAACGTTTCGGTCGTTGTACGCTCCGACTTTCTTCAGATGATTGGATTGTCGAACTTAACCCTTTATTTCGCTCACTGGGGTAGACTGTTCTAGTTCCACGTGCCATGTCCAATGGATGTCAGTTATCAATTTTCTCCTGTTAATTCCCTTCTCCAAATTCTCCACCCCCTTAACCAGGTATTGAACTCACACTCTTTGGGTCCTGTCACTGGATCTAACTAACGCCTTTACCCCAGTGAGCGAAATAAAGTTTTCAGTTCGACATTCGAACCACCTGAAGAAGGCCGGAGCGTACAATGGCCGAAACTTTGTAATAAATATGGCAACAAAGACGAGGACAATAGTCTGAATAATGTAAATAGTGTACATAGTACTTCATCTCAGAAATATAGACTGATACTGACAGTAAGAACTGTGTATGGAAATTGCTATCATCAAAAAAATTCATAAATTGTTTCCAATTTAAATAAACCACAACGTGTTGATAAACCGTAGAAGAAGAACTTAATTAACCAATATGTCTTTAATATAACCCATAATTATCCCCGATTCTAGCAAAGTTATTTAACTGCTGCTTGAAGGAAAACAAATTCCCAAGCATGTACATGGTGGCAAGCGTATTCCGGGTCTTCAGGAACGCGGGAAAACGATCCTCCCTTACCCAATATAGACATTAGTCCCCTCGGTATAATCAGTAAGCTTTTTGAGGCCTTAATTAATATAAGGGGCGTCGTGCATCTGGAACGGAACAACCTCTTGCGCGACGAGCAGTATTGATTTCGATAAATGAGATCTACTGCTGACTTCTTAGCTACCATTACACACAGAATTAGTGAGTCTTTTGACGATACACATACGGTAAGGACCATAGCATTAGATATTTTGAAGGACTTGCTAAATAAGTTCTCCAACTATTAAATCAATTGAAGGTTTGTTTTTTTTTTCAAATTATAAAATCTTTTCTAACATGTAGATTCCTTAAGTAAGTGATTAACGGGCAGTTATCCATGCTGGTCAACATAGGCGTCACTCAGCACTCAGTTTTCGGACCAATCATCTTTCATAAGTGATGTCCTTCAGAATATACTCCTATCATTTGTAAACGTCTATGACGATGATACGACGATATACGCGCACATTTCTAAAATTATTGACCATCAGAATATGCCAGCTGATGTTCCGATGTAACAATATATTTCTGTTTGGGAAAAATAAACAAAAACTGGTATATTACTTTCATTCCATCATCGCCGATCAAACCCACGAACTACTGCCATTCACGATTAATGGATGTCCCTTCGAAGAAGCCCCGTGCCTCGAGAGCATATTAGGCCTCAAACTCACACCTGATCTCAGGTAGAATTCCTATATGCGATCCATCTCAGATAAAATGAACCGCTCCTGGTACCCCTGCCTTAAATATTTGACTCCTTATGCTATTCTCTAGGTTTATAAAAGTCAGATCAGGCCGAAAATGAAGTACTGTTGCTGTATTTGGGCAAGAACTGTCGAGGACTCGCTTTGCAGTCTTGATAGAGTTCAAAAGCATCTCCGAGTACTTTGGGAAAATAATTATTTTTCACAATCTCCAAACTTTCTCTCTCACTCTCTCACAAAATATGCAATCCTAGAGCGACTAGCTTTGAAACAAACGAAAACTATTTTCACTTACAAAATAGGAAATGTTGTTTACCAATAAGTAGATAAGCGTTTTCATGCTTATCAGATAACTCTGCGATCATTGTTAGATTTTGGTAATAAAATAAACTTGGTTAATTCGTGCAAATTCTTTGTCACAGAATTTGTTGAGTATCTCAGTGCTCTATTGATATTACCTTGGAAATTGCTCGGACGAATTGCATCTTCTGGTTCCACCAATTCTGACCTTCACTTCTATGACCCGCCATGCCACTTAAATAGTAACAAACAGCACTCATTCCCTCTCTATTCCATTGGCGAGGAATAAGTTCCACATAAACTGCTAATCACTGCCCTATGAATCAGGCGCCCTAGATAATGTTTCCTCAATTACAAAAACCATAACCTGTTCAAGTCTAGTGTCAATTTTTATCTTCCCTTCCTACCCATATAAACTACCTTATCTTAGATCACTTCCTCTTATATAAAGGACTTCAAGCATTTTAAGCCTTTGCTTGTTATCAACATGATGAAGCACATATGTATTTTCGACTAACATATGGCTAAACTGTGAATGTGTACATGAGATTGTACTGGGATAATTCAAGTGAAATATAAGCCTTCTTGTCATCGCCATTGTTGTAAAATCAGCATACATATTTTTAGCAGAGAAGCAATCTTCCAAAGGACATTTAAATTTATATACGACGTTGGTCTTTTGTAAAAGGCTAGTTGACGGGGATGAGTTATTATGAAGGACTAGGTTCGTTGTATAAAATTTCGTATAGTATGTAATTAATTTTACTATTTTACTTTGATCAGATTAGTGCTTTTGAGTCATTTTAGAAAATTCTCCTCCTGCTTATAGTTAGAATGCGATTACGGTATAATTCCATCAAAAAAAAAAACTCCATTTATATATAGATGGCATTCTCATTTTAGTAAAAAAAAAACATAGACGAAATACATGTAGATAAACTACAAAAAGAATTATAAAAGAAAACTCCGTACTTAATTTCACATATTAAAAATATTAAAAATAAAATAAATAGACATAATGCATCTAAATTATTTAACCATGAAAATATGCTGCCTGTATATATATATATATATATATATATATATATATATATATATATATATATATATGTAGTCGTTACCATAGTAATTTTAATTTTAATAATGAATATGCTTACAAAACGTGTAAATTTCAGGAATTAGTTATTCCCAAAAAAATTTTCGCTCGAAGATGGAACAGAGCTTGGTACTTTAATTCAATTTAATTCAAATAATTATATTGAAATTTTCGGCTCTTGTTTTGAAACATGACAACTCTTATGTAGCGATGGAATCATATTTTTAAATAAATATTTATATTTAGGCTCTACTTTTGTATCGAGCAATGTTTTTTCAAAAATAATAACAAAAATACCAAAGAAATTGGAATTATCTACCTAACGAGTTCTTTCCTATTTTCTATATATTTTTATACACACACACACACACACACACACACACACACACACACACACATATATATATATATATAGACAACATATAAGGTCGCTTTATACGCGGAAACAGTATATATATATATATATATATATATATATATATATATATATATATATATATATATATATATATAAATTCTAAAAAGGATAGAATCCAGGTAGAACTGAATGTCCAGCACAGAGCAAGAATATAATATAAAAGGCTGAAACGTTAATATTCCATGGTTATAATTTATTATATTGGAATCGTAATCACGATCCAGTTTATCAGATTGGATCATGATTACGATTCCAGTGTAATAAATTATAACCATGGAATATTAGCGTTTCAGCCTTTTATATAATATATATATATATATATATATATATATATATATATATATATATATATATATATATATATATACACCGTACATTTCCACGTATGTGGCGACCTTGACACATGGCTAGGTAAAATATCTAACAAATTTACATATATTTATCCTATTCCTGTCGTATATGATGACTACTTATTGATTATATAAAGATGATGTTATTGGAAATGTTATTGTAGCCTTGAAATTCAAAATAAACGAAATAACAAAACCGATTCTATATAAACTTTTCCTACTCTCGTCCCGTAAATGAGAAAACATCGTTTTGTTTACGTTTCATCACGCGATCTCTTGCGAATACTGATTCTTCTTCTTCCTCTTCTTTACCCATATCTAAACAGTTGCAAAAATCTTGGTATACTGATGTTTTGACCAGTCTGTTTCTAACTTCCGTGTAAAACAGTTTAAATTTCTTATTCACTTATGCACATATCAGTCAGGGAAACAACAGCGAAACAATGAAAGCAGGAAGCGAGGCATAAATTGAAAGTTAGAAAGGGAATCGAACAATTGTGCAACTGTTTGAAAATTCGATATGACCTAGAAGCTGGTAAGAGATTGCATTAAGTTGAGAGTGAAGTTTTAATGAGAAATGAATTTTTTGTTATCCTAAATGTTATTACTGGCGTAATTAACACTACCATAAAGATTATTGAAAGTTTAGTGAAAGATAAATGTAGGCGTTATAATAACTTGAAATTTACAATTTCTCATTTGAGCGTGCGTGGATAGAAATTGATTTCATTGTATGGAATTATTCTACAAATAGGCAATTTAATATGAAGTTATGCCAGTAATATATAAGATAGAAATGGGTTTATTACATTTATTATCAGTTTATTTGATAATATGACTCTTTTCATGTACGTTATTGGTTGTCACACCAAGGCCAAAGTTAGTCTATCGACAAACATCGCTCAAAAAACAAGGTTTATTTTTAAGAATTGTTGTATAAGACGACCCCATTTGTAAGGGTAATTTCGGGGATTTAAAGGTCGTCTTAGCTGAAACATACGACATATCGAGTTTGGCTAGGTTCTATAAACACCGCTCAGAAAGCAAGGTTTCTTTTAAAGAATTGTTGTATAAGACGACCCCATTTGTAAGGGTAATTTTGGGGATTTAAAGGTCGCCTTAGCGGAAACATACGATATATCGAGTTTGGCTAGGTTCTACAAACATCGCTCAGAAAACAAGGTTTCTTTTAAAGAATTGTTGTATAAGACGACCCCATTTGTAAGGGTAATTTTTGGGATTTAAAGGTCGTTTTAGCGAAACATACGATATATAGAGTTAGGCTAGGTCTTGTCGCACCGAGGCCGAGGTTAGCCTATCGAAAAACATCGCTCAGTAAACAAGGTTTCTCTTTAAGATTTCTTTTATTTCATATATATGCGTAAAGGAGAGGGCACGAAGACAATTTCATGGGCGTCTGCATAAACGATTGAGGGCGATAGGCATGGTTATCGATCTGGGGGAAGACGTCGCAAACGATCACCCACGTTGGAGACGCGATTTACACCGCAAGGAGCGGAGAAACGGAGGTTTGCCGCCGGAGAGAAACGTAGTCGATGGAAAGAAAACAACGACGACGACATCAGGGGAGAGCGTCTTTGGATGCATTCGTTGTAGGCATTTACAGCCTTAACATTTGTTCTGTCGCCATCAGAAGCTGAGGAATATCTCTTTGCGCGCGAATCTATGATCTCTCGCGATCGACGGATGCCACACTCTTCTGCGTATGTGAGAATAAAAGCCTTTGATTCATACAAAACAATAGGATAATCAGAAGGAATTTAACCAACCTCCCACCCTGTAATATTTGCTACAATGAATACATAGGTGAAACCTCGGGCAATTTAAATGAAAGATTATATGAACACAAAAGAGAACTTTTGCAAAACAACATTTTTAGTGCATTGGTTCCTCACCGTTATGTGTCTGGCTATAATTTCGATTTTAAAAATGCTGCTTTAATTGAAAGGGAAAGCAATTCACGAAAATAAAAGCGTATAGAAAGTGAGTTAATCTGTAGACCATCCACTCTAAACATGGTGCCCAGTTAGGTACCTCGAGGCGGTGTAATGGTTAGCAAACTTGTCTCGCTAGAACAGTTACGACTGATCAGTGAGTTCGATCCTCACTGGGTGCCCCCCAAATTTCGGCCCTGTGCCACATCTAAAATACGGTTGGAAAATCGCTATGGTGTCAAGGTTCTTACAATATTTCACCTTTCTTCATATACATTCTATTATTAAAATCTGTGAGACGTGGCCCGCTGTTTCTGACATGGGTTGTATTGCTAAGCTAAAATTTTAAAAGTACTCGAAATTCCTAGTTGCCAATTTGTTTCTTTGCTCCCTCCAACTATTTTCCTGACTAATTTAGAGTTTATAGCAAGCAGTGTGGCGCAGTTGTAGCTTAATTTTTTGCGACAGGTAGACTACAGTGAACTGCCCTTTTCGGAAATCCGATGTGACTAACGCAGAGTTAATATAAAATTCGATAAAACATGAAGAAAAAGAAACTATATGATCTTGACGAGACCATATGCCCAAATAATTATTATAAAAATATAAATTTGTTGTCTTTATTAAGACAAATTTACCAAAGAGGAAATGAGGAAAGTATGGTCGACACTTTCTATCATAGAACTAGCTAATCTGATTCATGACCTTATTCATTCATTATTTGCTCATTCACCACAAACCCTCCGTCATTCAAAGCTACATATACCACAACTAGCAGCATGTCCCGGCGTTGCCCATGCTTGATTCAAAAATCGTACGACTCATACAGCAATCGCTATCACTTGACTTAAAATATTTTTGCCCTTCCATGACTTTAAAGGAGTACCCTTTGCCGTGCTGATGTTGCTACATGCCTTACTTCTTGCCTATCTCATACTGAGAATTTTTTCTAAGCTCTATACTAAACATTAAATCTGTTACGAAAAAAGAACTAAACAAAATGAACACAAAACGACCAGCTTTAAAAAAGGAGTCGTAACTGGAAAAACCGAATGAAAAAAGAATGTTAACAAGAAATACTTTTTCACACACAACTCAGTTCTGCGGAATCAGAATAAACGTTGAGTTTAAGCAAGCGAATGAGCCAATTGGAGTAAAATGTCATGCAGATTTTAATTTTTCCCACTTGTGACGAATACAGCTATCGATTATTTTGCATGCTAGCATGCTAGTTAACATTCGTGTCAGTCAGCTGTTGGCTCTCACGCTGGCCAATAGGGCAGCCAGCTATAGGCTCTCACTCTGGCCAGTAGAAAATGGCCGCAAATTACATGAAAACTGTCGTAGAAGCATGAAAATATCGATTATTTCCACTATCAGTGGGAGTTGGGAAATGCAAAGTCGGTCTTGGCTTTTCCACTAACTTGGAGCATGCGCATGCAAATTTTGGTGCAAATCTGTCGAAAATTGCGACCGTGCATTAGTCACACACACACACACACACACACACACACACACACACACAGATCCGGTCTTTTATAGATAGAGAATACAATAAATTAACAAGGAACCTAAAATAAAACATGGCATAAAATTTCAATATCTATAAATAGTTCAAATGTTTCTTTTATTTCATTTTTTTTTTTAATAAATAAATTTAAATTTCAGCGTTTCCTCCCTTTTATGCACATGTGTAGTTGTATCAATGAAACATCACTTTAGACCGACAAAGTCATAAAGGATTGTACGAATCAAACGAATTGTTTTTTCCCTATTTTGTCAGTATTTTTTTTTGTTTTATTTTCCTAAGGAATGCATATATGACAGGCTAGGCGGAGGACGGGCGTATTCAACATTTTATAATTTTGTGGCAATACGCGCTTAAAAGGTTTTAGGCAGTTTTGATCTACATTTCTTTTTGTGCTTAACCGTGAGCAATTCTAAATGTAGGACTCTCATGCACATAAGTATTAGGTTGGCACAAAAATAATGACGTGATAATGTAATTACGTCATTATTACGTCATTATTTAAAATAATAAAATAATAACAATATTTATTAATAATTTATTACAGGACTAACAGACACCTGGAAAGACAGGGGACGCTGGGAAAGACCAGATGATCTCACCGGGTCAGCAACCCAGAGTTCATTAAACTATTGCTAAAAAGGAATATAAAAGGAAATGCCCTCAGGATTCACCGAAAGGGAGGGAGGATGATGAATCCAAACGGAATAATCGGCAACGACCCCGCAATGAAAAACAAACCATGAATTTAGAAAAGTGCACGGACTTCCCATGTGTTTGTGGTCGGAAATTCAGGTCCCAAAAGGGAGCGAAGATTCACCTAACAAAAATGGGTTGTGCTTCTCTGAAAACGGTTCAGGAGCAGCGCTCTGTCAACACAGATAAGACGTCGGAAAACCAATGCCAGGATGCATACCACAGTGCTGAGGATATCCAAGCTGTTGAATCAAAGGATGGGACGCAACCCAAACTGCCAAGAATCAAATTTCCACCAGCATCGAACTCGGAAGCGTGGTGTATGCTAGACAACATCATTAGCAAAACATTACGTAAAGAGCTGGGAAGAAAGAAATATCACGAACGTTTGAACGAAAGTAGTAAAATAATCTACAGGGTTTGTAAGGAAATCTACGGCGTGAAAGAGGAAAATGATAAGACACCACCCAAAAAGAACAGGCGTCAACGGTTAATGCAAGATTTGAGAAACAAAAAAAGAAATCTAAAACGACAAATCCGTTTCGCAAATTTAGACGAGAAAGAAGGCTTGCTTAAAATCTGGCAGGACCTTAAAGAGAAGCACAACGCTCTTAGCAGAGCTGAAAATTTAAGAAAGAGACGAGTGAAACGAAGGAAAGATCAAGAGCGTTTCTTCCAGGAACCGTATAAATATGCGAGGAATATATTTGATCAACCAAGATCAGGTGTGCTTAAAATAGAGGAAAATATTCGAGAGGAACATTTAAGAGGTATGTACTCTGATCCTAAACGACATATTCCTCTAGATCAAAATAGCAACTTATTTTGGCCAGCCGTTCCTAAAGTGAAGTTTGATATGAAACCACCCACACGCGAAGAAGTAAAACGCATAGTCGACAAAAGTAGGAATAAATCTGCACCTGGCCCTAACGGAATACCTTTCCTTCTGTACAAAAAATGTCCTACTCTTCTTAAATGGTTACATACTAACATAAAGTTAGCATGGAAAAATTACCATATCAGCCAACAGTGGATGATAGCGGAAGGGGTGTACATACCCAAAGAAAAGAATTCCAAGGACATCAGTCAATTTCGGCCAATTTCGCTTCTCAATGTAGAAGGAAAGATATTTTTCGCAGTCTTGGCATCGAGGTTGACCAAATACCTTCTCGATAATGAGTATATCGATACATCAGTACAGAAGGGTGGTGTCCCAGGAATAGCTGGTTGCTTAGAGCATGGAAGCATGATCTGGGAGGCCATTCAAAAAGCAAAAATTAAAAGGAAAGATTTGGATGTCATTTGGTTGGATTTAGCTAATGCCTACGGATCAGTACCTCACCAAATGATACAATTATCATTACAAATGTACCATATTCCTGAGGAAGTATCTATTATGCTAGGAATTTATTTTGATGGTTTCCTCGTGCGTTTCACTACAAAAGACTTTACGACTAAGTGGAACAGACTTGAAGTTGGAATTGCGATGGGATGTACAGTGTCACCAATACTTTTCGTTCTAGCAATGCAACTGATTCTCAAAGCGACAAACAACAAGGCTGATGTTGTTGAGCTTGGTGGAGGTTGTCAAATGCCACCAGTGAAGGCGTTCATGGATGACACTACAATCCTCTCATCCAAAGTAAGTTCAACTCGCAAGATATTAAGCTTGATGGACGACCTGATAAGTTGGTGTAGAATGAAATTTAAACCAAACAAGTCCAGAAGTCTTTCTATTAGAAAAGGAAAGTTGAACAAAAACATAAATTTTGTAGTAGGTGGCCAAAGAGTCCCTACTGTATCAGAAAAATCAGTGAAAAGTTTAGGTCGGCGGTACGATCAATCCTTAAAAGATACCAACCAAGTAAAAGAAACATCCAGGTCATTACAAGAAGATCTCCATAAGATAGATCTTTGTCCTCTAAAAGGAAAATACAAGGTATGGTGCTTAGAGCATGTGCTCATTCCAATGCTACTATGGCCCATACTTGTGTACGAATTTGGAATGAGTACAATTGAGTCAATGGAAAGGAAAATAAACAAATATATCCGGAAATGGTTGGGTTTGCCTCCAGGTTTGTCTGATATCGCTTTGTACTGCAGTCAAGCAAAACTAAAGTTGCCATTTAAATCGATTGTGGAAGAGTATAAATCCGGAAAAATTAGACTTCAAATGATGTTGGATGATTCCAAGGATAAAGCAATAAAAGCTTTAAAACCTACGTTAAAAACAGGGAGAAAGTGGAAGGTCAGAGAGACGATAACAAGTGCTAAAGACAATCTAGCTTTCAATGAAGTCATCGGATACACTCAATCAGGGAAACAAGGGTTAGGATTAAATGAAAGGCAATGGTGGTCGAAATCTTCTGGTAAAGATCGCCGTGACATGGTCATCGAAAATGCGATGAAAGAAGAAGATAAAAAGAGACTCGTAAGAGGAGTACAACAATCCCAACAAGGCCAATGGACAAACTGGGAGGAGGCTCTTCAGAAATCTATTACTTGGAAGGACATTTGGCAGATGGCTCCACTTAGGTTGAGCTATTTAATACGTTCCACGTATGACCTGCTACCATCTAAGAACAATCTTGTTAAATTGAAGAAAGAGAGTGATCCCACTTGTCCGCTGTGTAAGGAAAAGCCACAAACATTAGAACATGTTCTTAGTTCCTGTAAAACAGCCCTTGTCAATGGCAGATATACATGGAGGCACAATAGTGTTTTGGATGAGCTGGTCAAAATTATGAAGAAGTATATGAAGTCTGAGTCATCTAATTCAGCCCAGGAATTTGTTGCAGAAGGAAAAAGATACGTCAGCTCTAAGCAAACAAGCAAATGTCATGCTATACCCGGGAAAAATCTCCTTAGTTCTGGTGGCATCTGGGAGGTATCTGCAGACCTTCCTGGTTGGCGTAATGATTACCCCAAAATAATATCAAGTAAAGGTCTGCGACCAGATATTATTCTTCTGTCAAGGGTTAACCATAAAATCATCCTGGTTGAATTAACAGTACCATATGAATGCCAGATGGAACAAAGCCACGATTATAAAACTAATAAATATGAAAATCTAAAGTCAGAGCTAATAAAGGAGGGGTATAATGCAATTGTTAGAGCAGTGGAAATTGGAGCAAGGGGTTTCGTTTCAGGCACTCTGTACCAATTTCTGGGTCAAATTGGAATCAAAGGGCGTAATAGGGCCAAAAGTATAAAACGCCTAATAGAAGTAACAGAAAATAGTTCTATGTGGATATGGAATAAACGAAATACTCCGTGGAGTGTTTCAGCGAACATGACGGCATGACATGACTGATCGTGAATGCGTAATGAGGTTCACGTTGCATTTTCAGAACGCGAGGTTTGCCGTTTTTCGGAATTTTCGTAAATTTAATTTCGCCGTTACACATTCGAACTAGTTTATCTACAACACTTGTATATCGTTATAATGGGGCCTCACATCAGTGAGGGGGGCCGGTGTGCAAATGAAACCGTTGAGAGGAAGGCCCCGAAACGGTGCACATTCTCTCCTGATGACCCCAGTTTAAAATTCGAGAGGAACACATCAAATTTAGTGAAGCCATATGCCATAGTGAAGCTCGGTGGAAGTGTCATTGGCATGAGGAGCATTACACATTCAGCTCGCTTCAGGTGAGTTTCAATTACTTTCCAGTTATTTCCTCCTTCAGGAAATATCAAGTTTTATGCAAACATTAATGACGATTATGCATTTAGCCACATAAATGAATTAAAATAATATAAATTCTGATGCTCTATTCGATTTGTTGTTAGGTATTTTTCATTTTCTCCTTCGCGATTGCTAGCATTTTAAAATATCTTAGGTTGGCATGTTGAGTTTCCTAAGTTAAACAAACAGGAGCTATTTCGTTGACACTTTGTTACCTATTTTTTCCGCTGTTAATTTTAGATCGCTTTCTTCCATTCATTTTGATGGGCAATAGCGAAATTCTGAAATTTAGAGTATTATTCAATTTCAAAAATAAATCCTGTAAAAAGGAATATTTCAAATTAAACAATAAAGTGCTTTTGAAAAAAAAAAAAAAAAAAACTTTGATGATTTCACTATAATTATGTAACAATAATGTAATGCTATTTCCCAGAGAATTCTACGGTTTATGTTACCTTATTTCATTGCATGGTTACGAAGTATAAACCTAAATTGAGATTGAAAGAATGTGTAATCGGCTCTAATCTTTAGTGAAATACTTGAATATGATATAATAAATAATTTACAGTGTAAAGAAAGCAATTTTCGATTTTTTCATGAATATGCCCGTCCCCGACCGAACGCGTCATATGTATATTATCTTTGTCATCTCAGTTAATTGTTTCTTCATTAACATTGTCATGTGGTTGATTTCTTCTCATGTCAACTTATTAAATCGTCAGTACTGCTAATAACGAAGACGCTCATTGGACTGATATTTTCCTCGTTTCATTGAAATAGAAACAGACTGAAAAAAAAGTGCACATTTATCTCTATGTCTCGGACGTAGTAATGTAATGTAGAGAAGATGCAAACAATAAAAACACCACATTCATGGTACAGATAATTACTGAGCAGAGTTTAGTCGGTCAGGGAATGACAATAGAAGAGACCTTTGTGAAAACTGAAATCGGAAGATTGTTGATAGTCGCTGCGATACAAAACTAATTATTTCTTGGTTTAACATCTCATCTACAGAAATATCGGGCAATAAAACAACTGTTTAAAACTCTGTTTAAAGTGTCTACGATTTAATACAGATTGAATACAGTAACTGTGGCACAAGGCCGAAAAAGGGAGGAGATGGGTCAAAGCTGGTCGAGACTATCTTATACCTATCTAATCAGATTCACGACCCATTCATTCGTTACAATATAGTCATTCACCATAAGAACCTATCCGTCCCCATTGGCTCCTACATACATTCCTAAAACCCACAGAGCCCCTACTGATAAAAAAAACAAAAAACAAAACAAAACATGATTAAAATTTCAATATCTACAACTGTATAAAATTTTATAGATGTTATTAAATGAAGTGGGTATGACGTCGCAATTCCGTCCTCAGTGACCGGGCGAGATCGTGGTCTGTCCTTATGGCCAACTTCGAGTTGATTGCTTGATCTTCAATTCCCTCCATGACCACATTGTCTTTGTTTTAGATCACACCGCGGGTGAAGGCCGAGTTGAATACTCAACGTATCTGATCCTGTAGCTTTGGCGAAATGACGTCACAGAGAAACAATGTAAGAGGCAGATATGTAACAGAACAACTTTATATCAAATATTTATACAATGAACGTTCTACTCACTAGATTAGCAGCTTTTCAGCACCGTCCCATCCCTAATACCCCGTGAAACTATCTCTAGCCACCCCCGGTAAACTGGTGAAGTCTGACATCTTCCACTCTGTGACGTCTTCGGCTAGACAGTTCAGGTCTAATTGTTAGTTTGGAGCAAGGCTGGAGGCAAAGTTATTTCTGCAGAAGCGTTGCGGGGTTTGGTAAAGCGGGTCTCCAGCCAACTGCCACGTCTCTCCCACAAACCACATTTCGAGCCGTCTGATCCCTTCGCCGTATTTATGTAACCTCGCGCAAATCCGGTGCGGGGAATAAGGTGGTTGGGATTTTGAGTGCCTGACCAAATTTGGGGGCGATCCCTCCACTGAAGATTGGTGGTGGCAGAATATCGATCCGCCCAACTCCTTCCATCTCGCGTGGGTGTCTGTCACCATGACCGCCCGAAGGGGGCAGACAATTCCCCCCGTCTTCCTAGAAATACTATATGGGACTTTAGCTCTCTCTTTGTCTGCTGATCAGACCTGTCCCCTGAGGCTAAGTGCGGCCTAGCCCAAAAGGCAAAATTCAATTATCATCCAAAATTTCCATCAACTGGGAATTCTTATCGCGTCCATGTGTGGTCAGCTGCATCTGGGATTCGTTACCTATCGCTTCTCTACGCCAGCTTTTTGGTTAACAAGTGACAAAAAGAAATAATTCTTCTTAGTAAATTTTATCGCGTCTTAGGCAGAAGAAAGAAAAATATGACTTTCATGCCATTCCTTTCCTACATTCCAAGTCATATCAACTGACCGATTTTTTTTTTGTTAGAGACTAGCTGTTAGCCTCTGCTTATCTTACCGGTACTTAACTCGCCGGACATTAAAATAAAATCTGTTTATCCGCGCGGAGTCGATTTGACACTTAAGAAAATACCATCACTTAATATGAACTTGACCAAAAACAGCCGATTCTTATGCGATCCGTCGTCGGCATGTCAACCTCATCCCGGTGAGAGAGGGAAAAGAAAGAAATATCTTTTCCCTCTATTCTTCTTGTCTTTATTATCAGTATACTTTCAGTTTATTTAAAACAATGTTTCTCTTGTTTTTCAGTTTATTTTCAAAAGCGTTTTTTTTTTTATCAACTTACCAGCGCCTTCTTAAAAGAATCCCAGTGGACGTGATGATAACCCTGAAAACAAACTGAAAAATGAAAGCTGTTAGTAAGATCCATCCAACCCTATAAAATAAGAGACAAAATCAAGATCCCCTCTTTGTAAAGGAAAAGGGGAGTGTAAAAAAAATTATAGGCATTAGAAAATTCAAGAACTGACCCAGACGATATAAAAAGCGTTGGCCAAAACAAACTGGGGAGGTTGCGAATGTCTTGAATCATAGGTAGAAACCAGGCACAGGCCGCAAACAACACTTACTCACAATAACTAGGCACACAAGAATAGATTATCTTAACAAGGTGAAGGCAGGAAATAATAGGGAAGACTAAGAATAGAGCGGATTGAGGAAAGAAAAAAAGATGAAGGAGATTGAAGAAGATGGTGATTGACGTTAAAATTAAATTTTGAAAATTGTATTTATCGAGAAAGCATGTAAACAGAATGGAGTTCCACAAGCGGGAAGTGCGTGAAAAGAAACTGTTAGAGTAGAAATGGCGATTATATTTAGCTTTTCATCAGTAAAAGAGTGGGATCTAGATGCCAATCTAGCAGTACGCTTAAATTCATGTAGTCACGGGTACAGGGGGGAAAAACTCATCGGAGCATTTGTTATGAAAATATCTATGGAAAAGACAGAGAGAAGCCATGTCGTGTAGGTGAGAAAGTGACTGATGTCGAGATGTCTAGTCAGGATCGATTACATTACAAATCTTTCTAAGGATTTTGTCAAGAATCTAGAGATGAGCACCAGGAGAACCAGTTTTAGCAGTAGTATTCAATTCACTGACAAATGTTAGTTTTGTAAAAATGCAAGATGAATTCTGACGAGAAAGACAATTCAAACCCGGGTAGTGATCTAGTCTTCCTTGCTCTAGATGCATCTTTTGATTCGATGTGGTCGCTCAACTTCAAGTAAATGGAAATCCCGAGTCCAAATTGGCGCAGTATGTTGCTCTTCCGGTATCAAGAGTCAGCCATCCTGGTGGCAGGAACTTAATTATTGTATAACCCCTTTGCGAGATCTGCGGCTATAAAATGCACGTAGAAATTTTTATATTGTCTCGTTAAATATTGGAGCTTATTAACTTTAACCAAATATTGTAATAGCAATTAAATGTATGAATGTTAGTCATTATTTAAAGAAGTAAGAGGTACGATATGAAAAGCGTTGGCAAAAATTTATTTTTTGTCCATTTCACAGAAAGAAGAAAATTAGCACATGAAAGCGTTATCATCTCCTCCATTTATTCTTTGCTTTTTTCTGGTACCAAAAAGCGTCTCTGATATGTCTTTTTCCGTTTTTATTCGTGATCAAAATGGAACAGTCTTTTATTGATGAGATATTGACATTACGTAACTTATATGCTAAATAACTAATTAAAGAACGAAGTAACTGTTTTCCATGTTTGGCTTGATCTGTCTCTTGTAAATGTGGGGGAGAGAAGGAATAGTCAGTTACTTACTGGAGCGGTACAAGGCACCGATCATTTTCCTACATCCTTAACAACTGATCGTAGGTACGAGTTCAACTTGAGATTGGGTGTGAGTTTGAGGCACAACCGTCTTTCAAGACACGGTACTTCCCCGAGAGGACCTCTGTTTATCCTAATTGGTGGTGGCTCAGTGTCAGCTCGGACATAGACATATTAAAGAAGAGGGCTTTGAATCGTTGATACTCACTTACTGAAAGCAAAATATACAGAAAAAAACAGCGGATAAGATACAAAAAGAGCTTGAGTATATGGTCGGATGTACAGGGATTAGAATAGATAACATAAAAGAAAAAAAAAGTTAAAAATGCAAAAGACTGAGAACTGTGGAGAGCCATGATCACCCACCACTGAAGAGACACGGCATATAGAGGAAGAAACATTCTTAAATATATAACTGCATATTTTAATATATTTTCTATTTATACGTTATTTTTATGTAAATAAGAAATTTTAGAAAATGACATGTTTTTGTTTTTTTTCACATTAAACATTATTAATTGCATTTACCGGTCTGTATATCGATAAATTTCGCAGAAAATATGCGTCCTCCGAAAGGAATCGAAACTTTATACCATACGGAAAATTAAAAATTGACCTTTGCTAAACCGGATGTCCTCTGTGGTTGAAGCTGTTAACAACAGTCAGGCTAAATGATAGTTTCCGTAAGTGATACAGATTCGATTGCTGTCGGAGGAAGCAAATTTTCAGTGAAATTTCTCGAATATTCAGGCCGGTAAATGTAATTAATACCTTTAAAAGATAATACAAATGCAAAAAACTACAGGCCCATTACTCTTAGCAGTTGTGCGTTCAAAACACTAGAGAGAATGATCAATGCCAGATTGATTTGGTTCTTTGAAAGCAATAAATTGATCACGAAATATCAGTCTGGTTTTACAAGCTGAAGAAGCCTTATAGATCATCTGATCCGTTTGGAAACATTTATCAGAGGAGCTTCTATTTAAAAAAGAATATCTAGTGACAGGTTTCTTTTTTTCTTGATCTCGAAAAGACATATGACACAACGTGGAAGAACGGTATAGTAAGAACCTTAAAATCTTGGCCTAGAAAGCAGAATGCCTATATTTAGAAAAAATACTTCCTACAAGATAGAAGACTTAACTTTAGGATGGGAAATATCTTCCCCGAAGAAAAAGAACAACAAAAAAAAAATAGGCAGAGCAGTTATTCAAATAAATTGTATTAACAAAATAACGTACAAACAGAAAATATATTAAAATATTTGTCGGATTTAATCCATTATATATAATTGGATATTTAGTCGTGTCAGGCTTCGTATTGAAAATTACTTTTATAATGTGCTCGTTTCTTCTGGAAAACAACGTACAATCTGGTTTGAGAGTATTTCAATATTGATTTTCTTCTTAGATGTAAAAGTGTTCACGTTAACGTACCTTTGTCATTCTTTAGCTTGTCTTTAATAAGGATATTTTTAAATTCCTTTCTTCTGCTGTCTAAATTTAGAAGAAGTCCACATCGATTTTAACGCTGACAATTCTTTGGTTTACGAGCAAACTATTAAGGCACAGCTATCCGACAAAGTCATTTTTTTTTGTCCTCTATGAAGTTGAATATTTTCATCTCAGAGCGGCTCTTCCGTGATAATTATCTTTGACATAAGACCAAAGTTGAGGAATGAGAAACATAAAATCCATTGCAACCGTCTTATTTTATTATCGGTTCGCTTATCGTCCGGTTCACGATCCTCCCCGGTCTTTCGACCAGAAGTAGAATTTTATCACTTGTTTCCTGTTTAGGATTGGGCTTCCGGCTGCTTCTAAAATCGGCTTCAGTTTTCTACCAAGGTCTGCACATGAACTCTGAAATTTTATTCACCAAATATTTCTTTGTTTTTTCCTCTCCTTCACCAACAGGAGTAGATAGGTTCGCCTATCGTCCGGTTCACACACCTCCCAGGTCTCTTGAACATGAATACAGGTTTATCCATTGTTTCCTGTTTAGGATGGGCTTTCAAGTTGCTTCTAAACTCTGCTTCTGTTCTATAATCTTAATGCTAGTTCTTTCCTAAAATAATATACACTACTGGTCAAAAGTTTGGGGGAACCCTAAATTGTTCCTCTACATTCATTAAAAAATAATAAATATTCCTTCTGGCTGTCGCATCATTGGACAAGGTTTTGTTTTGCAACATAATATTGATCCAAACACAGCTCATAACTGTACACAAATCATCTAAAATGAAAACAGATGCGGGAATTTTGCAAATCTTGACCTGACTGCCTTAGTCTCCAGATCTTTTATCAACTGAAATAGTCTGGGACGACATGGATCGTAAATTTCGAAGAGAGCTGCTTCAGAATAAGCAAAAGTTGTTTACACATTTGCACCCAACTTAGGATTCCCTTCCACCAACATATTTTTAAAAGTTACTAGAAAGGATGCCAAGAATTTGATCTGTAGTAATAAATGCTGGTGGTGGATTCTTTGATGAAAAGGGAATATAAATTTAATTTAATTGAAATTATAATTATTTCATATTCATTTTGATTTAAATTATTGCCTAATTGCATTTAAACATAGAAAAATATATTTATTTCTTTAAAGACATTAAACTGATTTTTTAAGTTTAGAGAAAAAAATCAATGTGGTCCTAAAATTTTAGTCGGTAGTGTAAGTCGACGTAGTAACCCTCTACCATGAGTAGATCTTTGGTTTTGTATTTCTTTTGAATATTAATACAAAATAAATGGATAAAACGTGAAGTACCAATGTCGTCATAGCAAATCCTGATTCTATATACTTGGGTATTAACCAATATCGAACACTGAACATTTAAAAATAAGCCATCAATGAATCAGGGTAAAGGTCAAGAATAGAAAACCATCTACTGTTTCGATCTAGATTTAATCTTACAGTAACAGTTACATTGATTCTAATACTGATGTAATGTAATAACCTACCACCCCCATGAGTGGCAGCACTATAGGTAGTAACCACTTATAAGTATTCGTTAGGACAGCGGACAGCAGAGGCGAGCTGGGATCTTTTCGGCCGTGTGCCACATGTGACTGCGTGGGGAAGTCGCTAAATAGCGTCAAGCTGGGATCTTTTCCAGATGTACTGGTCGAACTCTCTGCCTTCGGGTAGAGAGGAACCTGGACGAGGCTCTGCCGAAAGGCAGAGTCTCGTCCGGGGAGCTACATAGAAACGATCCCGTTTATGCGGGGTCCACGGGGATTTTTTTGGCCGAGTCTCCGGGCTCAGGAATCCCACATTAAATTTGGCCTTGTGTCACATGTGACTGCCTGGGGCAGTTGCTAAATAGCGTCGGGCTGGGATGCGCGAGAACTTGAGGGCTTCCGATAGCAGCACGCACACAACGGTACTGACTTGCAACGACCGTTCACATAACTATTACTCCCTTGCTTGTTGTAATGGTTTCTACAATAAACCTGTTACTATTTATCCTGTGTGTTTGTCCATTTCATATTCCTATTAGCACAGAATATAACAAATACAACACTTTAATAGCGCGATTATTACGGCGATATCTTTTTTCTGAGCATGTTTTTCTAGATACATGTCTTAATATTTAACCTATAGTAAAGAGGAGGATTTTATGTTAATGTTCACCAACACAAGATATAAGAGCCAATTAAAGTAGAGGCTTACTATGTGGGGTTTTTTAAGTGAATTTATGCAGGAAATATAACGGTTAACTTTAGACTTGAAGAGGTCAAGTTTGTATTTTTGGAAAGCATCCTGTCGAGAGTCTGTTCCACAAAGCACTAGTTCTTGGAAGAAGCTGTCCGAGTGAAATATAATTCTTACTAATGGAGGAGGTCGGGATTGTGAAATCCTGAACTGCCTTGGGCCGCTGGTTTGTGGAACATTCTCCCAAGAGGTCACTTCTCCCAACACTACAAACGTAACCATTTCTAAATCTCGGCTAAGAACAACCATGTTACACGCATCGTAGCGAATCACCCTAACATCGCTATTCAATTGTTGACAAGTTTCAATCAAACATTTTCTTCTCGCAAACCCCTGTTCTGCGGAATGGCTCCCAAGAAAATGTTCTCCCGATCACTACAGTTAAGTCTGGGATCAAGCGTTTTTCCACACATAAACTCCAAAATTTTACCTAGTACTCTATAACACTTTACCTCGAGTGCCTCTTGGTGCTTATAAAGGGTGAACATCATTGTAAAATAAAATAAAAAATAGTGTAAGACAATTTTTCGAGAGGATGATGAGGTTTGGTTTAAACTAATGAGAATGGTGTCCAAAGTTGGATTATAGACATCTAATGTTTGTGAGGGAGATGCGGAACTTATTATCTATTTTTTGTTTTTGTGGGGTGTGGTTTGTATCATTTTTTTTGTTGGTGTTGTTGATACGATTTGATATAGTGATTTTGAAAACGGGACCTGGGGTATATTTGGACATAGCCCAAGTGCACTAACCTTGTGTCACAGCGTGGACCGACAAGAAAATCCAATCGCTACTCGACCTTTTGGCTGAGATTCGATCACGGACCGGCTCGAGTCTGAACCAGCTAGGACAAGCCAAGACCAGCTATGACTAGCTATGACCAGCTTGGACATGCTATGACCAGCTAAGACCAGCTTGGACCAGTGGCCCGAGGGAAAACACTCGGGTCCCCACGTTAAAAACCTACCTGATTCAGTGTGTGTGTGGGGGGGTCAAGTAAATAAACGACCTATTGGCTAAGATCAAAGTGTAGTATCTGTTCTTATCAGCTTAATACTGTTCATTAATGATTATATTGCTATTAAGCAACTAAAATAAATGTTTCGATGTGCGTTCTATGACAGAACAACCCGTTATAGCCTTGATTGTATAAACGAACATATAATCAATGTAGGTATTGCTATGAATATTCAAGAGTGGTCTCCCCTTGTTTTATTACTCTCCTCTTTGAGAGAGTTATTTCTGTTTACTGGGACTAAAATTTTAAAAAATGCATAAAATCTATGATTCATTTAATTAGATAAGCTTTTAATTGTTTTATAAATAATATATATTACGCATATTATAGCCTTAAGTATTTTTCGATAAGCAATGAATTATTATAATAATTGTTTACATTTTAATTATAATAATCTATAAAATTTAAAATCTTTTAAACATTCTGAAAAACTTTGATCGCGTTAAGTGAAAACTACATTTACTGAAAAGGTTAATGCTAATCATCAAGCGCTATTTTTAACTTTTTATGCGTTTAAACACGCCCATTTTGAATGCATTATCAGATTAACAAAAAATAAGAGCGATGACTATAGTAAATATAAAGTGAATATTTGTAAAATTAGATAAGAATGAATATTTCCCAACACTTTTTAAGATTATTGGGTACTTAAAAATTATGTAAAAAAGGGCGCTAACTTTCTTTAAATAATCTTTTAACAGATAAAGTCGCCGCAGTACAACAATAAACATGTCAACTTCAAGTCATCGCTCGTTAATTAAGATTGCCTGATGTCGGTTTGAAAACTACATCTCTTTGTTATTTTAAACTTAAAGTAAATAATATTTGTTTCAAATCAGATTAATTACACTTTAAATCAGCTTATATTTTAAAATAAATTTTATTTTTGGAATTTACTTCAATAAAAAGAACTACATTGCGATGAAAGACGAAAAAAGCAAAAAAAAAAAATGGTTCCAATCAATATCATTTCTATTTGTAATACACCAAGTATTTTGCTTAATGGAAATATAAAATTTAATCCTTTAGTTTTCAATTAAAGTTAAAATGAAATCGTCAACAAAGTTTTTTTCATTTTTAAATTTCATTTTAAACATTAGGTATCACGAATTAGTGAAGGTACGTAAGTTAAGGGGTTGTACTGTTTTAGACATTATTGGTAAGCAAAATATTGGGCGCTGCCTTGCACGATCGAGCATAATGTCATAATGTTGAGGCAAGCTAGATAAATCTTGGATGGGAGTCAATGACTTCATTTGTCGGTCGGGTTATTTTCGCCATTGCTTCGAGCTGAATATTAAACGTATGCCTTGCGGAATATTTCCACAAATTATGCCATGAAAGTCTTGCCGAGGTTAATAGAGGTCATTTAACATATTGATCTGCCTTTAACATGTCAGTGACAGGCTGGAATAAAAGGCGTTCTCTCTTGACAAATGTTTTATGATCGTTCCATTTTTTGAACTCTAACAGCCATAATATTTTGTCTTTGCAAGTAGCTAGTATATCGTTTATTTCAACAATCGATAAATAAAATGAAAAAAAAAATAAAATGAAAAAATATAAACTAATAAACAGACAAGTAAGTTCAATAAAATCTTTCACTGGGGGAAATTATTTCCTGCCACTTCAAATGGAGTGTCAGTATTCTCAAGCGACTTACCAGAACTGCAAGGATTGAATTATGACTTAGCAAGTGAATATGGATAACTAATTACTTTAAACATAATTAGTTTTTCGCTAATGTGAACAAATGCATAATGTCAATCCCCCAGCGCCTGGGAGAGGAGATATATTCAGAGGTCCGATGACAAATATATCTTATATATAAAGTACAGTATCGTTGTTTTCATGGCTCAAGGGGAGTAATGCCTATTTTCCTTTTGTATCCCAAATTGCAGCTAGCTTAACATTTTAAGCTAGCTTAAAAGCTGCCTTATCGGACGTGTTTTAAGACAGCTCTTAATAGTTTGGTCTTTATCGCAATAGTTGGGGAGGAGTAATCATCCCTATTGCCATAGGAATGAGTAAAGTACAGAAGAATTAAAAATTCATCGCTGCATTTAAGTATTGAATTGATGTTTAAGCTTAGCTTTTTAAAAGTTCAACAATAATTGTTTTTTTCCGCCACTTAAATTAAAGACGATTTGATGTGCGTAGATACTTATTTTGCGTAGAAACAGTTTTTTTTTTCATGTGTTACAGAACAGGGAACAATTTTAATATGAAATTAATATAGCGTAAAGATGGGAAAATATCAGGTCATCCCATAAGCTTACTAATTCCATTACTGTAAAATTCTTTTGGCTTTGATTCGAAGAACTCACAAATGTCAGTTTTAACCTCTTCCTGTGTTACAAAAGCTGTTTCTTCCAAATGATTCTGTAAGCTACGAAACAAATGGTAACCTGAAGGAGCAAGATCGGGAGAATAAGGTGGATGAGGAATTTTCTCCCAACCAAGTTCTTCAATCTTTTGTGACGTGATTCTTGCTGTATGGATTCGCGCATTGTCCTGATGAAACATCACCTCTTTTTGATTCACTAGATCAGGTCTTTTTCCCCAAAGCTTTGTTCAAACGCTCTAATTGCTGACAGTATATTTGAGCATTAATTGTTGCATTAGGTGGTAAGAATTCAAAGTGGATTATTTCTTGGCGGTCCCACCAGATTGGAAGAAGAACATTTACCCATGAAGTTCCCTTCTCGGCTGTGGCTGGGTTCCTTCCCCTTTACCAAGTCACTGTCTACGACGCTTAACATTTCGATAAAAGATCCATTTTTCGTCGCCAGTGACAAGTCTATCCAAAAAAGTTGAAACAAGTTGTCGAGAATGGAGAGAAGAGCAGATGTCAACTCGCGATTTGAGGTTGTTTTCAGAAAATTCATGAGGCACCCATTTTCCAAGTTTATGAATTTTTCCAAGTTGTTGAAGATGACGCTGAACAGTTGTATGGTTTGAACTGAGAAACACTGCCAATTCCTCAACTGATAAAGCAGGATTTTCTTCAAGGGCTGCTTCAAGAAGCTTTTCATCAAACTCAACTGGACGTCCGGTTCGATCTTCATCTTCAAGGGTGAAATCTCCACCTCTGAATTTTGGAACCCATCTTCTGCAAGTTCTTTCATTCACACATTCCTCTCCATAAACTGAGTGAATGTTTCTAGCCGCTTCGGCTGCTGAGTTTCCTTTCTTGAACTCATAAAGCATTATGTACCTCAAATGATTCTTGTGTACTTCTATGTTAGCAGGGTTTTAATCAAACAAAATATAATTTTATTGTTCTCTGAAATAAAATTTAATCAGTTTAAATGCATCTAAACTTTAAAAAAAATGTTCAGATCCATTAAACATTATAAAATTCTCCTTAAATTTCGTTCATTTTAACAAAAAGTTAAAATTCGGACAGAACTTATGGGATGACCTGATAGAAATGAGAATTAGTTATAAATTCAAAATTTGACGAGTCAGAAAAACATAATAGCTAATTAAGGAAAACTTTGGGAGCAATTCTCCGAGGAAATAAATGAATATCTATCTATCTATCTATCTATCTATCTATCTATATATATATATATATATATATATATATATATATATATATATACGAGAGAGAAAGAGACTATTTACATTGTTCGGGCTGTCTTCTTTATATTTGTTGCCACATTCACGGCGATTCGGCCGTTGTTCTCTCCGGCCTTCTTCAGGTGTTTAGAATCTGGAACTGAACATTTTATTTCATCCAAACGGAATGTCGTAAATATGCCAACAAAGATGAGGACAACAGTCCGAACAACGTAAATAGTGTAAATAATTACAGTACCTCATCTCGTAATATATATATATATATATATATATATATATATATATATATATATATATATATATATATATATACCTAATATTAGTGGTAAATATACACATATGCAAAATATATAAATATATATACATAGGTGCATACACATACATGCATATTTTTTTAATAAAAAATTTCAAGGGGATAGAATCCAGGTTGAACTCAATGTCCAGGACAGAGTAAGGATATAATAAAAAAAATTATGACCATAGAATATTAGTGTTTAAGCCTTTTTACAAGTATATGTAAAAGAAAAGAAAATAATAACTCGAAAAGTTCAAATGTGTTAAAAAATGATAACAATATTTTATATATGGTTGCTGAATACAGGACTGCGTCTACTTCCCAACCCGCTATATGGATTCGTGACACTTTGTGTTTGTTAGGCGAGTCTTAACATCTTAAGTTGTTTCTTCTTTAAGAAACTGGTTCTTGGTGTATCTTCAGGTGATATTCGTAAAACTTGTTTTGGTGGTGTGAGTCTAAGTCGTTCTTCAAATTAAAGTGTTCTTGGTTAGAAATTGAGTTCGGAATTTGCGCGAATCTTAGTCAGCTTCTTCGAGGCGGGTGCAACTGCTTGCTTGTCTGTCTCCAACCCCAACTGCGAACTTGAACTCGAACTCGAACTCGAACTCAACTGAAAATAACTCGCTGCGACTCTGCTTATATGGACGCCGAGCCAAACCGGGTTGGGCTTGTCGGGGTTTGAGGTTCCTTGATAATTATAAACCCAAAATCCACTTCTTTGTTTTCGGTCAGGAAATTTTATTATTTTCAATTTTTGGAAGTCTTCCGTCTTCCCACCTTCTTCTGTCATCATATTGGTATCTCACCCATACCCTCAGAGGGTGTCAACGAGTTTCCCTACTCTCTCACAGTGGCATCTCACACCTATCCCCTCAGGGGGTGCAACAGGCCTCCCCACCTTCTTCACATGATTACTTCCGCCTAACGCTCATGCCACCATGCAGCCAATGGGCGCTCAGCAGCGTGGGTGTGGGCAGACTAGCCTCGGTTTAAAAAATCTTGCTCAAAGAAAAAAAAATATCTTCCTCCTTTTAAATGCAGTATCTTCCTTTCTCGACAATGGAAATAAAAAATTTTACCACTTTTCTTTGTCAGAAAAATAACACCGCTCAGTGTCCTTTTCGGGATGGCTTCTTATCACCAAACTTTAATAATCGCCTTTCTTTTTTTTCTTTTTTAGCAAGCCAAATAGTGTCACAATCCTCCCTTAACCTATTTGTCCTTTACTCGTAAATGACACCTAAACCCAAATACATTATTTAGCAGGCATCATGCATCATGCATCTGCCCCATGCAATTCTATTCTTCTTTTCTTTTTTTACAGTTTTACATGCAAGGTGATGTACCTTTAATCTTCTTCTGTTCTACATGCAAATGTAATGTTCTTTTCATCTTCCTCTGTTCTACATGCCAATGTAATGTTCTTTCCATCTTCTTCTGTTCTACATGCAAATGTAATATTCTTTTCATCTTCTTTTGTTCTACATGCAATTGTAATGTTCTTTTCATCTTCTTCTGTTCTACAAGCCAATGTAATGTTCTTTTCATCTTCTTTTGTTTTACATGCAAATGTAATGTGTGCGTGTGCCTGTGGGTGTATGTGTGTGGTTATTATGGCTTTTTTTTCTTGGTGAATGTTTTTCTCTCCGCTGTAGGGTTTTTTTCCGCCGCACGTGTCGGTCTCACGCCAGCCTCCTCCGCCGGTCTTTCTGCAATCTTTTCGACGATTCTGTATGAGTAAGGAACACTGCTCGGCATCTCCCTCTCGAGTTGCTGAATGCTCATTTGATTATCGCTAGTTAATTTCCTCTTACTCCTAATCTTCCATATTGCCATACCCCTTATGGCTATAATTATGAATGTACTCATCATTGCCGACCAACTTATCGCGATCTGCTCATCATCTTCCCAAGCCATAACTTCGTTTCCCAACGCACTTAACTTGTCCCTCAATTGATCCATATCGATCTTTTCTATCGGCTTCATTAGTAGTGTCATTTTATTCAAGGTAACATTGGAGCATCCCTTCACTATTGGCTCCCACAACTCTGTACAATTGACTAAGCTTCTGCCAATCATTTCTAGGATTGAATCTTTCTCTTCATATCTGTCTTCTTCCTGGTAATAGGAAGTTAAGGAAATAGATATCCCAAATGCCGAACTTCCCAGGGGTAACTTTAACAGGTATAATGGTGGCTTTACTCTTAATGTCCTGGTGGACTCTCCCCCACATACCCTAGACAAGCTGATGGGTTTCTGTGTGGCCACTGCCCACACCCCGTCTGAAACACTGATAGCTTGTGGTAATGCCGTATTTGCTAATACCTCTACTTGACAAGTTTTCTTAATTCCCTCTTTCTTCCCTTCAAACAATTCTAGCATGCACATTTTGTGGTTACCAGCTATATAGATAGGACTTAACGATGTGCAATTCCCTAGAGCATCATTTCTACACTTTCTAGCTTCTTCAGATGTTAGCAACATGAATTTTGTTCTACCCGAATTTAAAGCTATGTATTCTGTTTCCATCTTGTACCTTGCTACCATTCCCAAACCTTGATCTCTTCTGGGGTAGGGAATAGGTAAATTTACAACCTGGTACATCTCGAATATACTCTCTCTAACAACGGAACAAACATCATAACCAACAGTCGTCTATTTTCCAACAAGGTCACACATCCCAGCGCATTATATTTCCACAATTCTTTGGTGGGATCCACTGGTAGTCTTAACTGATGGGGTAACTTGGCCTGTATTCCGAGTAGCACTTCCCTTAGGTGACTCGGGTTTATTATGCTTCGGAACAGGTGTCCCAATTACACTATGTCTAATTGCGCTATCACATGTTCCAGCAAGGTCGTCAACGACTGACTAGTTTGTCGTACCTTATTCGTAATTGCCATTAGTTGGAAATACCTTTGCATGAATCCACTGATTTTCTTGTAATTCTATCATTATAGTTTATGCATCATTAATTACCTCTTGTCTCAACCCTGCCAGGTTATTTATTAACCAATTAATTCTGGCTCTATTCTTGGCCACTTCCAACCTTGTAACATTTAATATTGTCACACTGTCTCTTGCCACTTGAGCTAGCGTCCTCTGGTTTATTTCTACTTCTCCCAGTTTCCTTCTTATGAATTTAACGTCATCTTCAGTCACTGTTCCAAACAGGACATTTAACGCTTTTCCCACAATCGGAACTACTGATCTTGTTCCCCGCGTCTGCAGTAACTCTATTCCCTTCAGGTAATTTTGCATTTCACTCCATTGAGCCTCTATCATAGTGGCCTCCGATTCTAGGGAGTGTAATAATCTGAGATATCCTGCGTTAGCTCATTTCTTAGTTTATTTAGTAGCGACTCGTATGGTTTTAAATCTATCACGAATGTGATCAACCATTTCGACCTGGTTATTATTACTTCACTCGTCTTTTTAAAAATGGTATTTCGGCTGTGCTTCCAAGCTTCCGCCATCGTCACAATCAGTGTGGCTACCATCATCACCATCATCAGTCCTTTTTATTTTGGTCATTCCTGCAAGGCAACAAAATTCTCTTGTTTTTATTCTTCATAACCATTCGGTCTTTTTCAATTCTTCATTCAATTATTCCATAATTTCTTTCTAATTTTGTAACAACTCGGCTCTTCCCTCCCAGAATGGTCCAGACAGGTGTGCGTGGCGCTCACTCGAAAGGTCGTACTACATGACACCACTGATGGCCAGTTAGTAATGCCAATAATCTTCTTCTGTCCTTCGTGAGGTACAGCTCGCGACTCCATCATTTCCATCCACGTCCACCACATTCATCCAGTAGGTTTTCGGATGAGCCAGTGTCGTTATCTGTCGACACCGAGTGCTTCTATTCTGCACCGCTTTCTTTGTTCCACTAAGACTTGGGGGTTCTTCACCCTTCTTAATCTCATCTTCAGAGGTAGTTCCTGCTCGACCTCTAACCTTCCCTCGGTGTTTAATTCCCGTTCAGGAGGTGTTTTGTCCTCTTCTTCCTCTCCTGATTCTTCCTTCTGTTTAGAGTCCTCGCCCTGGACGTCTTCAACACTTCTTGACGCGATGTCTAAATCTCTCCTGTTTCTTAGTCTTTCTTTGAGCTGGGAAAGGGGTATTTGATCCTCTTCCTGGCACTCGTTGAACTCTTCGTCTTGTTTAAGGCGCCTCTTTTTAGAGGCCTTGACTGCTTGATTGGATCTCTTCGTTTTTCTCTTCCTTTTCTTTGGGCATAGGGGTGCGATGGTGACATCACAAGGTCTTCTCTGCACCGATTCAGGCGACGACTGAACGCCGCTGATCCCCGCCGAGGGTTCCAACTCCGTCACTCGGATCGCTTCGTCTATCTGGCCAAGTCAATCTATCTCTTCATTTTCCTCGGAATCTTCTTCCGTCTCAATTTATCCGGCTCAACCAGAGTTACCTTCCTTGTCCTTGTCTTCCTAGGCCTCGGCTCGCTCATTTCCAGGTTAGCTATTTCAGCCTTCTTCAGATTGTTGACATGGACCCTCCTTGCTCGTCCTGCCACTTGATCCCATATTACATATGATACTGGACCCGTCTGCTCTAGTATCCGGTAGTACGGTTCACATCTTTGGTCCAGCTTTCCTTCTCTCTGGTGGATTTTATAGTAGACAGGGTCTCCAACCTTGAATTCTACTACCTTTCAGCATTGACTCTCTCATTTCTTCTCTTCTGTGCCCTCTTTATTGTTCTTCTGGCCTGTACAAATATTTTTTGCTGCTGTTCTAGCAACAACTGATGATGATCTTCTCCCATATTTCTTCGGGGCTCCAACAGGTTATCTACAGGCAGGACCACGTCTCTGCCAAACAACATAAAGTAAGGAGAAAATCTGGAGGTTTCGTTTATCGTAAACCTCACGGCCGCTAGAGCCTGCGTCAAATACAAATCCCAATTTCCTGTATTATCTCTGGCCAGCTTGGCCAGCACATCTCCCAAGGTTCTATGAAACCATTCCACTTTAGCGTTTCCTTGGGGTGATATGGAGATGTTTTTACGTGCTCTGTATTCAAACCTGTCAGCACTTCTCTCATTATGCTGTTTATATTCTCTGTGCCATTATCAGTGACAAGTTGCACAGGGGCACCATACCTAGGGAAGATTTCACTTGTTATCAAATCGGCTACAGTTTTCGCCTTCTTGTCTGTTACTGCATATGCCTCAGGCCAATTTGTTAGCCAATCGACAAAACTCACTATATAGTGGTTTCCTTGTGCAGTTTCTCCATATGGTCCTGATACATCCATACTCACTTTCTCGAAGGGGAAGTTCGGCACGTCCATCTCCTCTAATGGTGCCATTTCCTGTCTTCTACTCTGCGACTGGCACACTACACAGCTCCGAACATAGTTAGTGACCTCTCCGTACAGTTTGTGTCAATAGTACTTTCTCCCTATTAGATCATATGTTCTATCAATTCCCATGTGACCCAACCTCTCGGGGCACTGTTCCAATATCCCTGGTCTTAAACTTTTGGGCACATACAATTTGGGCTTGACTTCTTCATCACCTGAGAGATAATACAGCCTTTCCTCTATTATGGCATACTTGGTGGTCTCGCCTGCCTCCACCTTTTCTCTAAGGGAAGCTATTTTACTGTCTACCTGCTCCTTCTCAATTCCTTTTGTCCAGTAGATCTGTGCGTCCCCTTCTTCGTCCAATTCAAACATAGGGCGATCTTTTAGCTTATTAGAGTTAATTACTCCGATTCTATAGGCTTTATCATCTACTCCCTGCTCTACTTTTACAGATCTTTCTTCCATTCGGTATACTTGAGAGTAAATCTGCGCACGTGTTTTCCTTCCCTGCCAAATACTCTATCTTACAGTGGTAGCCACTTAAATTTTATCGCCCACTGTTGAATCTTCTTATTATTTGTCCATTCTGCCTGCAATAGGTACTGCAGAGGCTTGAGATCTGTTTTTATAGTAAAGACCGCACCGTTCAAGTAGTAGTCCAGTTTTTGGAGAGCATACATAATAGCATTGGCTTCTTATCACCTAACTTTAATTCTCGCCTTTCTTTTTTTTTTCTTCTTTCTTTTTTAGCAAGACAAATAGTCACACACACACACACACACACACACATATATATATATATATATATATATATATATATATATATATATATATATATATATATAAGGCAGGATGTGTGTGTGTGTGTGTGTGTGTGTAACGAATGCACGGCTGCAATTTACGACGGATTTGCACCAAAATTTACATGCAGTTTAGCGGGAAGGCCAAGACCGACTTTGCATCCCAACTAACATCGATAGTGGAAATAGTCGATATTTTCATGCTTCTACGACAGTTTTCATGTAGTTTACGGCCAATTTGTACTGGCCAGAGTGAGAGCCAATAGCTGGCTTCCACGAATAGGCAGGAAGATCCTATTGGCCAGCATGTGAGCAGACTGGCACGAATGTTAGCTAGCATGCTAGCATGCAAAAACAAAATCGATAGCTGCATTCATCACAAGTGGGAAAAATTTAAATCTGCACGGCACTTTACTTCAATTGGGTCATTCGCTTACTTAAACTCAATGTTGATTCCGATTCCGCAGAACTGGGTTGTTGGTGTGAAAAAGTATTTATTGTTAACATTCTTTTTTCATTCGTTTTTTCCCGTTACGAGTCCTTTTTTAAAGCTGATCGTTTTGTGTTCATTTTGTTTAGTTCTTTTTTCGTAACAGATTTAATGTTTAGTATAGAGCTTCGAAAAAATTCACAGTGTAAGATAGGCAAGAAGTAAGATTTGAAAGGACCCCAAATCTCTACGAGGGTTTCTATTGCAAAGTGGGGGTGAGTACTAAGGTTCTTTAATAAGCTTTCTCGAATGTTCAGGCCGTTAGACGAAATAAATACTGTTTAAAATAAAAGGAACATCTATTCAAACATCGGTAGCCATTAAAAATGACGTTTTAATTAATAATTCTTCCTCACTGCTGACAAAGCACTTGTTCCATGCAAAATGCAATCATCAGGTGAGGATTGAAAACTGACTGTTTCAACACACACACACACACACACACATACACACACACACACACATATATATATATATATATATATATATTTGTGTGTGTGTTTGTGATCCACAGACGGACTGTTTAGCCCTATCACAGCTCATCAGTGGGACTAGACATCCGATTGCCTCAAGCCATGATCGAACCCATTTGACTTCAGTAGGTGCTTTATCCCCTGAGCTATCAGCTCCCGGCAGAGAGGAAGATGAATTTTTACGTATTTATATATATATAGCGGAACAGTCTATTTTATTTCCGGGGAAGAGCTGTAAATAAATAAATATAAAAAAATTAACAATAAAATAATATAAGGAAAGTAATATATACACATGTAGAAAAACATATATACAAACACTTCCAAACCTCCAAGTACAAAATTATAATTTTAATTCAAATACATCTAAACATATCTAGTAATTTAAAATATAATACAAATGTTCACACATATATCATTTCATATCCAGACACACGTATATATATATATATATATATATATATATATATATATATATATATATATATATATATATGTGTGTGTGTGTGTGTGTGTGTGTGTGTGTGTGTGTGTGTTAAGTAATTCATCGAGTCTAGAAGAAACTCCAACAGAATGCAGAAAACACTGGACAGCCACTTCATCCGATATATGGGTCTCATCAACAGTGCGCATCCACTACCGAGAATGGAAACCTGGACAGTTATATTCAGGTCCAGTGCTTTCTGCAGTCTGTTGAGTTTTCTTCTAGACTCGATGAATTACTTAATTATCTCAAATCGCCCTTAATTTCTATCATTTGCATAACCTTGCTTGAACCGGCTTCGAATCCTCTGGACGGAGAGGCTTGGGGATAGTAGTCGTGGCTCTGGGAGGCACGATCCTATGGGTAAAGGAAACATGAATGAGTTCCACCACGGAATTTGTGAATGAGCGGCACAATATCGAGTCTAGTTCGCTACCTCTTAGTCACCGAGGCCTGTTAGTATATTTGGTATGACGTTTGACTGTCAATGTAACTGTCCAGTTTTCCATTCTCCGTAGCCGTTGCGCACCACTGATGAGTCCCAAATATAGGACGAAACGGCCGTCCAGTGCTTTCTGCATTCTGTTGAGGTTTCTATCAGACTCGATGAATTACTCAATTATCTCAAATCCTCCTTAATTCCTCTCATTTATATATATATATATATATATATATATATATATATATATATGAGGTATGTACGTACATGCACATTTGCATAAATAAACAAAATCAATAGTTATATCTATAAAAGGAGAGATTGGAAGAATGATTTATTTACACGTTTACGTTTCCGCCATCATTGGCTTTATTATATCCGTAATAACACTGCAATACAATGAAGGAAATGAATAAGTGAAAGAAAACAAAATGAATGACAAACATGCTTGGTTCTAAGAGATACTTTTATATACACGACGAAGCAGAATGTAAGGAGAAACAAATAAAAGGGACTTACATGTGAAGATACTCCTGTATCTGGAGAAGCCATGTTTACGACTCCATATTTAAACGGGTCGAATTATGTCCCAGCTGAAGACATTCCACGTAGGGTAAACGGCAAGTTTTGCCTTTTCCCATATCCGACAAGAATGTTGAAACGCTTTAAGAATCTTTACTGTGTAGGAACCAGCGATTAAAGCATATTTTCTTCTTAGTGAATTATTTTCTCTTCTAAGTAGAGTAGCATTTTTCATGTCAAAATTTCGGGCACTTTCTTTACGGTGGTCACAACAAACACCATGATGTTGACAGGATATACCATCCATCTCATTCCGAAACATCTGCACTGTCCACAGATTGACACCCAAACATTCTGAAATATTTGAAGTATTTGAGCATCCGGCGCGAATGCCAAGCAGTACAGCATGACGATTCCAAAATTCTAGCGGAGAGAATTGCGTCATGGTGCTCTTATTCCTACTATGCTGTTCAGGGGACAAAATCAAAGACAAACAACGCGCATGCAGGAAATTAAAAAAAAATAAAATGCCGACAATTTACTCATCGAACACTGATATACGAGGATGGGCTGAACATTTCATAGACTGATTATGAAGAAGGGATGGTAGAGATATAAAATCTTTGATGCATTAATTTCAACACTTCTTATTAAAAACTGCATTGTTTTTTTTTTGTTTTTTTTTCTTCCAGGCAAGAAGCTTGGCTAAATAGTTTGTAGGCTGACTACAAACGATTGTTGATAGACTTGTAAAATCTAACTTGCATTAATTTCAAATCTTTTTTTATTAATAACAAAATTGTTTGATTCCCTGTACGAAGTTGGACTGAAACATTCATAGTCTGACTATGGAAGAACTTATGCTAGAGCTGTGAGATCTAGCTTGCTTTAATTTCAAATTTTCTTATTAATGACAACATTGTTTCTTTTCCTGTACAAGGTTAGGCTGAAAAAACTCATAAGTTGGCTATTAAGGAATTATCCTAGAGCTGCGAAATTTAGCTTTCATTAATTTCAACTCTTCTTATTAATACAATATTGTTTCTTTCCCTGTACGAGTTTGGGCTGAAACATTCCTAGTCTGACTATGGAAGAAATTATACTTGAGCTGCGAAATCTTGCTTGCATTAATTTCAACTCTTCCTACTAATAACTGCATTGTTTCTTTCGTGGTACAAGTTTTGTGCTGAAAAGTTCATAGGCTGATTAATGATTGACAGTAGAGCTGTAAAAAATTATATGCATTCATTTCAAAATCTTATTAATAATTTCATTGTTTATTTCTACGTAACTTGGCATCTGACTGTTCAAAGATGACTCTTCATCTTGTTGGTCCAAAAAACGATCAACAACATATATTACATTATCACTGCAATACTGGTTTTTAGCCATAAATATGGAATGTGATCAACCACTGTACACCCACAGTCACAAACAACAGGAAATTTAACTAAGGACGTGTAGTATACCATTGCCTTAATGAGACAAAACAGTTTTCATGGACATTTGGTCTTGATATCGTTTCGTACTTGCATCAGAAAGAAGGTATAATTCCTCTCTATTATTTGTGTGGTCATTGTAAAGTTAATAATTAAAACAATACCTTTTGGCTGCTAAAAATAATGGACATTGCCTTCCCTACAGAAGAAATGTTCTTTGTTTTTCATTTGAGTAGGTGAGATGGGGTGTTTCACCTGTATGGATTGTCTCTGGCTCAAACTTATGAAGACAACACTTCAATCTGTGTTAGGAAACCTTCAAAGAATCCATTCGGATCTGCCGCAAATAATGATAGATTTTCTCCTGATCTGATCAGTTTTAATCGCTTTTGATCAGGCAACCACCAAGCAGAAACCTTCATCATGTCAAGTTCATTGTGCAGAATATTCTCAACTCTTTCATGGGATATGCTAATAGCATTGACTATTTGATTTATAGTCAATCGCCTGATCATCCATCACCACGAGATTAACAACACTTTAGGACATCCAGACCTTGTGTCATTTTCCCTCCTAAATGCTGCTGCCCTCATTTGGTCTGTTGATAAAGCAAGGGTGTCACCACCGTAATGTAGCGACCATGTCAGCATGAATAACAATGGTGACTTAATTTTTTTCGGCAGTTACTTGATAACATCAAGATGCCAGATTTTCTTAATTTTCAAAAGGAGTCAAAGTTACATTTGATATCTTATTTGAACAGTCAGATATCAGTTGATCTAGAAATAAATAATGCATTTCGTAATAAGAGGTGTTAGAACTAATGTAGAGAAGATTTCACAGCTCTAGCATCTCTCTTTCATAGTCAATATAACAATTATTCAGCCCAGCCATCTACATTTGAAATTTTATTTGAAGAGTCAGATATCAGTTTACTTGGAAACAAACAATGCAGTTATTAATAAGAAGAGTTGAAATTAATGCTTGCTAGAATAGGACTTTACAACTCTAGCATCACCGCTTCATAGTCAGCCAGTGAACTTTTCAGCCCAGCCATGTACATTTGAAGTCTTCTTTGAAGAGTCAGATATTAATTTACCTGTAAAGAAACAATGCATAAGAAGAGTTGAAATCAATGCATACAAGATTTCCCACCCCTAGCATCACTCGCTCATAGTCAGCCTTTCAACTTTTCAGCCCACCCTCGTAGGTGAAAACAAACAATGCAGTTATTAATAAGGAGAGTTGAAATTAATGCATGCAAGATTTTCCAACCCTAGCATCACTCCTTCATGGTCAGCATATCAACTTTTCAGCCCATCCTCGTACGTGGAAACAAACAATACATTTATTAATAAGAAGAGTTGAAATTAATGCATACAAGAATTCCTAGCGCTAGCATCAGTCTTTCATTTTCAGACTATGAACTTTTCAGTCCAGCCTCGTACCTGAGAAGAAACATTGCAGTGATTAATAAGAAGATTTCAAAGAAATTTATGCAAGATTTCAAAACTCTAGCATCACTCCTTCATTGTCAACCTGTGAAGTTTTCACTTAATCCTTGTAGACTCTCTTAGTCTTTTTCTGTGTCACTCTGCTGATAAGTACTTTTGAATCGACTTTGCGTGCAATGTATCCAATTAACGACATCTCTCATATTCAACAAAAGAAAGAGAATAATTTTTTATGATGGACTTTTCTTTTACAGATGGGGTCAACCATTGCTGTCGGTACATACGTTTATAAAGAACCTACTGTCCATAATTAATGTTCATTATATCCATAAAAGGTTCGGTAGCTGCTGTAGGTATCAATAGCGAACGGAGAAGCATTCAGATCTTGATGGACCCATTTATTAAGTCGAAACTCTTTTCTATCTATCTATCTATCTATCTATCTATCTATCTATCTATCTATCTATCACAGTCTCTTTATCTATCTATCTATCTATCTATCTATCTATCTATCTTTGCCCATACCTGCAATGTTATCGGCCCCGACCTGTCATCTCGGCTTCAGTCGATTTCCCACCAGACCAATCTGTCTATCTCAGGTTGTGCATATCTATCTATCTATCTATCTATCTATCTATCTATCTATCTATCTATCTATCTATCTATCTATCTATGTCGGTCTGTTCACAGATGGGTGTGT